>OX376350.1:13113094-14313094 GCA_947369235.1 Udea olivalis | reverse complement strand
TTTTCCCAGGTGTCGGATCGGTGAGGACTTTTTAGATTTCATTTATGATAGTGTTTTGAACAATCCTACCAAATTTCAGCTGGTTACGAATTATTGTTACCTCGGATGTCGAAATTGACCGGATTATTACATAGGTAATTATTACTCCACTTACAGAGTATTCACCCGGTATAAACTTGTTTAAGTAAGTATTGTTGAATACTGACATTTAAATAAATATGATACAATGACGCTGTTCTGATCGCAAAGTAAGTTTTATCTCTGGTTAGGTTAGGTAGTTTTGTCTATCCATCACTGTTTGTTTTATGTTTTTCCATGCACCATGGTCAGCTGGAAGAAATCCCTCTTTAGAGAAAAACTCACCTGTACTTCGGCGTTACTAACGGAATCATAAACAACGGAGGTACTTACTACAAACAAGAACAAGAATAGCATGGGTTGTGGTTTTTGGTCAACACCATAACAACGAGTCACAGACTGTTTGTATCCTTTTAAACACCTGGACACAGCACAGATGTGTTGTATCAACAAATATGCGTGCTGCATGCAGACCGCCAGATTTACATGCTTTCTTGCTCAAATGAAAAACAACAAAGGTGCATGAATCACAAAAGATGGCAGAAATGAAACACTGGTATTCAATATTCCCGTGAAAGGATAGTGTTCATTCGCCCATACATTGCCGCCTATGAACCAACAGTCATCAAAATGCCTCTTAGGGTTCATAAATACATACAATTTAGTGTCAAAACGTAGTTTATGGACGGACACTTCTGAGAACTCGTTGAATATCAAAAAACTTGAAATTTTTGAGGTTACATTTAATAATATAATGCGAAGTTTTATTTACGTGAGTGGGACTAATGTTCTTAAAGCACATATTTTGATGATCTGCCACTTCTGCCAGTACCATGGAACCACTAGCTGAGCCACAATTCACACAAAATGTTGATTCCATTGCGATGATCGTAAAATCGATCGATAATCTGATTTAAGCCAGTGCATAATCATTGATTAAACATCTATCGCATTGACAGTAATGTATTGTTACTCATTTTTAAGAGCCTTCAGTAAGTTCACAACTACATTTTCTTGCACAAACAAGGTTTCTTTCGTCAATACAAAGTAAACTAAAATATTGTTGCGATGGCTAATCAACAGAGGGCACAGACGAACGCAACATAAATGCTATTAAAAACTGTTTTCGTACGATAATTTTTTTCAGTATTTTTAATTTTGATATCAAAAATCAGAAGTGTCCGTGACAATCTATTAAGTAATAATTATGTCTTAAATCATGGCCAGAATTATGACAAATGTCAAATGTTTGTTGGTTCATAGGCCAACTTGGACACTGTCCTTTGTCATCTTCATTTATTTTTGGCTGATCTCCTGCTAACAATACGGCCAAGAGGCGTGAGGGAATAAGACTAAAAAATCCAACCACAGGCCGATGAGTAATTATAAAAGCGCGCCTTAGCGGAACCGAAATGAATGCTTGCTATTTTGTTCAGGGAATTAAGCCACCTCGATATTTCCCGGGCTTCCAGTCGCTACGATTTGAATCAACGCCAGACCAATATTCAGCGGAGCGACAAATCAGCACTTCGATATTGCCTCCATTTGGGCACCCACCTCAATATATGGAAAATAAGATTTTTCATTGCCCCTGCGAATGGTAGGGTGCGGAAATATCTTCAATATTTACGAAACTTCGCGACTGGAAACTCGGTAAAACCAATTAAACGAACGATTCTAACTTGATAATAGACGTTTAGCGACTTACCGATCACGTTAAACGACTTATCGATTCAGTAATGCCGCTTTATTAAACTCTCTACTTAAAAGTCTACTGCGTAAAGTATTAAACTTTGCCGTTGTAAATGAGCTTTTAATGGAAAAAGTTTCAAAGTAGACGTAAATTTATAATTACTGAATTCAAGACGATGCTGAAAACGTTCGCTTAATAATTTATCCTTATTTATTTAGTTTGTCCGTCACCTATGAATGATCGTATGAAAAAAAAATAGTCTGCTAGAAGGTTTCATTTGTTAGTTATTTTAGTGTGAACAACCGGACCATATATTTAGTGTAACGCACCTGGCTAAGCAGTCAGAATTAAAGATTAAAGAGCAGAGTTACTGGTTTGTTGTCATTAAACAGAATCTACGAAATAGTACCTAGGTAGGTGATTTGTTGTGCTTTCGGAAATCAATTCAGTAACCCTTCTTCTTCTCGATAACATGCCATGCCCGCATCTTCAAAGCGATGACATTCAATTCAAACTCAAAGATCCACCTGAAAATCAATTTGAGTACCCAACAGATCGTGGTTAATGTCGATTTAGATTGGGTGCTCAGCGTTTATACAGGATTGCGTCCGATTGGCGCTCATCATGGCGCGCATATATCGAAACTGTCATAAGCGGCTTAAAGTGGCTTCCAATCTACGTGGAACTGCTATTGATTTGAACTGGCACACCTGCATGTGTGCTATAGAACAGCATAATACGTATTTGGCAGAATTGAAATTGGTTCAGATAATACATGACTAAATGTCGTGTTATAATTTAAGCGTTATCATGATCAGTACATGCGGAATTGATTCATCGCTTAATAGTACCTTTCCAACATTTGAACAGTAGATAAGACAACCCAGTGGGTTGCTTACCTACCTTGAAGGTGTACCCACTTTGTTTTCAATAGAATATTTATTAAAATGTACTTTATCACTAATCTAAGTACCAGTGAAACCTATATTCTGTGCAATAAAATATATTCTTATTCTTACTCCTCTTACTATGAAAACTAAAAACTTTATACGTACTTATTTATTGGCATAGCTACATATCGTTATAAACTTAAAACTAACTGCGATAACTATATCTGAGCAAACAAAATTTCTGATTTCTCAGTAATAATCTTCTTTGCTTCTGGGAAAAACTGCAGAAGGTTCATCCATGTATCAGAGCTCAGCGTCAATATGCTAGCCTGCGAAGGTTCATAAAAGAGTAAGTACACAACAGCTTAAGTTTTATCCATGCTAATCATGCTTCCATGCACTATGCACCCTTTTTTTTGGAACTGCAAAAAAAATAGCCCTGTAGCTGTATACAGGGTTTTCGTCTTATAACTCTTGGGGATTCCCTGATACAAGTAAGTATTTAAACTTAATTCGAATCGAAAATTAAATATTTGACGAGTTCTAGGTCAAATGTTGTTTTTTTTATTTTATTTTAGTGGAGTTGCAAATCATCCTCTAGAATATTTGCAGGGTCGGCCGCCATAGGTTCGTCTCTTTCTACTTGCCCCCTGCTTCCAGCAAATCTTACGTAATCTTAGTCATACCACTGACACTATTTCAGTTCCGACACCATCCTCACACAACAAACGTTACCCAGTTACCTATAGATGTCAGCGTAAGTAAAAACATGCAACGATACCTTTATCTCGGCTCTGTACGAGAAGCAATGCGTGATGCCTCTGTTCATGCCCTGGAGTATGCCGAACACGTCGCCTGGACCCAGTAGCTCGTGCGTGGTCTCGGTCAGGTCTGGTTGGACAGACACTACCGACACCATCCCAGATGCCACCCAGAACATACGAGCGTCGCAATCACCAGCCACCACTATGTAGTTCCCTATAGAGTAGGTAATACATAATGTAAAATACTTTATTAACTGAATATTTTTTATTGCTACTTCATACAAAAATAATTAATGATATGGTATAATGCAACTAATTTGAATGCAATATGTATCTGAAACTAAAAGCTAGATCATGCCTTTTAAAATCTAATAAATGTATGTATGGTATGTATGTGTATGTATTGGTTGTGAGCGATTATGAAACATACATAAATTATCACGAGTCTCTCTCGGATATGTATAAACAAGGTGATTATTCAAACATCTAGGAAAACGATATTCGGCAGGTGATTTTCTAACTTCTATTTCGAGGTTTTTATACAAACTCAGTCAGACACTTCTAAACACTGTAGACACTCCTAAATGTCAAAATAATCACCCATACATAATAATATTATCATAATATTCTCACCAGGAAAGAACACAGTGTAGTCTAAAACAGAGGCAAGCTGCCGTAGAAACTGCTCTCCAGTCTCTGCGAAGAGATAGCAGTTCCTCAAGTGGTGCCCAAACATGGCCGACATCAGGTCACAGCGTCGCACGTACGGAGTCTGCTCCAGAAGGGCTGGCAACTAGGAAACAAGGCAAAGCTAACAGATAAACTGGCCTGTTGGCGCAATGTGAGCAATTCTGTCTATAGCGCCTAAGGTAGTAGATTCGATCCCCACCCAAGACAAACATTTGTGTGCTGAACATTTATGTTTGTTTTGTATCTGAGTGTTATTATGTTTTAATTTATGAATTTATAAGCAAATCTATCCCCAAAGTGCAAGCTTTGCTTAGCTTGGGGTGTTAGATGTCCCTGATATGTGTTCATTTATTTTGAATACCTTTAGGCTTAGTTCATAACAAACTATTTTTTAAGGCTATCACAGTTCTCTCTTACGACAACACACTGAAGCCAAAAGATGGTCACGTGAAGTGAGTCTAATTAGTACTGCAGTTCACTGGCAACACAGTGAGAGCTACTATTTGAAGTTTCATATTATGCATGTTGTCAATGTTTTCAAATGGTGTCAGGTCAAGCTTTATGAGCTTTTTCTTAAACATGCTCGGAAATATTGTCATTACTTTTGAATAAAGAACACGCGAAGTATCATATTTACGTAGACTGAAAACCCAAAATCACTTCCCGGCGCGTTCTTTGAATTTCGAACGAAGAGCGCGCCGGCAATGTTGTATGAAACGGTGTGCTGTTTGAATTTAGAACTCTTTCATCTATCGTACACATTGCGTTCTCGTGGTTGTATAGCCACAGATGCGTTTACCTTTCGGCACAAATTGTGAAATAAAAAAAAACAAATTGGCGGTAAAGCGGAGTTGTTATTTTGTTAATAAAATAATTAAAATGAGTTCCGATGATTCTAAAAGTGAAAATGAAATGCACGTTGACTGCACTCCACCAGAGCTAAATTAGCGATGGAAAACCTGCTTCCAGCAAATCAAAAGAAAATTAAATTTATTATGTAAAAGGCCCTTTTTATTTCCTTGCATTTTTCTAAGAAAAGCACTATATATGCCTCGGCCGAAATGGCAATTGCCTGTCTCGTATCATTGAAGTCCTCGCCTGCAGCTCGGCCTTCAAACTCATACTCGACCTGCAATTGCCTATTTCGCTGCCTTTGCAATAATGTACTTAAGGCTTTTGTATCCATCCAAAAACGTCGATTTAAGCCTTCAAAAGAAAAATCCCCAACTACAATATCAATTTAATTTCATTGTTATTTTCGACTAAAAATACAAACTTTATCGTTAAGCCATTATGGCCTTTACTTATTCTGTACAGCGATAAAAATACAAAATAAACAAAAATTGTTGTATCCTTGCCAAAACGCCGGGCTTATCTGTGCCATTAATAATACTAAAAATGTACGAATTGTAGTAGAGGTGTAGTTTATTTACTCCACACTGCAGGTCGATTCCATCCATCACAATCAAATGTCTAGTCTGTCTCATTACTTAGGTCTGGATATATTATTTCCAGGTAACTCGAACTACCTACTTATAAGATCCTTTCACAGTGAAGTCATATGTGTAACTTCATACTTCAGATGCATTAATAACTTTTTATCAATTACAAAACAAATCATTTGTTATAATTTTAGGCTTCAATCCCTTGAACGAGTTACAGCGTTTTTTAAAATGAATCTTGATATTTTTTTACGATCCATGAAAAGGAGCGCAGTTACGCTGCGCGTAATTTGAACAAGCAAGAACTTTATTGTTTTAGAAATACGATGCAATGTGGATGCAAACAAAAAACGAAATAATTGTTCTTTAAGTATTTCAGTGTTCCTAATATTGTACTGGGTCGGAGTGTTAAACTGTTTTGTGGTCAGGTGTGAGAGGTCGTGTGTGTTTAAATTGTTGCAAACCACTTGAAGCTCAGGGCTCATGGGCATCCACGGGCGAAATCGAATGGTCAAGCGTGGCATTTTCAGTTTTTCAGTATTAGCATTCTTCTGTATTTACCAATATAATTTTCTTTAAGTGCCTGGAAATTTTCCATGCCCAAATCTTAATCTGTTCATGTTTGTTACATATTTTCTGGGTGCCTTTGTCCAATTTAAAGTACCATGTCTGTCGTGTAATTTTTGGCTGAACTTCTGCATACCATTTGCCTTTATCTTGTTTCAATATGTTCATACATTCGATTTTAATAAACTGTAATAATGAGTTATCGGAACACATGGTGGTGTTCCCTGAGAGCTTAAGATGGTAGGATGTTCTATTTTCAAAAGTTTATCTATAGTTTCATTGCCAGTTATGCCAGAATGTGAAGGAACCCACATAAATTCCAGACTCCACACGGGTTTAACTTTAGTACCACAGATAGTACGAAGTTTAGTGTTAATTTTGTAATGAGGGTTTTTTTAATCCAAGTTTAAACCTAGTATTAAATTTAGTCTCTTTTTTGGAATAAGACGGTAAGTGTTCGTTATCTTAAGAGCTAACAAATTACCTGCCGACCACGTTCCGTTACCCATAATTGTCGTGTGTATTTCCAGAACTTCTTCAACTGGTAACCTAAAAAAATATATATATTAAAGACTATGCTTGAGCAATGTCATAAGGCCTGGCTAGATAGTAATAATAAATATAGAACATACAGTATACGCTATGATACCTAATAATATGCTAAAAATTTGCTGTGGTTCATTAAAGGCTCCATTCATTATTATTTACAATGAATTTGATATCATCCATCAAGTTCATTGGAAAATTAATTCTTCAAAATATTAAACCATTCTTACTTATGTACAGACATAGTAGTTTACACTTCGCGAAGTCTACTACCGGTTATACACAGATAGTAACACGGTTACCGCATTGTGCGTGATATTCATGGGGACAGTAGTTTCTACCATGAGCTTAGCCAATACGCTAGCGTTGACGTTTTTTATGGGATTTCGGTACATTGCCCCCTGTGATAAAAAACGGAATACAAATTTCTTTTTTTTTAATAAAAATATATCTGGGACAATTAACACCAAGATCTGCATCTGACCCCAAACTAAGCAGAGCTCTTCCTATGGGCTTCAGAGACTGATAAACATACTTATATATTTCTAAATACATACTTAAATAGATAATAACACCCAGGCACACAACAAACACAAATGTTCGTCACACAAATGTTTGTCATGGGTGGGGATCGAACCCACAACCTCCGGCGCTAAAGGCGGATCGCTGCTATTGCGCCAACAGGCCAGTGAAAGTCAAAAATAAATCTTTAGTCAACTATCGTAGTTAAGGTGACAGAAACTAACTTGACATATATAAATGAGGCTCGTTAACAAGACTTACTGGACAACCCTTGGTTCCTCAGTAGGTCGATTAGCTCTCCCGTCGCCATTTCATACATAGTAAGAGCATACTTCGAGCAGTAGGCCACTTGGATAGCCGTGGCGACCACAGTGGCCGCGAGCATCTTTCCACAGACCAAGCAGACAGCCATGATGCACATAGCAAGGGAATCGTCGACCACGAACTCGTCGCCGCCGGTCATGGTCAACTCCGAAACGATGACGTAAAATGAGGTGACGTAATCCCAATTACGTTGAGGAGTTTCTCTGAAAAGATTTTTATTTCAGTAGGTAATACATATTTTTTTGTAATACATGATGACAATTGAGTACTTTCCACCTCCAACCCAACTTAACCTAATGGTTGATTGGTAGAGAATTCTTTAAGAATGAGTAAGTTTCGTACCTACTATTTTGTGGCTTAAAAAATAAATAAATAACATAAAGTGATAGGATAAGGGAACTTTTTTATTTATTTATTTAAAACGGGTTTGCGTTTGCCCTCAGTCACGCCTGGTGGTAAGCGATGACGAGGCCGATGGTGGTACACGCTTACCCAGAAAATGACTTCACTCTGGCCTTGAAGATACTAAGGTTGTAAGTATCCGGAAACACAGACGCAAGGAGAGCGTTCCACTCCCTAGCGGTGCGTACCAGATAAGACGCAGCAAACCGTTGGGTACGGATTGTTGGAAAGTCAACCACATGGGGGCGGGAGCCCTACCGGCGTCTAGTGGTCCAGTGGTAGAAAGAAGAGGGTGGTATCAGGTTGTGTAGTTCCTGCGCACACTCTCCAAAATACACTTTATAAAAAACCGATAGACAGGCGACATTACGCCGATGCTCCAAACTCTGAAGTTTGGTTCCAACGAGCGCATCGTCGCCTATGAGTCTACTAGCACTTCGGTCCACTGAGTTTATTGCGTCCAACTGGTACTTGGCACAGCCATCCCACAGGTGGCAGCAGAACTCCATACACGACCGAACTTGTGCTTGATACAAGTGGAGCAGCTGTTCCGGTGTGAAGTATCGCCGAACCTTAAGAGGACGCAGTGCGTTCGAGAGAATTGAAAAATAGGTATTTGTAAAATCTATTGCTGTCTTTTGCAAAACCTCGAGCGCCCCGTACGATAGAGACACATGCAAATCGGACCGAAATTACCTATCAAAAGTACACAAAATCCACGTTTCGTAGTAACCTAATACCTTTTCGAAAAATAGACAGATTTAGTTACTTTTTCCATTAAAAATTAAAGAAGAACTGTGGCCGTGTTCCTATGTTTTCCTGTATTTTAAATAAACTAGTCAAATTCGTTTTGTGGATTGTTCAACGCACCGGAAAATCTGGCCAGTTTTGAAGGTTCATTTTACATTTCAGTAATTAATTTATTAAAAAAAGGAAAACATAGACATGTCAATAGTGGCAATAGATTTTTTGGGTAAAATCCAGGGAGGAAACAGGGGACTACGTTTGTATGGAAAAACGGCGCTTCTGTATCCTCTTAAAGAGGATACCAAGTTTTTTGGCGGCGGTTTTTGCTTTCAAGAGAGCTACCTAAGTTGAGGTCAGACAAGATTCCCATACCTAGGAGCTCGAGGTGGTTGGTTATCGGTATCGGTGCATTCAGGAAAGTAAGAGTCAGATTGTATGGACTCCGTTTGGCGGAGAACAGACAAGCCTGGGTTTTGTTGACGTTGAATTGAACAAAGTTAGCTTCGCCCCAGTCGGACACTGCTTGTTGAATTCATCCGCTCAACCATGACCTCTCTAAGGGACTCAGTCTCAGCGACACTGGCGCGGGCACTGGACATATATCGCTATGTAACAATGCTGTCGTCTGCGTATCCAAAGATACCTAGGCACAACATTAATGTGCAGTAGGAAAAGTGTCGCAGAAAGAACAGACCCCTGAGGTACCTCGGCATTTATAGCCAATAAGTCATAGGAGCAGCCATCAATGACTACCCTTATTGACCGTTCGCTCAGGAAGTCAGATATCCAGTGCGGTGGGAATTCCGTATGAAGGAAGCTTGCTTTTGAGACTGTCGTGCCAAACCCTGTCAAATGCCTTCGAGATGTCGAGAGAGACAGCGCCGTGTTTCTCGATGGCTTCACCCCACAAGTGAGTTTTATTAAACAATTAATTAAACTATTTCAAAAGTATCTACTTTAGTAAGAGATGTAAAGAAATGTATCTACAAATCTTTTCATATGACCATCTGATCACAATGTATGCTTTGTTTGGGTGGCAATCAGCTCAGAAATTGAGCTACAGGTTAAAAGATTAATGAGATGTCACTTTATTTTCGAAAATGTTGTGTATGCTTGTGAAGGCTTACATGTATGTCCTAGATATTAAGTGAATCTATCTATATAAATGATGTACCTACCTACATGTTTAGCTGTAAGCAAACGTGAATGAATAAATGAATAGATAAATAAATGAGATCATAACACTTGGTGTAATATTATATAATATAAAACAGAAACGAATTACAGTTTTTCAATCAAATAGGTAAAAAGGTGAACTAAAACTTACTCGTCAATAAGATGCATTTTCAGCGTCCGAATGATGCTAACCGGTGACGTGGCAATCATACAGATCAGCCACAAGCACGTGAATGAATGGATGAACAGAACTACCACAATTCCAGTCATCACCACCTTTTGATAAAAAGGAATAATTTCGCCTTCAATAGTATTTAGTTGAAATAAAATTTAAGGTGACTTAAAAGATATACATCTATCTGTTTTTCTTAATTTATTTAGTCATGACATAAAATTAGGATTAAATAAAGTTAATTAAACTGAAATTTTAATAGATCATGCTCCGTCGCTACCTAAATATCATGAAGTCGTTCCTAACTTTCCTCAAGCTGTCTCACGCTTAGGACGGTCGCGCACAAACTTGTTGATCATTTAATTGAATTGAATTAAACAAGGGGATTGTTTAGTTCAATTTCAATAATGAACGACAGTGGCATCATGTATAAAAGAGAAAAATTATCAGTTATTTAAATAATTAACTTTGTCAGCCTTTTGGACATATTGACAACTGGCTGGCCTGTTAGCGCAATGGCAGCGATCCTGCCTTTAGCGCCGGAGGTCCTGGGTTCGATCCCCACACATGAAAAATATTTGTGTGACGAACATTTGTATTTGTTGTTTGTCTGGGTGTTATTATCTATTTAAGTATGTATTTAGAAAGATTTAAGTATGTTTATCAGTCTCTGACGCCGATATTACAAGCTCCGCGTTGATCAGATGATCTTGGTGTGAATTGTCCCAGATATTTATTTATTTATTGGATAAGCTCGAGCCAGAAAATAAACTAGAACTCTAGATGGAACAGTTACTGCCTACTTTAGGCACTTGTGCCTAACCATTTCCTATGCTGGTTTATTATCGCTGTCACGATTTCAATCTCCGGCCACATCAGAAATCGATTAACTCGAGAAAATAAAGTCTCCGTTCGTAGATAATAACCTAAGTGTATCTACAGGGTGGCCGAAGAAATGACGCCGTATATGAAAAATCAAGACGGCTTAGTATGTACAAAGGTGTTCACATCAACCTTAACAAAACCATAGCAAAATTTGGTCTTATGACAGTTAATTAAATGTTGCAAACCTAAAATTTCCAAGTGCAGCTGCATTTTGATAAAATTATACATTTGGTTTAAAAATGACAAAATATGGTGTCCTTCTCTTCGTCTACATTTCACACAATTCAAAAAGAACTCAAAATACAATAAAACTTGGAAATACACTTACTTGTAGATTTGTTAAGTTATTCGTGAGTTCAGCGGCTGTTTTTCGGTAAAACTCAATCAAATACTTTATTCTAAACAGCTTGTTTGCTCGCAGGTAATGCATAGCAGACAACTTGTACCTGAAACATTAGTGATTATTAAAAATACTTTATTTATGAAACTAAAATTTGGACTTAAACTCAAATATATAATAAAATTTATATCCAGAACAAAATTACACCAAGATCAACAAATACAAATGTTCGTAACACAAATGTTTGTAATGGGAATCGAACCAACGAGAAACGGGGTATTGGCGGATGGTGTAATCTGCTATTGCACCTGCAGGCCAGTCATAAATGTAAATAAACCGGACGCTTTCACGAGCGTACCAATAAGATAATAAAATGACAAAGGTAATTAACGTAATACTAATAAGAAGTAAACGTTTATTTGCCTATGATTATCTTACGAGTATTACTGCTGTTAAAGATAACGGTTGACCTCCGAGTTACGTTATGAGCACAGCACTTAAATCGATGGTTTAAGTGGTTTAATTATAGTTTTCGTGTTCGTGACTTACGGAAAACAAAATCCGAATAGTTCTAAAGGAAAATTGACGAGCACATCCGTCCATACCCACAGTTTGTGCTTGAAGTACCTCCTTCTGCATTTTGTAGGGTTCAGAATCAGGTCTCCACGCTTGTTTGTAAAGCCCTATAACCACAAGTGCAGTAGCATTTGTAAAACTACATACCATAAATTAAATCCTAAGCAAGCTTTTATGTTTAAGTGCCGGTAAAAAAATATCCCTCTGAGTTATTAAAACAAGCTTAGGGTAAATGTATGAGGATGATATATATCAAAATAATGGTACGAGATGGACCAACAACCTTGCAGTGTGCAGTCTCTCAAACTCTGAGCCACCGTGATGTTTGGCATTTAAACGCAAGTAATTTGAACATACCACCTTTTAAACTTTACTTAAACGTATCACCCAGGACATTGATACTGTTTGTATTTCTTGACATAGCATTATGAGCTAATCCAAAACATATGCCGGCGCAGGTACACACTTCATGAATACTGACTTAGTTAATACTCTAAAACAGTGCTAAGGTATCATGGAACTTACCTGATGTATAGTTAAACAAATCTTTATATAGAAGAATATGTCGAAAACAGCTTGCATCCAAAATATGAAGGAACAGTCATTCAAGGAAGTCATCTCGTAGAGGCACAATGAATAGTTAACCGTTGCCATAAAACAACTCAAATATCCATAACCCTGCAATTATTTTTCACAACAAATATTAATGTCTTAATGTTAAGCTAATGTTATCACAGAACCAAGTAAACATGTCAATAAATCATAATGTATATGTATATAATAATATTGTCATAATGTTAAGCTACTATCACATAACCAAGCATAATTCACATGATAAGTCGGCAAACATGGGGTTGGATCATATCATCACAACACTAATTTTATGCTTTTTGGATGACACCCTAAGCAACCAAATTCATGACACAATACGAGGGGCATGCCAAAAAAAGTTAGATACTCATTTGATTGACACTGGCAAGTTATACACCATCTTATAGGCTGGTTGTTTATTGGTATGTTTGAAAATAGAACACACATAATTTTTTTTATTTTCATTTGAATGAGAATCATTTTTCCGAGAATCTGGCGGGAATTCGCATGCAGCAATGGAGCTCAGTCGACGTGATTTTCGTGCTATGATTTATTATGACTTTAAAAAAGGTTTAAAACCTCAAGAATGTTTTTAACTTTTGGCACTTCTTTTGGTGAGTCTGCTTGTTCACGAGCAACAGTATTTAATTGGTTTTCTTAACTTTTTGTGAGTCTGCTTATTCACGAGCAACAGTATTTAATTGGTTTGCTGAATTTAAAAGAGGACGGGGATGTCTTGAAGATGAAGCGAAGACAGGTCGGCCGCCAACCGCGGTCACACAAGAACACGTTTGTGCAGTCGAAAAACTTATTCGCGAAAACCGACGAATTAGGTATGTAGAGCTGGAGCGAGAACTGGGAATTGGATCAGCAGCAATGCAAACCATAATTCACGATCACCTTTCTCTCCGTAAACGTTGTTCGAGATGGGTGCCACACAAACTTACCGATGAGCAGAAAGACCGTCGGGTGGATTGGTGCCTATTCATGATAGATAAACTCGACGGTGGCGAAAAAAAAACGTGTTTGATCGCGAAACAAAGCGACAGTCGACTGTATGGTGTTTTGAAGATAAACCAACTCCAACGAAAAGTCGCCGTGCACGAAGCACACAGAAACAAAAGGTCGCCTCGTTTTTCTGCAAAACGGGTGATATTGCTACTGTAGTGCTAGAGGTGAACTCTGAATGGTATGTGACAGTTTATCCTCCAACAGTAATAGCAGCTTGGTGTGACAAGCGACCGAAGTCAGGAATCCGGCACCTCATCTGGCACCACGACCATGCATAACACTTGACTTTCTCAACTCAAAAAAGGTGTCAATCCTTCCTCACCCACCATATTCCCCTGACCTAGCGCCTTGTGATTTTAACCTGTTTCCAAAATTTAAAGAAAAACTAAAGGGGTAAAGGTTTGAAAGCAAAGAAGATGCACTGGCTGCCTATAATTTATTTCTGAGGTGTCTAAAGAAGAATGGTCACAGGTATTTTCCAATTGGTTCAAACGTATGGAAAAGTGTATACGTGCTCAGGGTATACACCGAAAAGATCGATACTTGTAATAAAGAACAAATTTTATAATTTTTGAGTATCTAATTTCTTTTGGCATGTCCCTCGTATTTCCTAAGATGATAACTGGTGGCTCGTTCAAGTAAAAAGTGAAATTGATATTATTTACGAGTATTTATTGTGTGATGATATTGTGCTGCCTAAACTAAGAATATCAAAGGATAGGATTCGATTTTTTTGTATTTTTGTCTGCACAACAAATGTAAAACTATGTGTGTATGAACCTGTTCTGTGGCCTGTGGGAGGGTGACTCGATGTCACTGTGTGGTATAAAGTTTACGGGTATTCCCAATTTTGCATGCGACGATAACATTCGAATGGTTGTACACTGTTTTTATAGAAAATCGATTCAAGGAAGTTCGTTTCACATAGAATATTGATTGTTTCTGATATGATAATTTCGTCGAATAATCAATACGCAGAATAGTTACTTCAAATAAATTTAAATCATAGATTTTTGTTACAAAGAAAATTCATTTCTTAGCATATTCATATCATAGAATATCAAATCAAGTATTATTATTGCTCATAATATTTTTCAGGTTTATTCGCCGAAAGTTCGCCTCTGGCGATCTGACGATGTGGTCACAGTTCAAACCTAAACTAACCAACAGTCTTTTTAAACTAATGTCTGTTATTAAATTAATTAAATTTCTGTGAAGTATGTTTTCATGAAGTAAATAGTAGTTGACTTAATAATATTTGACATGAAAATATGTGGACTGAATATTCTATGGAGTTAATAGTCGTTGAAACAATAATATTCGAAATGAAAATATTTGTACCGAATATTCCATGAAACTTTTACTGTGAACCGAAATTCTATGAAAATTCTGTCTGTGAAACAAGGGATCACCCATTTGGATCACAATCTTATTTTTGTTTATCAAATTATTAAAGATTATTGATAGAAACACATGGTTATATTATGTCCAGATTTGCTAATTTCAAACGGGACAATAAATTATAATAGCCTCAGACCGCCAATGCCCAAACGTGGTCGCTTCAGAAGCCAAAAGGCTCTACAAATCACCCCTGCTGACAGGACGGACCACGTTCTCTGGAAAATGTCGTCACTCCTACATTTGTGGCAAAATAATAATATCATGGCTTGAATTATGTTATGTCTTTTATAACACATTTTCTCGTAAAGGGTCTCTTATTTCACCAATTTCAATATCGTATTCTAATGTAAAACGCACGAGTTTTTTATTAAGGCAAAACGCACGGTTTATCAACATGCTCCGTCTAAAACGAACGGTACTTTTTAAAATTTTAGCAAAGAGTTTTTATGTCAGAAAAGAGGTCAACATTTCATGAATAAAATTAACTTTGGGATATAAACTATAATAAATAAACAATTAATTCTTTAATTTAATTAATTTCGACAATAAATTACAACCATTTTATCTGTAACAAAAACACAACAATATGAATTTACTTTATTAGTAATACCGGCTTTTTTTATTATGCCTTTGCCTAAAAAAAGCGCTGATGCGCGCGCATCGCTAATTTGTGAACAGGTAAAAAAAATATAACTGCTTTAACAAGTGATTAAAGATTTATTTATTTAAATCCATAAGTTAAAAAAGCGTACTTTTAATTTGGATGATGCTATATCTTCATGAATGAAAAAGCAAGTTTGGTCTGAAAACCCACATTAACTTTAATATGGTATAGTGATTTTTATTTTCTTTATTATGGATACAAACAGCTATTTCTAATACATCACAATATAGCTACTCAGTGAAGTATATAGTATCTATGTTAGTCAAAATTTTATTTTTTTAATTGAATTTAATTTTAAGGTTTTCATACAAAAAATAATGCCTGTCGACTGATTTGTATAGTATATTTGTATAGTGACCTTGAAATGAAAGTTACTTATAATAAATTTCATTTTCACTTAGATAGTTGCTACATCAATTAATGAGTGTGCCACATCGTTTTTGTACGAGTAAGTCTTAAGATAATCACCCGGCAGTGTATGTAAAAAAGGGAATTCACTGATTGTTTTTA
Organism: Udea olivalis; assembly: GCA_947369235.1. Taxonomy (NCBI): domain Eukaryota; kingdom Metazoa; phylum Arthropoda; class Insecta; order Lepidoptera; family Crambidae; genus Udea; species Udea olivalis. Next base: position 14,297,103 of record OX376350.1, on the reverse strand, counting down.
TTTTATTTTAAAGAAAATGATGAATCCAAAGATAATGACACAGTAGGTGATTCGGATATTATAAAAGCGTTTTTTTTATTTTTGAAAATATGAATTTCTGAACTTTCTTGGACTTGGCCTATCTAGTAAATATGTTTATAACATATTTGCTCGTAAAGGGTCTCTTATTTCACCAATTTCAGTAACGTAATGTATCTCATTACGCACTTGTGCGGTAATGTAATTTAAAACGCACGAGTTTTTTTTATTATGGTAAAACGTACGGTTTAGCAAGATGCTCCGTCTAAAACGAACGGTACTTTTTTAAATTTTAGCAAAGAGTTTTTATGTCAGAAAAGAGGTCAACATTTTATGAATAAAATTAACTTTGGGAGATGAGATATAATAAATAAACATTTAATTCTTTAATTTATTTAATTTTGACAATAAATTACAACCATCTGTAACAAAAACACAGAAATATTAATTTACTTTATTAGTAATACTGACTGTTTTTAATGCCTTTTGCCTTAAAAAAAGCGCTGATGCGCGCGCATCGCTAATTTGTGAACGAGTAAACATTTTCTAACTGCTCTAGCAAGTGATTAAAGATTTTATTTGTTTTAGAAAGTCCGATTTTTATTTATTTCCTCTCAAATATGTTATAAAACGTCGTATGACATACGTGCGCTTTGATAATTACAGCCTCTGCTTTCTTGTAGCCCTCGCCTACGGCTCGGGCTAGCAATATCGCCTCGGCTGTAATTTTCAACTTACCGCACTTATATCATAATGTACTATTATAACATATTTGCTCGTAAAGGGTCTCTTATTTCACCAATTTCAATATCGTAATGTATCTCATTACGCACTTGTGCGATAATGTAATGTAAAACGCACGGTTTATCAAGACGCTCCGTCTAAAACGAACGGTACTTTTTTAAATCTTAGCAAAGAGTTTTTATGTCGGAAAAGAGGTCAACATTTATGAATAAAATTAACTTTGGGAGATAAAATATACAAAAATAAACATTTAATTCTTTAATTTAATTAATTTTGACAATAGCTTACAATAAATTACAATAACATCTGTAACAAAAACACAAAAATATTAATTTACTTTTTTAGTAATACTGGCTGGTTTTTATGCCTTTGCCTTAAAAAAACACTGATGCGCGCGCAGCGCTAATTTGTGAACAAGTAAAAATTATTCCGCGCGCTTTTTCTTTTCGCTGTATTGTTTTTATTTGGAAATGTCATCAACTAGTGATGAATTTATTAATTCAACACCGCCAGAAGTCTCAGAGGCAGCGCAAAAGGCTACTCTAAGCCTCTTGCCCGAAAAATCGACCGATAGATACTTACAAGCGTATCAAAATTTCATCATATGGAAAACAAGCAAAGATGCAAATTCATTTTCAGAAAGTGTGTTTTTAGCCTATTTCATGGAACTTTCTCAAAAATATAAGTCAAGCTCATTGTGGTGCTACTATTCAATGCTAAAAAGCACTGTGAAAACAAAACATGGTATTGATATCAAGTCATACTCCAACTTGCTCACATTTCTAAAAAGACGCTCAAGTGGCCATGTGAGTAAAAAATCGAAAGTATTTTCGGCTGACAATGTCGAGAAGTTCCTAAAAGAAGCTCCGGATTCCCAATATTTAGCAACAAAGGTCAGTTGAAACTAAATTATTGTTATTAACTTCTTTCACTTTCGTATGTACATTATAGGTGTTTTGTACGCTGTTTTTATGTCTTTTCAGGTTGTATTAATATTCGGTATAAATGGTGCATGTAGACGTCAAGAGTTGGCAAGCATCACAACTAATGATGTCGAGAACCATGGGAGGCTTCTTCTTGTCCAGGTCAAAAACACAAAAAATAAAATTCTAAGATCGTTCACAATACAAGGTCCTTTTTACGACATAGTGAAGAAATACGAAGCGCTTCGTTCAACAAAAGCGATGTCTAACAGATTTTTTCAAAATTACCAAAATGGAAAATGCACTAGCCAACCCAGTGGCATAAATAAATTTGGAGCAATGCCGAAACAAATTGCCACTTTCTTAAACTTGAATGATCCACATGAATACACAGGGCACAGTTTCAGAAGGTCCTCGGCTACATTGCTCGCCGATTCAGGTGCGGACTTATTGACACTAAAACGCCATGGAGGGTGGCGGTCGAACAGTGTAGCCGAGGGCTACATAGATGACTCGATGAGAAATAAAGAAGAAATTAGCTCCCGCATCACAAGGAATATAAATTTGGAGCCAAGTGTTGACTCTCGACCATCTACGAGCACACGTGCGTACATTCCACCATCGTCGCCGCCGCCGCCGCCGCCACCGACTGCAGAACTCTGTGGTCTCGTTTCTCCTACTTTCACTCAACAGAGTGAGAGAGAGACTGGTGAAATTGTAAATAATAATAATAACTTGACAACATTAAAAATGCCAACGGGCAACGTAATAATCAATTTTACAAATTGTTCAAATTTTTATAACTGCTTTAACAAGTGATTAAAGATTTAATCGTTTAAAAAAGTCCGAGTTTTATTTATTTCCTCGCAAATATGTTATAAAACGTCGTATGACATACGTGCGCTTTGGTAATTACAGCCTCTGCTTTCTTGTAGCCCTCGCCTACGGCTCGGGCTAGCAATATCGCCTCGGCTGTAATTTTCAACTTACCGCACTTATATCATAATGTACTATTTTAAGTTGGTTGTAAATATTTTTATATTTAATTTACCAAAAACGCCATTGCCTTCTTTTGAACCACGGTTCAACGGTACACGGTTTGGTTTAATTTGAGCCAGTGCTTTTCCTGTATTCTACGTAACTTAATAAATAAATCATGTTTGTCTCTATATTGTGTTATGAATCGTTGTTCAGCAATTAGCTTACTTGAAAAACCCAAGTTCCTGGTCTAAGCAGATTGATAGCAACTGTGAAACTGTGATACGTCATCACACTGGTTGATGATTTCGCTTGGCTGACATCCGATTGGGAGGATCGCGCGCTCATTTGACCTGAAAAACAATAAATATAAAGTTGGAAATAGTACATGGGTTTGAACAATTTTTAATGTTTACACTTGCTTCAGTTTGAAGTACTAATGTAACGGAAGCTTTCGACAAATGTAGTCGCTTGAGACGTATCGCAGAAAACCTGAAGGAACTGGACATGAAGCCGGAAGAATGAGAGGTAGTTAGAAGAGACACAGTATTTTCAGAACGCAGCAGACGACAGTGTGAGGAATGAAGAAACTGAAACTTGCTTTTTAAATAAGATGTTGATGATGATGCTTTAAAAGATAGAAATATTTTTAATACATAAGTTTATTTTATTATTGTCCATCTTCATTCCTTCATATCTCACTAAATATTGATCCCAGAAAAAATGAATGGAACCTTTTTTGTAGAAAATTTTATGTGGATTACTGGAGTGAATGTTTTTTTTTGGTAAGAGCCACCGTTTTACCCGTTAGCTCCACCCCCATCCAACAGTACTTTGAATATGTTGCTTATGACACCATTCCCTACATTTGTTCCCTACACTTTACACGAATTGGCAGAGTTTCGTCTTCGTTGACTGAGCTATTTGTTTCCAGGGTTTTCTTACATTTCTCGACCTGTCGCAAGTAAGTCTCCTAAACTTTACTAATACATTTCATAGTGTCACTAATTCTTAAATGGCAAGTCGCTAACCGACTGCCCGAAGTCCCGAAGCGAACGAGCAGAACTCGATAGTTTGATTAGCGCCGCCTGCGAGCTAGTTAGCGCGCGTGAAGAGTTGCAACTTGTTCAATTGAGTTACCGCCAGCGACGGACTGTCGGCCTTCGTTTCAAAGTCAGCGTGTGTAGCAATGGCAACTAGGGGTAATTTATTTTTCCTAACGACCAGCTTACTTTTGATCATTTTACAAAACGCATACACATTGACAGCTAGAGTGTAACGCAGCCGACACAAACTGTACCTCTAGCGTTACGTCACGTGAACTACTATAGATAATCACAGCAACATAAATGTTACTTTAGCTCCATTTCAATTACTAAAGGCGCTGTATTGAAATCTAATACAAATTGTTCACTACAGACGCTATCGTAACGTTACTCGTGAAAGGGGTCAAGCTCATACTAATACTATAATACAGATCGTAGGTAAATGTTAAGAGTAATACGGAAGTAAACGTGATATTTCACTTTACACCCAGAAGTGCATATTCTTCAAAATCAAAAACGGATGTCTCGTGTTTGTTTGTTGTTTATTTAATGTTCTTTTATTATTATTATTTTAACATTGTAAATTTTAAATGTACCTATTTGACTCTGATGATAATTATTTAACTTCTCATGTTCTAAAAGTACGTCAATATAGCCCTACGAAGCGGGACTAAATTGACCACTTGTCTTTAAGGAGTGTAAAGTAATTAGTTTTTTAATTTCGTTCAAGTGACATAGACAAACTCAAACAGCCAGTAAATATACTATTATCTGTGGAGTGTACCATTTTCATTGCGAAAATGTTGAGAGTTTTAGTTCCATGGTTTGTCCGCTAAGAAGGCGGCGCCATGTATTTTAAATCTTTTGTGATTTTCATTTCATTAAGTAATATTTATTAAATGTTTTGTACTAAATTGACTATTTTTCTCGCACTCAAAGTGAGAAGTACAGTTTGCACCTCGAGACTAAACGCCAACTTAATATACCCTTGGTTGCATTGACTATAAAATTAAATATACTATTTCATTATTGTTTGAATTGTATTTTTTTTTGTAATATTAATGTTCTGACATTTGCTTGTATTTATTTCAATTTATAATTAGCTGATGATAAGAAATACATTAATCTGATCTAATCTAGATATACTGACTGACCATCCACATTTGTTTTTACTGTCGTAACATTATCCTAATAAATTAGTAAAAGCAGACAGAAAATACCACCAACCTGTTAGTTCAAATCTACTTGATCCACTCCTTGAGTCAACCCCTGACTCCAGAGACAATATATCAACTTCGGACTCCTCTGCAATTACAATATATCAATGTTTATTTTTCCATAAAACTAGAAGGTAGGTATCTACCATGATAATAAAGAACATTTTCAACAGTTCGGAGTGCAGATTAACAAAACAATAGTAGCTCAACTTTTTTATTTACTTCCGGTGATTTCGTCGTAAAACGAAAAGCACCAAATTAATTTACTATTGATTAAAAGGGAATTTCTGATGAATAAGCCCGGAACGGTGTTAGAACAGATAGGTCAGCTTAATTCTAAAATAAGGTCGCATGCAAATGCGCCCGACCCCAGGAGTGATGGGATAAAAGAAAAAGTAGATTTCCGAACGGAAACTCTTTGTTCAATTCTGAGAACTGTTCGTTTCAGTTCTTTAAATTCTTAAAATGAAATTATATTATACAGTAGGTGTTTTTTCACCTACAACAGTTCATATTTTTTGCTCCTACCTGAAACCAACATTTCTTTAAAAAATTACTCACATCTTGCAGCGCGAAAATGAACAAATACTTTCTTATATTTTTAATAACGCTTCGTTAAAAATTAATTAGACCGGCTAATCTTGAGAAGAAATACGCCCTGCAATAATGACATCAACGCGATATAATAGGAGTCCGAGCCTTGTTGGATTAAAAGCTCGGCTTTTATCAATTAATCTGTCTTTATTGCTTCTATCCAAGGAAGTGTTTTAGCGATATCCTTATTCCTTAGTTATAGATGAGCAGAAGGCGTACTTCAAAGGCTTTGTTCGTAAACGTTCGGATCTTGTGATAATATTTTGCGCTAAACGTTTGACAAACATTGCTGTGTTTCAATTTAATTCCCCCAGAGGAAATGACGATAATTTTATTGTGAACGCCAACACGGAACATACTCGTATAGTTACCGTTTTACCGTTAAAATATAGGTAAACTTGGTTATAGAGTTTAACTAATATGGTTCCCATCAAGATTGTATCTCAATCCAAGTCTTGCCCCTTTACCTGCCGTATTTGATGAAAAATACAACTTCTTCGAGGTGTTACACCGTACACTAGCGCTGCCTTCCGATACGGTATGTTATTTGTTTACCCGATCAACAGACGCATTGTTTTTTTTTTCAAATATAACAAAACTCAAACTCAAATAACTTTATTCAAATAGACTTTCACAGTAAGTACTTTCAAATCGTCAAATTTCAAGCAAGATATACTAAATATTAGACATTATTACTATAATAATATAGATATATAAATACAGAGTATACAGACATAATGCGACTCTACCACCGCGTCGGAGTTGTTTCTTGCTGAGAAGACCCGGCGAGAAACTCAGCAGTTACTCTTTAAAACTTGTTTTGGGTTTACAACTGGCGTTAGTAAAGTACAATGTGTCATTTTGATACAAATAAACCTACTGAGTGTTTAATCTAAAGAATATAAAACAATGGAAAAAAATCAAACATAAAAGAATATAAACTTAAGGCCATTTAAACAAAATTAGGAATAAACTTGTTAGTCAGTACAAACTAAGTATTAACTAGGTATTACAATAAAATATCTGTTACAATAGAGTTAATCTAATCGGCCCCGCATCGAGCAGAGAGCTTACACCCAGGCATTTTCATCTATAAGGTAGTCTTTTGTAGTATAATAGCCCTTTTTCAATAAAGTTGCTTTGATGTGATTTTTGAATTTATGTAGTTGTAACTCACAAATAACTTTTGGGATCTTGTTGTAATAATGTATACCTTGCCCCTTAAAGGATCCTAAAACTTTTTCTAGCCAAGTAAGAAACAGCTGAGTTCAGCAAAAGTGCTTGCTAGTCGCATGTGACCTAATTGCTCATATTCATGTATAAATTGCTTATAACTATCTGAGAACTCACTGTTCTTTGACATCTTAAGCTGTAACTGCTTGAATTGTGCAATAGCCTTGGGTTTCGACAAACCCAAGTTATCTTCAAAATCTGGTTTCATCGGAAGCGCTACCACATATCTTCCGCTCTCTATTCGTCTGGTAGTTTTCTAGTAGAAGTCTTCGCAATACTGTTCCTCTCTGGTCAACGTGCTAGTGCTTTCACTTATATCCTCCAATTCCCAATAATAGGCAATGTTATCAAAGTTATTAATGACAACATGGCAATTGAATGTTTTAACATTGCACGAGAGAATCCAGCCTAATTTAGTCTGCTGAGCTATAGGGGCCTGAATAGGACCTTTAACTAAACCATGCATTATAATTTTGGAATAAATACTCGCATCAAGGAGTAAATCTATCGGCCTTGAATGATTATTTTGACGACCGACTTGGTGTAATGGTTATGAAGTTGGCTACTACACCAGAGGTCGCGGGTTCGATCCCCGCACAGTACAAACATTTGTGTGCATGAACATGTCTGTTTGTACTGGTCTGGGTGTCTCCTATGTATAATAAGTATGTATTTACAAAAGAAAATGTATTTAAGTATGTTTATCCGTTGTCTAGTATCCCATAACACAAGCTTTAATTAGCTTACTTTGGGGCTAGATGGCGCTGTGTGGAATAATGTCCAGGGATATTTATTTATTTATTTATTTATTATAGTCTGGGTCTGCCAAGTCTATATGTTGTAAATGCGCCCAAGACTGTTTACTAAATGTCCTGTTAGGTAAATTATTAATAACGCGAGATATTACCGACGCTTGCGTCATAAAGTTTTAGTCGTCATAAATGGATTGACATTCAAGGGACACCACCCCTTTGCTAGGCTTTGATCCATGCCCTATGCCAGAAACTGACGCATGATATCGCTGTCGCTGCAACCCCAGTATCTGAGCGGCGTTTTCTGAGATTCAGGCTATTTGAGAACCCTGGTCTAACAATGCACGTAAAGTGACGAACGTACCATCAGCTGTTTTTATTTTAAGTAATAGGGTTGCTAGTAAAACCTCCTCAGCTTCGGAGTCCACATGGATAACGCTGTGCTGTTTGCTGTTTGGTTTTGCTGATAGGGCTGACATAGTTGCTACTGAGGTCGACGGCCTGCTTGCTAAGGGCATCGATTGCGCAAATGCGTCGTGTAATAAGGTGTTGTGTTCGGCATTACATTCTTTACAGCGTTTTGCAAAGTGGCAATTATCGTTGTGCTTGAACAGATAATTCTGGCAAACGTTGTATTTCTTTCTCAATTTCATTTCCGATGGCATGTTAATGAACTTATGGCACCGATACAGTTCATGATTATTGGTACATAATGGACATTTTACTGTATAAGTTGGCGCTGCTTTATAAAATTTACTGAAGTTTTTCCCTTCGCTTTGCTTATTGAATGATTGCATCCATGAATTTTGTGGAAATGATGAATTATATGATGGCTTAGGTTAAGAAGAAGGTATTTCTCTCTCTCTTCTGTGTATGGGTTCAAGGGCAATATATTTATTTTCTAAAAATGTCATAAACTCCTCAATTGACGGTAAGTCTCTGGGAGACTTGCGCGCCTCCTTATAATCACTGTAGGTATCGGCATCTAACTTTTTGGCTAACAGATGAACTAGAAGAGGATCCCACGTGTTGGTATCCGCTCCCAAGTTATGTATGGCGTGAATGCATTCTGTGCTTGTATCGTATAATCTTTTTAACTCAAACGACGACTGCTTACTGCTACTTATATTGGGCTGATTAAGAAAAATTTCGATATGCTTTGTAAATAACAACTGCGGATTGTGGTAACGGTGAGTTAAAATCTCCCATGCTATGTCGTAGTTCTCGGTAGATATAGCAAGGTGCTGTATGAGACGCTCCGCCTCCCCCCTGACCTTGCCCTTAAGGTGCTGAATCTTTTGCGCCTTAGACAGAATTTTGCTATTATGTATGGTCTCCACAAATAAATCAAAAAGTAGTCCACTGAGTAAATTTTCCTGTCAAAACAGGAATATCTAAAACCGGAGTTGATTGCTGGACGTGTAAAGCTGAACTTAATTTCTGATTCAAGACTCTTAACACGTTTATAGGTTTTTTCATAGGAACTAAATTCATCGTCGTAAAGTAGATCACCACCCCGTAATACAATATCTATCTGTGAGTGCATGCTATCTATAAGATTCCATCGCGTTTGTAAATTACGCAGTTCATCTTCTATTTCCCACTTTTCACTTATGTCATCCGTATCGATACTCTGAATAAGCCTATTAAATGCCCTAAAATTCGTCCGCTGCTGGCTAAGTAGGTCATTAATTCTCCCGTCTGGCTGTGTTGCTTTATGTTCCTTATTGAATGAGGAAATTTTGTCATGCAATGTCATATAGTAATCGGACACTTGTTGGTAAATATTCTCAGTAAAATATTGCTGTGTTTTATCCTCACTTTGCTCTTAACCAAGATTATTCTGATTAAACTCCCCCCAGAGATTGTCTATTGCTTCTAAACGTTTCTGAAGGTACTCCGGAGTTTTTCTAGCTATTGGATCCTTTCCAAAGTTAGTATTGATTTGTTTAAATTGCTCTAAGATGATTGCTTGACGTTAGATAAGATTCTCCATAGTGTATCGTTAAAGGTATAAAGGAACAATCTTACTTGATCGCACGGTGCTAATTAGATACTGTGAGAGCTTCAAATCTCACAATCAGGTACTGCTGGCTGCTACTGCCGTTCTCACCTGCTCTCGGCAAGCGACTCCTGTTTTTGATGCTGCTTTAGAGGTCTGAAGCCACTCGTACGTGAAGATGATATGAAGTAGAACCTGCTTCCGTTACAGAGTCCACTCACAAACTGCTCCAATGATAGTCACTGATTGTAAACTATTACACGGATTTGTACCACAAACTCACTCAATGAAATAACAACGGCGAAGTTCTGATTGATCCACGCGCGCACCAGATCACCGAAGACGTGGTCCAATAGTTGCTCGAAGGACCAAAAGAATGTACGGGTTGCCCCTTACACTTCTAGAATATGCTTGCTAATGCTATGCTGGATGGGGGGTTACTCCCGAGGAGTGATAAATAAAACCGACCCGCTTGAGTGCTAAAATTTCACTGACTTTATTGATGTAGAAATAAAGTAAAATTGGCGATATTGATGGCGTTTGCAAAACGCCGTAAATGAGTTCAACACACACTCATAAATATTATGCATGTACGCTAGCTTGTACAATACTATAGACATAAAAAAATATATATATAAATCTACCGAGTCGATCGATTACTTCGTTCTGAATTGAGGGCTAGTCCCAAAGTGCAAAACTTTGCTGATTTCAGTAGCGACAATAACAATAATGATTTATCATAATATAATGTTTCAAAACGAATAACAAACAGTTGGCTATCAGCTTTTTTTCTGTTAATATCTGTACTAACCTGAAGAGCTGTCTCCTGCAATGTCCATAGTTATAGGCAAAATGTAGTCTGTTGAAACTTCAAAGGCTTTGTTTAAAGGCTCGTGGATTTTTGGATGGTATTTAATTAGGTTGAAGAAGGTTTGGCTCGGTATAACAAGTAAGTCTAAACTCCGACTTGCGTATATCGTGACCGCTGAACAAGAAATACTTTGCTGAAAAAGTTTGAAAGTAAATATGCTGATAAAGTACCTAAACTGGTCAAGTCCACTTATTGGGATTTTGATTTTATAATATAAATGGAGAATATGAAGTTTATTACAACTTGATTTCTTGGCCAACGTTGCAACTAGTAACTAAGATAAGAATAAGTTGAAAACATAAGTTAAAAACAGGCCTTTGACTAGCCTGTTGGCGCAATGGCAGCGATCCTGCCTTTAGCGCCGGAGGTCGTGGGCTCGATCCCCACCCATGACAAATATTTGTGTGACGAACATTTTGTTGTGTGTCTGGGTGTTATTATCTATTTAAGTATGTATTTAGAAATATTTAAGTATGTTTATCAGTCTCTGACGCCCATATTACAAGCTCTGCTTAGTTTGGGGTCAAATGATCTTGGTGTGAATTGTCCCAGATATTTATTTATTTATTCAAATAATTTGCCTCTACTTTTTCCGCTTTTAGTACCTTGCCTTCAGTGAGCCTACTCCGGCACAAAACGAAATTTCGTGAAACTTTTGGAGTGTAAATAGGACACATAACGTTGTGTTCTGAATAGGTTTAATTTGTTTTGTATATAAAAATATGGTTGTTAAAATACTAAAATTATTAACGTTAGTTAGTACCTACGTTTTTTCAACGCCTAAAAATTCACGCCACTACGTTTTCGACGTACAGGAGTAGGCCCCCTGTCGGTTATCCCAGTATAACTTAATAATAATGGGTTGGTGATCACAAACCCGGGCTATATTCTGAAAGTCCCAACTGGGATTTGAATCCAAGACCTTCGGTTTCCGGTCATCGCTTTTACCTCATTCAATCACTTGCAAATTATTATGTAACTTACTCCAGTAAAATTGCCGAACATGCCTCCCGGTCCCATGCATGTAATCATTTCATTGTAAGAAGTCAAAACATCCACCTAAAAATGAAAAATAAAACTTCAAAATTGCTTTTTGCTACAGCACGGTAAAATTTTGAATATAAAATAATGAACCTTCACATAATAAATAAAATTCATAAGCCGAAATGATATTTCATTTAGATAATTTAACACGAATTATTTAATCAATACACCTGTTTGAAGGTTTAATGATAGTGATAGGTAGTTTGTTATCATTTTGAGTGTGTAGGCATGGGACCAACTCTCAAAACTTAAACATCATACCTTACTAAAAAACTGTGATTGGAAAAAACTAAGTAAAAATAACCGTGTAGAGAGCGGCTGTGATTTCAAAAATGTTCAAAAATATAGACAAAGGAAGCTGAAACAAAATCTGATTTCATTCCGCGTATATTCAACCTAGGTTTCAATTTACCTAAGTGATGAAAACAAAGCATGCAGGAAAAAGTTCGTTAGAGTCTGCATCGACATGCATTGCCTTTTTCCTCGAAAACCTAAGGGTAGTCGCATGTATGCATGCATAAACGTTAACTAGTATCGACGAAGTGAATGAAAAATCTCCTTACATGAAACTTCGAGCATATTATTTCGGATTTGATTCTCCTATTACATAATCTATGATCCTCAAATATTTCATTCATTTCATTGATACGAGTATTTAAATGATCTTAAAACAATGAATTACAATTTCATATTGTAATTGGCTTCGCCGAAAACCGCAATTCTAGGGGGAAGATCTAATAGATGTTTTGCTAGGGTATTTACGGCATAGAACATTTAGGATTTTAACTAGATACCTATTATAACAACAAGATAGTTTATTAATTATAAACTGCTACATTTAATTAATAGTACATCATGAAATTATAATTCATAGTTTCAGAACAATAATAAAGCATTTTTGATAAAGTGTTGAACAAATAAAACTTTAACAGTAAATGCACGAAAGTGCAACATGATTACTAAAAACTAATCATGTTTACCTGTTTATACGAATTTATACTTAATCAAAATTCTTTATCTTGTACGCCTACGATCGCTAATATGTTTTCTACAACAAAAAGGTCGAAATACTATCTTTCAGGATATACAAAGTGTACATTTTATTCAGTTTCCTACACGTTTAAGGATTTCTAGGATTTTCTAGCCGCATACTGCATTTAGGCCCATGAATTTAGTTACGTTCTCTGCCATTTCTATTTCTTGGCTCTGATACGTTTTTCGACAAAGTTTAATTCAAAGGAATCCATTTTAAAGATATAATACTTTTCTAGATGTGGTATAAAAAAGTATTATTTAAGAGATATTATGGTGTCTACCCATTTTACCCGCTAATGTACCCAACGTTGTTTGTTTCGGGGATGGTTGGCTATAGTGAACTTAGAGTTAGAAGGGAGTTTGTACATTTTTAAAGTTATTCGGGGAGCCCATATACCTGGGTAGATTAGTTTAAATGTACCAGACAGGTTTGTCTGGAGGAGACGCCAGCCACAATTGCTGGCAGTGCCGGCCGGGAGTATGAACCTGCTATCAAAAGCTCCCTAGACGCGCGCAATCCGCACTCTTAACTGCATAACGGGGGAGTTGGACCTGTTCAGCTGTACTCTGAGTGAACTCACAATGAGCGCTATGTTTATTATATCGTTCAGGAATAAATAACACCTTCATTGTAGCATTAGGTATACCCTATGTCATGATAGTTGTAAGTTTGGTAAATAAATAAATAAACTTTTTTACCACATCTATAAAAAGTTGTGTAAAGTTGTGTTTCCTTCCTCTTATAGTCCCGGATTCTTTAAAAGCGGGGCGTGAAAAGGCACTTCAAGATGAGGATGGCCAGCTTAGTGATTCCTTTGCATTACTGTACTTGTCAGCCTCATATTTGGACCTCACGACAGCTTTCGATCAGGTGGAGTGAGGACATCTTGACGGGAAATATAAAAAAAAAGTTAGTGCTAAAAACTAACGCCTCTGGACCATACATTACTGTAAACCCCTAATGTTAAATTGAATATTATCCCAACATAAAAGCGATCATGCACATACCTTTCCTCTGTAAATTATATAAATGTAGGGTTGCACATCTTTACACTGTATGACCGTCTCGCCCTTAACGAAGTACATCTCGTGAAGGTGTTGGGTGATGACCCTGATGAAGGAGCGCTCCACTTTGCCGAAGAGCGGGACCTCTCGGAGGGCTCGCTCATACATGAACACCAGAGTGTCCTCCATGAGGGCCGTGTTTAAACAACGGCAGATTTCCTGGATTAATATAGACATTGAGGATAGGATAGTACATTTTTTTACATGGTTTAGTCTCGAATTCTAATATAAATACATCTACTTATCGGCCGGCTTTTACACATTAGATCTTATATTCTGGCTGCCAGTCTGATGATATACTGTTAAAATATTCAAGCACATAGTTACCTTCTAATAAAAATATTAAAGCCAGACAGAAAAAATAAAAATGCTGTACCTACACAAAAATATTTTTCCTTGGCGAGAATCAAACCCAAGGCCTACTGTGCTATAGGCAGGTCCTACTGCAGGATTAATCTACAGTTTGTTAGAAGTTAGCAGAAAATCACAGACCTAAATGGTACTTATTTTGATCACATGTTTTATTTTACTTTAAATCAAGCGTCCCTAAGAGCAGTTTTATGATACAGAAAATGTGTATTAATAAAAAGTTGAAAAATTTGCTCAAAACTTTAATATGCAGATTAGGTAGTTTCTATGTATATGGCCAAATCCTAGGCTTTCAGAAAAAGCCTTCAAAATTTAGTTTTTTTGTATTAATTACGAACACTTCTCAAGAAATTCATTCTCATATATTTTGGCAATGCTTTTTTTTCTAACTGTACTTTCGTTTTCGAATTAAACATGTCTGATAATCTCATAAATGTGGTATACATTTATGGGATTATCAGACAAGTTTGTACTATTTTCTTTATTTTAATATCATCATATTCATAGACATAAAAAGCCCAAACAAAGGCTACCTTATTAAAACTTGGCGATTCTCGAAGCAGGTAGAAAGTATTGTGAAAGAGAATGTCCGTAAACTTTCAGACCGCGGATACCATAACGGCTTTAAATATGAAATGGAGTGCTGGAACATGGAACAAAGAGGTACAGAAGGTGCCTGTCATTTTGTCACGATTGCATGTAAACTGGACTTCTGCGCGCTTTTTTGAAACCCCGTTTTTAATTTAAAATATTTTTTGTCTTTTCATTCAAAGACGCTGGCTAACTTTTTATTTCGATTTGTATAGTCTAAAACTGTCTTTCTTAATTAAAAGCGTGACATCACATGTAAGCAGAATTTAAAAGTCATGGTAAGGAATTAAATCCTTCATGTTAACTAAAATATTGCTAAAGTTTATATTTAGCATTCAGGTGTTGATGAAGGATTTTGGATTCTTAAATGTCATAATAGTTCTAATGACACCGAAAAGCATATGCCTGTGATCAATTTAAAGAAATACTGCCTCACTTACTAACTTCTCACGAGCATTTGCCTATAATTCAATCTAGGATTATTGCATAACAGGCTAATGATGTTGCCGGTTGTACCTCAAGAATATTTTCAACCTAACTTAATTCAGAACCTTCTGTATTTAACTTTCATAAAGACAAAACAAACTTGTGGGTTGCTCCCGTTGGTCCTCTTCCATACATACTCGAAATACTTCAGGGTTTTCGCCGTGAGCATCGGATCGACGTTCTCCTGATACAGAAAGTTTGCCAAGTCCCTTGTTTTTTCCTACAACACGTATGAAAACTGTACTCATTAAAACTAATCTAATTACGGGACTCGTAATATTTTTAATGTCGGAAGTTTCGCAGTTTGCCCGCAGGTGTGCCGCGGGTGCTAGTTATTTGGATCGTTTTTTTGCGAACTTGTGCAGAGTCGTTTATTCCGTAGGCGCAAAAGTAGGAACGTTAGGTTTTATAGTGAGTTATTGCAATTGGTTACAAAGTTAATTACAAAATTGAGAGAAAACGTTTATACATTGAAACTGGTAATTGTAATTACCAGTTTTATAGTTAATTATAGTAAATGTAATTAGTGAACAAGATCGTGAAAAGAAGTTATTCAAATATAGAAAATATTTTTCAGTCAAATTAGTGTGAATTCAAATTTGAGAGCATTGATTCCCAAAATATCTGTGGGCGATAGTTATAAGCGGCCTGCATCCATTGAAATCCTGTGACGTTCATCAATCCGCCCACGCTCCGTTCGCCATCAAATTATTGCTTTTCTGCCATGTTCTTCACGATATACGGCTTGCCCACTACCAATTCAATTCACTCATCCACTAAGATTCCCACTTTTCTGATTTTATATGATAGTGAAATATCAAATAAAGCCATCTTTAAAACTTATTGAGTAATACTATATGCTGTTAAACTGCTACAAGTTACTAAGTTTGATTCCCTTACAGTATGTTCCAGTAACGCATGAGACTGTGTAGAGCGAGACGCAGCCACGTAGCCGAACATGAAGGCAAAGTACAGGAACCCCGTGATCCTCAGCGCCATGCTGAGCCAGACATCCACACTGTTGGACACGCCTACTGGTGTACAGCCACATCCTGAGCAGTAAGCAAATATGGTGGAAAATCTACTCTCAACTAGTAAATGTAGCGACAGAATGATCAAACTAGTTGGGCTATTTACTAACAGAACATCTTGATATTGACAGTGAATATTGCTGTTTGACGTTGCATACTGCATAGTGATTGGCTGTACAGCTGTCAAAATGCGAGCGCCGTGAATCGATTCTCGTTGCTAGATTAAGAGGGCCGGGGGCCGGTTGGCACTTGAGACTTCTAGGTGACGAACAGAGTATTTCGGTTTTTAAGTACTTAGCAATCCTGTATGTGTGCATCGGAACATAGCCCGGGTCAGTGATCACCAACTAGCCTCAGACAAACTTGATGATTATGAACGTACCTTATATACCAGGATTCTGTTTGATAGTCAAAAGCCAAAATGTATTTTACTTACATGAACACTTCATATAGTTATCTTTAACTCCTGACAACAAAACCATTAAAAACTAACAACTATTACAATAGCACTGCTATGTTTACTATAAGCTAACAAAATAAGCCACTGAGGCAAAATAACATTCTAATTTACCTACAATTGGGACTTTTCTACGAACTCGGTTTTACTGAATTGAATTTTCATGAAAGACTAGCTGTTGCCTGCGGTATTCCTCGCAAGTAACTCATATCATCGAACAACTCTTAATCCCCATTCATACCATTGGAAGAGGAATTTCAGAGAATCCTGTCTTACGTTAGCAAAAAAACCTATCAATTCCATGTTACTTACTAAGTACTTAAGGCTCTAACCTAAAGTGTATATTTGAATTTAAAGTTTTACTTACAAATAAGAGAGAAACTATAACAATAACACTTTATGAACCTTTTAATAAGTATGCAAATTTCTACCCAAAAACCTTTCAACTTAATGTATGCTACGCTACTGATATTAAAAGTAGACAAAACGTTTTTGCTGGCATTTAGTATGCGTATTTTACTCGAATATACCTACAAAACAATGTAACAATAATTACCAACAAATATTTCGAAAACCCAGTAAAATGTGTTCGTATATTCAGATGCGGCATCTGTAATCGGTTTACGATTGCTTTGTCAGTTAGTGTATGTTCAAATTGGAAATAACCCACTTACAAACGTTTTAAATGTTTATAAGTTTGGTTCGCTATTATGCTTGATGGGAAGTTGCTTAGCCACTGTTTTTAATAAGTAGATATACCTAGTTTATCAGAATGCGAATGAAAAAACTGTAACGGTTGATTGAGCATTGATAAGCATGTTTTTTATATCAACTTGCAGTTTAGTCAGTATCGGTGGCAGTCCACCACAACAGCAATCACGAGGGCAACGAATATGCATAAACATTTATACGTTATGTACAATGAGTAAATCGAAAGCAATCTCTCGAGCCCGAGAGAGTCTGAAATTGCTATTCACCAAGGGGATTATACCACTCAAAAGCATGCTTACATCTGATCTCAGTCCCAGTGTTTGTGACGATCAGCGTTCTCGAGCAGTTGACGAGAACATAGTACGACTCGGGAGGCAAGTACGGCTGGCAGGCACTGATGAAGATGATGGCCGTGGCGAAGTTGACAATCGTGAGCGTTACGGGCAGGTACTTGATGAGCACAATGAATGGGTTCACTCGCATTATGTCACTCTCCCAGTATGAAAATGCACCCATTACTCTGACCACCTAAAAAATTAATCATAATAAAAAGGTTCTCCCAAACCTGGAGCATTACAGTGCGCAAACTATACATCTACCACGAGTTGCCACTTTAAATTTAAGTTTTCGTTAGCGTAAAAAAATATATTGGATTTGTCATGTCATGTCAAATCCCAATGAAAATTTTACGCGAACAATAACTTAAATTTAAAGTGGCAACTCGTGTTAGACGTACTGTAATGTTACAAATCCGAGCATTACGTTGGTGAGGCAAGAGCAGCGAGCAATGTGTAATATTTTGATACAGCTTCCCTGTAGTTTTATAAGGGAGTATTGTAATGTAATGCTCAAAATCGAATCTGAAATGTACATTACAGGCAAATGTTTGTCAGGTCAGAAGGCAGTTCTGTGATGTAATGCCTAAAATCGAATCTGAAACGTTACATTACAGGATAATGCTCTAGCCCCCCGATTCAGAACGAAGTTATCGACCGATTCGGTAGGTAAATGAACCGCTTAACGGTAGCAATCAATTTTTTTATATGTTAAAATCAAAGAACCTGAACCTTAAGATTTCATAAAATAAGTTATATTAAAACTAGCCATCCTAAAAAAATATTTATAAATAAAAGAAAATAACCTAATTGAGCGATAACTTTGTTCTGAATCGGGGGGCAAGTGAGGGACCACCTTTAGATAATTACTTGGATATTTGATACGAATATCACCCAAATTGGGTTAAATCTTCTTCGGGCTTCAGAAAATATATGCAGCCAGCCAGTACGAGGTCAGGCGATGCGGTCATCTAAGAAGCTTCACCTTCAATTCCCTCCTCATTCCTCATACTCCTACACACAGTCGCTCACGGTTAAATCTGTACGACTTTAGAACTCCTTACCCTTATTAGTTAGGGAGTAAGAGTCTCTATCAATTTTTAAAAAGAGGATTAAAGCACATTTCCTCGCCCTTTAACAATCCTGCTTTATCTCCTAATTACTTTCCTCCTTTTACTTCTCCTCGTCTGTTTATCTCATTCAACTCATTTTCCTTTTCTGATCTGCTTTGTTTATTGGTGGGCATAATTAGTACATAAATCCTGTATTATTATTTTGTTATTTAAATTTACATTTGACTGTTTTTGTGCACATACTTACCCTTTCTTAACATTTTCCTCTACTTAGGCTGTCTGTAAGAGATTGCTTTTTAGCAATAAGACCGCCTAATTGTGTCATCTTACTATTTCGTGTAATACCAACCGTATTGTTATTTTTTTGATGTGCAATAAATAATATTGAAATATTTATCTTATCTTATATATTTTGAAACCATTATGAAATGCTCGGGCCGAATTGCAATTAAAACCCAATCAATATTTACGTTATCTCATTATTAAAAGTACTTACGAGTAGCATTCGATTCATTCTATACAAATCCATATCTGTGTTGTCATTAACGATTCTCAGCTGAAAATAAATTAAATTGTAGATTGGTTATTTAAATGGGTTTTTAATATCAAATTATTTAAAAAAAAACAGTCGGTGATTATGAAATGATATTCAGAAAACGCAAGTGGAGCTTGTCTAATTTGAAATGAAGTGCCCCACTGCTTTTTTAGTTGATTTAGATGTGTCGAGTGTTATACTTTTGCTAACAAATTCTCCTAGGTTCGGCTTACTCCATATTTCAAATTTATCTTCGTGCGTGAATTAGTGATGTACAGACCTCGAGACGTCGAGTTCTACTTTTGAAGCTTCGAGGCGATTGACCGGACTCAGTGAGCTCGGTACGCTCGTAGAACCGAGCCCAGCAGAGACGCGAGCTCCCTGAGCCACGCCTCGAGGCTTTGAATGAGTTCGAGGCTTCAAAAGAGCTCGAACCTATCAAAAGAGCTCGAACCTTCAAAAGAACTCGAGTCTTTTTAATCTTTTCCATTATACAATTTTTCGTGATGATTAAAATGTCTTTTTCTGTTAAACAAACCTCTTTTTTTCGAAACACCCTTCTGGTCACATATATTATATCCCACAAACACATTTGCTTGCTTTGAAAAGGAAGACTCCAAAACTAATTTGAGCGCGACTCGCTACGTAAAAACGTCTCGAGCGCTAAAAAAGACTCGAGATCGATCGAGCTCTCAAGAAGGCTCAAGTTCTGGAAAAGACTCCCGAGTCGTCGAGCTTCATACAAACAAGGCGAGCCCTGTAAACGACATCGAGCTCCAGACAAGAGAACTCGGAAGCATCGAGCTTTGTACAATTGTACATCACTAGCGTGAATATGGTGGAGGGGCGCGTCATTTCAGCTTAGACAAGATGTAATACATTATGTCTGAAATAATAAATCACCTTAGATGACAGTTGAAAATAGAAAAGAAGAAGAAAACAGACTGTACTAGCAATCAGACCTAGAGCGTAACAGTATCGACATAAGCGGTATGTCTACGATAACTACGATACGATACGATAGTGGTAGTAGACTTCAGAAAGGGGTGTACATTCGCCCATACATTGCCGCCTATGAACCAACAGTCATAAAAAATACCTCTTAGGGTTGATAAATACATACACTTTAGTGTAAAAACGTAGTTTATGGACGGACACTTCTGAGAACTCGTTAAATATCAAATTTGAGGTTATATTTAATAATATTATGCGAAGTACACGGAGTGACAGAGGCCTGCCCTCACTGCATCTAAATCCCATACAATAACGTCAACGCAGACGCCAGCGGCTGACATTGGTGTAAACGCATGGTAGACAAAGGTACTGAACACGCAGTGAGTGTGACGACGGTACAACATCCAAAGTGTTTTTCTTGACTGTGGTTTCTTACGAGTACTTAACAAACTAGATGTCAGTCCTCACCATTTGCTCAAAAGGAAAAACACTAAGCGCGTCAAACAAGAACGACGTCTTCAGGTAGCGTGTTACGGTCATCAGCGGATGGGTGACCAGCAGCGAGCGCTGGTTGTAGTACGCCACGTAGGCCATGAGGAGCATATCCACGTATAGCACCAAGTCCGTCCATGGGTACCTGCCTTTGTGCTTGTGGTGCTTTACCTGAAAATGGTTATGTTTATGTACTTAACCTAGAAATCACTTTGTTTTCTGATAATTAGGCTCACGCAATTCTAGTAAAATGTGATTCTTCTAGAAGGTTATGACCGTTACCTGTAGATCAAATAGAATTTCTAACGCCTTCGTGGCTTTACAACACGACCAGGCAAACTTTTGCTCTCGGTCCGAAATCCGGAGGTCCACGTTACTCCCGTTCGTCGAACAGGGAGTATTGGGAAATTTCAGTCGTTAAAAAACATGTTTAGCGTTCAAAATAAAAATATTTTATTATTAAAATACATGAAACCTATTTTCCTTCCAAACATTCACGAAACTTCGTAAATTTGTACCACAGTAGTGGGCTCTCTGGTCCAAATCCCAGGTTCCGCAAAGAATTAGAAATATAGCCCCGGTCTCTGAACACCAACCCGCATTTGGCAATGGTAGTGATTAAGCCCATAACCAACAATTGTAGCGGTGACTGGTTTTCGATGATGGAGGCCTTTGCCCAGCATAGAAAGCAGTTGAAATGGCTGCCTATTCGTTTGCGGCGTGATTATCACATGATGGTTCTTGTTTACAACATCCTCTTCAACCCTTCTTCTCCACGCTATCTCTGTGAGCGCTTCTCCTATCTTTCATCGTCCGGCAGAACTCATCGTTCAGCCTATAATTTACAGCTGACTGCCCCTATCTGTAGAACGAGCATGTATGGTGACTCTTTTACTGTTCAGGCTGTGAAACTGTGGAACAAGCTGCCAGTTTCTATTCGAGAGTGTCGCACTGTGGGTTCCTTCAAAAGATTGTTAAAAGAACATCTTTTAAAAAAAAAAAAAATTGTGTTGGATCATAATAATTATTATTATTATTTTATTTATTTTTAAATATGTATAATTATTTTAGTTAGGTACTTATATATTTTATATTTGTAATAATATATGTCTATTTGTAAGTAAGCTGGTCTATTTAT
The DNA here is from genome assembly GCA_947369235.1 of Udea olivalis. NCBI lineage: Eukaryota > Metazoa > Arthropoda > Insecta > Lepidoptera > Crambidae > Udea > Udea olivalis. The sequence continues at coordinate 14,275,409 of OX376350.1, read as the reverse complement.
AGAAATTTTGATCTTTAAAATTATGTACACAGTTTTGTCTATCCATCACTGTTTGTTTTATGCTTTTCCTTGCATCCTGCTGGAAGAAATCTCTCTTTAGAGATAAGCTCACCTGTACTTTAGCTATCCTTATTTTTCTATGTAAAAAACTGTAATTTGTGTACAAACTAATAAATAAATAAATAAATAAATAAATAGATTTAGTGAGGCTCATTCCCTAATTACTGATTCAAAATTCTTAGACACAAATAATATTTCACTACACAAACTCTGCAACACAAAGATGTATGAAGTTCCTTACGTGTTCCAGTTACGCGCTAATTAGGGAATGCAGGGAGTTTGAAGTGGGAGCTGGACAATTTAGCACAAAGCAAGGAGTACCGCTTGGCGGTCAAGACCCAGTTTCACGAAAATGAAAAACTACGATTCACAAAGAGGGCCTACATAAGCAGGTACAGTCAGCAACATAATTAACTTAACACTTTAGCACTTTGTAATAAGGGAATATAAGGTAAATGACAGATGGCAGGTAAAATGGGAACACCAACAAAGTAGGTTCTAAAGCACTCAGGTCCTACCGTCCTAAAATAATAAAGTTGTACCTATTGCTTTGTCGCATAATCACAAGACTAACCTGACTTAATTTGATTTGATGTAAAAAAGAATTAAAATAAAAGCACTTTATATAATTTCGTTTTTTTTTTATTTTACATAAATAAATAATAAATAAATATGCGCCAGACAACACACCTCTTGTAATGGTCTCGAAGTAGGGATTAATATCCCTGTGTTACGTGGTACCACACAAGGAAATAAGCCAGGGGCGTCTCCCAGCACACCCAGACCCGAGTCAATTCAGAAAAGATCGTTTACTGAATTGACCCGACCGGGAATCGAACCCGGGACACTACGGAAACGGAGGCGAGAAACCGTGCTACAGCGCACTACGGCAACCGTGTCGTCAGGTTTACATCCAGGCTTTTGAACTCGTTTGCAGCAGACGTGGGCACGGTTGTCCTATGTAGCGTCTTATTAGTCAAAATAAGGATTGTATATTATTTTAAAGTGATAGTACTTACAGCAATGTTGTAGGGGATTATCAAAGTGTAGTACAAAGACAGTACAAGCCTCATAGCGCACCAAAACTTCAGAAATATACCATGTGGAGTGATGCAGCCTGGCAGGAATAGATATCGAATGTACCTGAAAAAGTTTGTTTTTGTCCTTGTTTTAATTTGACAAAAGTTACTTGAAGATAATCCGCAAATGTCTGTAAAAGCCGAGGACAGGACAAATATTCAGGCGACCAAAAAAATAATATTTAAGAAACTTGGTGGTATATTCCATGCGTGTTTAAAGTCAGTAAGTAAGTAAATAGAGAAGTAAAGTAAAAAAATCATTATCCATGTAGACTTATAATTAGTACTTAATATGACAGGGGAAATACAAAAAAAAATATAGCAAAAACATACTAAACAAAAACTAACTCACATAAAATAATACTATGATACTAAATAACATAATTACACATAATGTGACTCTACCACCGGTTCGAAGGTTGTTTCCGATCGAGAAGACTCCGGCAAGAAACTTGATGGTTACTCATTTCAATCTTGTTTCTATACACAAAAATTGAATTGACAGAGTGAAGTCATAACAAAAAAATGTGCAGAGGAGCAGATTATACCTAAGATGACCACAAATTCTTATCATTTAAGAAATCCTCAACACTATAATAACCTCGCTTCATTAACTTAGCTTTAATTTGTGACTTAAACTGGTGAAGAGGCAGTTCAACAAGAGTTGGCGGAATCTTATAAAAATATTTTACACATTGACTAACAAATCATTTCCCTACCTTAAGCAGTCTAGGACTGGGCGTTACGAGCTTATTTTCATTTCTAGTATTGAACATCACTGTTTTTCTGGAAGAGATGCAAGTTTTTGAGACATATATGTATCAGTCCCTGACACTCATTGAAAATACAATTAATTGAATAGCTCAACCTTTTTTAATTTCCTCAACAAAGTCTAAGTTAAGTTGCCTATAAGCCTATAAGTTTTTAGTAAGCTTATGATAAGAGTAATCGCAATCTCTTGGCAGCATTCCGAATTCAATATCGTCATAAATAAGAATAGTTATTTTAGGTACGGGATTTTTACTATGTTATTTGTTTCCGAATTATCGATATTTCGGCACTGTTGCTAAACCACGTCTGCAACAGTGCCGGAACTGTACGTCTGTACTGTACTGTTACGTCATGAATTACTTTTGATTTTTAGAAAATCTCTTTTCACTATGTTCACGTTTGTGCAAAAAAATCGGCTTTTGTTGTTAATTTTCATTTAATAAGTCGCCCACGAGAACTCCTTTTGATTGACAGGCACTGGTCCAATTATAATAATTATTCAGCATCGCAGGAATTTAATACGATACGACTAACAATATGATTATAAAAAAGTAGGTCACATAATGAATACGTAATTCCGTGATCTAACTTTTTCTTTTGTACTGTTTTATATTCACGCAAAGCGGTTTATTTTGACATTGAAATATAGCTTAATTCTGTATATACATTGTTAGGTCTTCTTGATAAAATACAAGTAATAAAGGATGTTTTGAAAGGTATTTCAACATCGTTGTTTCCTGTTAATAGATTAACGTCCTGAACCAAAACTCAACTTTTAGAAATTATGATTGTCAGAAACTATATCTTGGATTTAATGATGATCATCACCCTTCCGAAACAATGACTAAACGCAAGTGTAGTGGATCCCGACTGACAGTGGCTTAGAATGAAACTATGGTAACTTAAAAGCATGCTTCATTAGAAAAGCATATATTTTCAACCACAGGAAGTAAGAAAACTGCAATTGCTGTTTAAATTCAACTTATAAACCAAATAATGAAGATAAGGAGAATTCATTATTATGCATTCGTTTTTTGGCAGGCAAACACACTACATAAACAAACAGCTAAGAAAGCACTATATAAAAGGTTTTTTTACTTATAATTTTTACAAATGTAACTTTCACCAAATCCGTCTTCTGCACCACTAGAATAGAATAGAATAGAATATCATTCATTTCAGGCAACAAATTACATTTAAAGATCTTAACTAAACATAATCGGCCCATAGATAAATACCTTACAAACTTACATACATATTACATAATATAATTAACCTATTTACTAACACACTTTTATAACCAATAAACCATGGTCAGCGTTCACACCCAAAACGGTAGATCCAACAATTCACTTGGTAACAATTACGTACACTCACAAATTTGCCGATAAAACAATTAAACTGATGTTCATGGACATAGTAGATGTTAATATTGACTTTCCGCCTAAAGTACCTACTAGTACAAAATTCCAGATAGTAAATATTTTGAGTGCTGCCGCGTAGATACCATAACTTTTGGTTATTAATTTTATTCAGCTGTAACATAATAAAACTGCTTTGCTACTTCTGGTAGTAACACGTTTGATACCTATCATTTAGTCAGTGTTGCATCTTTTTAAAGATTTCTATTTATCCCGTAAACCCAGTATAAGTAAGCGCTGTTATTGTGACCGTTTTGTCACCTACGAAAAAACCTGTTTTAATAAATTGAAAAGTCAGTCCTCACCTCATGATGCCCAACTTGTCGAAAGTCCTCGCGTAGTGGACCCTGTCTCGGCTGCTAAGCACCACAAAACTTTCCTTTAACTCTTGCTGCAACCAAATACAGAGTCGCTAAGTTTAGGGTTGCCATCGCCAAAAAAAAACAAAATGTTTTTCAGTGATCAAGTTACTATTACGTGTAACAAACAGATACAGAAATTAATTACTGACCTACTAAGAACTGTAGTGATAAGAGACTTAGCACGTAGCTGTACGTACAGTACGGACTGAGATTCTCAGCCACCCTAAACATCGATGACCTATCCATGCAATTTTGCTGTTTAAACACAGGGTGTACTATCGGCATTAAAGGGGTTTATCTTTAGCTATACGGATATGTTTGTAATAGTAACACAACTAAGATCTATACATCCACAAACAAACCTTACCTAAATTTTACCTTGCTGTTAAATTGTGGAAAATGCCTCATCTTTCTAACTATTTAAGTGAGCGGACATATTTCCTCTTACTTGATGTGCAATAAAGAATAAATGAAATGATAAAATCCAATGCTGAAATTTTGGTAACCCTAAACGAAGCACTTATTAATTTAAGCTCTTACCGCTATTCGGTTTATTTTCGCGTCCATACGCCCAGTTAGCGGTTTGGCGTCTTCGTAACTTTTCGCCCTGGCTTGCAGTTCTGGATCTTCCAATGCCTGTAAATATTTAGACATAGTTTAGGAAACGTACTTTTAAGGCAAATAGTTTGTTTTTTGTACTATAATAATAGTCTAGGCCTCGCCTGCCCGCTGCCGGCGGCACCCTAGATAAAGATTTTTATAGTATTTTTATAAATCATTGTTTTTATAACTTAAATCTTAAGTTTTATAATTGTAATTATTTCGTTTTTATAATTATAATTCATAGGTTGTTTTTAATGTTATAAATCTCTGTTTTTGTAAGAATACTATACAAATTTTGTATCTTAGATTTATACTGATTAAAGAGAATAATAATAATATTCTCATAAAAACATAATCACAGTCTTTCATTCCCTAGTTTTACAGCAATCTGCATGAGACGAAATTGTCTCATTCTTAGATGAAGTAGGGATACTACTTGCCTTTGGCCCGTAATCCCTGAAAAACCGGCTCTTATGCCGAGGTACATAAGTGTGAAAATAAACCATAATAATAATAATATATATTTATTTCAAGTTACACAACTCGTTTCATTTGTTAGTGACAATTGTATTTATACCTGTGTTAGTAGCAATCAGAAAAAAATAAACTAAAATAGTTAATATCTAATATTTTACTGTAAGCACATAAGCTATAAGTGAGGTAGAGCCTCACCACCCCGGCAGATGTCGTGCAACAATGACTTATATACCGGTAGTCCAGCCTACTTGCAATCATTAGCCAAGACACTGATGGTGCTGCCCCGCACCCTGCGCACCAGGGAGGCGCACCGCTTTGGCGTGGTCGCATAAAAGCAGTCTACTCGCGGTTCTGCAAACATCCCCGATGCGCTACAGAAGCGAGGCAACCTCAGCGGCATCCTGAAAGCGTTGTTAAATTGGACTCTCAGGGCGCTATAGGACCGACGAGTACATTTTGCCCACAAGCTGTGCACGTGTTTCAACATCATCTGTAAGGTCTGCCGTTATATATGACCCAGATATTTAAATTTACGTACCCATTGTAATGGGCACTTACATATACAGCCTTATACGTTTCACTGCTGAGCACAGGCCTCACCTTAACTTTGGGGGGGGGGGGTGTTTTTTGTACATTGTAGATTAATCCATGAGATTGTGTTTTTTGTACATTGTAGATTAATCCATGAGATTGTGTTTTTTGTACATTGTAGATTAATCCATGAGATTTAGCGTATTTTTCACATATAGCCACAAGCTTGCGTATTCCACATACAGACGCACTGAGCAACACCATGTCGTCCGCGTAACTAATGTTATTAACGCATATGCCGTCTATTATAACAGCCGACCCTGGTGTTGCTCAGCTCACCTATCAGCTCATTCGCATACAGGTTGAAGAGCGTTGGTGAACTCAAACCACGCTGTCTTACCCCGCACTCCAACCTGTATTGCTAAGACAACGACCCATCCCAGCGCACGTTGTTGACCTGGTTTCCGTACTAATATTGAAAGATATTTAAAAGTCTCTTGGTACTAAGGCTTTTTCGAGCTTTTGCCACAAGTTATATGAAACCAGGTCAAATGCCTTGAAGAGGTCGAGAAAACAAGCAATAATTGATGTATTATGCTCTACATAGTAATTGACAGTGTGTAAAATAGCTGTTTCCGTTGACAGCCCTGGGCTGAACCCGAACTGGTTATCGTGATGGCTAATATACTTACTAAGCTGTGTGTTAAGCACGCTATTAAATACCTTGGATATAACAGTTGCCAATGAGATGGGCCTATAGTTATTATTGTCAGCAATATCCCCAGTCTTATTTTTAATTACTGGCACCACCACTGTCTGAATCATTTTACTGGGCAGGTAGCTATGTCCCAAACAAAAGTTGTACAATAAATACAGAACTCTAGGTAAGTGCGGACCAGCAAACTTGAGATGTTCTATGCTGAGTTCATCGTGGCCGGCGGATTTCGCTCTAGACTTACATTTTATTATTAAAGAAAGATCTTTAATTAACTAAATTTAGTTTCAACTAGTACTGAATCCATTTTATTGCTTTCTTGCTCGCAATCAAGATCCGCATCGAGTTGCAGTCTTATATTTTTAGTATGGAACAAATGTGTTCAAGAATTTATGCACGCAAACACGAGTTTCTGTATTACAAGCTCATACCACATAACATTTACTATGTGATATCAAAAGTTCTACTAATCACGATTAAAATGAGAAAGCTACTGCGCTTTGACCTAAGCAGGACGTGTCATAAAAATACTGTTACTTTATTTTAAATATTCTTTCATTCAAACGGACAAGGTTTATAATAACGAATACGAAAAAAGTAATCCAATTCGGTGCAGTCTTTCAGAAGTTATGCGCGTACAAACCTACATTTCCACGGTTCAATTTTATTTATAAAGATTCTTACAACACCATACGTCTTAATCTATGTGTAACAATAATACATCACCAGGCTAATTGCATGACTGATGTCAGGGAAAGTGCCCCAGCACTGCACGAGCGCCGCGTACTCCACGTGCAGCAGGATGCAGTTTGTCGACGTCACCACCGTGTACACCTGAGAACAAATTCACATATACGGGGTGATGCCGGCAGGTGGGAAATATACAATGTGTGGCGTGATGTTTCAAATTTAAAGGATCAAATTCATCAACAAAAAATAAAAGAAAAGCCTGCAACTTATTCTGGCCAATTTCACGAGAGTATTTTTTTTAAATTCTTATTTTAAATATCATATCGCATAATCACAAGTAAGTCAACTTGTCATTTCTGACGATAAGTTATAAAAGGTATGAGTTTCTTTTGGAAAAATTAAACATACATGTTTGAGTATGTCTGTTTAAGTATATACATATACGTACATTGGGTAAGAATTTGCGCTCAAAAATCGCAGACAAAATACGCAAAATCCATCAGAGATAATTTATTTCTTTAAAATCATCTGACTATCAAGACATAAAGTATTTTTTACGTTGGTTTTTAAACTTGCCTCTCACTGAAACAACCAGGATTATGTCGAAATAATACAAAAAACCAAGGGTTCTGCAACTCAGCACTACGGCGGCAAAGTGGAGTTCCCTACGAAGACTTCGCAATAAACCACTGTGCTTTTCTCTTATGAGGTCCACCAGCCGACACCTATTTGTTGCTACCGAACATTACTGTATTATTTATGGCTTTTTCTAGTCAACGTGTTATTTCGTTATCCCTTGTACTATTATTATCTAATGACGTGTAGCAAAACCAAATGTAATTGAATGTGTAATTAAAATAATCATAATGCTGCGGGCATCATAACCTAAAACCGAATACACCCTGTATACGTATGCGAGCGAGCGGGAATAACGGGAACAATTAGTGGAGAATGCATTATACAGCATAAATGCTAGTCAAAGGTAGTTTACACAGTAGGGAACATTAACCAGAATGACTTATGTTGACTTACCTGTAATTATTGATGAACATAACCGACTACGAAACAGACTTTATCTAAAGTCATCAGTGGCCTATATACCTAAGTTTGCTTCGCTTAGCGAATAAAAAAACAACTATAAATGCATCATTTTAAACTATTAGTCCACATGTATGTGTTTGCTTTTATTATTTATAAAGTTTCATTATGTTATAACTATCTTATTTTGCTTGTAAACTTTTGGTGAACTTAATTTTAAACTATTATGTTTTGCACTGCCTGTAGCTTCTCTATCTGGCCGAGTGGTTGCTTGGCAGAGAATGCCTCTAGGCATTAAATCCGCCATTTGTAATCTAAATTCTGTGCAATAAAGAATAGGTAAATAAACATTTTGACTGCTAGACGTGGTAGTATACTATGTTTCCTGCTAGCGGCTTTTCACAAGAAGTTGTTGCACCTGGCCGGAGGGTGCCAACCCTAATGCCTTGACCACTGCGTGCACGCGGTCTTCACTTACGCCAAACAAAACACGTTCTCCGTAACGGGCATCGATGACCTTGACTTTATGTATGATAAAGGTCGCAAAACAGAATTAAAAACACATAAAGAAACATTTTTCCAGTAGACTACCATAGAAATTTACAACAGCGGACATCTTATGACAGCGAATGATGATACTGATGAAAAGACCATTTTCTTCGCAAATTGTTATTTAAACAAGAGACCACTAACTTTTGGTAATCCAAACAGCATTTCTATAACTCCAAAGTGATCGCCGGGGCCGACTGATCTATCGATTTTTCCGTGATAATTGAGCAAATTACAATGACCCTAGAACAAATAACTCTTTATCAATACAATAACTAGTGAGCAGACGTTACTACGATTGGTATTTTGGAGGGCAAAGTGTTGCGCGCTTTTCTCAATAGCATACTGCTGTACATAGCCACATTATCAAAGGGTATCCCATAACGTGGCAAGAATCTTGGTTAATTCGATAGTCGATATAGGACAGTACAATGTAGCATATTTTTTCGGTAACGTGATTCGGGGCGAAAAAAAATGTCTGCTATTTTGTTAGCCACAATAGAGCAAACAAAGACCGTTTGCAGCTTAAAAGCACAATGTTCCAGTCCTAATAATGAAAACCCATGACAATAACCTTCTGCACAATATACATGTCCCGGCCGATGTCACCTCCATGCTGGACTATCTCGTTGTCTGGTAGGACAATGCTTCTGCTGTTTGCAGCCACCGTCTGAAGGAAATCGCGGTTGCAATCCTGCAAATTATTGTTTTTGTTTAGGTACAGAACATCGGTTAAGTGTGAGTCACACAGCGTTTAAGCTAACTTCTTTGAAACTGTTTGAGACAGATTTTTTTCCTGTATAGGCACTAGGTGTTTCATGACCCTTTTTGTAACTAAATGGTGAGAGCACTAGACCTGGAATTCAGCGGTCTTTAGTTCAAACACCAGGACGGACAAGTGGGTTTTCTGTTTTTAGGAACACCGACCAGTACGTCTACCACGAGTTGCCACTTTGAACTTACGTTATCGTTCGCCATATGTCATTTCATGTGTCATCATGTTTTTTTTACGCGACCGATATTGTAAATGTAAAGTGGCAACTCGTGGTAGATGTACAGGTTTGTGTTTACTTACTGCATTGGCCCAGCGTGGTGTTGGGTCAGAACCCGCAGTAGTGGTATACAATGGGTAACTACTTTACTTTGACTACTATGTATTATCATATCATCTATAAAACCAATTTCAAGTAATGAGGTTTAACTTTATTTTAACTATAGAAAATCTAAAACTAAGCTAAACTAACTAACCCTTGACTAAGCGAGTGCACGGAATTGGAGGTAGGAATTGCATTCCGCATACTAAGCTGAGTATTTACTGCAGCAGTAACAGTATTACACCGATGTATAGTTGATAGGCATCTCCAAACCAATATCGGAAGCTCTTTGAATGGGATCACTGCCCGGAAATTGCCATATTGGCTAGCTACCACACAAAAGGACATAGGTAGGTATAATATTATGGTACACACATAATAAAAATAAACCAGATAGGTATTTCAGTTCTAAAAATTACTTATCTAGCCAGAAAATGATCTGATTAATACTGATTACCGTAAAAATGGGGCAATATATTAATGTTTCGACCATTTCTATCGCTAGGATTTCTTGCTGGATATTTGCGGACATGTCTTTGAATATTTCTTCTGTTGATACTGCATTGTTGTAGTACCTAAGAATTATAGTTTTAGTTGTTAAGTCTAAAACGATCCCTAAAGTGATAGTAGAGACGCAATTCTGATTCCCGCAAAGGCAGAAATATCTCTGAGAATGATTCATGGGTCGGATCTAAGTGGCTTGGTGGTCAAATATTGTCTTTTCTGGTTTACATGACTTAATACAACCTTCACTCCGAGACCGAGCGATAAAATGTGGTTTAGGGTAGGGTTTATAATAGAAAAAAGTTTATTTGGTAAGAAAATTTACAAGAAAGAAATATACATTTAACAGTAATACAAAAACAATATACTCTGAAACTTAATCTATTAAACAAAGGTACCAAAATGGTCTCCGCTCAGTATATTAGCCGTAACAAGATAGCTCGTCACGGCCACTGGTATTTAAGTTAGGTTTTTAACTTTATTTAGTTTGAAAACAAGCGAGAAGAGGAAGAATATAGAACAACGGTTTATTGCCAAGAAAGAATGAAGGATTCACGGTCATTATATTGAAACAATAACGCTTTTACATACCATTGAACACAGAAAAACTTTTCCACGCGGGCTTTGATCTTGCTGCTTACGTGGTTAACCGTCAAAAAATAGAAAAGTTCTCGCATCGATTCCTAATGAAAGAAAAACAAGATTTGTTTAAGGACTGCCATTACTAGTAAACTTAATATAAAGTCCTCCATATTATAGATAAAAAAAAACCCTCGCAAATCATCGGCGTATTTGCAGGCCGATGGGTTGTTATTAATTTTGTTCTAAAATGTATTGCGTTACTGACACACGCATTAGCTAAATTTATCAATCAATTTCAAACAACACAACCGGCTTCCACTGAAATTCGGCCTGCTAGCAGGTAGAGCTTATCTAATTTGAAATGACGCGCCCCACTATTCAAATGTGCCGAGTTCCTTCTGCGAACAAAGGACGCGTGCTCCTAGGTTCAAGTCCAACCGGCTACTTATGTACCAATTACAGTTGCATGTTTATATGTTTTGCGTGCGGCCATATTTAACATGTGCGTGAATGCGGTGGAGGGGCGTGTCATTTCAGCTTAGACAAGCTTCCACAGATTGTTATTAGTAAATAGTAAGCTCTACCTTAAATTTCTGTTTTCTTTGCGTTGCTAGTAAGTACAGACTGCATATCTTCGCTGTATAGAAGCAGCTAAGGTAAGTTCCAGCTATAAATATTATTATGACCTACAAAAAATACATATATTATTTATTAATGGATATGCACGAGAAAATAGCATTATAGCTGTATACAAATTAAAGAGCATGAATATTTAACTTCTGTACATAAGAGAAAGTTGGCCTGGGTCTGTATGTGCTGGGGGACGCCCCTGCCTTAATTCATTGTCTGGTACCTCGTAACTCAGGTTTTTTTGTATATGAAACCTTAGTGAATGTATTATTGGTTTGAAAAGCTGATAAATTTTCTTTCCCTATAGCATAGTAGTGGCCCGCCCGTGGCTTCGCACTAATGACAGCGCAAGCGTCTGCGTTTTGTTTGAAATTTTGGTACAGCGCCTCTATTAAATGAAAATGGAACTAATATTGGCATACTAATGCTGTAGCAACTATCGTTGTTTACGTGATACAAACTCATGGTAAACTTACTGTTCAGACCAATCATCAAAGTTGATCTCATTTTTAAAATTATAATATTCAGTTAGGTAAATAAATAGACCTTATTATATAGTTAGTTGGCATGAAAAACTCTCAATAACAATGAGATAGATAAAAAAATATGGTGCTTAAAGTGGAAATTGTAGACTGTTAAAAGGGAAGCGCGTGCTCAGTCAAATGAAGACATTGTTGTGATCCTCTCGTAGCATCCTTACGAAAATAGCCGAGGTAACGAGTATGAAATGTAAAATTCAGATAAATACTTAATTGAATATATAATTACAGTCTGACTGAAATACATGAGTAACGTTTCAAAACTTAAATAACTTTCTATTTAAACCTGGAAGGTAGCCGCTGAATATTTGGCGTTCGTACTAAACTTTGGCAAAACGAACAAAAGCATATCCTTAACAACTGAGGTGTTAAATAGTCTGAACTTACAACAAACAAGTCTGAAGAGCCGGGGGCAATGTCAGAAGTGCCGGAGCCAGTGAACACAGCTGTCCCAAATGCAAATGAGGATGTGAGGGGCTTCTCGTGCTTTGCATCGTTCGTCATGAACACCTTCGTCTCCCAATAAATGAGCTGCGCCATCCATGATTGCTGATAATAAAAATAAGTTTATAAAGTTTGATTCAATCCTTTTATAATATAAACGCGTCTGTCTGTGAACCTGCCGCAACTGAGTGTCTTTAATTCCCTGCCTAGTCTAAGATAAACAAACATACATTAACCCGTCACTATGGTCTGCCGGAACATCTTTTTTTTCTCCCTAACACCCCCATCGTTCAGTTATTTTAAAACTATTTTGTAAACGAAAAGTTTTATGTTCATCATTATGTAATGTTATTACATTAAAAAATATTTCACATAATATAATCTGTGTGCGAATAAATTCTGTGAGTTACCTCATTGCACAATTTTCTTGGACACGCTATCAGGTATAGGAAACAGCCGGACCAATAGCAAGCTATCACAAGCAGGAGAGTAGCTTTCATCAAGCACAGCATCTAAACAATAAAGGCATGCATGATTACATTTCAATTTATTAAAAAAAAAAACTGCTTGACGGAATTATTTCAAGTTATCTGAAACATCCAAAACCTTTACTCTATCAGATTATTTCTGATTTAGCGCCCGACAATACTGGCGACTAGTGGCGACAAAGTAAGACAACTGTGTATTTGCTAGAATAGAGTGATAATAATATTCAAATTCAAATTCAAATTCATTTATTGCGGACAACAGAAATTCATGGGTTAGTAATACATTAACGCTTAAAATCTAGGTGTTAGTACTTATTACACTAAATTATATTAAAAACTAATCAAAAATTAAAATTAAATTATAAATTAAAGATTATTATTGAAAAATTCAAAAAAATAAAAAACATAAATTATCAAAAATTAAAAACAAATCAAATAAAATTAGATAAAAAAAAAATACAAAAAAAATATTTGTCATGTACCTAAGAGGCACTCCGTGCGGCTGACACCTAGTAGAACTATCGTCCACTGTATGAATCACCAATCGCACGAAATACTATTGTTTATTAACAAAAAGCTGTAATCTTCATCAAACGCAGATATGGCATAGTTCGTGCAAGATAGTCGTGCAACAAGTCAACCGCTATTTTTTTTGGTGTCGCTCATAATAAATTTAGATCAGTGTCCTATCACATAGGCTGTTGTAACGTTTCAGGAACTGCTAAAAGTGAGATGTGCTTCCTACCGTAGATACTATTGACTTCCAATCTGGTAAAAACTCTCGGCCAACCCTGGCGATTTTTAGGGATCTGCTAATTAAAAAATATCATCTACGAATATTACTGCTAAACTTTGCTATCTATCATCAAATGGGCCATACCTGTAGCATTAACAGCCGCTTCATAAAAAAGAAAACCGTACACGTACACGAAAAGTGAAGAATTTTCAGGTGATGATAAAAAGGGGCAGAGTTAGGTAAACATACCTTCGTATTGCTATTAAAGTTCTGCTTCCACTTCTCGATATAGTTCCAAATGTGCCACACTTGTAGCATGGGTAGCAGCTTCACTATCTGCCCTGCCACAGACTCTGCATGTGGGTCCAAGGTGTCAGTGAATATGTACACGGGAAATACAGACAGAATGTCCAAGTAGAAGCCGAAGGTAGCCATCTTCTCTTCAGCTATTTCCATCACTGTTTCTTTTCGGACGTTCTAAAGGAAATAAGTTTACATATTCAAATAAATTTACGCAATAAAATAGGCAAGAAAAGGATTGAAAGTCACAGCGCGTAACGGAAAACCTTGGTGTAATTGAATAAGCGATAAATACCTATAAAAACCATAACGACAAATGTTAGTCACATCATTTTTGTTCTGGGTAGGGATCGAACCTGCGACCCGCAGTTAAACAGGCAGGAACACTTTCAACTGAGCCAACCAGTAATGTCATATAAATTGTTTATTGTTGTTGTAGTTTTACGCTTTTGAATATAGGCGGCCATTAAAATCTTGACTTGTATTTATTCCGTAGTCAATTCTAAAACAAAATATCGAAAATACAGCACTGGAAATGAACTAGCAAAAAAATTATGGTCGCATTTTTCAAGAGCTTTTATCGAGAAGTTTGAACAAGGTTTCACCTGGATACGAAAAGCTAACTTAAACGAACAAGGTTTTATTTCAGATGGATAATGACGAGCCGCTCACAAAATAAAATTGACAACTTCTAATTAACTATTCATCTTTTATGGGAAATCGTCTGTGTTTAATATTGTGATAAAAGCTGGTATATCATGTAACGCCCAGTCATTTTTTTTTTAACACACCTCTTGTCATGGTCTCGAAGTGGGGATAAATATCCCTGTGTTACGAGGTACCAGACAAGGAATTAAGCCAGGGGCGTCTCCCAGCACACCCAGACCCAAGCTAATTTAGAAAAAATCGTTTCCTGAATTGACCTGACCGGGGATCGAACCTGGGACACTACGGAATTAAAGGCGAGAAACCGTGCTACAGCGCACTACACCAATCGTGTCGTCAATTATCATCACCATTCGCAGCCATAAGACGTCCATAAGCAAACTAAGGCCTCCCCCATAGTTATCAAATGAGTGGCTTAGAGACCCAATGATTAGCTACAGGCAATTTTCTTTCTGACAATAAAATTGCTGACTTCAGCCGTACCTTTTCAACGATAGCAGTCGTTAGTTGTATATAGACGTTGAGCAACAGGCACGCCGTGACGATCGTGGTGAAGATCAACTCGAAGTCACCCTTCTCAGTTTGAATGGCATAGTGCGGGGACATCGCGCAAAGGTACAACACGACGACGAAGTGGCCCACGTCGAACATGTGAGTCTGCACGTGTGATTTTTAAATAAATATGTTCCGAGATATCTCACAAAGATCTGATTTATAACTACGAGTAATTAGAGGTTTTACTATGATAAACAAATCAAGTAAGTCTGTACTTTTGGAAAAACTATGACCGCATCTTCTACGACGTGATTATTCTGGTGGCAATATTCTTAAGCGACAGATGATTATAATAATTATGTTTAAAAGACAAAAGGTTTTTTTAATAACATAACCTTATCAACTCAGTATAAATTAAAATCAGCTAATCATAGGAATGTATTCGAACTGTTTAAATCCGAAACCAATTTGCAAGCGAAATATGAAATTTAGTGACGCTCCAGTGCATTTTCTTATAACAAAGATTGGATATGTGTAATTAAATAAATTGGTAGTAATGATTACCTATTTAAGCAAAATGTTGTTTTGGAAATGATTTATGTTGGAGCTATCATTCCTAACATATCAAACATCGAGCTAAGATGGAACATATTTAATAAAAGACCTCAGTTAGGCATTGCGTTGGAGGGATACTAAAATAATGTTTTCTCGTCTCGTGGAAA
This sequence comes from Udea olivalis, assembly GCA_947369235.1. Lineage (NCBI taxonomy): Eukaryota > Metazoa > Arthropoda > Insecta > Lepidoptera > Crambidae > Udea > Udea olivalis. The sequence continues at coordinate 14,259,913 of OX376350.1, read as the reverse complement.
TCCTTTAACACTTTGAAAGATGTATGGCTTTAGTTTGAGAAAAATAGGACAAACTTACGTTGTATCCGGATAAATAAAATTGTGCAATATCTGTTACTCCAATTTTCTTTCTAGCCCTAACCGATTATTTATTACGTAATAGTTAAGCAGGTAGGTATGAGTAAATAGACGGTAGGTGCCTTTATCATTTGTAACGTACGGACTCCATTACACGCAGTTACGCTATCGTAGAATATGTTGTTAGAGATAAGCTTGCCTGTTTTTTGTTACAAATTCAACGTACAAATCCTGTGTTAGGCTCTAGAATCCACGGAAACTTCGCTCTGAGGCAGACCCGTGGCGCTTCAATGGTGGTCACATTGCTTGACATCTGATACAGCTCTAGATACTCCGCCGTGAATTTAGGCCGTCGTTCATTATTCTCGTCTACAACAAATTATTCAAATATCAGTCTTCAGCTGGGGCTTTACCTTTGAAACCAACCGATAGTAGCTTTTAGTACCTTTGTAATACATGTGAGAATCGTCTACAAAAGTCGGGTCTTCTGCCTCAACTCCAGCTAAATTGTCTTTGAGCACTTTCATAGGTCGGTAACGAGTTCGAATTAGTCTCGAATCGCCTTTGTCGTATTGAGTTATTGCTTCCTAAAATGAACAATGATGGAGGATTCTTTGAAGCGTTTAGGACAATTACGAATCGTGGGCTGCAATTTAACTAACGATATTTTAAGGGGACCTTAATTTAATCTGATTTTATTTTAAAAGTCTCAAATAAAGTTCCAAATATATGACAACTTTTGTCGTTAATCAAATCATGAAAAGCGCTCATCAATTCTGCTATCAAAAAAACTAGTATTTATACAATGAATTATAATTATAATACGGTTTATTACATTGTGTACAATAGTAAGCAGAACACACATTTTTTAAATAATATTCATATTGTAAATAATGTCACCTGTTTTTTCCGGGTAGTTCGCAGCCTACCTGCGATTTTCTCTCGTGTATGTTGGAGCATAAAAGGATGCTCTGATATCACTCGCATGAAATCAGTTCTGCGTAATACCTGTTTGAGATATTAATATTCATATCGGGCAAAAATATTTTCAATTCCCGTTTTAATATGCTTAATGGTAGGTACTTGCCTGAAGTTCGACGTAAGTAGCCGCTTTGACGGTGACTTTTGATGGAATTGAATAAAATAAACTCACTTCACCTAATACCTGAAAAGGATGTCGAAAGCATTCTCAGAAATATCCATCTCAATTTTAATAGATTTCCAAGGCGGGTAACAAGACAACAAGTTTAGCGTTCGCTTATTACTATGTAACTCTCGAATTTTACAATTCTGTTATCATAAAATGGTTTATTTTATCTAATAATATAATGAGTACCTACTTTAGTGGGATCAATAATGATCCACTAAGCTAAGGCAGTATAAAAAGCTCACAGTTCCTTCTTTGAAAGCAATCATCGGGCTCTCATCATCTTCATCGGAGAGCATTTCAATGACGCCTCTCTTGACGCAGAGCATGCCGCTCTTCACCACTCCTTGGCTCCAGATGTGCTGCCCGGCCAGGTAAAGCTCGTGTCTCATTAGCAACGAAATTTGACGCATGAATGCTTCATCTACAGATTAGGTTACGAGATGAGAAGGAGAGAGAGAAATAGAGAGAGATGCTTCAATCATCATTGATGCAGCATCAAGCATATATGAGCAAGTTAAATATGTCTTGATCCTAAAAGCGAGCATGGGAGATGTGATGCTGTAGTCAGAGGCCGTTCACCAGGCAATGATAGTGCCCCGTAAAGTGTGTAACGTCCGCGTGCATTCACGATACTTTTGATTCTCTGGGACACAAAACTGATCAATAATTTATTCTCCCTATATGTCCCAAATCTTGTTTTCTTTTTTCACTAAAACTTGCTATTTTACTCTTAATTTACTAAAGTTCTCCCGTTGCCTCAACCTCTAACAACTACAACGAAAGGCTACCACATGATACCGTAAGTAAATTGCATACTTAAGGCAGTGAAGCTAGCCACGTACGCCCCGCTGTCACGACTGTACGTGACTGATGCAGCCTACCAAAAATCTGGAAGTCGTCATATCGTGACGAAGCCCAAGTACCCACGTCATGTACTTACCACGTTACAACAGTGCGGGATATCCTCGAGTACTTCCGCCAGGAGGGTGCAAATTGCAAAAGCTCATAATTTCGCGTCGCCAACTAGCATTTGCAGTATGTACCAATACTAGTTGTTCAGTATTGATATGCAAAGAGTACTAGCTTAGAGGCATGTCGCATTGATATTGTGTTTCCATTGTTGTAACGTAATTCTATACGTTATTAATTATATAGGCTTTGTTGCCTGAAATGTAAGCGGAGGATTATAAACGTACCGGTTTCTCTGAACAGTAAAGACTTGTGAAAGTTTCCAACATTAATATCGAAAATCAGTTCCATCTGCAAAGGCAACGGCAGCTTCTGCAGCTGGTCCGAAGCTAACACGCCATCCTTAATCTGCCACAGCAGTTGTTTGTACTTCGACGCTTGCTTAACCAACCACGCCGGCGCTCCGCGAAATTTTAAGTAACTCATCATGTGGTGATACTAAAATGATAATGAATTATTTCTGCCATTGTCAAAACTTCTGTATTCAAAGAGGCGATTGATTGCATTGTAATAAGTGGGATGATTCGAAGTAGTACTTTTTTTACTAAGATGTAAAATAACTAGTTAAAACAACTAAGAGTATACTGCAACATAAATAAACACAATAGAGGATTACTCCGATGAGAAAAATGAAGTAAGTAATAGTTACACTGGCACCGTTCCTGGATTTCACAGTGCTTGTGACCTTTGTTAACATCTGACGTCACTTACCCTATCGACAAAAATAGCTCTTCGAGTGTTTTCCAGCACAAGTTCCCACGTGATGAAGCCAGTGAACTGGTAGCGCAAGAACACGTACCCCAACAGCATCAGAAAAGACGTAAGCCACTTTTCCACATCACGCTGCAATTGATAAAAAGTATGTTTATAGTATTTTTGCTTCTAACCTTTATTCTGTTATCTCATTTTTTTATCGCAACCAATTTAAACCGGTACGGTTTAAATGTTTGACTGGATTGTACACGCATTGTTACAACACTGTTTCCGCATTATTATCGAACTAGCAATACCATCAAAAATAATTTCTGCGTGTTTTCTTCCTGTATTTCAATTTATTTTTTATACAATGGAGGATTTTTAACCACTCCTTGAGATTAAATGACTATCTAAGAGTAGGTTTATTTTAGCGACATAGCTCACTAAGTTAAAAATAAGATAGGTTACTTACCAAAGGGAAAACATCTCCGAATATAACGTTGAAAAATCTACAAGCGCAGTAGTACCAACACGACAAGTAACTGTGAAGAAAATTATAAGTTATAAAACATAAACGAAAACGAACATTAAAAAATTGAAACTAATAATTATTCATCTTATTCACCTATGTACCTTCCTAAAATGGTACACGTGCCAAAAAGCCCGCCAAATAATCAGAATGAGTATGAACGCAAACTTTTTTTAGTTTATTTTTGATGATGACGGCCAATTACAACGTCCTTCAAAAAGTTTCTTATCAATTTTATTGACCTCTAAACCTCCCCCCTAGGTACTACCGTCCGTCGAACATGTAGTTACGTGATATTTCAGTGGTTAAAAAAACATACTTACCGGTTGATTGATTCTAATAACCATATTTTATTGTACAACACATTTATAACATACTAGTTTTTGTGTCCGATTCACCCTTCCAAAGTTTGTAAATTTGTACCAGAGTAGGCCCTCAGGTATCTTCGCAATTTTCCTTTTCTAGTTACACCTATATCAAGAAGCCTAAATTGACAAAGGCTCATTTTCCTATGGAATAAAACCCACGTAAAAATATTACACCGCACAGTTACCCCCATAAAATTTCCTATCATGTACAAAAAATAAGATAATTAGGTACCAAAGACTAGTTCAGAATAGATAATACCTAATAAAATGTAATTACTACCTTTTTTTGGGTTCCTTTTAGTATGCATTTCATAAAGGACTAACTAACCTTAAAATAAAATAAAAACATAAACAATGACTTTAGATTGCTTGAACGTCGCACAGCAATTCAATGTAAAAAGTTGACACTGACGTGTTGAACTTCAATTTCCAGGAGTAAACATGCGAAGGGTAGCCGAGGTGGTGCCACGGCTTTGCATCCTCAGGGTTGGTGTGCAGAGCGTACCAGGTGCAAGTGCTTGCGTGCAGAAGCAAGATGGCAGTTATCACGTGCTCCAGGACATACAACATTTTGCGAGAAGTCCGGACCTGTGTAATGAAATAAAATACACCAAATTGACCAAAATACCATCACATACTTCTACAATGCCCTGGTTCCAAAATTAGGTTTCCCCTTAACTTATGGGGAAACTACAAAAAACAAAGGGACGAACGTGAACATAAGATACAACATAAGATTATCTGTCTTATCATTAGACATGTGTGCTTTTGCGGGAATCGAACCCACTTATATCTTTGGCTTTGGCTGTTAGCCCAGATATAGCTAAGGCATTCGACCGGGTCTGGCATCTAGGTCTTCTATCAAAGCTTCCATCTTACGGACTGCCCGAGGGTTTATGCGAATGGATTGCCAGTTTCTTGTCCAGCAGACGCATTAAAGCCGTTGTAGACGGTAGTTGCTCCGATAGCTTGGACATCAATTCTGGCGTCCCACAAGGCTCTGTGCTATCTCCTACGCTATTCCTCTTGCATATCAATGATATGCTCTCTAATGATGGTATTCATTGATATGCGGATGATAGCACTGGAAATGCCTTTTACACAGACCGAGCAAATATCCCTCGTACCTTTGTGAAGGAAAGTCGATCTAAACTTGTGTCTGAAATCGAGATTACCCTAGCTTGGGTCTGCGATTGGGGTCAGAACAATTTAGTCCAGTTTAACCCTACTAAGACACAAGTTTGCGCGTTAACCGCTAAAAAACTCCATTCATTGTAGCTCCTCAGTTCCAGAATACTACCCTTACCTTAACAAGTAGTATTGGAATCCTTGGTGTTGACGTATCTAGTGAAGTACAGCTTCGGAGTCATTTAGAACAAAAGGCGAAGTTGGCATCCAAAAAGCTCGGTGTGCTAAACAGGGCGAAGCAGTACTTCACTTCTAGGCAAAGACTGCTGCTGTATAAAGCGCAAGTCAGGCCACACGTGAAGTACTGTTGTCACCTTTGGGCAGGAGCGCCTGGATATCAACTTAGTCCTTTTCACTCAGTCCAGAGACGTGCGACCGCACCGCTCGCCACCGACAGGGCGTTCATCCTCACACTCTGAATCCGCAATGGTCACGTACAGTTTGGTTTTAGAGATGTTTTCTTCCGAGGACGCTTAAATTGTGGAATGAACTCCCTGGCGAGATTTTCCCGATGAGTTATAGTTCGATAATGCACGAGTGATACCCCTGGTGTTGCACGTGTCCATAGGCCACTTACAATCAGGTGGTCCGCATGCTTGATTGTCACCAACGTGGTATATATAAAAGTAATCTTAGTAACATAATAGGCCAAAATTTAAAAGAGTCAAAGTGCTATCTCAGTTTATTCGCATAATAAATCATCAGAATTGCACCATTAATGTTAATAATGGTTTTCGTCGTTACTGAAAATCTGTTAATCAACAAATTAGTTAATACTTGTAACATAACTATTGTTTAATTGCTATATAAAAACAATTCAACATTTTAGAAATATTTTTAACGTAAGGCAGATCTTCAGTAGGTATATACTTTTATTGATAAACTAAAATATCGAAGAGCGACGTGTTAGGTGTTAAGCCAAAACGGATCGTACATCGTGTGGTCCCGAGTACAAATCTGGCCAGAACCAATCTTTTTGTGTTCATTGTTCGACTAACTCTTCGTTGATGAAAAAACCAAATCAACCCGGACTATGGCGGCAGGCTCACCACGTTGGATTCTAATACATTGGTGAAAACTGGGCATCTGAGTGTTCCGTTCACCATGACAGCAGCAGTCACTTACCTCTGACTGTTTGGGATATAGTCGTCATGGTATGTTATGATAAAGTTACGGAAATGTTATTACTCACGGACTCATTAACTTGTTGGAAATAGGAGTAGAGTCGGTAAATACGGCCTACTCCCAGCCATCGGTCCACGTGAATTACTCGTAGATCATGCCCGCTGGCTTTTACTGCAAGTACAAACACTTTTGATTCAGCAACGCTATATGGTCTTGAATTACTGCTCCTTAAAACTAAAGGTGAATAATTTTTTAATATTTAAATAATCGAAATTCAAGTGTACAGAGGCGTTCGCATCAACCTTTACAAAACCATTGCAAAATGGGTCTTATGATAGCAGCATAAGGTGCCCCTATGTAGAGGTTGATGTGAACGCCTCTGTATCACCCAAAGTGACTCGAAAGTAGCAGCACAAAGACCAAAATTGATTGCTCAACTATTTAAATTTTAGAGGGGCAAACATTAGTTGTCAAAACTGTTATAGCAGGAGCGGTTATTCATTTGATTCTCGATTGAAAATAGCTTCTCCCAAAAGTAATTTATTCATTCCTGTGCTCATACCAACGACGAAATATGGCTTATACTCACATATCAGCGTGAGTGGGCAAAGGCTAATGAGGTCGTATGCCAAAAGCATATAGCTTCTTCTGTAAACCCGTATGTGAAGGCGGACCATCGGCCAAAAGACGTGCAGCAGGTGTATGATGACGTCAGCAAGGAAGATCAACTCGCTGATGACTATAGTGGCGTCGAGGAACAGGTACGTGTTGTCCAAGTAGTAGCCGAGAAGCAGGTGTACAACGAACTTGTAAATCACCGCGACGAACACCAAAGACTGTGAAAGGTTAGTCCAATTAAGGAGAGATATAATTATAAAAAGAAGGTTAGAAATGAGCCTATACAGGGTGACAGGGTAAATGGACTTATTTCTTGAAAAGCGTAATAGAAGAAGTTATTTGCAACAAATTGACCCCTATAAACTTGTCCAAAATTGTATAGTTTCAGAAATAAACGGTATTACATGGTGACATTTACGAAATTTCTTAAGTTCTATCTAAAAACGACATCAATTACTCGAAAAAATATATATGAAAGCCAGCGTAAAAATTATAAGAAAAACTACCTGGTTTTATAGGCTCTCTAAAAAGGTGTAATTGTTATCAGTTTCTTCAATGGTTTGCTAAAAAATCAATACGATAGGGGTTTTTACATGATCGGAAACGCGCGAAAGTTAGGCTGAAACAGACCTCATCGGGTGTTCCCTGCGGTTAGGGGAAGAGAATACTACCGAGGTATCCCTGCCTGTCGTAAGAGGCGACTAAAAGGGCCCTTGGGGTCGCGAAGCGCACGCGGGGGGCCTGCGTATGTTTCGGTTTGCGATCCCGAGGAAGACAGTAACGCGTGTCTTCGGACACAGTGGTCTGTGTTATCGTGCACTGGAGTTGAGCTTGCTCCTCCCGAGGCTGGCTGCCAGGCGGCCTTGCGCGCCGAAGGGTCCTGCGAGGAGTCTCTCCCTCGTTGGGGATCCCGGGTCCCTTCCATTCTGCGCCGAAGATGACCACCGTCAGGTTTTAGTGGGTAGGGGTCTCTGTTTTCCCAGGAGTTGCGAGCCCCACATAACCCAGGTGTCCCGAACCCAGGGCCTTGGGAATGCCTAAATGCATTTCCTGACGCAAAAAAAAGACCTCATCGGGTGGGGTGCACAGTTAGGTTCGAGCCTGCAACCTAAGCAAAGCAGACCTCACCCTGGCAATTCTGCGACTATAGCACAGCTTTGGCTCGAATGTGTGATCTCTGATTTATTTACCCTAACGGAAATTTCTTTCGTTTTTTTTCAAATCGATCTTAAAACATGTATTCTATTGACTTTTAGGGCAAATCATCACAAATAATAATTAGCTTACTACCGCCGGCGTGAGATCCGCTTGGGATAGGTATACAAACCCAAACCTAACTTTCGCGCGTTTCCGATCCTGAAAAACCTCTACCGTATTGTTTTTATAGGAAAACACTTATTTTTAAGTAAGTATATAATTTGCGATTAATCAAAAATTATATAACAATCAAATAAAATTATAGAAGTCACCGGATGCGCCTGACATAAACCTTGAGAGTTTTTGGGCAACAGATACCTACTTGATAATTTTACTGTTGTTTTATGCTTGAACATCATAATTTCATAATTAATAAAGCTGCCATTTTGATGTTTGGTCGATTTGATAGCCTTTACACAACCTACAAACTTAACAATGCAAAAATATAACGCAACGGTACCGTAAGTTCAATTTCACCACATGAAACATGATTTGAAATAGTAAATCTAAATCCAGCCAAGAAGATGCTAGGCTGGTCATTGCTAAGTTACCGGCGACTGACTGAACTTAGCTGTATATTAGGATTGTATTGAGGGCCCAATGTGAGGTCCAGACATTGGGCATTTTTTGGACATTCAATACAACGAGCAAAGTAGTGCCAACCTGAAACCACAGATTCCAGGGTGTCAACATGACGGCCAGTGTGAACTTCCTCATTCGGCCTTCCCAGAAGACGCGGCCTCTGCCAGTACCGAGCTGGCTGGCTTGCAGCATGTTCATATAACTGATGCGGCCTGTGGCAGTCGTGGCTACAGTCCTGTGGTACAAATTGATATAGTTACTACAGAATTTCTTAGTTGCCACGAAAAAACGCAAACGCATAGCTACATAAGACACTTGAAAAGTTTAAAATAATTAGGCAAGATTGTAATCAGCTTATTATTTTAGTAATGTTAGCAAAATTCGTGAGTTCGAATACCAGCACGCTAGCACGTTAACGGTTGTGGAAGAACAAACTGTGACAGACATTTGGTTTGTGTTCTAGAAATTAAATCCTGGGCCGATGCCCTCGTCTGGACCACCACTATATACGGACAAACCATTACGGAGGTAGGAGGAGGAAATCTGATAAATGAACAAGAAGTTACCCAGTGCCAACTGTTCCTATGGAAGGTTCACTGACACTGCGCATCATTTTGAAGCAATTTCCTTATTTGACTGCCACTTAAATATAATATATTTGTTTCAAGGACCGTATTATTGTACCGCAATAATCGATGAGACATTTATTGCAAAACGCCATAAGGCCATGCCTACTAGATTCAAGTTATTTAACATAATACCATCTAAAACAAATCGTTATATATATATAACGATCGCATTGCTTAAAACCTTTTTTATTAGCTTATATCAAGAGTTGGGACTCAGAAAAAAATGCTTATAAAGTCAAAGTCAAATATCTTTATTTAAATAGACTTAATCAGTACTTTTAAATATTCAAAAAATATACTAAATAAAAGACATAAATACTATAATAATATGAATATATAAATAAACAGTATATAAACATAATGAGACTCTACCACCGCGTCGGAGGAGTTGATTCTTACTGAGACGACCCGGCGAGAAACTCAGTAGTTACTCTTTTAAACTTGTTGTGGTTTTACAAGTTCTTATAGTTACATAAATTCATTTTGAAATGCTTACTCATTATTTTATTGCCTTCTTGTGGTGTAAGCGCTACCAGTTATTAGTCTCTCAAAACCATACTTCCTTTTTAATTTGTTACCGTCCATCACGAACAATAATTAGCCTTCGTAAGTCCACTGCTTGACAAAACACCCCATGGGTGTGCTACCCATACTCATGTTAAAACGACCATAGACTTACACAAGTCATCACTCTTACTATTTAAACAATAAAACGACGAAACTTAAAAAACAGGGCTCGATTTCTAGTGTCAGTGGCTCCTTAAAGAACTAGTTGTCTATTACAATTACAGCTGATGGTGACGTCACAGGTCTACAGTCCCCAGGCTTGCAATAACCTAGCAAAGCTAGCCATAACTTAATGGAAACCGTGTGACTAACGCCAAATTGAATTCTCCGAAACCATTTATTTTGCCAAACGAGATGTTAATCTCGAACTCAATTTAACAAATGTATTCCCTTTTTTTTGTCGGAACAAAATATACAATCCATTTCTGGATAAATAATGTTACAAAATAATACTTTCGTATTTCACGATTCTTTATTATTTAATTCAGATATAAGCTTAAGGGCTAGTATGATTAACAACGAACTCGTATGTACGCGAACGAATCATTAAAATGGGTTGTATTGGCATTTATCCCGACCTGCCTGGTTATCCTGAAAAACTCACTTTGAACCTAACCTAGTGAATCTGCTGTGAGATACAAACTCAATCTTTTAAAGACGCCATGACGGCTTACGCAGCCGATCATAAAATAAACTATGTCAAATGCGACTTTGATATTAGTGCGATTATCACATTATCATTTTGAACAATTTGAGTTAGATCGGTTTACGTCACAGTGAACTCGATTACTCGTACATAACATAGTCAACCGCAGCTTAGGCGTGACATAGAATTCATAACATTCGCACGTAAATATACGATGTACGAGTATGTATGTAAATTCGAGTACTTTATTGCTGATAAAATTACAGATAATCGATTGCATTTAATGTCAGCTCAGCCTATGCCCCACGTGTTCTAGCTGTGTGGTAAATGTTTGTCGTTACCTCCTATAAATGTATATTTTTGGTTTATCAATAAATAAAAATAAATAAATATTATGCGCCAGACAACACACCTCTTGTTATAATCTCGAAGTAGGGAACAATATCCCTGTGTTATGAGGTACCACACAAGGAAATAAGCCAGACGCGTGTCCCAGCACACCCAGACCCGAAGCAATTCAGTAAAGATCGTTTCCTGAATTGACCCGACCGGGAATCAGACACTACGGAAATCGAGGCGAAAAAACCGTGCTACAGCGCACTACGCCAATCGTGTCGTCTTGCATCTTCACTAAGAGAGACCCCACACAGCGTTCGTTGAGTGTCAGCGTCGTGCCGGGGACCCCCCACACTAGCGTTTTTTGGGCGTTGCGTTGTCACGGCGCCAACAAACGCTAGTGTGGGGAGGTCGCCAGCACGACGCTGACGCTCAACGAACGCTAGTGTGGGGTCTCTCTAAGAAAAACCTGCTGAAACAAAACCTAAAATGATCTCTGTCCTTGGGCCTCATCACAATCGTTTGTATCCAGTCAAGATAATTCCCTAAACTGATGGCAGCGAGCAATTTCGTCTGTATGTATCCAGCCTAGAAGATACATTAGCTTACCGGTAAATATCACAAAATTCCTCACAACGCTCAGATGAGGGAATTAACTTGCCAAGTTATAACGATTGTTATAAGGCCCCTTACCTAGAAAGTGGTCAAACTTTAGTCTCACCCAAAGTTCCACTAAATAACAATCGAGTCCGTGTTTCTTTATTTTCATTCATTCATTCATTCGCGCCACCGCTACCGACCATTTAAGAGAAATAACAAAGGGAAACAGCTTTACGTTAGAAGTAGTTACTTGTAGTTGTATAAGTTTACTAAAAGTTTCTCCATATTTCGGGGTAACAGATGTGTACGCGAAAGTTGCGAGCTTTTGCGACAAATAGAAAAGTTGCAGAACTTTTTATTTCCTATTTCAGTAAACGGGTGACGTGCTGTGGTACGTATGTATGTATTTTTTATTCCTGAATGTGAAATTTACTACGGAAACGTGTTGTCGTAACTAACTTGTGCAATATTTATAGGTTTAGGAGCAGAAAATAACCACTCATAAGAAGGAAATATGGATTTAAATACCGTGAAGTAGTATCATGTTTTTGTGTAAAGAAGCAAGCAATATCACCAGCTAAGACCTCTCCTTTTCATTTTTAATAAAAACTTAAACCGCAAGTACTAGCTCTCAACCCATCGGATGACGACACGGTTGGCGTAGTGCGCTGTAGCACGGTTTCTCGCCTCGATTTCCGTAGTGTCCCGGGTTCGATTCCCGGTCGGGTCAATTCAGGAAACGATCTTTTCTGAATTGACTCGGGTCTGGGTGTGCTGGGAGACGCCTCTGGCTTATTTCCTTGTCTGATACCTCGTAACACAGGGATATTAATCCCTACTTCGAGATCATTACAAGAGGTGTGTTGTCTGGCGCATATTTATTATTATTATTATTATTATTTATTGGTACAAGTCAAAGTAGTAACACTAGCTAGAGAAACACATTATGTCCAGGTGAATATTCTACTATTTTATTGTTCACATCATGAATGGACCATCAAACTCTATGTAATAAATAATGAAAAACGAATGTCTGGGAAATATACTAGCTAAAAAATTAACAAAATGGACAGGTACGGGACAACCGCTAAATAGGTACCTCTTGTTTTAAAAAAACAAAAAATCAATTACTTTGAAATAATAAAGATCTATCTATTTTTAAGTAAGTACGTTATCTATTTAAGTATATATTTAGAAATATTTAGGTATGTTTATCAGTCTCTGACGCCCATAATACAAGCTCTGCTCAGTTTGGGGTCAGATGATCTTGGTGTGGATTGTCCCAGGTATTTATTTTTTAATATATAGAATATAAGTTTAATAAATAATAAATAAATAAATATGCGCCAGACAACACACCTCTTGTAATGGTCTCGAAGTAGGGATTATTAAATCCCTGTGTTATGAGGTACCACACAAGGAAATAAGCTAGTGGCGTCTCCCAGCACACCCAGACCCGAGTCAATTCAGAAAAGATCGTTTCCTGAATTGACCCGACCGGTAATCGAACCCGGAACACTACGGAAATCGAGGCGAGAAACCGTGCTACAGCACACTACGCCAATCGTGTCGTTAAACTTTTTAAGTACAACGTTCGTCTACGAAAAACAATTTTCGGTCGCATCGTGAATATAAAATATCGAAGGCGCAGCGCAGACGCGACCCACTGGATCACATAAGCCAGTTGCGTACGCACGTATTTTACAAATTATGGATATTTACCAGCGACAGTTTTGCAGTAAACTCGTTTGAAGGCGGGCGAACTGAGGCACCAGGGCGGAAGCGAGGCGGATTCGGGAAAGATAGCGGCGACGATACACGACAGGAACGGAAATTCTGTAACGAAAGTATGGCGCGGTTGCCGTATTATGGTACTCAATATCCTCAACTTTTAAGTAAACGTATAAAGCTGTAAGGATCAATACATAATGCAAAAAAGGCGCTTCTCGCCGTCTGTACACTTTGATCGATCGCAAATAATCAGATGTCGAAGCTTGTTACTTTTTGCTAAATCCAGGGTGTCCATTTTAGGGTGGTAGATACTGTTTTATCCACACCCAGATACAGAAATGATATCCAGGTTTACATTAACTATTGGCCAAAGGCATCCGAACACTCAATGGTTGTCCGACACAGCTTTACACAGCTCCCATAATATATTTTCATACTTTTGTAAAACATATAACCCATGCAGTTCCTTTTCAAAGTGTGCATATACAAAGGTCTTCCATTGAAAGCACTATGAATAACTTTTCAATGCAGTAAAGCCAAAAAAAGTGGTAAAATCATCGTCTACGCCGCAGTAAAAATGCTTAGTCGGCGAAACGGGCACGTAGACCGTAGCGCACTCATATAAAATGTAAATATGCGTCCGAGCAGAAGCAACGAAAGAATAATTCATATTCAAGGGGAGTGGAGGGGGGAGTTCATTTTGCATGGTTATTTTGGTGAAATCCCCGCGCATTCCGCTCTCATGTAATTAAGAGATTAAAAGATCAGCGAGTAGAGCGAACTCGGCTAAATTTTGATGAAACATTTTTCTCTTTATGCTACCGTCGACGCGTCATTCAACTGGTATACAGACAAGGACATGCAGAGTTTATACAACATCATCGGCAAACGCTGAGATTTCAGCGTTAGAAAACCTTCCAATTAATTTAAACAGGTACTTATTTCAATCTTTACCGAAAACCCATCGGGGTAGAAATAGTCGGACTACTGATTATGCGCCAGAACACACCACTTATCATGATCTCGAAGTGAGAATAAATATCCTTGTGCTACGAGGAACCAGACAAGGATTCAAGTCAGGGGCGTCTCCCAGCACACCCAGACCCAAATCAATTTAGAAAAGATCGTTTCCTGAATTGACCTGACCGGAAATCGAGTAGAGATACCGTGCTATAGCGAACTACTCCAATCATGTCGTCAATTAACATTGATGAAGATCGAGCCTTTCCTATACTCTAATGCACAAATTACGCATGCGGCGCGCCTCTTACAGATAGTCCGCTTAAACAAACCTGCCATTGTGATCACGCACACAACTCACACAGTGAGTTTACAGGCGATACCAGTGTTCTGCCAGTCGCAGTGTCGCATTTTTTACATGATGAATTTTGTTTATGGCCGGTTCTGTTAAGTAGATATAACTTACCTACTACATTAGAAAAAAATCAGAGCGAATATAGCAGTAGCACGGGCGGACACGCAAGTTTAGGGAAAAGGCACGAGCGGTCCCTCAGTAATCTCTTTATTTTGTGCATAATTGCCCAAGCATGAGATTACACCCATGACAGTTGCTGCACTTGCTGCACGTGTCGTGCGTCAGTTGACGTTCTTTATGGAATAGAAATGGCATACATAAATACATTAATTGCTGTAGTCAACTATCGTAGTTTACTTGACGGAAACTCATGTTAGACGGACTGGACGTCTATATTCAACAGTATTCAAACAGTAAGGCTGTTTGAACATTTTTTACTTTGTGCTAGCACTGTGTGTCATTACGTGGTTGTTTCTGGTGGCCCCCAAGACGTGGTGCCCTAACGGAAACGGACGGAGGAATTGCTTAATTTGCTTAGAGGCTTATCCGGCACTAACACGTTGACGTACGTGAAGTACAATTTTTTTGATTATTATCCGATTTCCAAAATAAACTTAGTTTAGTTTGAGCTATTAGGAACTGATATAATTCAGATCCAGTAACATCTGAACAAGATTATACAATTATAATTATTAATTCACACATACAATGTTACATTCAATTCAACCTTCATAACGGACCTTTAAAAAGCTTCTCTCTTCTCAATCATTCACTCTTGACAGAGTGGTCGTGGTCATATAACATTAGCCGATTGTTGTGCCATCGCCGATTTTGCGATGCTTCGCCATGCAGCTCTATGTTTGGCGGAGTGAGAGCAATCGTTGATACTGGAGTGCGTCACAGACCTGATAAGGTCTGTCCACCGTGTCGGAAGATCTTTTGCCTTCTTCTCGATTTTCCCTTGCACTACAAGTCGCTCCATGGAGTCCTCGTTACGGGTTACGTGCCCAAAGAACTTGAGGATTCGTATTTGCACAGTTGACGATAATCTCTCTTCGATCTTGAGGTCTTTCAGGATAGAAACGTTAGTGCGATGCGCGGTCCATGTGATTCTGAGCAAGCGTCTCTCGCACCACATTTCCAGCGCGTCAATCTTGCGGCTACCAAATACCAAGCATCGCTCTCTCCATTGCTCGCTGGGTGATCTTGAGCCTTCTTATGAGACCCATAGTAAGGGACCACGTCTCACTCCCATAGGTCATTACTGGCAACACACACTGGTCAAAGACTTTTGTCTTGAGACATTGAGGTATTTCGGACGCAAATATATGCCGGAGCTTCCCGAACGCTGCCCATCCGAGCTGGATTCGACGAGAGATCTCTTTCTCGAAGTTGGACTTACCTAGCTGGACTGTCTGTCCCAGGTAAACATAGTGGTCAACAACTTCGAGTGTAATGTTCCCAACGTTAACTGGAGCGGGTGCAATATGGGCATTTAACATGATTTTCGTTTTGTCCATGTTCATCTTAAGACCCACTCTTTGAGAAGCATTACCGAGATCTTCGAGCATTATGTTCAGGTCTTCCAAGGTCTCAGCCATAAGAACTACATCATCGGCAAATCGCAGGTGTGTTAGGTACTCGCCATTGATGTTGATGCCGCGTCCTTTCCAGTCCAGAAGCTTGAAAATATCCTCCAACGCAGCCGTGAACAGTTTCGGAGAAATAACGTCTCCTTGTCTCACGCCTCGCTGTAGTTGGATCGGATTAGAGCTCTGGTTCTGTAATCGGACCGACATGGTGGCGTTCTGGTATAAGTACCTTAGCACCTCAATGTACCTGTAGTCTATTTGGCACCTTTGGAGAGACTGCAGTACTGCCCAGGTCTCAATCGAATCAAAGGCTTTCTCGTAGTCCACGAACGCTAAGCAAAATGGCAAGTTATACTCTTCGGTCTTCTGTATAACTTGCCGCAGCGTATGAATGTGGTCTACGGTACTATAGCCTTTTCGGAACCCTGCTTGTTCGGGAGGTTGGAAGTCGTCGAACCTGCGAGCGAGACGATTCGTAATGACTCTCGAAAACAGCTTATAGATATGGCTCAGAAGCGAGATGGGTCTGTAGTTCTTCAAGAGAGTTTTGTCACCCTTCTTGAAGAACAGCATCACATCGCCTCTGCCCCATGCCTTTGGCGTTTTTCCCTCGAGGATGACAGAACTGAAGAGCATCTGGAGGACCTTAAGTATCGGCTTACCGCCCGCTATTTCCCTGCTCGATCGAATCAGAAATGATGAGATCCGCAGGAGAACAAAAACAACCGACATCGCTCGAAGGATTGCATCGCTGAAGTGGCAGTGGGCGGGACACATAGCGCGGAGAACCGATGGCCGTTGGGGCGGAAAGGTTCTCGAATGGCGACCGCGTACCGGACGACGTTCCGTGGGCAGGCCCTCTACAAGGTGGACCGACGATCTGGTCAAGGCCGCGGGAAGCCGCTGGATGCGCACAGCGCAGGACCGATCGTTGTGGAGATCCTTGGGGGAGGCCTATGCCCAGCAGTGGGCGTCGTTCGGCTGAAATGATGATGATGATGAATCTTGCGGCGGTCCTGCACCCAAAAAGCTTAAGCAGCTTAATTATAAGCATATGGCATCCGTTTCAAACGCGGCAGCACTAATAAGACTCGTTTTCTGTACGTCTACCACGAGTTGCCACTTTAAGTTTACGTTATCGCATCGCGTAAAAAAAATGTATTTGCAAGGGTAAAATTGGTAATGTCATGTCATGTCAAATCTCAATACAATTTTTTTACGCGAACGGTAACGTAAATTTAAATTGGGAACTCGTGGTAGACGTACTGTTCAATTTAAGTTACGTCACTAAACCTAATTGTGTTCATCTTCTTTAATTTTACACAGTCACGAAGCTAATGCGCGATTCGGTCACTTAAAACTTTTTTTTTTATTAATGACCACGAGATTCATATTCACCACCAATTTTGAGAAATCCATAAACGTATGAAAATGACGAATCATGGAACTTTAATTACTTGGCTCTGAGCAACAACTTTTGTGTCATTTCAACTATTGCTCCTTAAGGACAGTTCCAAAATACATATTTTTTCCTGTTGGGCCTTTTAGTAGAAATGAAATTATAAAAATTAATTAATTAAAAATTAAAATAAATTAATTAAATTATTTAAATTAATTAAAAATTCTGTAATGTTGGATTTCATGTTATCTGAAAATAAAGATTATTATTATTATTATTTTCCTTTCCGTCAGGCCAATCTCGAAATTACAGATTTAGATAGAGCTGGATGTAATTAGTAAAAGGTTTTATGTGTATTGAGCTTTTTCAGAACATACATACATACATCACATACCATCACGACTTCATCCCAAACGGGGTAGTCAGAGGCAAGTGACTGTGTCGTCATGGTGAACGAAACACTCAGAAGCGCACTTTTCACCAATTTTATTAGAACCTAACGTGGTTTTTCAGAACTAGGGATAATAATATACTTAGTAAGCAACTGTAGACCTGCACTCACGCACGATTTCTATTATTACCTACATCTCCAACATTCCCGCCGTTTCAGACCATTACCTCACCAAGGAGGCCCCTCATTAAAGTGAAGTTAGGTCGCCCTCGGGTAATTCTAACGAAATCTTATTCAGGTCAAATTAGACCCGAAAATGTTTTAACACAGAAAATCCAAACTTTCCTGTGTAAACGTTGGGTCTAGCCTGAATATTTTAATCCTCATATCAAATTACACTCCACTTTCATTCGGATCTCGTCAAAACATAGTCCTCTTAGTAAGGATGTGAATTTAACTTTAATTATGATTACTTTAAGGAAAACTGCTGAGCCATTCATTCTGTCGTTACATAATTCAAACATTTCATTCATTTATTTCGGGGGTAAGTATTATAAAGAACTAGCAGCCCGACAAACTTCGTTGTGTCAAAAGTTACTGGCAAATGCTTGACAGCTGTGAGCATTTAGTATGGAATGATGATCAATTTCCCAATGTTTTCATTACTTATCCAAAAACACAAAAATCATAAAAATTGGTCCACCCGTTCTTGAGTTATAAGTGGTGTAAATAAAACGATTTTTTTTAAATATAAATCTATATATACAACGTATAGTAGGTACGCTGCTGAATACAATGAACTCTAGCTAGGTTGCGTAACATCATGCGGCATGCCGTCTTGTTAGTCGTTTGTCATTCCATACACAAGGTAAATACCCTCACATAGGAAATAATTATCGCATTGATCACAAAAGAGCGACACGCGGCTGCGCCACGCGACTAGTCGCACAAAGCGCGGCGCACAGCGACTTAGTCGCACAAAGCCCGGAATATAGCTAATTAGAAGTGAAACGGAACGCAAACTGCCGCCAGTGCTGCCACCTTTCAAGCTGCGACTGCACTTTGCAGAGCATTTTTCCGCTGTAACTGAGGGCGACGCCGACGTATTTTTCGAGCTTTTTGTTCAAGTTGGTTACCATTTGAGACCTACGTAAACTGCGCTTTGCTAATGCAACCACTATATTTGATGTTTACAAGCAAAAATCGGACTAACGAGATGTTTTGCATTTCAATGGTCCAGTCACATATATGTGACTCAACTGCAGTAATTAAATGTACGATTATGCCTATCATCTTCTTCCTTTCGCGTCATTGATAAGTAAATATAATATGGCTGAAATTCACGCTGCGTTTTTTATTATTTACAACAAATATTTCCTGGTATAGCTGTAAGTTGACCTGCAAAAACCTGCGATAATTCTGTTAAAATGTCAGCTGAAATAAAAAAAATAACTACAAAAAGCCTGCTTAGACATAGTATTCTGCTTGAATACAGCCCGACTTATAAGTTACAGCTTCGATTTACTGCAAGGCTTTCTATCCTGCTTCCACAATATTATCGCGAATCGGAATTACAAGGTCGTCAAATTAGTTATCACCTTGGTTAAAACATCACGGTCCATTGAATATTCGCGGAACTCAACAGCCGTATGTGATGCTTTTGCTTCGTTACCCTCTCTCATTTCCATATAGGTGCCTTCCTACCCTACGTGCACCCATTAACTTACAACACAGCGTTCTGGCTAATAAACTTCTCTGTGATCGTCGTTTCCTATTAGACACTTTTGTTCTTTGAGCAATTTTAGTAACTCTTACAGCGTAATTATTATCAAGAGCTTCCTACAATTACAGCTAAGGAGTATCTCACAGTGTTGTTGTAAACCTACAAGAAAAAACTTAGAGCCACATCACAAATTAAATTAAAACTATCAGCAGTAGGTACACAGCGTTCACGTCGAGCTTTACATATTTTAGCAGTTTAAGGTGCCCCACCTTAAGCTGCTAAAATAAGACCCAATATGTTATATCCAGTATGTTTTTCTGTCAAAGGTTGATTTGTCTCCATCCATACTTTTTCTGAACTCTTTTTGGCAGCTCTTTAAATATCAGCCCGCAGAAAATTTATATTTTTTGCGTATTTTTAGGATTCCCCTCAAACATCTTCTGTTATTGTCTGTCCATTTTTTTGTAGCATATCATGCCGACAAGCAATTATAGTAGTAGTAATAGTGAGTGCGATGCCCATAAATAAAAATACACACGAATGTATGAGTGTGTTTTTTAATTAAAATATGTTTTTGATGTTTTTTGTTACTGATCAGTGATATTGTGGCTCAAGCGAACCACTGACAAAAAAAGTTTAAGTATTTTCCGACATATGCAATGTTCGAACATATTTCTTAGATAGATGATATAGAAAAGTATTGGATCGAAAGCCAGCCAATACAAGAAGACTAATAATTCCCACCTTTAATCCAGCAGACATGGAATATTTCCAGTTTTATTATTAACTTGACGGGAATTAATTTCCTCAGAGAATTCAGCGTGGGACTTTCTTATCCAAACGTCTTGTTACGGTTTCTGATACATAGTCTGTTTGCATTCAGAGTGTTCACACCGAATACAAATGATAAACGATGCTATCATTTGTATTCGGTACAACCGTTTACGTTATTCGAGTTACCAGGCCAGTCATTTAGTTTCGTGAGTCTTTTGCAGGAGGCGGATTTATTGCTTATACATATGCATGCTTCACCAGTCGAAAATTGGGTCAGTGTCCTCCACATACTGAAATAATGAGGATCTAACATTAACTAATTGACAAAATGTCTCGTCTCACCCTGACTACTGTGATTTATTATTAATTTTAGTATTCATTCAGTAATCAGAAGTTGTATTTCAAATTAAAATAACCTACTATCATTCATTACCATACTCGTAAACCCCAATCAATCAATTCTGAACCAGAAATTTCCCTGTTCGATTAAGCGGCTGGCGTCAAATTGGAAAAAAACGAAGGACAAAACATCAAGGCAAACACCTCATCTCCCCCACTCGTCGATCAAATGAAACGTCAGATGCAAAAGAAGATGATTTGTCAAAAGGAACCCACAGTAAAATGCCGTTGCTATAGATATTTGAAGGCACTTAGAGAGCGGAGTTGCCATCGAAACCTTGTTCATTTCTTCTGAATGAGTTTCATTGGTACGTCACGAACAGTGTCGATCGGAGAAATAGGGCCATTTGAAGCCCTATGATATTAAAAAAGAAAAGATACCTAAAAAACTCCCTAATGAGTTCGGATAATGTGGGCAGATGAAAAGAGGGAAAGTATTTAAATTTGTTGTTTGCCAAAATTTATTTAATTGTTTGGGAGATTATTGCCCAATAAATATATTTTTTCAATATTTACGCTACTTAAACGCATGTAAATGTTTCTGTAACTGAGTTAGCCGATAACACGTCTGATCACCTTCGAGCAACATTGCGATACAAGACAAGAAACGGGCATTGCTAGCTCCTGTCGAATATTTACTCACCAACTGATTTTCCAAGATGTACTTAAAAAATATAATACAATGGTGTTCCTTCTAGCTGCTCTTAGTCGCTCCGTAACTCAATTCCGTGCAAATGGCTGGTCGCGGCCCGGTATTGCGTTACAGGCGACGGCCATCGCCGGCTCCTGGCGAGGGCGCTAACACAATCAGCGCTGCAGGATTTTTCCTCTCCGTGAGTTCAGAACCACTACCATAAGTCTACATCACGTAACCAAGTTTTTCCTGTTAGGGAGATAAAGGCACGTGCCCAGGGTCCCGAGATCCATTTACGACCCTCGTCCATAAATTGGGTTTCTTTCAGATTTTAAATCATTTGGAATGAAATCAAAAACAATATCAGATTTAAAAAAATACCTACTGATCGTGAAGAATAATGAATGACAACAATGGGCCTTAACAGTAAATCCAACAGTTAATACTGAAGGTCAAATCCACACATCACCCTAAAGTGGCTCTGGGCCTTAAAATAGGTCCTTATGGTAGGTTATAAACAAGTAACTACAACTTGAAATCTTTTTTTTTTTTATGTAATAGGGAGCAAACGAGCTAGAAGGTCACCTGATGGAGAGTGATCACCTCACAAGTAACTACAACTTGAAATCGGTTCTAACTTCCATTATTCTATTTACTAGAGGCTTTCTGCGGAATAGGGTAAGTACGAGTATATGACTATTTTTAAGATGTTATCGAAAGACCCCTCAAAACTGAAAACATTGTTAATAAAAAACTATTTCGTAAACACCAAAACGAGATACAGCAATATAAGCAATTCAAAAAAATCTTATTTTTAGACTTGCCCAGAACGAAACTGCCGCTTGCGAATTGCGTCATTTGCCGTCAATTCAATTTCTTTACGTTCTGCAAAACAAGTTCGGCAGCTATATTCAATTTTGCGTTTATGAATATCTTACAATTCGATCCGTTCGTAATGTATCAAACTTTTTGGCTGTAAATTAAGATATAAAATTCATCGACAAAAATGAGAGATAAAATAAGGGCCCGCAACCCATTATTGTAAATTTCATAGGGTTTTCATTTTTTTTTTAAATTCTTCTTTCAATTTTAATAATTACTTACATACTTGTAGTTTTGTGGTTAGAAGTTTTAGAGCTACAATTATTTTTTGGTAAATGATTGAATGTACTAATTGGTAGCGACTTTTTCTTCAACTAAAATATACTTTATTATGAAAATAAAGTGGCTACCAGGGACTTCTTCATTAAGAAAAAAAAACTGTTAAACATCCCAAAGTCAGTGTTCACATATTTTGATTTGTCCTGAAAACTAGGTCGAACCAAATAAACAAAATTTTATTGTAATGTGTCTACAGCCTCCCAAACCAATTGTAAAATAAATAAAAAAGAATTATTACCGGATCAACAAAAATTGCTATAAATTTTACAGATCATCGAATGGTATATTTTTATTATTTACTTTACACTTTCAAAAATGAATTTGCCCACCCAAGTTTGAAGGGCCAAAAAAAATTGTTCATAATTAACTAAGTAAATAAACTAGAAAAATATTTTGGGCCCTTTTTTTGTATTATATTAGAGCGTCGTGGCCTAGGGGTTAGGCATTCCAACTCGGATCGAGGATCGTGTAGTGCCGACTTCAAATCTGGTCAGAACCAAAATCTTTGTGTTCATTGTAAAATTTTCAGCTAACTCTCCGTTGATGATACATCGATAAAAAACCAAACCAACCTGGATAACGGCAGAAGGCTCACCAAGTCACCACCTACCACGTTGGGTTCTATTTGATACCATTGGTGAAAAGTGGGCTTCTGAGTGTACTGTTCACCATGACGGGAACAGTCACTTGCCTCTGACTAGCCCGTTTTGAATATAGTCGTGATGGTAAGTTATTTATTAAATTATTTTAAGTATCCGATGTTGTCAAATTTGTACCTATTGCTTTACTAGTACTTTACTTTTTACTTTCCTTTTTTTACCCAACTTTACTTTTTTAGAGGCTCTAGCGGCTATCGTCACTCGGCGTGAAACTTATGGTAGGGGTTCCTTCCTAGCGGCACGTGACCGGCCGAGCTGAGATGACGACGAAATTTTGTCATGCGCTTTTTGTTTCTGTCGACAAAAAATGGAATTTGCCAGAATGCTTGAGGCTCGTTTCTGTCGCGTTGTGATATGCAGAATAGAACATTCGCTGTGGAGTGTAATGAGGATCAGATAGGCTCCCATTTTGTTTTAAAAATAGTTTTACTGGTGAAACAAAAATAATTGTGTTTTTTGTTGTAAACTAATTGTCAACTAATTGTTGTAAAATCCC
Source organism: Udea olivalis (assembly GCA_947369235.1). NCBI lineage: Eukaryota > Metazoa > Arthropoda > Insecta > Lepidoptera > Crambidae > Udea > Udea olivalis. Next base: position 14,236,382 of record OX376350.1, on the reverse strand, counting down.
AACAATTAGTGAAATACATACAGTAGGTAGTGAAAGTTTGTAATAGTTTCATTGTCAATCAATTTATTGTAATGCTCATGAAATAAGTCTCTTAGTTATTATATTGGAAAACTGGACCTTATTTGTACGCCTAATTTTTCTGAGATCAATGCATTGTTATTTCATAATGGTTAGCTAAGATCGAGAAATCAAATCAAATACGAATGATCCCTTTACCTTTAGTTATTATCATAATAACCTACACCTTCAAAAACCCTTAAATCTCTTCACAGCTCAGTTCTTTTCCCGTAATTCCGTACCACGTTATTCAATTGACTAGACTAGACTCATCCTCAGAACTTATGCAGATTAGTCGGGATCCAACTAATCCATCCACCACTGCTAGTCCTGAGAACATTCCGAGGAATAAAAACTTCTCGTGGAGATATTTCCAGTTATAGATATACTGTGAACTAAGTAATGGTAACTGGTGGATTGGCCAGCGTAAACAGACTCATAAAAATACTTCTATACGAATATTTTGGAAGTTTGTAACGAATAACTGGAAAACAAAGACTCAAAAAAATACTCTCACGAATATTAAGCTACATTATCAGCCAGTAAGATAGGTTATATTTTTAGGGTAGGTACCTTTATTCTTTTTTCTAGGTTATATTGCAAATTAAGAAATAGTCCAAACGAGTAAAGCCGCCGCGGCGGAAAACTAGTTTGATATATGTACTTGTTTACTACATTAGTCAGTGAACGGTAAGCTTGGTAGACTGTTCACTGAATGAAATATATACATATCTACCCATACGTTAATGTGGTCACATTTATTGTATTAAGAACACATTACAGGTACCAGTTACAGGACATTATGAAATTATGCATGCAAAAAAACGTACAGACTAAACTATCACCCAAAAACAAGTGACCCACCCAAGTGGCACCCAAGTGGTCCAAATGGGCAAAGAAAAATAGTATGTACTGGACTAAATACCTACTTATAACTAGTTTAAAATAACAATTACAATGTGAAAAGTGCATTCACAGTCATCTTCAGTAGTTCGAGTAGTTGTACATTAACGTGTACCGGAGCAAGCAATTCACAGGTAGAGGCGCCTCTTGAAACCATTTGGAGTTATAGTAAAAATATCAATATCCTGTGCTAGGTCAATATATCCGTTAACATTAATTGGTCCTGGTCACAATTTGAGGCTTTACCTACCTAGGAACGCCTACCTAGGTTTGCCTATCAAGCAACGAAGTTTTAGATACCTCGAGCACCCAGACCCCGCTAAAATATTAGTTTCAGCAAACGATATTCAAGCGGGGATGGAATTAACAGATACAAATGGTATTGGGTAATTTGGTGCGGTGGTTGCAGCGACAAAGAAAACTATCTAAGTACAAGTATCATATTTATTTAGTTGCCTACCTAAAGCATTAATTAACCCGGAATGAGAGATGGGTGGGTATGTAAATCAAACAAAGGCTAACGTTCGTAAGTACGGAAGTACTGTAGGTACTAGGGTAAGTATTTAAAGTGTGTAAGTGAATGTTTAATTAATAATTATTTTTACTGATATTTTCCATACATGTTTTAGTAAATCAGCAACCGATATGAAACTGTACATTCAGTAAAATTAAAAACTACCTACCATAAATATTAACCCAGCTTTTATCTATAGAACACATTTCCTTAAAATCCATGCAAGAGTTTTTTACGAAATGCTGAAATACCTACCTACCCATACAAACAATTGGTTAAAAAATTCAAAATTGAAAAAATACCTTCTTCATTCATATTAATACTTACATAGCAACAAATGTAGCTAAGTACAGTTGCAATTCAATTACTACGTAGGTACTACTTAATTTATTCATATTCAAAGATTCAATGTAAAAGTATCTATACTCCATTTATTATAGCATTAGACAGAACTAAAAAAGGTTATTTTTAGGGTACACTTTGTGGTAAAAGTATAATAAACATTATTACTTTTAAGATTTATGCCGAATTTATTAAAATCTACATAAATAGCAGATGTCACACTTAATTGTTCTCATTGAAAGTAAAGGAACTTCAGAATTTATGGAGCTTTTGCTTAAGTAAATTATTTTGTCTTGCATCAAACTATATTGCCGATGTAAAAACCTAAAACCAGCAGGGGTTTATAAACGAACACATTTTTACTGTCACTATAACTCTACCAAATCTAAAATGTTACATTATCCCTTCATACGTTGTGGCGAAAGGGGTTTTCAATTTTGTCAGGTTATACTCTGGTATGTTATCGTCATGGCAACGTCAGATGCATATTGTCATTCAATTTAGCCCCCCTGCTTCTTATTTCTAATGTTATAATGAATGAAGTTTATGTATCTATTACTCGCATAAGTAAGCAATGTTGTTATGTTGGCTGAATTACTGACTCATCTCGTCACTCGACGCGTTTGGCCGGGCTCGCTCTTGTCTCTCTCTGACAACGGTAAGTTATCGCTTGTCTCTTTCGCACTAGAGTGGCGGGCTCACAAAACGCGTGCGCGGGCTGGATGGGCCGTCACCGCGTCAGTTGACCCGACACGATTGCATCGCGTGGTAGCACAGACAAAATGGCGAGTAAAGAAGTACAGCATTTCAACTATCAAACTACGAAACAAACATTTGAAGGGTTCCAAGGTGACTACATTAAACAGAAAAGGAAAGCTTTAGTCAAAGGTACACTTCAGTTGTGGTCACGGGAGAGAGTGGACGCTTACATCGCTATCATTCAAAGAAGACTACCAGAGAATGAATTACCTTTAGAAACAATAGCCGATTACGATATTGCTTTAATTAATGGTGTTTATAAGCTTATAATAAAGAATAGAAAATACCAAGGTGAACATGTCGTTGTGATTCCTATGGAAGATTGTTTTGATGTAATCTTGGACGTCCACCGGCGCTTAGGCCATAGAGGTCCCAGAATGAATATGATGAAACATGTGTTTAAACGATTTGTCGTCGATAAGATATGGATTGTGCTATTATTAAAGTCGTGTAATTTCTGCCAATGCCATGAAAACTACAATTTCACAAAGTCACTGTACTCTCTAACCCCTAAAACTCATCAATCTTTGGGAAGAGTTTATCAACTATCTACATTCGACATAGAGTCGCCAGATGACAAGGATTTCCAGAAAATACTAATAGTTATTGATAGAAAGACAAATTTTGTTCACTTGAGACCGTTATTAGCTGATTCGGATGGTGAGATGGGGTTTGCTGTGGAATTATTTAAGATATTTACTGACTTCGGGATACCAAAAATTATAGAAACCACGAAGGTGCAAACTTGTGACATAGTTAGCAGCATAATTGGAAGATTTATGCCTAAAATGCATGTGCCCGTTAGTTATATTGGTTCCTGGACGAAATTGCCGGCGCTGATAGTGAAGGCGCATTTAGATGAATGGATGCAAGTTACTGGGTCCAGTAGCTGGTCGAGCGGACTCCCGTACGTCCAATGGCAGATCAATAACACACTTAACCGAAACCGCAGCACTCCGTACGAAGAGATGTTTCACATCAAACCCGTCAAAGAACCGTTATAAATAAATTATGTGGTGCAAAATCAATAGTCTAGACTACTCAGAGGCCATCTTCATGTTAGAGCTGTAAAATATCATTTAATTTTAGATCATTAAATAAATATTACTACTACCTACTACTGTTTTTTTTTAGCTTTTCTAGCAAATAAAACATTTGGAATATGCATAGGTATCTTCATTTCGGCTTAATAAAACTGTTATTAACTACCAACAGTCGTAAGTACTGAAATTTACTATAAAATTAAAAATATCTGGGACAAATTACACCAAGATCATCTGACCCCAAACTAGGCAGAGCTTGTACTATGGCTACATCAGAGACTGATGAACATACTTAAATATTTCTAAACACATAATAATATCTACTTAGATAGAATAACACCCAGACACACAACAAACTTCAATGTTCGTCACATGAATAATAATATAATAATAAATATCCCTGGACATTATTCCACACAGCGCCATCTAGCCCCAAAGTAAGCTAATTAAAGCTTGTGTTATGGGATACTAGACAACGGATAAACATACTTAAATACATTTTTATTATGTAAATACATACTTATTATACATAGGAGACACCCAGACCAGTACAAACAGACATGTTCATGCACACAAATGTTTGTACTGTGCGGGGATCGAACCCGCCACCTCTGGTGTAGTAGCCAACTTCTTAACCATTACACCAAGTCGGTCGTCTAAATAAAATAAATATTTGTCAAGGGTGGGGATCGAAGCCGCGACCTCCAGTGCTAAAGGCAGGATCGCTGCCATTGCACCAACAGGCCAGTCAATAATGCAATAATATCGCAAATATTCGTGGAAGCACCGTTTGAATTTATTCATTACTAAGTGAATTTTTATTCTTATCATTTACTAATGCACTGTTTTCTACACGAAGATAGAAACCGGAAAAATTCAACCGGGCTCAAGCGGCTGTCCCGCATTTTCCTGGTTCCTATCTTTGATTTTTAAGAATGAAAAAACAATTTTAATTTGTTATAGTTTTCTATCTTTGTCAGCATTTTATTTTTTTATTTCGTTGATTTCAATGTTTCAAACTAAAGAATATAATGTTCACCAAAATTATACAGCATACGATCGCCTTGTATAACAAACGATTGCAACACCCTTTCAGTGTACATGTATCGCAAAATGTACAAGTGCAATGTTAAATGAATAAATAAATATTTTCCAATTCCTGCTTGAACCTATTAAGATATATACCAGATATGAGGTTGACAAGCCCAGTCATTCAAACGAATCACTGGGCTGGCCATCCTCACCTTGAAGGCCTGCAGAAATGCCTTTTCACGCCCCGCTTGAAGAACCCGGGACTATACGAGGAAGGAAACACATATGCTGGAAGAGCATTCCACGTCTGGGTGGTACGACAAAGAAACGAGTCACCGAATCTTTAAGTTCGGGCCAACAAATGTTGAATTGTGTGTGGATGACGCCGCAGTCCAGTACGCGTGGTACGGGAGTGGAAAAGTGAGGGTGGAATAAGTTGGAAAAGCATCAGAGCATTCCCCATTGTAGAAGCGATAGAGAATACTTAGCCTGGCAATGTCTCTACGCAATTGGAGGCTCAAGGGTCAAAGTTGCCTCTGGGTTTCCAATAATACGTATAGCACGCCGCTGCAACCTGTCAAGAGCTTCAAGTAGGTACTTGGCGGAACAGTCCCAGAGATGAGAGCAGTATTCCACACACGAGCGAACTTGTGTCTTATACAAGAGACAGAGCTCAATTGTTTATAGAAATCAATAAAGTCATTTCATTTCTAGGATACAATTTGTACTAATTTTTATTCCCATAACCCATCACAACATACACATAGTACCCCGGATATTAGTATAACTTCACTCTACAATATTAGCTGCAACTAATCTGGGAACAAAGTCGCGAGCCATTAGGCTGCGTTTCCACCAGAGAAGTGCGAGGATTCGCACATCTTAAAGCTGAACTTTCGAAAGCTTTACAGGGGCAGACTCAGAATCACATTTTGAATTTTTGATTAAACAAGCGTTAAATATCAATAGGACCTGAGAACAAAGTCATCACTTACAAAACATGGATGCTAGTAAAGTGGTTGTGAGATAATTATTATTTTTGTAATTTTTTCTAGATGACCATTTAAACGCAATTTGGTGTGCTAATTGTGTTGCAAGTGTCTTTTAAAAAAGAAGAGCACATCATTTTCATATCTAAAATGAATCCCTGTATTATATTATATTTGAATACTGCAATTTTCCAAGCCGCTTACCAAAAATGTAAAATAACAAATGCAATAGTGAAAAAGGGGATTATAAATATATTTTTTATCGCCAAGTCCGTGCCTGCGCAGACTTAAGCCAATTAACGATTCAGTCAAACTTCATTAGCTGCGAGTACGAGCCATTATACTGACGGGCGACATCATAACACGAACGCCACAGATGTTCTAACATAATTTTCATCAACCAAACAATACAATGTATCAATAAAAATTTGAGGAAATACGCTCTATCTAAACGTTATATTATAAATACAACAATAATTCTGTCTGGTTGTCTTTTTTTGCATAGGATTTCAGGAAAGCGCCCTTAGTGATTATAAATAGAACTAAAAATTGCATAAACATTTTTGAAGTCACTATCGTAGTTATCTTGACAGAAACTCACGGTAGACATATCTGTTAAACCAATCTGTACAGGGGGACTAACTTTTCGCATAACGTCAATTGTCCTAAAATCGCTTGGCATAACTCATTTGGCATAACACCATAAAGCATAGTATTAACGTCTCTAATGTTTTCTTCGCATAACTTTCTAATAGCATAACAGTCCAAAGGCATATTATTACCAGGCATAAGTAATGTCAGCCCTAATAACATTTGGCATAATATAGTTGAGCCTAATATTTTTAAGCATAATTAAAGAATACTATAATTTAAGCAGGCATAATTAGTAAAATCCATAATTACGTTAAACATAACTTTTGTAGTCCTAAATGTTCTTTAGCATAAATTTGACATAACGAAACGCTGCAAAACCGACTCCACGTAGTCTTGTCTGCCCTACCCCTAGAGTGTAATTCAAGCCCGCGTAGGCGCGGAGGGGCGAGGCGGCCCGTGAGCTGAGGAGCAGGTGGTTTCAACGCTCGCGGAAACCGTCTGCGACAAGAAGCTCGCGTAGGACCGCCGGAGACCCGCAGCGCCGGAGCCCTGACAGAAGCTATGCCTGTGGCATGTTGCATTTCTGCTTGCACGCTGCATGTTGCATTCCTGCTTGCATGCGGAATGCCTGGATGCCTGCTTGCATGCTGAATGCCTGGATGCATGCTGTTGCAAAAACGGGGTTCAGAATAATAAAGTTTTGAGCAAGCCCTACATTTCTATCATGGGCAAAAAGGCATAACCACGGCTATCCCCTGAACATCACTAATATCACTATAATAATGTAATAAAATATGAAAAAATAAATAAACAACTTTTGGATTTGTAACTGATGGACTGACTGCACAGCATAATCTCATAACTTCTCTTAAGGCTACCAAAATTCACCAGAATTTCCCGCGCAAGGCATTAACCAAAGTCGGGTTGTATGAATAAGCAAAATTTGATTTCAGTACATATACGCTGAGGTATCTCGTGATTTATGAATTACGGATATCGTATATCGGATGCGCGACTGATCGAAAACGAAGCCTATTATGGTGACGGCAAAAAAAACCACTCGCGTATTGGCCAAATTGCTTCGTATTTCTACAAAAATCTTGTTCCAACAGCCAATTGCCATAAATGAGCGCGTCTGATTGGAATCCGATGGGATGAGATTTTTTGCCCTATCCCGGGACGTCAATCAGAGATACCGACGAAGGCAATTTTCCGAGCCTAGCCTTCATTTATCACAAACCATTATTGTGTTTAGTTGTTATTTATCTGTCTTATTGTCGTAGTGATCTACGGAATGTCATCGATATCTGACGCACTCCATCGCCAGAGCTAATTTTATTTTAGACTATCTGTCCCTTAGCGGCTACGCCCGCGATACTACATACACCGGCAGAATAAACGGAACATCAAAAAGAGATGATTAATGTATTTTTTTTCGTAACACAGGCAGGTTACACTACTTTTTTAATTAAAGGTCTAATTTAAAAATGCAACATTAGTGGACAGTCACTTTTTCATTCGTTAATTTTGCTTTTTCATTCATTCATCTTTAACCGGTGATTAAGCCAATACCCATTTATTGTAGCAATAATTTGATTTCAATGATGGAGGCCTTTGCCCAGCAGTGGGACAGTATATAGGTAGGCTAATTACTTACTTACCTTACTTTACTTTTACATTTATAACCACTGCTACGAAGTTGATTTCCCGTTTTCTTAAAATTCGTAAATTTCATTTAAAAAACATTGTATTGCAGTTTTATGGGACTTTTGTGTTTTCTCTCTTATTGATCAGTTACGAGAATCTAAGTATAGCTGATTTAACGCAATCAGTAATCATTAGGGCTGATAAAATGAAAAGAAATGGTCTATTCTACAGATCGATTGCCACATGACTTCGTCGATCGTTATCAACGATTCATCGTAGCATCCAACGCTACATATTGACTAATTCTCTAGTAAGGAGGAGAGAACAAGGCAGGAAAAGGAGTACTTCAAGAAGAGATGACCGTTTTCTACAACTTCAAGTTCGTCGGAACACGAGTCTAACGGCGGTGCATGCCCAAAATGTATTGGAGGAGGAGTAATAATGAGTGATAATGACGGACAGTTCGCAGAAGATTCGAAGAAGTCGGTATAGGCTTATTTGTGCCCGCCAAAGCACCAAAACTTGAGAGACATCACCGCAAAAACTGACTATACTTTGCTCGAGAACATCGTCATTGAGACTTTGACGAGTGGAGACAGTGTTCTCTTTACTGATCAATGCAGAATTCTGTTAAATCAGATTGAAGGAAAGCAACGAGTATGGAGACGCAAAGGAGAGCGTTATAACCAGTCTGATTTTGAAAATACAGTGGCATATGGCAGCAGCTCAATTATGGTCTGGGAAGGGATATGTTTAGGAGCTCGCACAGAGTTGGTAGTAGTCGACGGCGGCAATCTGACTGCTGATCGGTATATCAGGGAGATTTAAGAAGAACATGTTGTACCATTCGCCCCCTTTATTGGCAACGACTTGTTTCTAATACAGGATATGCTCGGGCTCACAGTGTTCGCACAGTAGAGGCATACCAAAACCATGATGGTGTAACGGGGATTGAGTGGCCAGCACGGTCCTCGGATATGAAACCTTTTGAACACTTTTGTTATTGCGGAAAAGGCGTGTCAAATCAAGAAATCCACCTCCTAACAATATGGGTGAGTTGCGAAACGCATTACTCGAAGAATGGCCAAGAAATCATTGACAGCATCATGCCCAGACGGATGGTAACCTTGATCAGAGCACAGGTGGAAAACACTTCATATTAGACAGTCATTCAATTAAATTTTTAATCGTCACTAAGTCTTAAATTATGAACTATTTCTCTGTCATTACGAAATCTAAGAAAAAAACATTTTGTTTAGTTTTTGTTTCCTTAAACTTTCAGTGTGGTGTTGCAATGTAAATTAATGTCAAACATGTTAATTTAATTGTTGTTTCATGTTTATATTATTTGTTTAAAAATAACATTAACTATTTAATATTCTACCTTTTTTAATCCGCTAATTCTGCCGCTGTGTATATTTCTCCCGTCAATATTAAGTCAAAATAAAAAAAAGACTTAATGTCACTCCCTGATAATGTAGCTTCATATTGGCGATAGAATTTTTAAAATCGGTCCAGAGTTTCGAAGCCTATTCATTACAAATAATCAAATCTTGCCTCTTTACTGTATTTGTATGGATCATCATTTTTCTTATAAGCTCATCTTCTAGTTCGAGCTTGTCTTATTTGCAATGACAAGCTTATAAAACGCTAATCTGAAAACTCTCTTACAAGAGCGGGCGAGTGCGATTCGATGTTGCCAGATGAAGCTCAACCCCAAGTAGTTATTCAGGTTAGATACCTAAACACCAAAAATAGGCCTACCTAACGAACCTACGCAAAACAATTTGTTTGAAGATTGGGGCCAAGCACCCCAATCGGCCATTAAATGCTTGGTGATTAGCTCTATTAACCATAATGGATACTTCCAATCCCGCCAATCATTAGTGGGAATAATAGTATCCAAACGACCGTGTAGCCCGGTGCAGCGGCGTGGAATATTAAAGAATTATTAACCATCCGTTGTTAAATAAATATTATAAAATATTTACAGGTTGTCCCAAAAAGAAGTGAAAACAGAAGCTCAGAGGTAGAACATCACTATGACTACCTGAATCCCCTCAGTTAGTTCCGCGCTGTTTGGTAGTTTTCAAGTTATGATGTAGGAAAATTAATTTATTTTTTTAGTATTTTTTCAATGCTCTATTCCACTTAAAAAGATATAAAACTAGAAAAATTTAAAAGTTGGACCAGTATGGCTCGAGCGGGACTTGAACAAACGCCTTCCGCAACCAACCCCCCCTGACTATAGTGACTCACCGCTTTATAGTGATTATTTAACTTCTGTGGTTGGTCGTGAATCGCCGGTAGAACGTTCATCTTACACTTTGTTTGTTGAAATTCTTACTCCCACAAGACAGGCAGAGTCCATCTCTCTGTAACGAAATCATAATCCTAAACATACTTTGCTATTTCGGCTTTTACGAGTATCTCATACATGCTTGTTGAACTCGATACTCATTAAACCAAAATAAATGACTAAAACGAACCAAATTGACAAAAAGGCCAAACATAAAAAGCCAATTTATACGTACACATGGAAGGCAGTGAAATACACGAAGATCAAAGAAACACTCGTACAAGCAGTCTGAACACAAATTGAGGGAATTGAATGCATTACGGGATAGGCGCGCATCCTTCGTTTGCCCACGTTGGCTTAAATTGTCACTTTCCAGGCTTTTCAAGTACTCTCTCTTGATCCTCCCAACAACGAAATTAGGAAGCTATTTAACTAAAGCACATCTTTATTTTAATGGGTTTTGTATTGACAGGTGGCGCACGAAAGTGTAGGAATGTAGTAGTCGAATGTAAAGTAGTACGTTCCTGCGTAATGTCGCACGATGAAGTAAATGTGTACCAAGTCACAAAGAGGAGATCAAGACTTTAATTTCAATTTATTTTGTGATACAATTCTTCGAACCCTATTTCATTAGGACACCATGGTTGCGCCACCAGCGGGTGATTCGGTTGGCATCCACAAATGGGTTGCGCAACCAAGCTGATACCAGGTGGGATACCATTCATACAGCTGTACACATTTTGTTGGATAAGCAACCGGGTGGCGCTACCATAAGGCAATAGGACCCTTAGGAGTTTAATATCCGTACCTTACCTCTTATGTCGCAGTCCAGTAACTAATTTATTTTTAACTTTACTGATCGTTTCAATGGATTGCAAAGTCGTTGACTACGAAGTGAAATACAAAGGGATTTATTTATAATCGCACTCTAAGGGTGAAAAGTATCTCTTGCCCATTAACTGTGCATAATACCGACTAAAAGATCCCTTAATGGGCTTTCAATTTAAAAAGTTTCCACGGAGCCGGTCTATTTGCTTGGAAAGCGAAAACAAGGCAAAGTTATACCATTTTATACAGTTTCGTGTCACGAAAACCTGAAATTGTGGCATAATGGTGTTCTTTACCTTTCGATATTTTAACTGCCGATCATTATAATGGAGGCTTGACAAACAAGTGGGAGATGAAAGCAAGCAGTGTCGCTTTACATGTTTGACGTTCGGTACAGACAAATGCCATTTCAGAGGGTCTTCCAAGAAAACACGTGCCAAGAGTTTAACAAGCACACCTCAAAATGATGCTGCCCTGTCACGTGTCAATAGAAATAACAGCACGTGTAAGGACTGCTCAGTTTTGATTGAAGTTTCTGGTTTTGGGCGTTAGTCCTCTTGTATAGATCTATAACCGCGATGCAGAGGACACTCATTACTCGTATCAATCGAGGATAAACTTATACAGAACCAGCCGTCTAAAATTTCACTTTATAAATCGCAAAATGCAAGTTTATTTGACTGCTTGCGAGGGTAGAAGTTCTGCCTAAAGCGCCGCATTTTGAATGTTCAATCGTCACCAACATTTGTATTTCTTCTGTCTGTGCTGGATGTTTGCATACTTATTTAAAGAATTCATTGAAACTATACACACAAAACAGAACAGCTGTTCTGTTCTGTTAGTGCTACGGTGTGAACGTACTCGCCGAGACAGATAGCACTGTCGTGCCAGTAATCAAGGCATGACAGTTAATATGCGGATTTCACACGAGCGCAGGACAGTGAGGGCAGAACAGTACTGCTACTGTGTGAACGTACTCTCCGAGACAGGACAGAACTGTCGTGCCAGTAATAAAAGTAAAAGTAAAGTAAAAAAATCATTTATTCATTTAAGCTTGTACAAAGCACTTATTACATGTCAAAAAAAAGTATATAGAAATAATAATTTAAAAAAAATAAAAAAATAAAAAATATAATAATTCAGTTCAAATCTCTTTCTTTAATATTTAATTATAAATTAGAAAAAAAAAATAATAAACGTAAATAAAATAGTACAATATTAGTACGTATTGTGAATATACATAATGTGAATCTACCACCGGTTTGGACGTTGCTTCTTATCGAGAAGACTCCGGCAAGAAACTCGATAGTTACGAGTACTCTTTTGAACTTTGTTTGTTTTACAAAAAAAAATTCAGAGTACAGTCAATGAGAGTAGAAAAAAGTACACAACATTGAGCAGAGGAGCAGATTATCCCTACTATGACCACAATCTTTTGTCGTTCAAGTAATCCTCTACATTATAATAACCTTGTTTCATTAACTTTGCTTTAATTGCAGACTTAAACTTGTGAAGAGGTAGATCAACAAGACTTTGAGGTATTTTGTTAAAGTATTTTACAGATTGACCCACAAATGAGTTTCCCACCTTTTGTAGCCTAAGACTGGGAGTTTTCAATTTGTTTTTATTTCTGGTATTATGTTTAAGAGTATCACTGTTTTTTTTTTAACAGATGCAAGTTTTTGCGCACATACATTATGTTATCTAAAATATACTGAGCATGCACAGTTAAAATATCGATCTTCTTAAATCTTCTCTTCCCTAAGCGAGTCGCGTGGTCTAAGTTTGTAAATGGAGCCGATGGCTCTTTTTTGAAGTACAAAAATGGTGTTCAAGTCTGCAGCTGAGCCCAACAACAGTAGACCATACGACATAACACTATGAAAGTAGCTAAAATATACTAGTCTTGCTGTTTTAATATCAGTCAAGAGTCTTATTTTTCTAACAGCACAAGCAGCGGAACTGAGTCTCCCTGCCAAGGCAGTTATATGCGGACCCCATAGTAACTTAGAATCTAGAGTTATTCCTAAAAATACAGTAGAATTTGTTAATTCTAATGGCTCGTCATTCATAGTTACAATAGTATCAACCTGTCTCACATTGGGCATAGAGAGAGATTTGATACACCTTGTTTTTTTTGCATTAAGTAATAAATTATTACTAGTGAACCAACATAGTACTTTAGAGAGAGTATTATTTACATCGTCAAATGCTTGCTTACCTCTGTCGACTTTAAAAATCAACGAGGTATCGTCAGCAAATAATACTATCTCACAAATATCTTTGACATAGGTAGGAAGATCATTTATATAAATAAGAAAAAGCAAAGGTCCTAATATAGATCCCTGGGGCACTCCCATACGTATGGTGGCACCGGAAGATGCAGTTCCGTTGATACTAACTTTTTAATCAAGGCAGGACAGTTAATAGCCTGCCGGTCTATTTTTTCGGGGCAACCTCTCGCACTAGACTGTCTTCCGACTGCCCTTGTGTGAACGCGAGTGCAGTGCAGTGTGTAGTAAACCTTCACAGTGTTTATTTCTAAATTAGAAACTTTTAATTGGGTATAGGAAAAAGAACAAGCATGGCCTAAATCGAAAACCATTTCGAGGTATTTGTATTTTATACCTCATTTAAATATTTAACATTTTTAAAGGCAAAGGATCTAGGTTATTTTTAATTAAATACGTAAGCAATCTGGGGTCATTCATTTGACCTCAGTTTGCCAGCGTACGAAAAGAGTACATTGAGGTTCTCATAGGACTCTTGACGGTAATCAAATTGATATCTCACAATTGAAACCCATTGGGTCGTAAAACCGTCCTTTCACGTGATTGGTTGATAATCTTCAATCAAATAACGCGATCTGTATCATAAGTAAGATTTTTAGCTAGGTGATTCTACTGCATGGTATTAATGGTATAACGTGATCCTCGATGCTGGCCAGCAACACAGGAGCCGGTGCGCCGGGATTCGTCACATAATATTTAGGAGTAGTTGTAGTTGTGGAATAGTTAATAAAAGATCAGACAATCCAGTGACTTGTTTATTAAATAGGATAAAAGTATAGGTAGGAAAGAAGAACTGTAACAAAATAACAATAAATGAATACAAAGAGTCCTAGGTAATAGATTATCTAATAGTAATAGGTAAGTAAATAGGTATGATATGCTTACCCCGATACACGGGTTCCTGTTACTTATAACTGTTTTAACTGTTTACAAAATTGGTTATTTAGAGTATTTAAAAATACACCATCACGTAAGTTATACTAGTTAAACTGGTAATCTGGTAAAATGCTCACAAACTGTTCAGTACGATGGTTTTGGTAGGACTGAATCAAAAAAGCTGCGCATGCAATGCGAAACAAAAATCGAATTGAATCAAATTTGAAAACAAGTACAAAATACTTTTAATGGCCAGCAGTTAAACCATGAAGTTTCCAGCGATCGTGGAGGTTGTAACGTCCACGAGACTGAAGGGAAACGGCATCGTTACAATGGTGTTGTCAGATAGCAGATTTGAAATTCCCCCAAGTGAAAAATATTTTTCCACAAAGTTATTTTTACTAATACGTACATTAATTTACACCCATTGTCCAGACACCCGTCTGATCGAAGAGAACAGTTTATATTGACAGGTATATATATATTGACAGAATAACAGAAATTAATACATTCATGACATTCGAGACATACAAAATTAAAAGTTTATATCTTAGAAAGACAGTGAGGCAGAACAGTAGGACAGAACAGTTGAGGGAGGACAGTGGCATTCACACGGGTGCGGGTGGGCAGAACAGATAATATTGACAGGCATATTGGCAGAATAACAAATAATAATATATGACATTCAAGACATACAGAATTAAAAGTTTCAAATTAGGAAGTAAGCACTATGAAGGCTTACTACACACTGCAGTGCACTGCTCTCGCGTTCACACGAGGGCAGTCAAAAGACAGTCGAGTGCGAGAGGTGGAGGGGGTAACCAACTGCCCCGAAAAAATAGATCGGCAGGCTAATAACTGTCCTGCCTTGATTACTGGCACGACAGTGCTGTCCTGTCTCGGTGAGTACGTTCACACAGTAGCAGTACTGTTCTGCCCTCACTGTCCTGCCCTCGTGTGAAATCGGCATTAGTTTGGGGTCAAATTAGTAAGTGGAAAAAACTATTCTAGTGACCGGAGTATTTTTAATAAAGTGTACTTAGATAGACATCTAACCTGTCTTGACATTGTTTTTAAGTACGTCCTTGTCATATACTTAATAACCTATTTCTTGAGAAAATAATCGCTGAAAAGTACCTAATACAGATTTCTCCTCCAGGCTAGTAAGTATACATATAAAGCGTTACCTCCCTTATCTCATTCCTATCATTGTCCATAAAGGTTATCATTTTTTTATAAATATGCGGTACATTTCCAACGTTGAATGAGCATTTTTGGTATGAATTATGGCTATTGTACCATTTATTTTAAACATATTTTCTGTTCTGTGGTTTATCTGATAGTTGTAATTTAAATTAAACGATCCTAGCTGTCAATCCCGAGCAAGATGGAATAATGTCGTCGCAAGATGAGGGATTTAATTAATTTTCGTGCCCACTGGCTGTCGCAATTACGGCAAACTATCCCGCGCGCGTATAATAACTAGAAATGGCGGTCTACATAAATGTGGACAGAGAAGCCGAAAAGTTATCTTTGATCTTATATTAGCCGGGTTTTTTACGGACGTGATGCGGGATGTCACCTTGGAATCCGCAGCTAACACCACCTACATGCGGTTCGCTCTATTGCTACCATTCGCGATCGATGGAGGAACTACCACATAGAGCATGGTAACAGATTGGATTATCATCTAAAATGACGTACCTGCATGAACAGCAGCGTCATGTCGCGCAAGGCATGCACGCTGCGTGGTGTCCCGCGTTTATAGGCTGCGGTAATCACATACGGTTACGTACGTTACGGGTATTGTACGGTTTATAGGTTCGCGTTCTCGTTTGTCACCCACATACTCGTAGCATAAAAAAAGAAGGTACGTCTGCACTCGACAACTCGACGCAACGGTCAAGCATGACGAGGATTGCCTAGTAGTAGTAGTAGTGAGTGACTGATCATGATGATCATGATCTTCTTCCTTCGAAAGAAATCGCAATTTTGTTTTGGAATGTGCTGTTTATAGTTTTGACTACAGTGCAAGTCGTGTTTACGGTATAATTCTTATTTCTGTAGGTATGTTATAAAGTTGACTTTATTATAACCAACGACTCTGTGGAGTGACTAACCTTAGCATCACTTTTCCTGACCGTACTTTTTACTTCACCTTTAAAGCCTTTTTCTTATTTTGTAGACACGCAATAGTACTGGCTTGATTTGAATTTAGAACAATCAATATGACTCAAGAAATCAAAAAGTGACGCTGTCATCGGCACAGTAATACAAAATTCATTTTTATTATTTGATTTTAACATTATGTATTGTATTTTGAAATAAGGTAAATAGTGGTTTCACTTATCGTAAAAGTTGTTATCACGGACACAATGATTTAGATGTATCTGAAAACGTAATGTGAAAGTTTGGGATTCACTAGTAGTCACTAAGGGTATTTACAGACTAGTGTATATTTCATTAACTGAAATAAGAATTGTAGGATCTTTCCCGACACCGCTTCGGCCGGGTTTTTCACTCGGGTCAGGGGTTAAACTTTCCAGTTCATACACAGTGTCTTAGTCCCTTTGAACTAAAATGAAAAATTATATTGTGTTCATGAAAAATGTGATGTCTTTTAGTTTTACACGATCGCTGCTGGAAAATGATAGAAGCAAGCAGCGCTGATAATGAAACAGTTACTACAGCGCCTACAAATCCGGTTAGTACCTTACCTTCTTTGTAACTTTACTCATTCTAAAATACGGGTAGTTATATTATGTTCTTATTTCATATCCCTATCTACTATTTAAAAGCACTTGGGCCAAAGCATGTTCTATGCTTTAACTCTTAACACAGAAAAAATTACGAAGGAGTTTTTCATGAGATCAGATTTCATTATGCCTACCTATAATTTCCTTCGATCTCACTGCCTGTTCTCACAGCAGATAGCTTATATTTTATTATACAGTACTCAGATGAGTAACCAGCAATCTTGCTGATTAGGTTGCTGGTAAGGGCATCTGCCCTTCTTGATTGTTCTTAATGAAATACGTAGAACAGCCCAGCCATTTGTTTCATTGTTTTCATTGCCTTTGTTTATCATTTCGTTTGTTAATAATCTGAATTACTGAATATAAACGAATTTATCCTATTTGCCTATATTGTTCTGTTGGAAACAGTATAATAAAAACAGAAAAAAAAAACTTAATTTTTCCCGTTCCATTCTCGCTTACCAGCCAGTTATATTTCCGAAAATCAAGCCTGGTCGAGGCTATGCACATCACAATTATTTACAACGGCATTTTTCCACTTTGACATTATCCTCAGTAGAATGTCTATCAGCCTTTCCAGGATGTTCCGAAAGAAGACGACGATGTTGCCCGAGCGGAGGCAACGTTTCGCTACACAGTACAGAACATAACGCAGCTCAAGGAGCAGGTGCTTTCGCCGCCTTGCTACGTGCGCTGCCTGCCCTGGAAGATTCTCATCCTCATCAGGCACACGACCACTTCAGACAAGCAGCAGCAGAAGGCACTTGGGGTGTTCTTGCAGTGCAACGGAGATTATGACATTCCAGGCTGGTCATGCTATGGACTTGGAGAGTTGAAGCTGCTTTCTTACAAATCAGATGGTGTACATTTATGCAGAAAGCTTCACCACATGTATCATTGGTAAGATTTTTACGTTTTACTGTAAGATGTCAACCCAGCCAATCCTTGTAGCAAGCAATCTTATAAGTGACTTTTACTAAAGTCAGTAAGTTAAATACTTCATCTTCGCATTATAAGTCATTTTATAGTAGTATAGTAAAAAAGGACTCCCATGAAGATTTCCATTTGCTGTTTACCTGTAGTTTAGCAATATTTTATAATTCCTTCCTTAGAATTTGTGTGCAACATCAGTCAAAAGTCAATTTATGTATAAATGTATTTATGCAATGTATCATTTTAGCAAGGAAGATGACTGGGGATTTGCTCACTTCATATCCTGGGATGATTTGATAGACCCTGAGAATGGGTTTATTAAAGATGACTCCATAACTGTGGAGGCCCACGTAGTGGCCGAAGCACCTCACGGCATTTCGTGGGATTCCAAAAAACATACAGGATTTGTTGGTAAGATCGAGGATCATTAATTAGGCTTCTAAATAATATATAAACTTTTTAATTCAAAAATAAATTAACCCTTTCCCTGTCCCATGTACAGACGCATTCGTATCAAACTTTACAAAACCGTTGCGTCTTTTATCACCTGCATAAAATACCATTCATATTATATTCATGTGAAGCTTGAAGTGAACGCGTGTATACCATATATGATACTTATAATGGATTATATATACTATTGTTATAAATCCTAGACCTATTAATTCTTCATTTTGACTTTGACAACTGATATTTTTGAGTTTAACCGAAGAACCAGGCATGGCAGAATGTATCAATCACTGGTATGCCGCTCACCTCATCTCTGTTAATCAACCTTTGTATCGCCAGGTCTCAAAAACCAAGGTGCAACCTGCTACATGAACTCGCTCCTCCAGACCCTGTTCTTTACGAACGTACTTCGCAAAGCGGTGTACAAAATCCCAACCGTTGGCGATGACAGTTCCCGATCCGTTGCGTTTGCACTCCAACGTGTCTTTTACGACCTTCAGTTTGCAGACAAACCAGTCGCAACCAAGAAACTCACGAAAAGTTTCGGCTGGGAAACTCTGGATTCCTTTATGCAGCATGACGTGCAGGAATTCTTGAGGGTAAACCTTATTATCTTTGCTTGTTCATCTACTACGTAATACTACCTCAATCCAATTGCTCACTTGTAATCCTGAAAGCAAACCCTGAATATTAATTTTACAGGTACTCCTAGACAAACTAGAAAATAAGATGAAGGGGACTGTGGTCGAAGGCACTGTGCCCAAATTATTCGAAGGCAAAATGACGTCGTTTATCAAGTGCAAGAATGTTAATTGCACGAGTACTCGGCTTGAGACTTTCTACGACATTCAACTTAGCGTCAAAGGGAAGAATAACAGTTAGTTATCGTAACCCAATTATATTGAATATTAAGTAGCGTGAATGTAAACGTATTTTGCTGTAGTTGCCTCCGCACGAAACCATTCCAAGTAGCGAGTAACTTCTAATCTTAAAATGAGTAGAATAGAATAAGCATTTATTTGGTAAACCATCACACATTAATAAAAATAGGCAAAAGAACACAACAAAATAACAATAGACAAAAGACAAGAACAAAAAGTGATAATAACTATAAATAAAACATGTGTGACAATGTTACCAAAATGGTTACCAGCTCAGCTCAGCTGCTTTGTCATAGCGGAGCCATGATGCTGGTTTTCTGAGAGTAAACTACGAGGTGTGAGGGAGAACGTCACTGGTCTACACTGAACTACACTACACTGGACTACTTTTGTGTATGATGATGCTCAACATCTTTTTTATTTAATCTTGGTTGGGGCTTAATTAGCATTACAAGAGGAATTAACCGCTACTTAAGTCTCCGTCACTGCATCAATCTGTAACTATCTTCTACCTGTATCACCATAGAAAAATAATATGGTTTAAGTTTGACAGCAACACAATGCGTTCGACCGCGAGCGGCAAGAATACGGAATGAGAACTGAACTACTGACAGATCATTGTAGGTACGAAATCTTACTGCTACACGACCGAAAACAACATAATATTTTTAAAGCAATTAGGTGAAGCTAGATTTATTGGTATATCGTAGGTGTGAAAGGGAAGAATAACAGTAAGTTAATTTATCACGAGTTAACCTCCAATAGTTGGGAATAGGTAGGAACAAGTTGCAGGTTCGTAACTCTGATTAGTTTCGTATTGCCTGCCTTAGCTATCAACCACGAGTTATGGCGATGACTCATGAAAAATTCGACCGATTTATTTTGATTAGACTAATCTAATAAGATAAATGTTAGCGAATAAAAATAAACCCCTTGATGTTTAACTAATAGTCAATCTGCGTCTATAAGGCAGCGTTATTTAAATATTTAAATAAATGTTTAATTATTTAAATAACAAGACTCACTTCACTAAAACAATAACTATCGTTTATTTATCAAGTATTTCACTTAAAGACTCACTTCTCTTAACAATAACGATCGTTTATTTATCAAGTATTTACTTATTTATAAATCGAACTGATTAAAAAGCTAGGTTAGTACGAGGGCGGATTGAAAAGTACTCGGCCTGATTAAGAATTATTCAATTCTTCAAATTAAACTACCCAAATTATTAACCTCAGTTCAATCTGGTTAACTGTGCGAAGTTCGAAGCTTGTGCGATAGTTAGTTGTGAGTTTATAAATTTATTAATCAAGCAATCCGCCATAATTGCCGCAAAAGGAGCAAATTGAGCAGCGTGCTGGGATTAAGTACCTCCTTATGAAGGTTTTATCACCAAAGGACATCCATGATGTCATGATGCAGAATCCCTTAATCTATTGACCATAGTCAATAGATTAAGGAATTCTGCTCTGCAATATTCAATCGTAAAAAAATGATTAGCAGAATTCAAGCGTCGTAGAGAGAGCGTGAAAGACCAACGCCGCACTGGAAGGCCTTCAACGTCGACTACTGACGAACATAGAGAAAAGGTACTTGATTTAGTTATGCTAGACCGCAGATTAAAAATAAGAGAGAAAAGAAAACATGAAAATCAACGAATTGGTTTTCCACAAGATGTCAGAGAAGAAGGTGCCACGGCTGCTTTCAGTCAAACAAAAAAGAACGCGATGGACAATTTAGCGCGACTCTTTGGAATTATTTGAAGCCTATCCATATGATTTTTTAAGTCGAATTGTTACTATGGACGTAACCTGGGATCATCACTGTACACCAAAAACAGAACAACAATTAAAACAGGGGAGAAAATCTAGATCAACACCCCCTAAAAAGGCTAAGACGATTTTGACGGCAAATAAAGTGTTGGCTTCAGTATTTCGGACCTCGAAGGGCGTGTTTATGGTTGATCAGCTTGAAAAAGGTCAGAATATTAACTCTGGTTACTACTGCATCTTACTGCGTCGTTTACGTGAGGCAATAAAAGGAAAACGCCCAGGAATGCTCAGAAAAAGTCCTCTTTTATCAAGGCAATGCCCGTGTTCACACATCTGTGCAATCAATGGCTGAAATTCATAACTGTAGTTTTGAACTGCTGCCGCATTGGCCTTTTTCTCCTGACCTGGCAACATCAGACTCCTTTCTATTCCATAACCTAAAAAAAAATTCGGCAAACAATGAGGTCAAAGCAGCAGTAGATGCGTATTTTGACTCTCGGAACCAATATTTTTTTCAATGAAGGAGAGGTGGCAGAAGTGCATTCAACTCAATGGTGATTACGTAGAAAAAATAAAATATTACTGATTTTGTGTGTGTCCATTTTCTTAGTGAGGCCGAATACTTTTCAACCTACTCTCGTACTTATACAAATTATCCGCGATTTCACTTTGTAACCTTATCGTTTCTTCAACAGTTCACGAGTCGTTTAAAGACTACATTAGCACAGAACTGCTAGATGGCGAGAACAAGTACGACGCAGGCGAGCACGGGCTGCAGGAGGCGGAGAAGGGCGTGAGGTTTGACGTGTTCCCCCCCGTGCTGCATCTGCATCTGATGAGGTTTCAGTACGACCCGCAGAGCGACGCTTCCGTTAAGTTTAATGACAGGTAAGCAGAGCAAAGAGATAACACTTTGAAGATGGCGGTTGGCGCAGCGACCGAGAGGGAAAGTATTAGTATCGTCACTATGGCTTGGCATGGGCGCTTTTTCGCGGATCCCATACAAAGTCTACTGAACACCGGGACACGTCTTGTCCTCATCCGACACCTTTACGTGTTTATTATGCCAGATACCTTTTCAACCGTAATCTGTGATCAACAGCCCCCTAAAGGCGTATAAAGACTATCCCTTTTAAGCGCATTAGCAAATTATAAAAAACTCAAAACATTGTCGCATTGCAAATTAGCATGGAAATTACGAATGCATTCATGCTTTGGCTGCAAATGTGTCAATAATAGTATGGTGCTAACAAATTTTTTGCTGCGCTTGTAATTTGCACATTTAGCTGAACAAAGAGTTTAAAGTTAATAAGTACGAGTAATGTAACTTGATACTCGTACCTAACTACCGGATTATAATATATATGACTATGACTATGACTGATTACATTTTATACAATTTTAGATCTTAACAGCTTTCAACAGTGTTACGTTACGACCGTATTATTTTGAATTTCGTGGGAAAACTCGCATTAACCCAGCTTTTACCAACATACTGCATTGTTTACACAAGTACCAACAAAAGGAAAGCACGCTTCAAAATGGCGGCGGCCTGTGTTAAAATTCAGTTGATGCATTCTCCGAGCCAAATGTTCAGACACTTCGCCCCAACGGGACGCTAACTGCACTGGAATCAGTGCTGTAGAATAATAATCAACTCGGCCTGTCCGTTATGTGTTGAGGTACCTCCACTGTAGCCGTAATCAAGACTTAAAATAAACAATTGCGGACAAAATGCATTAGAACCAGGGGGCCTACTTGTACAAAGGATAGCGCCCATTCGCCCATACATTGCTGTCTACGAACCAAAAATCATGAAAAATACCTCTTAGGGTTCATAAATACATACACTTTAGTGTCGCAACGTAGTTTATGGACGGACCCTTCTAAGAAATCGTTAATTATCAAAAAAAATCGGGGTGCTTTTAGTGGGTATGCCGCTGGCTTCACCGGCGGAGAGTCCCACACTCCCCCACCGCTCACCCAAGCGGTGGGATAAAAAAAAGTGAGGTTATATTTAACAATATATTGCGAGGTTTTATTTGCGTAGGTGGGACGGGACTAATGTTCTTCAAGCACACATTCTGTCGATCTTCCAGTACCATGGAACCACTAGCCGAGCCACAATAATTCACACAGAATATTGATTTCGTTGTTATGATCTTAACTCAGTATAGTTATTGCCGAGTTAGCGTATTTGCAGGTTACAAAGTCTGTAAATCTAGACAGGTAGGTTTTAAGCCGATTCGTAACAATACAATTATAAAAACAATAACACAGCGTTGCAATAATGTGAAAGCTAAAAACACAAGTGATATCGGTATTTTTTTGTGTTGAAGTGTCAACCAAACGTCATTGACTTCTTTTTTTTTGGCATTGCGCAAAGCTGATTTGAGCTAATGTTAATCTAACCTAAAATCAAAAGTCTATAAAACATCTATCGTATTGACAATAATGTATTGTTACTCATTTTTAAGAGCGTTTAGTAAGTTGACAACTACATTTCCTTGCACATACAGGTTTCTTTTGTCAATACGACGTAATTTAAAATATTGTTGCAATGGCTAAACAACAGAGGGTCAAGACGAATAAACATGATGGTATAAAAAAACAGAACAAAATCATTTATATATTTTTAATTTTGAAATCAAAAATCAGAAGTGTTCGTGGCAATATAATGTGTGATAATTATGTCCTAAATCATGCCCAGAATTATGACAAATCAAATTAATGTTTGTTGGTTCATAGACCAACTTGGGCATGGTCCTTTACAAAGCTCCGTGAAACTTTGGCAGGATAAAAGGGACATAAACTGTAGTATGTTATTCATAACATACTACAGTTTATGTCCCTTTTACCCTAATAACCATATTTTAGTTTACAAAATACATGATACTATTCATGGTATCATGTATTTTGTACACTGAAATATGGATATTAGAATTTCAAAAAATCAACATCAATTTTGAACGCTGAGTGTAAGTTTTTCCCGACCAAAAATTCAAGCTACGACGTGTTCGACGAACGCGAGTAGGCCGCAGCTGAAAGTTCAACAGATAAAGCAATAAAGATTCTTATAGACTCATGAATTTACTACCTGAAAATACAGAAGTCATGGTATTCTATAACAATCATCTCAAAAAAAGTCTGTTCTAACTTTAATATTCAAAAACATCTGCATGTGCATTGGAGACTTTTCTTGATTTTTTGTTATGACTTTACTCTGTCAATTCAATTTTTGTGTATAAAAACAAGATTGAAAAGAGTAACCGTCGAGTTTCTTGCCGGAGTCTTCTCGATCGGAAACAACCACCGATCCGGTGGTAGTCACATTATGTTTAATTATGAGATTTACTATCATAATATTATTTTATGTAAGTTTATTTTTATTAAGTAGATATTTTTTTTGTAAGTATTTGACTTGTCATAAGTAAGTACTTTTTATATGAATAAAGATATTTTTTACTTTTACATTACTGCGAAAAGAGAAATATGCCTATTCTTGGTTTACTAATTTCATATTCAATCAAATACTGTCTATATTTTTTATCAAGAGCCTGTAGTTACCGTTGCGGGATCTAGCTAGAAAAACGC
This sequence comes from Udea olivalis, assembly GCA_947369235.1. Taxonomy (NCBI): domain Eukaryota; kingdom Metazoa; phylum Arthropoda; class Insecta; order Lepidoptera; family Crambidae; genus Udea; species Udea olivalis. Next base: position 14,211,819 of record OX376350.1, on the reverse strand, counting down.
CTATTTCCTCCTTGTCAATTTGAACGGTTATGTACGCGTTTTGCCATCAGTCCGATTCAAAATTTTCAGCCCGTTCTGCTAGCAACACCATACTTATATATTATTTCAGGTTCGAATTTTACGAAGAAATAAACCTCGACCCGTACCTGCAAGAGGTTCCGGCGACTCCCGCGCACTATACACTGCACGCCGTGCTGGTCCACTCTGGGGACAACCATGGGGGCCATTACGTCGTCTTTATCAACCCCAAGGGGGATGGGAAGGTAATTCATTTCATCATTCGCAATCTCATAAGACTTCCACTGGTGAACATAGGCCTCTTTCATAGATTTCCAAAGCGACCGGCTGTCGGTGGTTTGCATCCACCAGAATCCAGCACCACCATTCTTCGGCAAATGTGGGTACCCTATTGCACTTCAACGGCCATAACGACATTTTGGTGTACACATTTAGTGCAAACAAATTCTCTACCCCCAATTTTTATTTCAAAATTAATAATCTTGAAAAATATTGCACAATAGTGATCTGGTGCTAAACCTACGCATTTTAAATGTGAGCGATTCAACGCACTATTGGAAATGTCAAATCCATAATCGCGGGTAACCTGACTGCTCGGTGTATTTGACAGCCCTGACGGCTCAACCATCCACGGTCTGTAGATAAGTAAGTGTAAAAATAACTCCTTTAAGGAAAGAGTGCGCTCCGAAAGTAGGTAAACTATGGGTGAAAATGCTTCGCTTCGGCTGTATAGGTCCAAGTTTTTATTGTTCTAATATTCCTCAGCGGACTCACAATAACTGTTTTCACTGATATAGCACTAAATGACCCGTTTAGTTCAGTGGTTCGATCGACCGCTGGTGAAGACGCAAAAGTCGCGTGATCGATTTCCGAAACAGCACCAAATGTTTGTTGATGAAACAGATGTTTGCGTTTGGTTCGGGTGTTTTTGTGGTAAACAACTAAAATCCTCACTTCAGGACAATTTTTGTCCCGTTGTGTCATATTTCATAAGTGCTCACTAAGTTTTTGAAGGTTTATCAATGACCTACGTGATGAGATGGTGAAGGCTTATATTGATTATATTAATATTTTGCATAGTGGTGCAAGTTCGACGACGACGTGGTCTCGCGGTGCAGCAAGCAGGAGGCCATCGAGTACAACTACGGCGGCAAGGAGGACGCGCCCTACCTCGCGCGCCGCGCCACCAGTGCCTACATGCTCATATACATACAGTAAGAATGTAAAACTTCTAAAACTACCATACTGCAAAAAAGCGTAGTGTGCATATCCCTGAAAATGTATAGTAAAATCCTAAAGCTTAATATAAATTGCTAAACACGAATTTGTGTGATAGATACTTTTGACACTAGTGCATCTGCTAAGACTTATAATTTTGTGGATGATTATTCAATATCGTTTTAAAACATAGGTACCTATTTGATTTTTTCTTGTTACTGTCTAATTAATATTTTTTTAAACTTTTACACGCTAACTAACGACAAAACATGTTGTTACATAAAATTATATACCATCTAAATGCACCTTTATTACGCCCACATGTTTACATACTCGTAAGTATATAAATTTATCTTTAATTGTATACCTATCTATAGAAGTATAGTTCCTACGGGAACTGCAGGACATGCGCTGAGCCAAATTGATGGTATGAATGATGGTAGTATGATGGTACTGGACCCGTGCGCAAAACCATCCCCTCCATTCTCGCCCAGCATCTTTCCACGTGGTGCGATCTGTACCTGAGAGTCCTGAGACGTGTTCTGCTGAATTGCAATCATAAAGGCCCGGTGCTAAAGCATAACTTAACACGTGATAGTTGCCTAGGCTAAAAACAGAGCAAGAACTACATTCAGATCAATAAACCAAGAGTAAATAACTAAGAATTAACGCTAGAATGGAGGTCAATAAATTATTGAAGATTATTGTATTTGTCATAAGTTGTTACAACTGTTGATCAGACTTGTCAAAGGCAACAATCAATTATGTTATACCTTGAAAACTTTATTATAGACAGAAATAATAATATTTTCATCATTCAGTGAACGTTTATAGGCTCTTCAGAGGTTCTAGCTCTTTTTAGTTTAAGGAGTCTCATGCCGTGTGTAGACAGTAGGGCAACAGCCCCTTAGTAATCAATCTCCAACCCACACGGGCCCAAACCAGTATCGGCTATTGCGTTTGATGCATAACCAAGGACTTGTTTTGCAAACAGGACATCTCAGCTCAAGTATGTCCTTCAAGACGTCACGGAGAGCGACATACCCAGCGACCTCTGCGAGCGGATAAACGAAGAGATGCGGTACGAGATGGTAAGAACATGTAAATATCGATCCCTCCTCGACTAGTGCCTTTATTTATCATTTTTTGTTCCATTACCCACCATGTTACGCTTTCAGGCGGCAGAAAAATAAGATGCAGGAAATATAAATCTGACACCTCAGTCACATCAGCGAAGTACTACGCAAGGATTTTCAGCGCACTAAAACAGTTCTTCACTTTACAGGCCCTAGCCGGCTCTAAATATAAAGGAAGATAGACTTACAACACAGACGGAAAATGCAGTTTTTTAATATAGATATATAAATTATAAAATATTTTGAAATAGTTTTTGCCGATGGCGCTTATAACAAATTCGTCAGGTAGGTTATTTAAGCTTCATTATCATTATTATTTTGCTTTGTGTATATTTTGTTGTAATTATTTATGTACCGTAATAAAATTTGTTGCGAAATAATAACTCTTGTTAGTTTTATTTGACATGATTATTTGTTATACTAGCACGTTTGTTTTGCCCTCGTATCGCTGCTAGAACTTCGCCGTGTGGAGACACGTTCTATGAGAGTCGTTATACGTGGCACGACGATGATAAAGCCGCGAAACACTAGCTCGTGGAGGTGACGCCCCCACCCGTGGCAACTGGATTTATGTCCCAGTTGCCACCGGTGGCTCACCTTTAGGTGGCGATTGGGACATATTTTTAAATAAGTTACCAGTTGCCACCAGCGGTGGCGTATGGGAATAACCCAACAAGCTTTGCTCAATTTGGGCCAGCTCAGTCAGGCAGATGTAAATTTGTGGATATTGAGATATTTAATGTCTATTAATTCAAAGTGTAGTTTAAACAAAGGACCTGTTAATTGCCTGCATACACGACTCAGCTATTGCACTATGCGGGCAAATTAAGCGCAATCTGCACTTCGCGATGCATTTAGACGCTGATGGCGCTCGAGACTCGAGACGGTTATGTGCATTCAACGACTCGTGCAGCATGATTTAATACTTGAATTAAGTTTTAATGCTTTTGTGCGGTTGTGTATAGCTGTGTACTGTGTTTGTTACTTACTCTATTACTTTACACCATCTTTTGCGGTACTTACACCTGACCGTATCTACCGCTTGAAACTTAAATCCATGTCACAGTTGAAAGCTGTCTATGAAAATTAAGGTTGTCAGTAAGTTACTATGACAAAGTGCTTTTGTTGTTAACTGTAGTAAGACTAGTTACTAACCTGTAGACACTAAATAGATTAATAGTATCACACATGAGCCGACATGTTTATCTATTTCTATAGTAAGTCGCAATAGTAACAAGTAACTTCTAAGTGCGGTAGTCACAAAAACTCCCAAAAAGAAGTGTCAAGCGGAAGCCCACAGATGGAGCACCCCTTGGGGTACCCGAATCACCCCCATATATGATCCGCGATTGTTCATAGTTTTCGAGTTATGATTTTTTTTCTGAATTTCTGAGAATTTCTTACCTAAAAGTTTAAATTTTTTATTTTTTAAAAAGTAGAAGACTTTCAAATTTTTTCTTTGCCCAACTGAATCATCCTTAATTGTACTTTGATGCATAAAATAATAAGTTTCATAACTTTGACCAAAATGATGAAAATGTTGGTATAAAACCAAAAATGTACGGTTGATGAATAAAGATTTAAATTTTCAACTTTAAATTAAAAGTCTAAGCGGGTGACTTTTTTTTTTTTTTTTTTTATATTGCCCGTCAAGATGACCTCACTCCACCTGATGGAAAGCGGTCGTGAGGTCCAGATATGAGGTTGACAAGCCCAGTCATTCAAACGAATCACTGGGCTGGCCATCCTCACCTTGAAGGCCTGCAGAAATGCCTTTTCACGCCCCGCTTGAAGAACCCGGGACTATAAGAGGAAGGAAACACATGTGCTGAATGACTGTATGGTTTCTAAGTAAAGCTTAAAAATGCTCCAGAATCTCAGCTTTTTTAATCATTACAAAAAAGAAGTACTTAATGGGCTACTTTGGCTAAAATTAGCCTCCAAAGACAGCGAGATGGAAAATTCTTGAAATTAGCCATCAGATTAATAACTGTTTTTTGGCCATTTTATCATTCCTGAAGTTCATGAATTTGTTATCTATCCAAAAATTACTGCAGGAAGGCTAAGGAAATAAGTGTGAGAACAATACAACGTCGAACCGGAATTCCAAAATCACTGGCACATCGCATACTTACTCCAACAAGAGGGTTTTCCCCCATATCATATTCAAAAAGTTCAGCAGCTTAAGCCCGCAGACTATCCCAGAAGAGTAGCGTTTTGTCAGGAAATGTTGCGGCGTCAAGCTGAAAACGATTTTTTTTTTAATATTTTATAGACCGATGAGTCACATTTTAAGAGATGTGGAATTTTCAACATACACAACTATCATTCTTGGAACATTGAAAATCCACACTTGACCCGGGAATCTAATTTCCAAGAACAATTCAGTGTCAATCTATGGTCAGGCATCTTAAACGGACAGCTTATTGGTCCGTTCGAACTACCTGACCGACTAAACGGCGAGGCCTATTTGCATTTTCTACAACATAATCTCACCGACTTGTTAGGAGATGTTGACGTGTTAACTTTTATAGGAATATGATTTTTCAAAACGACGGCGCCCCATGCCATTTTGCGAGAATCGTCAGACAATATTTGTCTGAAAGATTTCCAGACAGGTGGATCGGCCGTGGAGGGCCCATTGCGTGGCCGCCACGGTCCCCCGACTTGAACCCAATTGATTTCTTCGTATAGGGATATTACAAGGAATTGGTTTACACCAAGGACATCAGCAACGTAGCCGAATTACGAATAAAATTGAGGCAAGCAGAAGTGACGATAATAATTGCCTGTATAAAACTAAAAGACAACTTTTTTAGACGATGTAGAATTTGTATCGAGAACGAAGGTAGACATTTGAACATTTCTTGTAAATAAATAATAAATAATTAATAACTATTTCTTTTTGATCTATTAATTCAACTTTCAAATGTTTATTCCTTCTATTATTTCCTTAGCCTTCCTGCAGTAATTTTTGGTTAAATAACAAATTCATGAACTTCAGGAATGATAAAATGGCCAAAAAACAGTTATTAATCTGATGACTAATTTCAAGAATTTTCCACCTCGCTGTTTTTGAAGGCTGATTTTAGCCAAATTAGCCCATTAAGTACTTCTTTTTTTTAATGACTAAGAAAGCTGAGATTCGGGAGCATTTTTGAGCTTTACTTAGAAACCATACAGTCACCCGCTTAGATTTTTAATTGAAAATTAAGTTGAAAATTTAAGTCTTTATTCATCAACCGTACATTTTTGGTTTTATACCAACATTTTCATCATTTTGGTCAAAGTTATGAAACTGATTATTTTATGCATCAAAGTACAATTAAGGATGATTTAGTTGGGCAAAGAAAAAATTTGAAAGTCTTCTACTTTTAAAAAAATAAAAAATTCAAACTTTTAGGTCCGAAATTCTCAGAAATTCAGAAAAAAAATCATAACTCGAAAACTATGAACAATCGCGGAACATACATGGGGGTGATTCGGGTACCCCAAGGGGTGCTCTATCTGTGGGCTTCCGCTTGACACTTCTTTTTAGGACATCCTGTATAAAGGAAATTATTAAGAAAAGGGAGTACAGTTTTATCTTGTAGGTGCATAGCCCCCTGATTGTGGACCTCATTAAGGTATCGACCGATTGCTTTTTTTGTTACTAATTTCAGTATATGGTTTCGAAAAAATGTGGTTTTTACCCCGACCATGAACAGGCATTCGCATCGAAACCACTCTCGTGAACATCGCGTTTTAAAAAGCTTGTTAGCGCATTATTTTATAAAGTGGACTGTTCTATTTTCAAACTTCATTCCGTTTAGTAGCTCGAGTGTTTAAAAAAATCGTCGCTCCATGCGCAATAAATCTGGACGAGGCAATAAATAAACGTCGCGCAACGTCGCTCCACCGGCGGCGACACGAGCGACTGGGACTCTGCAGAATTGCAAGCAAAGACCTGCACGGCCTGCACCTTTATCACAAGTTTACGTCACGTTAACTAAGACAGTTAACTACACTTGGGAGCAAAGAAATAGAGCAACCACGTTAATTTTTTTATGTCTTTTAGGTTACATTTCTATTTACTAGAGGCGCTCTACGAAATGCATACAAAAACTTTACCTACAACACACGCTCGCTAGACAGGCTGTTAAGCATTAACTAACACTACTACGCGTTTGTGCGGAAGTACCTACTGACGGCCTTGTCGCGTACGGAAAGCCAGGTGTCTATACCTAGCGATTGACCATGTCCTATGGGAATAAGAATGTGTTCGATAATTAGTTCAATATTATTTTGTCATATGTAGTTTGTAATTTGTTCAATTTCGGTTTTTCAGAAAAACTGCTTTAACTACAACTACTACAAGTGTTGGCCAGCGATGTTTTTTCTAATTACTTACTTTATGAACACAAAATCAAACTCGGCAATTAGTTCTATGCTAGATCCAACTGTATACGTTCTTTAATTTCAATTATTTGGTATAGGTACTTAAAGATTGTATCTAATGAGTATACATTCGAAAAAAGGTGTATCCAGCGATGTCCTCTTGTAAATTAGGAAGGAAAGAAAAGTTCTATATCAGACCTAACCATGTACTTTAAATCAATTAGAGTGATGACATTACCAAGATATAAGTTCGAAAAGAAGTTTTTATTCAGCGATGTTTTTCTGAACTTCATAATATAAACTGTAAAGTGATGAAATTATTGAGATATAGGTTCGAAAAGAAGTCTATATGTTTTTCTAGCATAACTTACCTACTTCATACCTACAGTCAGCAGCAGAAGTCGCTATACAGTCCAGGTGCTCATTAAGAATTAAGCATTTCAGATTTTAAAAATATATACTCAGTCAAATTAGCATTAACTTATGAACGTTTGGTGCTTCAATTATATCTGAGCAGTTTGCTTTCCTTAATATTTAGACATCTTAATGGTCACAAAGAAGTGAACCGGCTGTAATAAAGTTACATTAGGTTAGGTTCGTTGCATACGTGCCTATGCCGTGTTGTGACTCCTGGCCCGACCACGACATGGGACAGAGTTTTTACTTTGGCGCAAAATCGACATTTTAATTGTGCCTAATTGTGCCACTTGTCCCACGGATTTGTGCTTTATACTTTTCAAGTAATAAGAGCACGATTGTGGTCGGGCTGGGAACCACGGTTCCTGGCCCGACCACAGTCAGATCTAAGAAAATAACAATAGTGTGAAGGTACTGAGTATGCCAAAAAAGTGTGCGTCAATTGTGCCTACAGCACATAAAATGTATTTAGTTTTATTTCACCGAATTCAACCAGATTCACATAAAATGTGAGTAATCAAATATTAAAGTGTGCAGTTGTACAGTAGTATTATGTGCTATTCAATTTTACAACGACTTTGTAAGAAGTATTTCTCATTTTGTGAAACTATGTGTCTATTCTTCGAAAAAAAATGTACGCTACTAAAAGGATGTAACGAAATAGGCTTCAATAGTAACTAAATAATTGTTATACAATGGCAAAATATTGTGACGGCTAATGTAAATGTTTACACTCAGTTTTATGTTCTACTTTTTTTCGTATAAATGTTACCGGCAATCTTTAAAATCCGGCATTGTATACAATGCCTAGGCATTGTCAAAAAGTAGACCTACTAAATGGCATTTGAAGAGTAGCAAATGGATTTTTGTATGAAAAGTAAAAATTCACTATTTAGCAATTTCTAAATATTTGGTAATTAACACGATTTAAGTGATTATTCTTCGTAATCTTAAAGATTCATTGGATTAGATAAAATTCGTCGAATCCTGGAATATCTAGACTATTCTAGACAGACAAACATTTAAAAAACCGCAGTGTCCGCTTCATGTATCATTCCGCAGTAAAAAAAATTAGTAAAGTTGAGTTACTATTATAATTTTAACATCCAGGAAAATCAAGAAGCAACTTAAAGGCTTCTATTACCGACAGTTTTAGCTGTCACTGATAACGACCCCATTCCATGGGTTTATTTTTATTACAGTTTTTACTATTTTGATTATGTTAGGGACGGTAGACAAAATAAAGAAATGACAAAAATTCGGCCTGTTCGGTGGGTTGGTGGACACCAACCCGAACACAACGGACGTCCAAAATGTGGTTTATTCAATCCTGTATATTTTTTGTATACAGCATGTAAATATCAGATATAGCTATGAGACTAATGGGCCTATAATAATTTATGTCAGTTTTTTCACCTTTTTTGAACAGCAAAGTCACGTTGGAGTGGCAAAGGGTTTTCGGTATATTTCCTGTTTTAATTTTTGTGTTGAAAAGCCTTTTAAAATAAGAACGAAGACTAGGCTTTCCCATTTTTTGAATCTCTGAGGTAACTCCGTCTTCGCCAGGGCTCTTGCTAACCTTTAATGGCAGTGTCGATTTCTTTTATGCTGATTAGCGGGATGTTTTCATTTAACTGATATTTTATGTTCTGATTATGTTTTGATTCTTCGGAATATAATGATTGGTAGAATTCAGTGCAGATGTTCATAACCTTGTCACGATTACTGTGGTTTTGGCTTTGACGATCCCGCAAACCAGTTATCCAGCTTTTAGTTTTAGTTTTTCCTTGTTTTGCTGATCTTGAAGAAGTATTTGTCTCAAGTGGCGTCTTGGTTGGTGAGTGTTGTGGTTTCTGACGTCTTTTCTAATGTTTCGTTTAACTATCCCGTCCAGTATTCTGTGCTCCACTGTACCCAGTCTTGTATTTAGTCTTATATCGATCAACGTTTTAGTATGTTTTGTGACTTTACTGTAATTTCGTTTTTCTTGTTTGATATTATTGCTTACTGTTTTTATTGCTGCCAAAATTGTGTTGTATTGTGTATTGGCGTCTATATCACGATCTGTCATCACGTTATCAAAGTAATTATTTAGTTCCAAATTCTAGTAATTTTATTATCATTATTTTATTCAGGTAAGTGTATTTTTTGTTAGGGGGACTCCGTTGTTTTGTTACTAAATTTTTCCGGATGTTTTTTTTACATTCATTAATTCAACCTTTTTCGAACAAAACCTCTCTTGGTTCTCGGTTGAATATTAGCTAACCTTACTATCTACCTTGATTACTCAATTTTATTCGAGTCTAGCTAGTCTTAATTTTTTTCGGAATACTTGTGGTACGAATAGTAATAAGAAGGCAATGCTTTGATTAAACCATTGACTTTTTATCTATCTATCGTAATAAGAAGTCAATGGTTTTATCAAACTATTTTCGTAATGTTCTTTTTATGATTTTATATTGATACGAAAAAAAGTAGAACATAAAGCTGAGTCTAAATTGTTACAACCTGATTGATCATTAGTCGTCACAATATTTTACCATTGTAAAACGATTATTTGGTTATTACGTTTCGTTGCGTACATTTTTTTTCGAGAAATAGATACAGTTTTACAAAATAAGAAATACTTCTTACAAAGTCGTAGATAGTAAAATTGGATAGTGTATGACTTGACACACTTTAATATTTGATTATTCAATTTTATTCGAATCTGGTTTAATTCTGTGAAATAAAACTAAATACATTCTATGTGCTGTAGGCACAATTGATGCACATTTTTTGGCATACTCAGTACCTTCACACTATTGATATTTTCTTGATCTGGCTGTGGTCGGGCCAGGAACCGTGGTTCCCAGCCCGACCACCATCGTACTCTTATTACCCGAAAAGTATAAGGCACAAATTCGTGGGACAAGTGGCACAATTAGGCACAATTTTAACGGCGATTTTGTGCCAAAGTAAAAACTCCGTCCCATCCCATGTCGTGGTCGGGCCAGCAGTCACAACACCGTCCAACTACTCAGGAGTAGGAGACCCACGTAGTGGGCCTCCGTCGACTTAAGATTTGGACTAGGTAAACTAAGTAGGTGGACCACGACTGACGACTGGTTTCAGTATGTACCTAGTCGTTTTATTTTATTAGTACTGTTGCGCTGTTCCACGCGCTTTGCCCCCGTGGTCAAAAGAAAAAGGTAGACTAGGTAGACACTCTTTACTGTCTCTATCTACATACCAAAAATTACATTGATCTGGTGCTCTGTTTTGGCGTGAAAAAAGGACAAACAAACACACTTTGACATTATGATATCATAATTAGTATGGATTTTTTAACCACATAGGCATGGAAATGGTATTTGTAATCTGTCTATCTCCTGACAGATTTAAACATGAGACAGACATATACAGTGATAAGTCGGCACTGTTTTCGTGAAACGTTAAAATCGTTTGAGACAGGTTTTTATTTATGCACCTTGGACGGTGTACGTCAATAGAATAAGGTCGTTGTTTTTCAAATGTTCAGATATATAAGATCATCCTGGCTGCGTAGATACTGGTGGTGCTCTAGGTGTACAAATATTTATGCTAGGTCGTGTGTTACGATATTAGTAACAAACGAGCTGCTTAAAGTCTGGTGTTTCTCACATGTCCTATTTCTAAAAAACATGGCGTACTGACAACCTTAGCCAATTCGTAGTGTTGGGAAATCATCGAATAAATCAAATAGAGTCATTGGCCTACCATTCACGTATAGGATTGCCCGACGGGTGTCAGATGGACAGAACTGTGCGTGTGTGGCGAAACGACGACTTCGCCTGTTAACTTTACGTCTATGGAGGCTATTAACTTTAAAGTTCTTGATTCAATTCAGAAGATCTCCCGAAGTTGGCCTTAGTTTACTGAAATACTGATTTTGAACGACAATCTACCGTTTTTTACCAAGTCTTCATAAGGGCTCACTAATCCTAAGCGTGTAATGTTCATTGTCATAATATCGTGTTCCATATTTCAGATTTTTCTAATCATCACGAGTTTGATATTGAGTGGCATATTTCCAAAAAGCTTAATATAGTGTAGCTTAAACTTGTTTGGCATACATACGTATTAAAACGCATAAACTCAAAAAGCAGAATAACTTTACCTAATGCACAGGGTCCGAAGCACAATAGTCGAGAGACAACATTGATAAGGCATAAAATCAGAAACTAGCATGCTTTTGGGCGCTTCGCCGGCCGCTGCCGCTTTCAGTAGGGTATTCCAATCAAATCAGTCACTAGTAGGTATAGTCGTTCACGATCACGCACGACGATAGGTATCGATACGATATCCCATGTAGCGTCTTTGGATGTAAGTTTTTTTTAGTAGGATATTTATTTTTCCTCTATTTAGCTGAAATTATAACCTAAAATAGAACCTAATCTCGATACCTAGTAATGACACCCTTATGGATATATTTTGTTACATATTGTATAAAAGCTTTTAAATAACAAAATAATTCAAACTTACATTTATATTTGTATTTTTTAACATATGTAAGTATTTGCTGTGTGTCTGGGTGTTATTATCTATTTAAGTATGTATTTAGAAATATTTAAGTATGTTTATCAGTCTCTGACGCCCATAATACAAGCTCTGCTTAGTTTGGGGTCAGATGATCTTGGTGTGAATTGTCCCAGATATTTATTTATTTATTCATATTATTTTGTAAGTTGAACGAAATAATATATCAGTGATATACATACATACATACAGGGCTATTTGGTAAACACCATCCAAATTGAAATATGAAAATAATCTTTTCTAAATTAGCTTGGGTCTGGGTGTGCTGGGAGACGCCTCTGGCCTAATTCCTTGTCACGTACCTCGTAACACAGGGATATCAAGTAGGAACCGTAAATCGATAGCATTTGTCTTTGTACCACTTCCAATCGAAATAAAAGGTTCTGATTCTGATTCATGCAACGTTCCTATCACTAAAGTCCAAAGAGAACCTATTTTAATTAAGAGGAAAAAGTTGTCAAATCGCTGTCAAGCAGATTTCATAATTATTTCATTATTTAGTTTTTGATAAAATAATCGCTTAGGAAGGCTTAACTTTTACAGTTTTGCATGAATTTCATGTTATGTGCGACTTATAGTGTGATCAATGCGGCAATTCGTGATTTTGTTACGGTGTGATCTTTGGTTACATAATAAGGTCTTTAGGAATATCTGGACTAAAGATATTTATGACAGATTAGACGATTAATGAAAACTTTGCAGTACAGAACTTATTGGAATTTACTTTGCTTAGATATATTTGACCACTCTGGCAGCTCCGATATATTTGCTGCTGACTGTACAAATTATAGTAGTATTTGATTCAGAGCGAATATAGTAGTAGTAACCCTGGGCGGTCACGCAAGTTAAAAGGCTCGAGCGGTCTTTTATTTTGTGATCCTGGGTTGACGTCGCTCGTCATTGGGCGATATTTTCTTCATTATCGTTCTCGTACGTTTCGGTTGAATTAAATCGATTAGTTTGCATTTAAGCGAAAAATAATAGTAATTTTTACACTTAAATTGATATTATTTAATGCCATTCTCTATGAAATCCATCATAGTTCAATTTAAACTACTTTCATAAATTTGATGATAAATAGAAACAAAATCATCTTTGTAAACCCTGAAGATTAATGATGACCATTTTAAAAATCTGGTAAGTAACAGCTTACAATTAAACGAAACTGTTAAAACGAAAAACGGTTCAGCTCCCGGTGAGCAATTACCGCGTCTCGTCCGCCTTAATCCGCCGACGAAGAAAAACTCCCCTAATTAATAGTGGAGCCGGATTAATTAGCGGAGATGCGGAGATCTGCCGCACTGCCTACTCTTTTCATTATCTGAATTTCGCCAGTTAACTACTAACTGGGAAACTCAAATGAACCTGCCTACTGACGCATTTGGTGAGATAGATTACCACAGGCTTAAAATTAAATAGATTGCGCAAGTGTATTCACGTGATTGTTGTGTCAAAAATAAGTAGGTACAGTAGAGTATGTCTACCATGAGTTTCAACAGCAATCACAGCCGCTGGCGTTCGCGTTGACCAAGTTGACGTTTTCCCGACTTGCCGTGGTCACCTCGCCGTGATACTAGTCTGCTCTACACTAGAGTGTAATTCAAGAGCCGGAGGAGATTAAATCCTTATGCATGCATGCTCTGCTTGCTTGCTTGCTTACTTGAATAAGCTTAGTAAAATAAAAAAAGTATGTTGATCGGTAATTATCTTACTATGTATATTTTTTAGTATCACAGTGCTCGTTTTTGTAATCCGATTTTTCTATTTTTTTTGTTTTTAGATTAATGAAGTATTTTATTACGTTGATTTTAACAGTTTTTTTAAATACTTGATTTCACTTCAGTATAAAACAGTGGTGTAATGAATATTCGTAAACATAATAATTGAAATAAATATAAGTTCGGTAAACAATTTTTAGATTTTCAGATTAGATATCTTCGGAATAACGAAAAAAAAAGAATTGATAATATGTGTGGCAGACGAAACGAAAATAGTCAAACAAAAATACGGTCAAAAAAAATAGAACCTAAGATAGGTAACCATGAACTAAATTAAATATTTAACGCCTAAATAACTTGTTATTAAAATATATTGATTGCTATACAACAGAACAATCCGGTATCAACACATTTCACGCACGTCCCGTGCCTTTTTTGAAATAAAAATATGTTTATGTAAAACGTGGTTAAGTTTTCCAAACCATAAATAAAAATAATACTTCCAGTATCTACATTTGTGTTGAGTCTCCCTCATGGCCATAAGCTGCTATGGTCGACCATCTAGGTCCGCAGTCTAGTCTGTTTAAGGATTTCCAGGTCGACCTGGAAATCCTTAAACATACTCAAAAGGTATGATTGTCAACAGAATAAATATATGAGTACTTAAAATTAAGTGAATGAAAAAATACTTACTTTATGGTTACTTTATAAACACCATCCAAAATGTTTTCCAGACATAAGGCATCAATCGAAGACAGCTTTTTTAAAAGAAGGTCTTTGTAACTTTTACATTATTATATTTTTTTTGAAAAGATTATTCGTGCGGCGTGGTTACTTATTCAAAGACTAGACTGCGGACCCAGGTCGGCCGCTGCAAGGACAGGCTGTGTAGATGGGGCTTCATGGACAGCGCTACCAACGCATGCGAGTGTGGCTTTTCCCCACAAAACATAAGTCACCTTTTACTGTGCCCTGCATGCCCGGCTAGTTGCACATATGAGGACCTCATGTGTGCCAGCAACAATACAGTTCAAGTGGCGGAATTCTGGTCGCACGTAGTGTAGTGTTGCCACTCGACACGATAAGAAGAAGAAGTATCTACATAATCGTACCACCGCTTATACGCCCGCTATTTGTTATCTTAATAGAGAAAAGTATATACTGCGTATACATTAAAGGAATTCAAACCGCCGCCAACTTTGACAATTTGAATATTAATGAATTGAAATTAATAGGACGTCAAATTGGAGTAGGTCCTATAATCATTTCCAATGTCCGTCAGCATGGAGACAGTTGATTGATGCTCCGAGGCCTCGTTACTGCGTCAAAGCCAATCGTAAAATATATTCCCTTCTTGTCCTTTGAATGCAGAGACAATTCCGTTATTTACGACTATAATTTATATACTCCCATTTGGTTGATTAAGCTCGCGCTGTTGGCTTAAGCCACGCAGATTTTGTTAATAGCAGGACACTAAAAATCTGATCTGTTTAGTAGTTTCTCAGCAGTCTAGCTGACTTCACAAAAATTACCCTAAAGGGTCAGCTACGCAGAGTGATAGCTACCTAATTAGAATGAGATTGAAATATTGAATGTAACCATTTCTACACCCTTCAGGGTTTTCTTAGTGAAGTCTTCACCAGTAGAAATGCTACGCCAAATACTGCGTGTTGCTTTTGGCTAGGCCTACTAGAGGTGGGGGGCGAAGCGAGTATACTGGTGGAAGTCTATTCAGCAGGGTCCGTTACACCTCACACTAGACTAGACGCAATCGAATTTGCACCGGTGAAGATCCGTCTTTTTGGAAATATAACGTCAATAGCAAGCAAACATGCATAGCACAATGATATCGAGCGGTCAGCAATACTAACTACTAATTCAAAAAAATTAAAAGTCATTCACTAATTACCGCCAAGTGATCCCTCAGTTGAATGTGCCTCTAGTGCCGGAGTTGCCGGACACTTATATTCATGCGTACGTATACTCGTAATAATCAAATTTACCTAAGTCAGGACAATTAATTGTGGAATGCAAGACACGGAAATGCTACTAAAGCAAAGCAATCAATCAATGTTAGCGGCCATCACAAACAATTAGTGTCTGAACGCCTGCTGAACACCCTCAAGAGGTTTCAACTTACCCTACGATGCTAAAATGACGTAACTACTAGAGTTGACATGTGCCTGGAATAGACCCGTAGCGCTGGGTTTTGAGGTTTCGAAAATAGTAAGTAGTTTCGGAATCCGTTGTCCAACCTAATACCTACATTAATTTGTGTCATTTTAGGTAGTCGCATAGGTAGAAATTTAGGTATTTGTCTTTTCGGTCAGTGTTGGACGAAAAAAATTAGAGATAAAAATTTTACTTTCATGATGATAACGAAGTAGTAACTGATAAACAGAGGCATTTTGTATCAGCTCTGTCCACAGAAACCCTGACATTTAACTAATACCTAACATGTCGCTCGACTAGCTCTAAAATAATATTACAGTTGGTTAAATAGGTGTTATGCGTTTTAGAATACTAATATTTGTCATACAACGTATTTTGTGTCGAATTTATCCACGACATTAGTATTTTATATTCATTTTTTATTACAACTCTCTGTACAAGGCACAAAAGAAAATGCAAGTAATTAAAATTTACGTGTTTTTATTTATTATGTTGTAATCAGAACACTAAATTCTTAATTTGTGTCATTTCCATCTACGAAATCTTATTATTTGAAAAAGTCAGCTTTGTTCGAACGAAACGGTGCGAGAGTTGTAACTGTTGTTACAAGCTGACCTTATGACAGTTTGCTCTGGACCAAGATGACACAAATTAGGTTTGCACACTCCGCAGGCTATACTAGATATGATACTATAATCTATTTCAGCAGTTTTATTTTGAATAAAAAGTATGGCATACAAATATTCGAATTGGTGATTATGCGACAGTATGATGTGACACAAAACGCAAAAATAAGCTTCTTAGGTACGATTCTATCTACAGGCAGGAAATAAGAAACTTAAGAATTTTTGAAACTTATGACCTTAAAATAGCCTAGCGCTACGGGTCTAGAAAGATTATTTTCTATTTAACAACAAAATAAAGATACTGTTGCAATTAATCCGTAAGGAAAATGATATGGCCATAAACTGTGGGTTAAAAAAGAAACTATAAATTTTATGTAAAAATTATGAAATATTCAGCCAGAGCTGTTTTTTACACAAGAACAATAGCAACGCCGCCTGAAAAACGGGGGAAGTTCAATTCAAAAATCACACACTAGTTAATGCCATTCCTGCTATAGTGTTAGGTTTTCACAGGTTTCCACAACTTTAAACCAATTCATAAATTGGACGGCTTCATTTATCGGTTAAAGCGATCGCTTCCTCCTTAATTTTTGGGCATTCTGCGAACACAATTTACCCTTGGGCAGGACGCTGGATGCCCAGATGCCCCTAAGAGCATTTTTAACAAGGTGTGGGACCCGCGCTGGTTTCATCACGCACGCGCCTAAGATTTCCACTTCCCCCACCTTGTTAAAAACACTCTAAACTAGTTGCGCTCAACAATCACACTGTGGTTGCACACCCTCATGCACTCGTACAACGTCGGGAACCGGTTCAGGTTGCCGCCGCAACCGCCGTACACGAAGTTCTTGCAGCGCGCTTCGTTGATATCGTAGTAGTACCTTTAAAGTGCAGTAAGGGTATGTAGTGTCATGTGCGTTTATTAAAAAAAGCCCAATAAAATAAAATTCTTGATAATTTCGTTAGGTTATGAAAAGTTTTGGTTGGACGAAGCCGCGACTAGTATCAGATACTAATTAGAGTTGGTTCCCTACTTGTTTTCGAAAGTTATTGATTCGATTTTTATTAAATCGAACACGGTGTGTCGAGTAATCAGTAGTGCGATGTTTTATTCTATCGATGCTTTATTCTTGCTATGTAACGTTAGTGCGAAAAATTCTGTTGCGAAAAATCCTACAGCGATTGCTCATAGTTCGGTCACTTAATCGTTCGAAAGTATGTCGGTTCGGAACACCTACATTTTTTGTAACATTTGCTTAACTTTTTGTAGCGATTCTATGAGAATGACGTTATATTTAATTCAGATGTTCGTTTAATGTTGACGACACGATTGGCGTGGTGCGCTGTAGTACGGGGTTTCGCCTTAATTTCCGTGGTGTCCCGGGTTCGATTCCCGGTCGGGTCAATTTAGGAAACTATCTTTTCTAAATTGACTCGGGTCTGGGTGTGCTGAGAAACGCCCCTGGCTTATTTCTGGTCTGGTACCTCGTAACACAAGGATATTTATCCTTACTTCCCGACCATGGCAAGTGGTGTGTTGTCTAGCGCATATTTATATATTTATTATATTTATGTTTTGTAAAAATATTTATACTAGGAACGTAAATGATATCTATTTGTTTACAAGTTCATTGGACAGTTTATGATTAAGATTTCAAGAGTTACCGTCTATGTTTGTTAAAGTATGTGTGGTAGGCGTAAATCGGGGGGCACGGTAGTGCCCCCGCCAAGTCGAGCGAGAAGCAAACACTGCCGTACCACCCTTTACTGGAACCATTTCGCCGCGTTTTCAGGCCCCTATTTGAGAACCTCTGGATAAGACCAGAACGCAGAAATTTTCGTCATCCAGTAAGCGATAATCACATACTTCAAATCTAAAATTTCAAGTCTGTAGGTCATTTAGTTCCGAAGTTAAGCGAAAGCAAAGTTTCGCATTTATGACACTCACTCACTCATGATCATCAAAATAGAACTAGTACTTTCCATAGACTCAGAGAGCTGAAATTTGGTACAGAGTTGGGGTTTAATGGCCACATAAAGGGAAAACTATAAAAACTAGGATAATCGAAGATCTGGAGTACCTGGTGACCCTGATTAGAAAACACAAACCGGCTACGCGTGCCCGGGTGCGCGCTATCCGTACGCAGCTTTATATAATAAATCAAAATCAATATGCCCACGTTTCTACAATAAGAAGTGAAATCCCACCAAAAACATTCTGTAAAAAACTAGCCAAGTCTCGATGGAGCTGCTTGTTTATCTCTAAAAAGTAATGAAATCTAGACAAAGTCGTGCCAAGTCTAAGGTTACTTACTGCGATTTCTTTATTATTATAGTTAATGTTGTATGACTTGGCCGTTGAAGGGTACATCATCATCATCATCATCCGTGCAGTCTATCCCGGTTGTAAACCCATACTTTTGTGTGAGGTCCCAGGGTCCACCTTTCTTATTTTCTTGGCCCACTACGCAAGGTCTTGTGCATCCTCAGTGGTTTTCTTATTTTCTTGGCCCACTACGCACGGTCTTGTGCATCCTCAGTGGTTTTCTTATTTTCTTGGCTCACTACGCAAGGTCTTGTGCATCCTCAGTGGTTTTCTTATTTTCTTGGCTCACTACGCAAGGTCTTGTGCATCCTCAGTGGTTTTCTTATTTTCTTGGCTCACTACGCAAGGTCTTGTGCATCCTCAGTGGTTTTCTTATTTTCTTGGCCCACTACGCACGGTCTTGTGCATCCTCAGTGGTGAGTCTGTTGGCACGCATGTCACCCTTGACGACGTCGAGTCACCGCTTCTTTGGTCGACCTCTTCTACCGGTAGGTACCTGGCAAGGGTGGCATGGCCATTGGCCTTAGCATTACCAATACCAGTATGGGCTATTATCTCGCTTAACAAACATAGGTAGTTACAACAGATATAACATTACGTGTAAACGCAGCTTTATCAAGCCTTCAATTGACTGGTATTCAATCAACGTTTTCCATCGTCAATGGGTAGCGGTTCTGGCGACAGATTGGTGCAATGGTGTCATGGAGCACCTGGTTTTCTACCCTTGTACCCTTCAACAGCCAAGTCACACAATATTAACTATAATAATAAAGAAATCGCAGTAAGGAACCTTAGACTTGGCACGACTTTGTCTAGATTTCATTACTTTTTAGAGATAAACAAGCAGCTCCATCGAGACTTTGCTAGTTTTTTACAGAAAACATTCTGTGGGATAATAATGACATGTGTATCACCACGTGCCATATTTTGCTCTAGTCAATCGTTCATTAGTGAATAATTGTAATGTTTAATACCTAATCGATCAAAAATAATATCATAATATTGTTTTGTTTATTTCTTTTTCTATAATTAATTGCGAAAATTATTGTAAAATCCTTTATGATATAGAAATAATTCTTTGTTTTAAGAGCGTTCTTAAAGTAACTAATGTTGCAATGTAAAGTATTTTTTTAAATGTAGGTACTGTTCTTGTACTAAAAATCATAATAAGTAGTTATTATTCTAGATATACAAACATTAATATTTGATTAAATCGTTATTTTGTAATATCATTTCTTCGTAAGTGTTGTTAATTTATTTGTCTTGCCATGTCGTCTACGGTACTGGGCGCAGAAGAAAAAACACTTAAATATCTTTATTGCCAGTCACATGAAAATGAGTACAAACAATTAGTCAAAGTGTTGTTTATAGCTAGGGCGTTGCAATGAAAAAAAACGGTATTTAATTTGGGGCTTAAGCTACTGCCTTATTTTCTTATTATTACAGATGCTTTATTTTCCGTGCATACTGAATTAGGCGATTATGTTAAACAGTTTTGTCAGGGACAAGAGTAGGCGTTTCGAACTAGCAAATTACCGAACTAATGAGCAATCGCTGTAGGATTTTTCGCACTAACGATACATCGCAAGAATAAAGCATCGACAGAATGAAACATCGCACTACTGAATACTCGACACACCGTGTTCGATTTAATAAAAATCGAATCAATAACTTTCGAAAACAAGTAACCATTAGAGTATGTGCCTGACAACTAACCAGTAGTCATGGTAGGTATAGAAATAAAGATATATATCACTGCGTTAAGAGGTACCAGACAAGGATATAAGCCAGGGGCATCTCCCAGCACAACCAAACCCTAGAAATTTTTGAATAGCTCATATTATCCTGAAATAATCCGACCGGAAATCCCAGACACGACGCAAGTCGAGACAAGACAAGAAATTGCGCTGGATCGCACTGGCAAATGAGTCGTCAACAAAAACAGACAGACATTATATTTACACTAAACGTTATTTATAAGAGTGAAATCAACTTACTTGGGAAACATGGCCAAACAGAATCCAGCATCAGGTTGAAATGAGCAGGAATCACTCTGAGATATGCGTTGAGGTATGTCTGAAGGGCCTGGTTTTAATTGAATTGAAATCAATGAATAAACATGTTTCATGATAGGTACCTAACTTATTGAATTTATAGCAGCTGAAGGGGTTCGACGATTCACTTATTAACTACCATTACAATTTAGACAGCAATTAGGTATTTTAATTCAACGTTGATTATGTTGGCTGACTTACTAGCTATTAGATAGTGAGCGAGTAGCAATTCCAACGCATTGTAAGCCGGCTGACCACGGCGTTGATGTTAGTCGCGATGAAGGATGCCTTCAATCATTACCCTAAGTTCAGCTAACTGAAACTTTAAATAGGTATCTACTGCTGAGCTCATTACAATCGGTAAAAAAACCTAAATATTTTTTGTTACCTTCACAATTTCTTTCGCAATCTAGTCTTGCATCAAAACTGTTTTGGTTTCCATCAGATCCAGCGTAAGTAAAGTTTTCACATTGGTCTGTCTGTGCGTTGTAGTAAAATCTGTAACAAGGTTATACTTACTGATTAAGTATACCTACGATTTTTTTCCTTTAACTTTAAGGATTTGCTCTTCAGCGCTGGGAGTCAGTTAACAGCTTTAGGGTGTTTTAGAGGTGGGGGAGTGACAATCCCGCGTGGGTGATGAAATTCCCATGATAATAAAAACACCCATAAGTTACCAGCTATACATAGACAGTTTGTATCATTTTTACTTAATGCAAAAAATTACAAGGATCATTATAACACAACTACTGATAATATGCCATGCAACATAAAGTACGTCAAATAAATACACCTGATTATTCACCTATCTTTGTACCTACGTATATTTATATACCTACATGAACTGTGCCTTTGTGAAAATCCTAGGACGATTACGAAACACCGAAAATTTTTTATCTGACATCCATATTCGCTATTAAACGGGTTATTGGGCTATTGGAATGTTTTCAAAACCGTCTGGTTTTGCGGTAGTCACTGGACATTGCTGTAGAATTGATGAGTGGAGCCACCGGGTCTTGGGTTGACTCTGTCATAACTCTGCCACTTATTAAATAGAATATGTATCGAATATAAAGAAACTGCACATTTTAAAATATTGTCCCTTAAGTACTTCATAATTATTAATAAAAAGTATTTTTCATTTTTCATTTCATTACCATAATAGTTAAAAAGATTTCCTTACGGTACCTACCTCTTGGTTCGGCAGTCCATTTTGTCTATATTTCTCCTTATTGTGGCACAGCAACTACTAACCTTCAATAGAAGTGTATGCAGAACTCGGACAGCTAAAATCTAGCAAAGCTTACAGCGTTAGGGTGCGTTTCCACAGAAGCGGGGCTGCGCGAAGTTAAGCTGAGGCTAACAAAAATTTACCAATAAAATTGCTCAGCGGAACTGAGAAGTGTGATTTGAGCAATATCTTTGGTCAATTTTTCAATTGGAATCATCAGCCCTGCTTCTGTGGAAACGCACCCTTACGCTTTGATGGACCTACCTTTGTATATTTTTATCACCTCTACCAATCTTCGGCTGAAGAAAGCACCATATATCCCAGTCCCATAGTTGTCCAATACCCTGCTTTTTCCAATTATTCATATGATACAAAGAAACAGTTTTGTTTGATAATTTCTCCCAAGGATCCTTCACTTGGTCTGAAAATAGTTTCTGTAGCATTATTATAGACATATTTTGTTTTTTTAAGTGATTCGGGAAATCGTTAAATTGTTCCTGAACTTTTTCAAACTTATCAGTTCCTAGTAACCATAATTTGGTAATATTTAACTTATCTTTCAGTTTATTCTGAAAATCTCTCCACTGTTCGTTCCACTGAGCTGGAAATTCTTTATTTTGATTATTTTCCAACACTTCCCACTGCTCATGGCTTTCCGTAAACTTCTCCTGATCATTCTTCCAATTTTCATTCCCTTGATCATTATAATCTCTCCACCTGTCTTCTAGCTGATTTTGGAAACCCTGCCATGTTCCTTGCCAGTTACTCCTATCTGGATGACCTAAAACATAGATTCTGAGTTCTGACCCTAAAACAACACTCTGAAACTCTTAGGGTAAGTCTACGAAAATACAGAACCGATTTTAAAAATTATTTTACCAATTCATAGCTACATTTTCAGGAAGTGACATAGACTACATTTTTTTTTAATTCAGGCTTATATTTTGACGGGAAAAACAGTACGCGGGCGAAGCCGCCGACGGACAGCTAGTCGCTAATAAAAAGAAAAAGCAGTGCGATTGTTACAACAGTGAAATAACGAATGCTTTATTTACTAACCCTTATTTTAAAATCACAGTATTTACAAGAAAGTCTCTACCTATTAACATACAGTATACAATACATAGGAACATTACAATATTAAAAGCATGTTGAGGTCCACTGCTGGGCAAAGGCCCGCGGGTGTTTACTGTTTAGTTCACTAACTCTCTGGCAAGTCTTCAGGAGGGGCCCGGAAGCCTATGCTCTGGTGCAATATGTACGAAGTTTCGTAATACTTTCGTAATACTTTCTTTCTACTGACACAAAAATAATTACTGAATTCATGAATTTGGTACAAAAAATATGAAGTTCAGAATTCCGAAAAAACAACCTAAATGCGACCGCGATATAATATAGACTAACGTGAGAGCGGGAAGACCACACATGATCACCATTTGATTGTAGTTTAATAGAAGAAATACTTACCAGTACTTCCCCAGAGTTTTTGTGATATGAGGCGAAACAGATTTAAAGGAGCTCGGATAATGTCTGGCCCGTATGGAACGTTGATTCGTCTATAAATCGCTGTCGGCTTTGGGCTTGTAGCATCCCTTATCATGGCTGTGGTCAGCGTGGCTTCTTCGTCGCCTTTTGACTCACTCAGTCCTAAAGCAACCAGGATCAACACAAGACAATTCAACCCTTTTTTCATTTCAAAAATGTCAAGTCCCGTAAATATCCGCGGTCGTTATACTGACCGCAATAAACGATAAAAACAAAAGGCGAACAAAATTTATATTGCCATAAAAATATTATCGCGAATGCAAACCTGTCCGGAGGATAGGTTTGTAGGGTGTACCTACATCTACTCGGACCAAGGTGAATGTATTGTTAAGTTAGTTAGAGCAATGATTAAAAATCCATGTTTTTATCGTCATCAAAGTTAAAATACTTATTTCAATGAATATTAAGGTTAAGAAATAAAAACAAGGTTAATCAATTTTAAACTTTCTTGTTGCATTTCGACTAATTCTAATAAAAATTAAAATGCAGTCCGTTCGTGACAACGGTGACATGCAATTGTCGCCGAAACGTCGAGAAAATAGGTAAAACAATTTACCAAAGTTTTGTTTCGTTGCAAAAACACGTTTTTATTAGAATAAGGTTAATCAACTTTTTTTATTCTTTAATTTTGGCAATCTAATAAAAAAAAACTCAATTTTTAACTAAATCGAATAAAATAATCAAATTTCGAAACCACCTATTTTGGCTTTAATATATCGCCTACACGTATTAAGGCCTATATGATTCAAAGGTTTCTAGGCTTTAAAATAGAGGTTATATGAAACAAAATTCAGTCTCATAACATTAAACACGTTAATTTCTTTGCGTTATCAAAAGTTTCGCAAACTAATTATACAAAAAATTATTGTAAATCTTTAGCCTAACCTAAATTCCACTTATTAAGAATTACACATAAATTACCATTGAAATTTAATATTCATAATAACAAATTTACGATTGTTTACATATTTTAAAAAAAAACAAAATTAAAACACTCTGTTCGAATAAGGCCTTCACAAAAAACGTTAAAAATAATCAGTTTAGGAACTTAAATTTAGTCTTCTTTTCTTATAAACTAAATGAGATCTCAATTTTCGTTACAATCGGGGCATAAATGGTTTCTGAATCATCTTTGGTTATTCCTACGCAATCTTCTTGATACCACTTAACGCAGTCTTTGCATGATCGCTTATCATGACAGTGCCAGCTTTCATTCTCCTTTCCTTTAGAATTAAAACCTTTTTTGTTTTCTTTATTAGTAGTATTTCAAGTTTTTTATTGGTTTTGTTTTTTGTTCCTTTTTTCACAGGTTTTGTAATTCTTTTCGACACTGTTTTCTTTTTCTTTTCTGTGCTGTTAGTAACATTATTTATGAATAAATCTTTTGTCAGTCTTTGACCCATGTAGTTTAATGCTTGTCTTCGTGGTCGAGTTTTAATTTATTCGTGATCAGTTGTTTTCATGAGTTTCTGAAAAGGAAAACATTAACGCTAAAGTAGCCCAGTTCGTACATTTTATTAAATAAAATACAAACTACTTACGTTTACGAATAAAGTAGACTATATGTAATTTTCATTTAAGTATTTTTTATGAATAAATAACATAACAGTAAGTAAGTAGTTACCCATATAAGTAAGTTGCGGGATTCTCATTAAAGCCTACAGTCACTAATATGGCCTATTTCACGCTCAAGTTGTCTTTAAAAATTTACAAATAATGCATCTATAGCCAGTAGTACAAATTAAGGTATTTAATAGCAAATAAGAAATATTTATAAATGATTTCTAAGAAAAGCTTTATCTAAAACAGCGTAATTTTAAACGAAAACTTACCACGAAACCGCCCGATTTTTATAAGGGAGCACGAATTCACGAACTGGCACAGGGATCCCGGAGCGGGATGCTCTTGAACTCGACCAGGTTATAGGGCGTGGGTACGTATCCTTGAAGTATTTTCCCGGTTGGCTTTATTTATCTGTGTTTTCTGATGCATAGGTCGTATAATAACGTAGGCCTTATTTGTATCAAGTACCTTAGCTTAATTCAACTAGACCTGTAAAATCTAACTAAAGAAATAAAATATGTATTCTTACTTACTACCAAAATGTATGGCTGGTCACAATCTCAACACACTAAAAATTTACTTGGATATCCAGCCTACCTACGGGTGTAAACAATACGAGGATCTATTCAAGGGCTTACAAAATACAGTGATATTCGATTGAATTTTGATGATTTTATCGAATGAATGGCATACGAGTAGAGAAGAGTCGCTTTTTTTTTAACACCTCCGTGGCAGAGTGGTTTAAGTAAACAGACTTATTTGTTGCGTAAGTCGCAATTGGGAATGGTATAATGTTGATGAAAATGGGAATTCAGTCAAAACCTGCAAATGGTGTTAAAGGTATGAAAATCGGATTGTATGGGAAAAAAAACCTTTTTGCCTCTGAAACCTATTGTGTGTATCAGATCAACACATTTTTAAAAGTCACTTGTATTAATTTTAAAAAAAAACATTTTCAAAACATTACTAAGTTTGGGCTCCTCCAGATATAATGCAGTTGAATATTTTTTTGTAAAATATGCTTCAAATAAAATATCGGCTGACGTCGCAAGATATCAGTCGTAAAGCCTAGCCAGAGGCCTAAATAGGCGGCTTGATAACATCTGACGGTAAGGTCTATCACTGGCCTTACATTCACCTCTCCAACAATCCGCACTGAGCCCGCGTGTTGGAGTATGGCTTGTACCACCTCATGGTTGAGGTGAGGCCTGTGCCCAGCAGTGGGACGTATAAGGCTGTATCTCTCATGCTTCAAATGGTACGTAATATCCCCATATCTAACATTTAAAATGGATTTTTGAAAATATTTAGATACATTTAG
This sequence comes from Udea olivalis, assembly GCA_947369235.1. Lineage (NCBI taxonomy): Eukaryota > Metazoa > Arthropoda > Insecta > Lepidoptera > Crambidae > Udea > Udea olivalis. The sequence continues at coordinate 14,185,540 of OX376350.1, read as the reverse complement.
AATTTTTCATTATTTTTCAATTTAAAAAAAGTTTAATTTTAGAAACTGAAGATGTTAAAAACAAACTTTCCAGTGAGTGTCTTCTGAGGTCCTTAATGGTTCCGAAATTTTATCACTTGGCTGCTTCCATCCCCAGTTCTTGGGTGGCGTTAGGGTCTGCTCAAGTTTGTCAGCTTTTCCCCACAATTTTCCAGCTGGATATCCCGCCCGTTTCCCGTAAATGATATTAAAAACTCCTCTCGCATTAGTATTTATCATCCATAGAGTCTAAAATTTAACTTTTAAAACATGTTTTAATCGTAATTTGATCACATTTTGTAAAGGATAGTGTACATTCGCCCATACATTGCCGCCTATGAACCAACAGTCATGAAAAATACCTCTTAGGGTTCATAAATACATACACTTTAGTGTCAAAACGTAGTTTATGGACGGACACTTCTGAGAACTCGTTAATATCAAAAAACTGAAAAAAATGAGGTTATATCTATTTTATAATATAATGCGAAGTTTTATTTACGTGAGTGGGACTAATGTTCTTTATGCACATATTTTGTTGATCTGCCACTTCTGCCAGTATGGAACCACTAGCTGAGCCACAATTCACACAAAATGTTGATTCCCTTGCGATGATCGCAAATCCGTAATTATTGCTGAGTTAGCTATGTGCAGGTTACAAAGTCTTTAAACGGTTAAATCTAAAAGGAGGTAGTCTCTACAGAGAGCCATTAACGTCCGTTTCTTAAGCAGAGTCGTAAGAATAAAATTATTAATATAAAAACACACCATTGCAAATTGAAAGCGAAAAATACAAGACACTAGACAGATGCTGGTATTTTTTTTGCGTTGAAGTGTCAAGTCAACCAAACTTCTTTATTTTGGCTTCGCACAAAGCTGATTTACTCGTAAGTCAATGTATAATCTGATTTAAAATAAAAAGTTGATTAAACATCTAACGCATGGACAGTAATGTACAATACATTTGCCTCAGCCCTTTAGTAAGTTCACAACTACATTTTCTTGCACAAACAAGGTTTATTTTGTCAATACAAAGTAAATTAAAATATTGTTGCGATGGCTAAACAACAGAGGGCACAGACGAACGCAACATAAAAGGTATTAAATAAATGTTTTCGTACGATAAATCTTTTCAGTATTTTTAATTTTGATATCAAAAATTAGAAGTGTCCGTGACAATCTAATAATGTGATAATTATGTCTTAAATCATGGCAAGAATTATGACAAATGTCAAATGTTTGTTGGTTCATAGGCCAAGTTGGACACTGTCCTTTAAAATTTGAAAAAATACTTAGTGTATGTAAATATTTTCAAAAATACTTTTTTAGGGTGAGGGTATTACGTCCCATTTGAAGCATATTTTACAAAAACCGATTTAACCGTATCATATCTGGAGGAGCCCAAACTTGGTATGTTTTAAAAAGGATTTTTATTTTAATTTAATTCAAGTTACTAAAATGTAATGATGTGATATATTTTTGGAATTGGAACAGTAAGCCGTAAGTAAAAAAGAGATGTCGCCATAAGTCCAGTTACAATTTTCATGCTTTTAACACCATTTGCAGGTTAATTTGGCGCACCGCTAGCACTGTCAGACCTGCCGGCTGCCCCCCGATTCAGAACGAAGTTATCGCTCGATTCGGTAAGCTTTTTTTACTATACCTAGTTATTGACCCGCTTAGCGGTAGCAATCAATATTTTTATATTATGCCTTTAATAAATTATATAAAAACTAGCTAATCGGTAAAAAAATAACCGAATCGGTAGATAACTTTGTTCTGAATCGGGGGCCCCTGCCTAATGAACCTAATGTAAACGTACCATGAAATGTTACCGGGACTTCGCGGGTGACGTTGAATAGGTATAAATAGGCAATAACCAGATAAAATGATTATACACATCAAATTCTATCGCAATTGTTGAATTGATGCTGTGGATGCTAGGAGATCTAATGGCATTTTCAATTTGCATAGAGATCCCTCAGCGCACAAGCGCCGGACACTCGGCCGAATCAGATTACCGCTAACGACGCGCCATTCTGCGCTGCGGCCCGCCCGACTGACGCAGCGACTGCCGACTTTTGCACTGACCACTTATGGATTCCGACTATAATGCTCCTAAGCCATTCACTTTGCCTATTTCCATAAGCCACTAAGTAAAATCGCCAATCGGAAATACTTTCAAGGGCTTGAAACGCTTTATTCCAACACCAAAATGCCGATACACCAAGTAAAAACCTACCGACCTATTTCAGTTTGATTCGTGTCCCTCCCTTTATTCAAACCTTATAGTTAGTTATTTCTTTATTGAATATAATGACTAGTGCCCTAAAAATAAAAGGTTCGGTCTTTACTAGGTAAATATTGTTTTAAAAATGATCCAGGTGTCAATTTATCCTCAGGGGTAATAATGCAGTTTAAAAAGGCAAAATAAGATCGTAAAACATAAAGAAATCCAACAGTCAAGATAATTCTAAATTATTAACCTACTGTAAAGTAATAAGCGTTTTCGATAGAATTTGTGTGTCTGTCGTTTCTGAAGAACTTAACATTATTCCCACATTATGTAAGCGAACTAGGCCTGCAATTACGTAACTTGGATTGCTTGCCTTTGTTTAAATTACCACAGTTTAATAATACATAATTATGGAAGAAAAACTATTCAGTAAGTACTTGCTACCTAGAATATTGAATAGTTTTCCACAACAATTAGTGGACGATATATACACACATCAAAAGTGTCTAGGGATCAACATATATTTTTGCAATAACTTTTCTCCTGATTGATATTAATTAAAATTTTCTTTAAGGATTCATCAAATAAAGAGTTTTCGTTTGTCTACAGTAACGATAAACCAAGTCACCTTTGCATTAATAAAGAAATTTGCCATTTTCCTAATAAAGGGATTTTTGACATTTGAACCACTAACATTAAAGTTCGAAAAAAAGACTGAAATAACAGTTTTCTTTAAAATTTTATTGGTTAACTTAAACAATTAATAATCCGTGTTTCTACCGCGAACACTAACAACACAAGAACATCGGTTTGGCATACTCAAAATGAGTTCATCCAAATCACGCTGTGGAATGGCCGCCCATGTTCGTTGCAACAACAAAAAAAGGTCTTCTTGCGACTGGATACCCTCCATATTCGGCAGAGCTCTTCTCTGTAGCATATCCCATGCATGCTCAATCGGGTTCAAGTCTGGCGACTGAGCAGGCCAGGGCAGGACATTGATGTTAGCTGCTGCGAGAGTCTGTCTTACAACTCTTGCGGTGTGCGGTCGTGCATTATCATGCATTAACTGAAATAAGGGACCGATTTGCACTTGTAGAGGAACGATGACGTTCCCGAAGACCGCTAAGGGTACCACCTATAGCAATGCACAATCGTAGGATTCGATATCAATGGGATCTAGAACACAGAAATTGGGCAGAAGAACAATGGCGTTTCGTGTGCTTTTCTGATGAGTCTCGTTTTGGTATGAGACCGGATACAAGACGTATACGACACTGGAGATCCCCTGGATGCCAACAGCGATTAAAATCCTGCCAGGAAGTCCATCCTTATAGTGGTGGAACCATCATGGTATGGGCGGGTATTTGGATCGGCGGAAGAACTGAGTTGATTTGGATCAGAGGCAACCTCAACGCTCAAATTTATGCTGAGACGATTGTATCAGACGTCATCGTTCCTCTACAAGTGCAAATCGGTCCCTTATTTCAGTTAATGCATGATAATGCACGACCGCACACCGCAAGAGTTGTAAGACAGACTCTCGCCGCAGCTAACATCAATGTCCTGCCCTGGCCTGCTCAGTCGCCAGACTTGAACCCGATTGAGCATGCATGGGATATGCTACAGAGAAGAGCTCTGCCGAATATGGAGGGTATCCAGTCGCAAGAAGACCTTTTTTTGTTGTTGCAACGAACATGGGCGGCCATGCCACAGCGTGATTTGGATGAACTCATTTTGAGTATGCCAAACCGATGTTCTTGTGTTGTTGGTGTTCGCGGTAGAAACACAGATTATTAATTGTTTAAGTTACCCAATAAAATTTTAAAGAAAACTGTTATTTCAGCCTTTTTTTCGAACTTTAATGTTAGTGGTTCAAATGTCAAAAATCCCTTTATTAGGAAAATGGCAAATTTATTATTAATGCAAAGGTGACTTGGTTTATCGTTACTGTAGACAAACGAAAACACTTTATTTGATGAATCCTTAAAGAAAATTTTAATTAATATCAATCAAGAGAAAAGTTATTGCAAAAATATATGTTGATCCCTAGACACTTTTGATGTGTGTATTATGTAATAACCAGCCAAAGAAATGTAAAACTATTGTTAGAAGAAACTAAGCAAGAGGCGTCCCCTGGCTGAGACAGAGCTGTGACGTTTACTCGTATGTCTGCACTCTGATTTGCTGAAGAATATTAGAACTATTTTGAACGTTCATCGTAGCAACGGGCGGGCGGCGCATGTCTTACTTTTTCCTGTGCTTTTTGGGTACTAAAACCTATTCTGTTTATGGACGGCGATCGGACACGGCGGACGTTCCCTTTATCTATTGCTTTAGTGCCCAAATTGAGACCTAGCTACATTAACATTTAATAAATTTATTTTAGTGATTCGTATTTCCTGTTTGAATAATTACCTACTGTGAAGATGGTTATGATTTAATTATAAGTAATTATTAATTTTCGTTATTTGATCTGCGTTATTTTTTTATTTGTACCTTCTTCTGGTTCATAAAGCTATATTAAAAAGAGACTATCAGCTAAGATGTAATTAATTAGTGTAAGCTTGGTTTGTTTAAGTACCTAATACAGCATGTATTTAGCGATTTAGTGGCGTTTTCAATTTGCATAGAGATCCCGCAGCCTCGCAGCGTACCGGCGACGCCGGACACGGCCGAATCGGATTACCGCTAACGACGCGCCATTCTGCGCCGCGTCGTTCCAACTGACGCAGCGCCGGTACTGACGACTTTGGCACCAGCCACTGATGGGTCCCGAGTGTAGCTCCTATTTGTTTTGACAAAGCTGCCCATATCGTATTGCGATACCTAGCACTTAAAATGACTACAACACTAAATGACTGCACACTGTGGATTTCTTACGTAGTTTGAGAGTTCATACCGAACGTTCTCTGTTCCTGTGTTATACAGGTGTTAAACGATATACATTTTAAACACACACTTTTAAACATTGGTTTTTGAAGTAAAGGGGCGCACTCAGCTTGAAGTCTAGATCATCTGAAGGTTTCCTTACACTGCACTGATTCCAACAGTAATATTAAATAAGCTGTAAGATTCAAATCCCTACTTGCTGCTTGTGCTCGCTTACCCAACTAATTATGTTTTAATTTGAATGCAGTTGAAACAAATATAAAAAAGATTGCCGAGCAAGACGGTTTGTAATGAGAGGAAATATTCTAGTGCGACGATGGCTCTTCTTCAAAGCTTTTAAACGTAGATACGATGGCAGTCTGCGAGGATTAATTGGCATAGTTTTTCATCCCGTCCGGGCTTGGAATGGAAGAGAGGATTACGGATCCGCGCCGGCGACGTTAATAATTGATTGTCTCCATGGTTATGGCTACAAAGCTAATTGCTTCTCCGGATTGTGTAAGTGTGCCTAGTCCTACCATTTGTTGAGCTAAACTCGAGATCGCTCGGATGTAATTTTCAACTGCAATTATTTCTCCTCGTAGGGATTGAAAGGAAATTAGGTAACTTTTTTGAAATAAGCATTATTACTGTTGGGATCGTTATAATGGGGAACTAGGTAACTTTTCGCATAACGTTGATTGTCCTAAAGTCGCTTGGCATATCTAACATCATACCTACAGCATAACATTAACTTCTCATAATTTATGCTTGGCATAACTTACCTACATGTAGCATCATAGTCCAAATGCATATTTTATTAAAATAACATTTAAAAAAATGCTGAAAAAACGATGTTTTTAACGTATGTAAATTTCGAGTTAAGCTTTGTAAGAGTAGAATGCCAAACCAAATTATGCGTTTTAAGATGTGCCTAAAATTATGGCAAACATTATTAAGAATTTTGATGACTTTGGTTTATGCCTTTTAACAATTATGCGTTATTATGTGTATGCGTAGTGAAAAATGTGCTAAAAGCTATTATGCTCTTTGATGTGTTATGCCATATGATGTATGGCAATTGAAATTATGGCAATAAACATTATGCGTTTCAAAGTATCACCGTTTTGAAGCTTCATCAGAGACTGTTCTTAATTACAACGATTTATCAGAATGAACAACAAATTACCAAAAGCTATTTTTTATCCTACGTTATATAAGCACGAGTGCGACCGCGCTAAAGTTAGAGAGGCGAAAGCTACACTATGTTGCTGTTTAAAGTAATGAAATAATGAAACTTGTATCACTGACGTACCAGAAAGTTCTTGGTCTCCATCAATAAGTGGTCCATACGATAGAAACTTAAACGTGTTGTTGGTATTGAGGGTACCTATAAAAGACAGGTTCGCGGCCAATGTGAACCTCATTAGGTGAATTTTGAAGCAAGACCGTACCTACCATTAAAAAGCAAACCAAGGCCTGCCTTGTATATAGGTACGGTACGGTCTTGCTTCAATTCATTCAAAACTAACAAAATCAAAGCGACGTAGACATTCAATCACTCGAAAAGCTCAGCAAATTCCGACCGTACCTACCTACCTAGCCTTTGCAGGCTGGAATGAAATTACAGCCTCGCCGATCGCAGCATTGTTAGCGAGACTGCGAGGGTTCGGCCTGTCTGATGACGAAGTGTGCTGAAAATACATTTGTTTTTATAAGTCTACCTGCCCACCAAAATTTCGAAATACCTATTTGAAGTTCATAGAGGGTGAGTGAGGGTACTGCGTCTGCGGGGCTCTATTTTGTTTTATAAAATTTTTACTCATAATTAAACATTTGTTTTTTGCCATACCTAACCTAATTAATCATCATTTCGTCGAATGAACACTTGCCCGAACCTAATGTGTGTGCTAAGAACCAATAGAATAAAAAAAAATCATTCACCTAGCCTCGCGATTCTATTGGTTCTTAACGAACACATTCCTCGCAACGCATCCTCGCACATCTCTGGTGGAAACGCACCCTAAATCAAAATGTACCAAAAGTCGGAAAAAGCTAAATGTGTTTTTTTAAGGGTATTTCAGCCTTCAGCTAGCAGTAGTAGGTGTTTACATTAACCTTTACAAAACCATTGCAAATGGGTCTTATCACAGCAGCCTATGGTGCAAATGTGTTGAACCTAGGAGCCATTTGGCAATACTTTTTATAAGTTTTTCTAAAACAACTCGTAAACGGTAGTTCAAAGCAAAAAATAAATCTTAAAGTCAAGTAATCTCCATCAAATTTTCTACAAAAAAGGTTTTATACACTTTTTCGCTGGGATCAAGATTTAACGACATATAGAAGCAGAAAACTGGAGGATGTCGACTTGATAGTCCTACTTTTTGGATTGTCTCCACCAAATATCAACGTGTATCATGAAACCAGGTCGTGGAAAGGTGGAGACCAAATGGTTTTCAGTGCGACAACTTCAACCGCTCCCATTTGCCAAGACGATTCTCCTCCTCCACAGCTCCTCCGGATGCGACTCCACCACCTCTACGATCTACAGAAAAAGCAAAGTGGGAATTGCTAAGCTGCTTACGGCTAAACCAGAATTGACCAAAAAAATCTCAGACATTTGGGGTGTGGGGTGCGATGCGGCTCCCAGTGTCTGCGTATGATCTAGCTCATGCATTTACGGAGCCCCCCATCGACAACACCATCGACGATGATGTTGATGATGATATTTTAGATTTAGAAGATAGTTAGAATTGATTTAATACCTAAGCACATAAGTTTATTTTATTATTGTCCATCTTCATTCCTTCACGTATCTCACTAAATATTGATCACAGAGAAAATGTGAATAGAACCTTTTCGTAGAAACTTATTAGTTACTTGAGTACAAGTTTTTTTTTTTCCAAGAGTCACCGTTTATGAGTTGTTTGAGAAAAACTTAAAAAAAGCCAACCTACCCGTTAGCTCAACCCCCACCCATCAGTACTTTGAGTATGTTGCTTCAGACACCATTCCCTACATTTGTGCCAAAATTCGCTTTTACACGAATTATTACCCCTATTTCTGCTTCGTTGAATGGCCTATAGTGCGAGTTTTACTTAATCAAACTCCTCGAGCTCGTAAAAGCAAATTGTATTTTTTATTATTATTTAAAATGGGTTTGCGTTTGGTCTGTCTGGCCTGGTGATAAGCGATGGTGGTATACACTTCAGTCACCATCAGATATATATTGTAGCAGACAGGGTGACCAAATACTTCTGAACTATTAAAAATATCCATAAGTTCTTAACACTACAATCTACCATTATTAACATCATTATTATCTGAGCAGGAGTTACTCAATAATTTATATACGCACAAATAACCAAAAATATATGAACACCTAAAACTAAAGTGTATCTACGCAGACAAACACGAGGCATATTGTAAATAAAACACTAGCTGTTCGCACGCGGCTTCGCCTACGTGGACTCTACGATTTTGGCTGTTATGTTTTCTCCCGTTATAATATATCCTATGTTACGTGTTAATAATAAAGTTTTATGCTAAAGTAATTTTGAAAATTGGTCCCGTAGTTTTTGATTATTTTATAACTTACTAGCTGTCGGTCATAGGCTTCCCAGACTATTTCTCCCGTTAAAATATAGCCTAATATTTAGGCCCCTCGCTATGTTACTCGCTTTTAAAGTGGCTGTATTTTGTTAAAATATTTTTTTAAATCGGTCCAGTAGTTTCAGAACCTTAGTATTTATTACAAAATATAAACAATAGTATATTTTATATAGAGGGACTAAACGAAGCCGTAATATACCAGAGGTGGTAATGAAACCGAGGGTATATTAAGTTGGCGTTTATTCTCGAGGTGCAAACTGTACTTTTCACTTTGAGTGCGAGAGAAATAGTCAATTTAGTACTAAAACATTTAAAACCGAACTTTACACTTGACAAAAGTTTTGAAATTTACGTGGTTAGTTTTTTCTTCTGAACTGACCACACATTAACAATTTAAAACACATGGCGCCACCTTCTTTGCGGACAAACCATGGAACTAAAACTCTCAACATTTTCGCAGTGAAGACGGTCCACACTCCACAGATAATAGTATGTTTTCATTAACTGTTTGAGTTTGTCTTTGTCACATGAATGAAATTAAAAAACTAATTACTTTTTAAGGTGGTGACTTTATGCCCGCTTCGTAGGGGTATATTGACGTACTTTTAGAGCATGAGAAGTGAAAACAATATTTTTCCTCTTTATATTATTATTAGCATAGATGAAGGATACACTTTCAAATTGAAACAATTGTTCAGATATTTTTTTGGTTATTCATACGTATAGACAAAGTGTTTGACAAGCTGCTCAGATAATAATGATGTACCTACAGCTTACCTAATGAATGTTAAGACACAAAATAAAGAGTTTATAGAAGGACCGCTTGCACCTTTTCCCTAAACTTGCGTGAATCGCCTAAGGTTACTACTATATTCGCTCTGAATTTTTAAAATAAAGTAAGTAGGTTATACCTACTTGACAGAACCGGGCAAAAACAAAATCTACCATGTGAAAAATTGCACCAAGTTCGACAGAAACAAAAACACTCGTGACAGTGCGACTTTCCGACTCACCGAAACTCACAGACTTCGCCTGTAAACTCACGTATCTGTGTGCATGCGTCAAAAATGGCGTGTTGTTCTAAGCGGGCTATCTGTCAGAGCGCCGCGCATGCCTAATTTGTGGTTACGATATTATTGGCAGCTTGTAGTGTGAAGAACTTGAGGGCTTTTAAAATAGTTCAGAAGTTTATGGGCACCCTGTTTGCTAAAATATATCTAATGGCGACTGTACACGCTTCCCCAGAAAATACCTATTCACTTTGGCTTAAAGATACCAAGGTTGTAAAAGTAGAAAGTCAACCACATAGGGGTGGAAGCCCTCCCGGCGTCTACCTGTGGTAGGATGTAGAGGGTGGTATCAGGTTGTGTAGTACCTATGGCATTCGTGGTAGCGCCGATACGTATCCCTATGCAAAGTGACTGTGCGCTCGATGCGTGAGATCAATTAAACTCTCACTTGGCCATGTTTCAATGGCAATAACTGACTCCATTTCACGAAAAACCACAGAAACAGAGAACAGTCACGTCTTTTTAGGTTGCTTTGTCACCAGAGAAACAAAAAAATCGTGACTATTCCCCTTCACCTAAGGGTTCCACCAGTTTTTTATTTCCAAAGTCACAGATTTATCACACCAATCACGTATTCTTCTCACGTCAGTCCTATTCAGTCCGTGGTTTAAAAAAATATTGTCCTGCAAAAGTTTAAATTGAACGGTATAGTGGCGTGACTGGGAAGTGTACTTTGTCGCCACGCAATCACCTCGAAAATCGTATTACCTTTAAGGTTATTAATTTGAACTTATTTTACTGAACAAGTGTCCGATAATAGTCTGTTCTACTAATATAAGAAACTGCCAAAATCTTATCGTAACATTGATTATTTTATAAATGATTTTTGGGTACACTTTCTGGCCACGCCATAAAAGCAAATTTAACCAAATTTGGCAGAATAATTATCCCTTAAATGGCCTAGAAAGTGCCGTGGTTTAAAAAAAATGTCCTATAAAATTTTAAGAGAAATTGAACGTTATTAGTGGCGTGGCAGTGAGGTGTACTCTTGTCGCCAAACCACCTCGATAATCGTAATAAAAGGGGATTAATTCAAACTTATTTATTATTAAACATATGTCCGATATTAGTAGTCTGTGCTCCTAATATTAGAAATAATGCCAAAATCTTATCGTAATATTGAAAATTTTACGATAAGTAGGTAGTAGCACAGACTATTATCAGACATTTGTTTAATAATAAATAAGTTTCAATTAATCCCTTTTTAATACGATTTTCGAGGTGGCGTGGCGACAAAGTACACTTCCCTGTCACGCCACTAATAACGTTCAATTTCTCCTAAACTTTTATAAGACATTTTTTTTTAACAACGGACTAAGTAGGACATTTATGGGACAATTATTCTGCCAAATTAGGTTAAAATTGCTTTTGTGGCGTGGCCAGAAAGTACAACACGATTTTTTTCATAGTAAATTAGGTTCTGCTCATGCGCGAAACAGTTTCAGAAGTTTGACGCGAACTATACTATTGAACAATTGCTACTTAATAGCATGTGTGTCGAAGCATTGCTAATAATTAGAATGCTCATTTCAGTGAAAAGTGAGGATGCTCGTTTTAAGCATGCTAACAAGCATGCTATTTATAAGCATGTGTAAGTGTAGCTTAAGGTCCGGTAATCAATTGCGTTATTTTCACATGTGTCAAATGTGTAAATAACGAAATCTGATCGGTTATCAAACACATCTCTCCTCTCCGCCTTGGTGGATACCGAACCTAAAGTAGTTTCTCTCTTAGGGAGACCCCACACTAGCGTTCGTTGAGCGTCAGCGTCGTGCCGGCGACCCCCCACACTAGCGTTTGTCAACGCCGGGACGACGCAACGCCCAAAAACGTTAGCGTGGGGGGGGTCGCGCGCACGACGCTGACGCTCAAGGAACGCTAGTGTGGGGATCTCTTACATACATACATACTACTAAACCCTCGTTGTTGCATGCAATAATTTGTATATGACCTAAAGCAACAAGGACTTATGTCTGAAGAACTAACAGATAGTCATTGGGCTAACTGCCCTGAATGGTAGAGCTCAATAGCTACCAACACTTTCACAAGATCATGCAACATTTGTCCACTGGTGTACGCCTATTAACAAACAGACCCTTTGAATTGACTCGTTTATTCCCAATAGGTCCGTTTAAAAAGACACATGACAAAAGTAGGTTAGAGTGGAAAGTGTCGAAATTTTCCTAAATAGTAAATTGAATTTATAGGAATATTAAAAACACCAATTCAGAGTTATTTGAATATAAATTAATTCATTACAAATATTATGTAAATAATTAATTTACACCAGAAGTGTCACTTAAAAAGTACGCGAGGTACAAAGCAAACCAAATGCAACAAATATAGGATTATATTCAGTGAAACATTAAATCCAACATAACAAACATTGGAGTACATTCCAATAGTTTGTACAAGCTGTGTACAGACAAGACGACTCAAGCTAATAGACTATAATCCCATTTGCCATAATTATTATCTCGGCATGTATCTAAGCTACTATTTTTACTATGATCGTCTCAAAATACCTCAAACCATGTTAATGAAAATATCGCAACCAACACACATTGTTAAAATAAAAATATCTGCGATGACCCCGTAGTCTCAGCTAGCAACCCGCGAGACGACGTTAGACTCCTATGCACAATGTGAATAAGTTACCAAGAGTGGAATGAAAACTAAAAAGGGTATAAATTATATTAAGTATTACCATTTTAGATTACTAAAATGTCTTAAAACGTCTAAGGCATCTTTACGAAAACTTATTGTATTTTTTCTTAATTTATTACATCATATATATACATAATTTCGACATAATCATTTATTAATAACGTAACATTCTCTGGCAGGTCAAGTAAAAAATTAAATAGTAACATATACATGTTTGGATGTTGTTAGGGCTTTTAAGCCAGGATTAACAATATGGTGCTAGTGTTTACAACATTATGTGCATTAGCTCAGTGTACACTCGAGGCCAGTTCCCTTGCGATGCCCACAACATTTGTAACCAAAACTGCATCAATCTATCTCGCTCTCATAATTTACAGACAAAAATAAAAACGAGAGTAATTTTATTGTATAATCAACCGGCATTTTATAGAAATTGGGTACAGCTTTGTGTCTCCACAGTCGCCTCAAATATACACACGTGTTTTGGTAATTCGACAATGATTAAAACATTTTATTCTATAACTATATACTTTAATAAATTTACGGATTACACAGAGACTTTCTATTTAGAATATTCGTTAAGAAAGGCGTGATCGCACAAGTATGCGGTCCTGCGGCGTTATTGCTTTAAATGCCAGGGGCTATAGCGTCGCTACGATAACGAGAAATTTTTGATTATCAGTTAAATTATTGAAACACACCTTAATCCCACTGCAATAAGGCTGTTTTACGTAAAACTGAAAATAGACAAATTCAACCACAGTTCAGGATTTTTCGTCACGTCACATTCGATGTATAGTAATTGTTCGATAAAACGCATTCATAACCATACTGTATGTGCTGTACTGTCCATGCATCCCTAATTGCGGATCCAAACGGAAGCAACGTCTCCAAAATCTATCACTGCCACCGAAGTCATGCTACAGCCCACTGACTTACGTAACGGTAAATGTTCAAAGAAAAGCGCTAGCCTACAAAATGTGTAGTCACCTTACAATACAAGTGAACGTGCAGTATCTATATACAGGCATCACTAATATTTTACTATCACAATCATCAACAAATTCAACTCCGGAGCGTTCTAAACATTATAGACATACGCGTAAACATCGATTGCGACAACATCCAATAGTTTTAAAAATACTATGACAAATTTACTTCAAATAACTTGTTAGTGATAATTTTTTGCATTTCGATTCCTATCATTATTTACATCGTAATACCGCTATCCAAAAGACATCCTTTTTAAAGTTATAATTACTACATGCTATCATAAAACCAGGTTCCGAATTTCACAATGTTTAATCAATAACATTAAACTTTACAAAAATGTGGGTGTATTGTTCGTGGGATAGGTTTGTGGAAAAACAGTACAAAGAAATTAGGCGTACATACATACGCCTTTTTCCCAACAGGGTAGGCAGATACCACATCTTTCCACTTGCTACGATCCTGACACACCTCTTGCGCTTCTTCCACTCTCATTAATCCTTTCATACATGCTCGTCGATTATGGTTACTCCTGACCTTACCTTTTCTGAGCACGTCTTGGACTTGTCCTAAGTAAATTAGGCACTTGCTGTGATATCATCTTAAGGGTCAAATATCAACACAGAGTAACATTTTTTGTGACTTTGAATTGGAAGTACGCCCTTGCCCATTAAAATAAACTGATGCATGCCTACATTCATTTGACACTTGTCTTTGGAAATGTTTTAGAACTTGACAGCTCAATCCAGCCCATACCAGTGATTATCAAGTCTCGATTTGTTCCCGAGGTATTGTTTGATTCTCATTTCAAGATCCCGCGTTCACCAAAGCCCTAAGGTTGAATTTGCAACCATTCCAACAGACTGGTTATTTGAAGTTGATCAGCTTTTTTAACACAGTTACTATAAACGTATTTGTAGACGCCCATTGAAGACGAGAATGTAAAATCATCATCAGCAACTTATAACACGCCCTAACTTTTTTGTTTGCTTAATCGCGTAGTGTCAATAAGATTGGTTATTTTTTAATACTTCATTTATAACAAATAATCTACAAACATTTATCCCATCGAGCCACGTTAAAAACTTTAATTTTAAAATTTCATTCAAATTGATATCGATTTATAACTATATTTTGGTTTCAGTCGCTGGGTTTATTGCGTCAGCTATATGTATAGGCCACACAGCAAGCGACAACACAGGCACATTCGACTATATAAAATACTCTTAAACACAGTCATCACAATATATTTCTCATCGTACAAATTCGTATCTAAATAATGCTGTATACTCTTCTGTAGTGTTTAATTTTGCCGAATCACCAAAAGCACTGAAACCCGCCGCCGACAAGGAAAGTAGACGTGACTTAGACTTGTCACTGCCCAATTCGGCAGAAGGTCCCACGGCCACAATATACGTAAATAAAATGACAGTAATTTACAGTAATTAAGTTCCTAGACATCTGGGGGACACAACGATCAACACTGCAAATGCTAAAAGGCGATATAAACAACAAATTGACGCATCATCAAAATAATCGACCATCAAAATTTACTAGCATTTAGATTAAAAAATGCTTTACAAGATGATTCTCGGAGAATAACACTAATAGTTAAGTCGATAACATTCAACTTTCACAAATATAAGTTGTTAACGGTCCGCCCTCAGCGACAATCCCGATATTAATGCTCACATTATGGGCATATAAGTTATCGTTACCAATTAATATTAAAGTAACATTTTGAATGTTTCGCTAGCAGAACTACTACGTGGCCAGATTCGCACTGACGCCATAATATGTTCTCTAGGGAACAAATAAGCTGAAATGAAAGTGCTTTAGATTCGGATGCAACAGATCGCCATTTCACTATCCAATACAAACTGGGCTGTCATCCTTGTCCCCAAGAAAACGTGGCACCAGTTCTGTCGTGGGTTTGATCCACTACATGATAAACCGCGATTAAAATGTACAAATATTGGAGTTTGCAATGTAAATAACGTGAAGATAAGGCTATTTATTTAAACAAGTCCATGCGATAGTAACACAGTATAACAATCGTAAGTCCAGCATACAATCCAATTACTTAAACTTTTTCACGGGTACCATGGATTTCATATTTCAACATTAGCACTAAACTAGAAAGCGAAAAACATTTTATATAGTACAGAAAATATCTCAAACGTGCGCTGGTTAAAAGCATGGCTCTACTTAAAATGATCTTTGCACTGAGCCTAGGACACGTTTCACGTCGTAATAAATTGACGCAATTTCCACACACACGTCCGTTATTCATGAATGATATCACCCGACACAAAGTGGAGCAGACGTCACACGAAGCGCGCATGTAACATTTCGTCCCCGTGTTATTCAAATTACGTAGAGCCGTATTAATCGGTCGCTAAGGGGTCGAAACTATGAAATTCATGATATAACAAGTGGAAGCGGTCGCGAAACAGGAATAATTCCGTACAATGACCCGACACTCATTTCTACTACTCAACATCCGAACGGGGATGATGGCAACATTGGCAACACACAAGTATGGGTTAGAATCGGAAGCGATTCCGCATTTCGGCGAGGATCTCTACTCAGTGGAACGTACACGAAGTTTCGTATAACTTTAAAAGGCTGAAATCCCAATTAAAACAAGTGTTTCTTTAAGTTTCATATTTTGAGCACTATGAATACGCCTAAATTCAGAAACGACTATCAAAAGTTGAGCACTCTTTAAATTGATGCTGTCCTGTTATATGTCAGTAGATGTGAAAGAGGCAGGTAAACATTTGAGGGATGCTCGTTTTCACATTGTAGTTTGTAGATTCGGGCATTAGAAGAATATCAAAGAATCAAGCAAGTTTTCGAACTGGTATTTCTTAAACGCCTAACGATTTACGAAGCTTCGTGTTCAGACGAACGAGAGTAGACTTTAAACTGTTAGTATCGCTTGGTTTGGGTGCTCGCTGTAGGGGCGTTCGGGGCGTTTTGGGGCGTTAGGCGCTCAGTTGTAGATCTTGATGGCCTTCTCGAGGTAGTTGACACGGGAGCGCTTGGGCGTCTTGTTGATGTGCTCCAGGCCGAGCCACGGCCGGCCGCCGGTCGCGTCTGGAAGCGACATGTCTTCATTACATTTTAGCACACATTCCCGGGAGAACCGACACTATACATCAATTTGTATGTATGTTATAGAAAACTATGCTGTATCACTCACACATCAAGCTATTATTTTAACGAAAATAAGTAAATATATTATTTTTTACTGATAAATCATTTAGCTGATAATCTCACTTTTTACGCACACATTAACTTCCTTGCCTGACTAAAATAACCTATGTTTAACTTAAGTGATTTAAAATTAAAATATGTTTTATTGAAAAAAAGCAAATTACTCGTAATATCCCTATGTGAAGCTAAGAGGCGAGAGCCTGGTAATCTGTAAAACAGGTTTCTAACCTAGTGCGGATACCAGTCTCTCACATTATAGCTCATCATTATTCAATGTGAAATGTAAGCTAGACCTAGAAGTGTAAGCTATAATTGTGAAGGAGAAATAAATGCTTTTATTATTATTATTATTATTACTAACAAAAATAAGCTAAAACATTATTTATGACTGCTTTAAGATTTAGCTATTCATTTCAAAGAAGTTCAGTTTACATATTGCACTATATGTTTGTTCATTTATTTTGATCAATCAAAATCAAAGGAAATATTTACCAAACCCTTATAGAGGTGAAAACAATGGTCAAAACAAGTTCAGTTTGCTGAAGATAACAATTTTTATTTCGATACCTTATTATAAAGTAGCACTCGTCATTCCCAGTGTAGTTTACCGTATTGAAAAGATGAAACAGTAATAAAAAAGGAAGTATAATAAAACATATAAAATACTCACTTGCGTTACTACTTGGCTTGAAGTCGAAAATGTTTATTGACGCTCCTTCACTTATGTAATTAGGTCTGCCATTTGTCACTATAGCAAAATTGTACTGAAACAAAAGATAAATAATATGAAAGTCATTTTAGTATATTACGTGAAATCTAGTAGTACAAAGTGGTTGGCTGTTTGTATGTCCAGAACTGACGCGCGTTTTTGTTATACAACAATGCCTAAGAACCAAGGGTATTTTCAATATCATGCAGATTCCATCACGTACGAGAGATTGACCCTCCCCTCTCCCGCCCCACACCAGATGCGATGCGCTGTTTGTATGAAAAGAACACTCATGCAAGCGGAGCAATCCTGCGTACGTGATGAAATCGCAAGATATTCCCTAAGCTAGTTTTTTTTTTTTTTTAATATTGCCCGTCAAGATGACCTCACTCCACCTGATGGAAAGCGGTCGTGAGGTCCAGATATGAGGTTGACAAGCCCAGTCATTCAAACGAATCACTGGGCTGGCCATCCTCACCTTGAAGGCCTGCAGAAATGCCTTTTCACGCCCCGTGAGAGTTTCCTAATATTAGCAGCAGTGTACCCCATATCTTGCATCACTTCTCTCGTAAAACGCGTCATCTGAACAGTTCCCCCTCCCTAACTCCCAAGGCGATTCGATGTTTGTCACTTGTATTTGACAGCTTGTCAGCCAATGACGATGCAGTATTTGACGTCAAATAGCAACCATAAGTGCGCTTTCACATTTAGGCGACTTGAGCAGCGCGACAGTCACGCCACTGATAATTTCGTTCTGTAAAAGACAGCGCAGCAGCGGCGCGTGGCAGTCGCTACATTCAGTAGGCGCCGAGTTAGTGTGCGTTTCCACCAGAGATGTGCCAGGATGCCTTGCGAGGGATGTGTGTTAAGAACCAATACAATTGTTTCATTCACCTAGCTTCGCGATTCTGTTGGTTCTTAAGAAACACATTCCTCGCAACGCATCCTCGCACATCTCTGGTGGAAAGGCACCCTTAGTGTTGTAAGCGAACGTTTTTGTTGACAGACAGCAAAATGAGTGAGTTCGTCACCGAATGATTGATTATTGCGTGGATTGCAATGCACTGCTGTTTCTATCATCATCGCAGGCATCTGCTGCTGCTGCGCTTCTATCGCGCTGCTGACGCCCTAATGTGCAGCGGTCTTTCTATTGAAATCGCGACAGCGGAGGAGCCATTCACCGCGTGTGAAATGCGTACCTTTTCCCACTCCTTGTCAGGTATGTCGAGCTTCTTCTGCAGGTCCTTGACAGCCTGAAAAGCTCGTCGTGCTTTACGTGGGTCTACCAAAAATGCGAAGTTGCCAATCCGCCGCCAGTACACACTGTTTACCCGAATAAATACGCGATCGGAGCCATTGCATACTCTACTTGTGCAATGTGTACCTTTTCCAACTCCTTGTCAGGTATTTCGAGCTGTTTCTGCAGCCGTTCCTCGACGACCTCGAAGGGCTCGTTGGGCTTGTCGCGCGTGAACCATACAGGCGACGTTGCCAATTTAACAGCCGCTCAGGTTGAGCAATTGTCACGGTGATAATGTTATTGCAAGCGGAAATCGACTTCTAGGAAACCGCGGCTTGTTGTTCCAAAAGAAGAACTATTACGGTAAGCGAGAAAGACGCTGGATAGTACCTACGTTATTAAATGAGCTGCCCTATGATCTCCTTAAAACAGTTGTAAGTAAAAAGCACCTAAAAGCTACACTTTGTGTCCATAGTAATCATAGTATGAATTTATAAATTTCTGCCGTGCTGGTCACCTTAAACGAATTGTTATTGACATCTGACATGTTTTTTTTTTCTTTTATATTCATATGCTAACTACCAATTTCATTGTTGACATTGTACTACCAGATAATTATTTATGACCGTGATTATTAACTGAACTTTTGACATCTGAATTTAATTTTATTGACTAACTTTACTATATTAACTTTATTTAGGTAATTTATTTAATTTTAATAAACTGTCAATTTTTTTTTTCTTTGGGATAATTATTGTGAAATGACCCAATTTGATGTTTATAAATTGCATGACGACAATATATTTTGACATCGCTGATCGATAAAACATGCATGTCCAAAATATAAATATAAGAACTTCAAATGTACCATGTTTTATGCAAATAAAGAATTATCTTATCTTATCTAATCTGATAAGTAAAAAAAAATGTAATACATACCTAATTAAGCACTGTGTTGCATATCACTGTTAAAATGATAGCGAATGTGACGATTATGTGCCCATCTCTTTTGGTGTGTGTGCGTGGGTGTGTGCGTGTGTGTGTGGGTGTGTGTGGTGTGTGTGTGTGTGTGTGTGTGTGGGTGTGTGTGGTGTGTGTGTGTGTGTGTGTGTGTGTGTGTGTGTGTGTGGGTGGATGGGTAGATGTAGATTATTGTACATGTATTTCTATGTGTATGCTAAAGTTGGTGCGACGTTCACTTTGTATGTTAAAAAGAAAATTGAGTACTTATGTTACCTATATATATGTCTCACAATGTTTTGTTACACGATGAATGTGTTGAAATATCCACGGGAACTACTGCCGACAAACTGTTTCTCAGTTTGGCAGATGTTGTTTAAGTAAATAAGTTTTGTAGTATGGATTTTTTTTTTTTCAAAACTGTTATTTCGTGACGTTCAAAGGAATCTCGACCCTAGGGTGGTAGACCACAATTTTGGCAGATCGTACACGCTGTTAACCCAAAATAAATTGCGATTGGAGTCAAACGCCCTAGGGTGGTGTGGACCACATTTTCGGCCGACCGTTGCGATCGGTTGATGCTTAGCTTGTGCAATGCGTACCTTCTCCCACTCCTTGTCAGGTATGTCGAGCTTCTTCTGCAGGCGCTCGCGCACGGCCTGGAAGGGCTCGTTGTGCTTGACGCGCGCGTAGAAGGGGATGCCGAACGTCGCGTACACTTGCTTGTGGAAGTGCGCGCACGGGACCAGCACTTCGTCCTCCTGGAACAAGGGAGTTTTGCAAGGTTGATAAAAATCATCATTTAAAAAAAGGCAAAAAAAAAAGCACATTAGTCTTCTACCCTCACGTTGTGGATTTTACCGCACGCGTTTTTACACACAAAACGTTTCGCGAACTATTTCATTATACGAACAGCAGAGTGGACATCGCTACCCGCGCTTGTGTTTCCGAACCAATACAATCTGGGTCAAAGACCAAGAGTGAATAAACATTTACTAGGCAGGCATTTTCTATCATAGATCGCATCGTCACTTACGGTCAGGTGCGATTGCGTTTAACTGGTCGTCTGTGGTGTAAAAAGTGCAGTTTTTTTTATATTTTTTGAGAACCATGTGGGGTTTTATGACCGACACTACATATCTACATTACAAATGGTTAGCTAGCATATACCTACAACGTGTACATACCTGCAGCTGGACCTCATCTTTGGGTATCTCTTCTATTCTGTAGAGTCTGGGCGGCGTGATCGTGACCTGGTCCAGCGTCAGCTCGGGGTCGGGCCCCGGGAGCACTTTGTGACACGACACTTCGACGATTCTTAACCTGTAAGGAGACATCAATATTTTTTTGTTTTCATTCGATTTTTGTTGTACAGTTAAATAATAGCGGCTATTTTTTGAGCTAAAATGATATTTATTTCGAAGAAGAAAAAAAATTAACTGTC
Organism: Udea olivalis; assembly: GCA_947369235.1. Lineage (NCBI taxonomy): Eukaryota > Metazoa > Arthropoda > Insecta > Lepidoptera > Crambidae > Udea > Udea olivalis. The sequence goes on along the minus strand of OX376350.1, from coordinate 14,164,501 downwards.
AAAAAGGAGCTACCCTCTACTATTAATCGCAAAAGAAAAAAAAGGAACATATTTTTTTAGTATCTTGTCTAATCTACAACAAATAACTTACCTCCGTGAGCCATCAGGAGACATTTCAACTACTTTAGCTGCCTCTTCTAAAATATCTGCAACTTTCCCACCTTTATTTGGATATAAAATTAATTCTTTATCTTCTTTGTAATTTGGGCCAACCTGAAAATTTTACCATATAATATTATTATTATCCTGCAGTTTTTGTGTTAGGTACTAAATTGGGTCTGAGACGCTTGGCCATAAAATAAGTACAGTAAAATAAGTAACCGTTTTCTGTGTTGCCAGTTTGCAATATGTAATCCTACTTTTTTGGGACATTTTGATGTTTTACCACCTTTCCATAAAATTATTTTTTATGACACAAAACAAACACTAATGTTCGTCACATGAATATCCTGGCCGGTAAGCCAATGACCTAGTCAAAATCTGCACAGTAACTCACCCATAAACATTTGAACTGTCTTTTGTTATCCAATTCATTAACTTTAATTGATAATATCTGGTAAAATAACTTCTTAGGGCACTTTGGTTTACAGTACACTAACAAATCCTTAAGTATTCCGTCGTATGAGTATCTCAGAGCCATTCCAGGTGTGTCCTTGTAACTACAACAATGAAAAGTAGAAATTACTATTATATTTCAGTATAAGATGACGATCCTGTGAGCATACGTTAACTCTAAATTTAAAAAAAAAAAATGTGTTCATTCTGAACTCGGGAGATAAATACAATAATATCTAGGGTTAAACATATTTTATATAAATAAAAATTTAACCAAACTTAAGATAATATAGTCTCTGCTCAATCCCACCTAGGCATATACGTGATACATCCTCATAATGTCGGACAATTTGTGTAAAAAAAATGTAAAAAGTGTCTACTGAATGGGTCCACCGAAACAATATCATAGGGTTCGGCATATCTTGCATTAGGCACAATACTGGCTGCCTTCGAGCGGGGCAATAGTGCCCTTTGCTGTGGGACCCAAACAAATAAAGAATAAGAATAGAAGCTAACATAAAAACTTACTTTTGACACTTGAAGAACTGTATTAAGTATGGGTCCACGTTGAGGTGCTGTCCCACCGCTCGCGCCATCTGGTCGTAGCGCATCTGCATCGATAACTCCATTGTGAAGCTAAACAACAAATATCTTGTTAATCTCTGGATAGAACCTATTAAAATAGGTTTTAAGTCAGTTTGTTCGCCAAACACTTCTGAAGTTATATAACAACTGAATTTTAATGTAATTGAGAATGCAGTGATTTATTTCACGTAAAATATGTTTATATCTTGTGAACCAGTTGGGTGGCTAGATCAGTAGCAACGCCTAAATAAAAACAATTAGCAATAATTGATACAATCCGATCGGTCTGACTGAACGTCGCGCGTGGGGAAGAAGGATAAAGAAACGGAACGCCACTATCTTATAGAAATAGAATCATAACATTTATTAAAATATGATTTCAAAATCACATTGACTATTTAGAACAAAGAATGAAAAATTACGCCATCATTAGGCGAAAATAAAAACCTCCTTTTTATTTAACTTCCATTGATAAAAGAAAGTAGGCCATTCGGATCTAGCTACAGAAGCAACTCACCCGGGGTCGTTGGGTAGCGTTTTGTCCACAAACTGCACCTCCACCTTGTAGAATATGTACTTGAAGTAGTCCTGGCAGGTCGGCAGCTCCAGATCCTCGTGGCGGTGGTCTGCGCGCTCGAACACAATGATGTCGCCGTCCATCAGCTCGTCCAATACCTGGCCGCGTGCACACGACTCAATCCAAGCGGCGACGGCGTGTAGCCGTGAAGCCGACAACGCTGGGTTTACACGGGACGGTTTTGGGGGACTAAATTTAGCAAGCGCGGATCCTCGAGGAGGCAATTAATACAATGGGCGTGATGACCGATGTTCTTTACTTCTATGTAATAAAAGAAATCTAAAATTGACCGCTGCACGCTTCAAAGTGTCATGGCGTCGCTTTTGACGTCACTTTAGAATTTGCCTGTGCTAAGAATTAATTTGAACTAACATTTGTTTCTTGAGTCTAAGCGGACTTCCATAAAAGCTGATAGGAAAGAAGATGTGTTTTGATAACTAATTAAGATTTCGTCATTTCCACGTTTTACAGATAGATGAACTAACTAACTAAGACAGGAAATTAACTAAGCGGGCCGCCCGTCACGGGCTACCCAGTCTGTCCCATTTCTGCACGCGAATTTTAGGTGACGGGCCAGGAGGGGCATGTCCGCCAGCCCTACAACTCACGCGACCTGACCTGCCCGCAACGCCCCTGGTGAACGCAACGGGAAGTCATTCGCTCTTAAAGACGTCCAACATATTATTATCATGGCGGATTGCGCAATTTTGTAGATTTCCTTTTTAGTTTAAGAGACATTTCAGTTATTTTTACTGATTGTCATCATTTCTATTTATTTATTTTTTTATTTATTCAGCAAATACGTTAACAATGAAAAAAGTTGATAAGATACCGCATAAACTCGTTCGAGTTTTACGGGGCATCCGCGCCGTCAACATTGTTTATTCTTACGTTACCAAAGTTTTTTTAACAATAATATTTCATTCTTCACCAGGAAAACAATAAATGAAAAAGATGAAGGGTAGGTGGTTATTTTAGCAAAAACCCGTGTACACACCACCGACTATTGTACATTCTTTGTGCGCGAGTGTTATTAGCAAAATACAGTATGATGTTTTTTTTCGAATACGGTACTTCAATTTCAAATAGCAATAATGCGTGAAGTAAGTCGTTTGAAAGTGAGTGTGTGCATGTGTAAGTATGAATGCAGGTGTTGGGGATCGTGAGCGAGCATGTGAGTGAGTGAGGAGGATTGTGTGTTTGTATGCATAAGTAAGCGCACGGTGTGTGTATTGAAATGTCTTAGCGACATCACTATCCGCTTAGCGTATGACTTAAGATTGCCCCTCCCTAAACCAAATACTGGTGGATCCGCACCTGACAGCGAGTCGACTGAATGTGTGACTTTGTGAGGCCGCTAGCTTAGCCACGGCAAAAACGACCCGTGTAAACCAAACTTATTTGCATATAAAGTAAAGAAATATTTTAAAAGTAGCGGCAGTTATAATAACATAGCATTCTAATAATCAGAAACAGCTGATTGCGTTATTTGCTAAGTTTAATCATATAGAAAGCTACGAATGTCTACCAAGAGTTATGATCAAAATTGATTCTAACTTTGTGCTGGGTTTTTTTTCAAAGCTAGCTTGCATTAAAATTTGTTGCAAAATGAAATATTATACATGTTATGAAATTACTTTGCATGATTATCATTAGAGAAAGTGAAACGAAGGCATAGGGATTATAATAATATGAGTAATGGCTCTAAAGCATTTTTATGATAATGCCTGTTTATATAATTATGTATAAGCCGTGAAGCAGATTTGAAATTTAACACACAGAGTACCATACCTTTTTGGTATTCATGTTTATCTACATAAAATGTATCTAACATTAAATCAATCATTTTATCGCAGTAAATTGACATTTACCAATATTTTGTATTCTAAGTTATTTTAAATGTTACTTTTTAAATGTTTCGTGAATATGACAAAGAGTATAAATTAACTTTGAAATTTCTATAGATATCAACGGATCTGAAAACTGTTGAGGTGTTATCAGCATTAAGCATTGCAACAAGTATGAACGTAAAACTTTTAAATTATACCTTTTCCAGAGGATCGTTGTAATTGTTGATTTTTTCTACAAAATCTGGCTTGATTTCTTCATACAAAACGAGAGGAGTGTCTGGAGGGAATCCTGCAGAACAAACAAAATACAATTACAATTGAAAAATCATCTTATTGAGTAATTATTTTGCGCGCTATTTAAAGAGTGCATAAACCTCTCACAAAAAATTGGCACACAGAAAAATTACCCTGTATGTTATGCTATAAGTTAGTTATGTGAATTGTTTCTTACCTGCACGTTTATTGAGTATCGGTATGAGATCAGCGGGCTTGCTAGCGATAGGCAAGTAATTGTGTCCGCAGTAGTGAATGCGCTTCTGCTTCGGGTCGTAGTACTTGAAGAACAGAACCACGTCGTTCTCCTTATCGAAGGTTGGAAGCGCGGTGAGCCCTGAGTCAGGGGGAAGCATTTCAAGGAAGATATTCCATGGATTCATGTTCTCGGACACGTCTGCTACTGTCTTGTGGTGATCGTTTACGATGTCCAAGCAGGTTGGGCGACAAGTCTGGGGAAGACAGAACACTTTTTGAAGACTGTTGGCGGAACGGTGGTATGTTGAGTACGGCATTAAACTCTTCGGTTTAGCCGCGTAAATCTTGACAGTAACTAGCCGTTGAGTGATGTGACTAAGTCATACTTTAGTTAGCTGCATTCAGCTTTTTTTTCTTTTTGTTTGTTTTGCTTTAGAAAATTCATTATCAATACAAAAAAAATACTATAAATGGTGATTGGGATAAGGTTCATCATGTCCACTTCCCAAAAGGACTTATTTTTTCAAAGATTATTTATGTTGGATTAGGTTAATTTATTTCATAATCCAACATTTCAATATACCTACGTTACATTTGATGTCACCTGAAAGAATTTGCATTATGATCGTCAAAATTATTATACAAATTAAAATGAATACAATAAACAGAATGTCCAAACCGAAAAAAAAAATTAAAAACAAATACAAAGTAAAAAAAAACACATGTGAAATAAATTAATAAAAATAAAACAATGCAATCAAAAATAAAAAAAAAATAATTAATAAGTCATGCGAAGTCATCATTCAAAAATTCTTTAATACAAAGCTTTTTCCAACAAAAGGTTTCTCAGCTGACGTCGGAATGTTTCGTCAGATTGTGTATTTTAACGCTAGGGCTAGCTTTTATTTTCAGTATCGTAAATTATTCTCAACGTTTCTTAACAAAGGATTAGGTTTTTATTTATTGAATTATGGTAGCATTCAAATGACTAAAAATAACTTCAATAATAAAATAAATAATCTTTTAAAAAAAGTGTTACTTTTGGGAAGCGGACCAAATGACTACTAAACAGACATTGTTTTGTCATGTTTTAAGCTATAGAACTTTTGAAACTGCGACAAAATCCTGAACAAATTCAGTTAAAAAGGGGAATCAGATAAATCAAATTAAAATAAGGCAGTTCACGAACATCTCAATATCTTCATGTTGGTCTGGAAAAGCGACGATAAAAGCGTAGTGTATTATTCTAAGATCTGAGCTGTGCGCGAGTTGTGTGCCTACATGCACAGTAGCTTACGTACCTGGTTAGACCGCGCGCTGAAGGGCCACGGGCGCAGCTGCCCGCGCGGGTAGCGGAAGTTCTCCGCCAGCATGTCCATGAGCTCGGCGACGGTGGCCTGCTTGCGCACGCGGAACACGCGGTAGTGCGCGCGCTCCGGGTCGTACAGGTCGTTGCCTTGGTGCCCGTCGAACGCTTCCTCTAGCACCACGTTCACGTTCATGTAGAGGTGGGCTTCGTTGCGCTCTTTGCGGCGGATCTATGGACAATAATCAGGACGTAAATTCTTGCAAAAATAAACTTAGTAACTATTAATGGCACGACTACGACATAACCGGGCGATTGCTTCAACTAACTCAGCTACCAAGATGCTGTTGTTTCACATGTCAGTAGAAACGGAAGGGACAGCTATACATGTAGCGGCTGCTCAAATTTGACTGTCGTTTCAGAATCCCGAATTCGTTTCGAAACTAAAGATGAAAGTTTGAATAAAAAAAACACATCGAACGTCCGCGTAGGGCGCAGCCCGGAGCGGCCAACCCCGCTTTTCAACTCTTTTCGCAAGTCCAACTCGCCCCTCCACCCAAAAAATACAAAGCCTGTAATGAAGGCCTTTGATGTCGCGGCTCTTGTTTTTGTAACCTTTGTGTTGTCCTTTTGTCCTTGTTTGCTTGTGAAGCCGTAGGCTGAGCGCCCGTACACAGTAAGAGTTTTTAGCTCATGCCAACCGATAGTGTTACTCTCTCTCTGTGGTTGCTGTATCCATCAGTTTTTGAATCCAAGAAAGGAAACAAATTTTACATCTCTCATATTCGGTAAGTAGGTCCTTATTACCCCCAAATGGGACTTGTAAGTGACCAATTAGCGCTCTAGGGTAATAATGTAGCTAGAAAAGCCCTCGGGCGGTAAGTAAGTAAAAAAAACCCTGCACTCTTTCGAAAAGTTTGCGTACATCTAACCATCATTGGCAATAGACATCATCCATTCAGCAAATATCGACGGCGAAGCTCAATTTCGTTCTTAAAAAAAAAATGAAAAAAGGCGGGAATAGAAAACTTTTAGTTTAAATATTGTTTGTTTTTGGGATTTTTTTATAATTACGTGCTAATTAGGAAAAAAACATGAGTTCTGCAAGTGATGAAGATATAAGCTGCACTCCCGATTCAATGAAAATGGAAGCTGAAGCAGCAATTAACAATATTTTACCTGAAAGTTCTAGAGAGAGATATTTGAAAACTTACGAGTTGATGAAGTGGCGAAAAGAAAAACGAGTAAAGTCTTTATCTGAGACTGTATTCTTAACATACTTTAGTGAGCTATCAAAAAAGCTGCAGCCATCTAGTTTGTGGTGCATTTATTCAATGTTAAAAGCAACTATGAGTACTAAACACGACATCAATATCAAGAACTTTTCAAAATTATCATCTTTTCTAAAAAGACAATCAGCTGGGCACAAAAGCAAAAAGTCAAAGGTTTTTACAGCGCAAGACGTGAAAACATGTATAAATGAAGCCCCTGATGACATATATTTAGCTGTTAAGGTACGTAAAATAACAAATCACATAATGGTAATACTTCATCATTTATCTTTTAAATTCATGCAATCCTATAAAACATACTTATTTTTATTTTTCGCTTGTTTTAGGTGGTTCTTATCTTCGGTATAACTGGCGCATGCCGAGGTATTGAATTGACAAATATAACAATAGAGAACATAGAACAACAGGGTCAGTTTTTAGTAATTAAACTACCGAACACAAAAACTAAAATTGACCGAACATTTGTAGTTCCTCAAGAATTCTCTGAATTCGTACAAAAATACAGAAATCTTCGTCCTGAAAATGTAAACACCAACCGATTTTTTTTGAATAATAATAAATAATAATAAATTATTTATTTGCAAGAATATGGTCATTCATTACAGGTCTTATGTTTAAGTATTCTACAACATATTCTATCGTTGGACGATGTGCAAATATTTTACAATTATAAACAATTCTAAAACATCAAAATGTATCATGCATTCTTACATTACATTCTTTTTAAGCAATTTTGTAACAATAAAAAATATAATAATTTTAAAAAAAAGGTCAATAAATCATTCATGTCAAAATCATTAAAAACAATAAGAAAAATTACAAAACAGTCAACATTTAATTTAAATAATGTCAGTTTTTATCATGAAGTACCACCAAGGCAAGTGCTACAAACAAGTTATTGGAAAAAATACCATCAGAAGTATGCCGAAGCAAATCTCAAGTTATTTAAAGTTAGCAAACCCGGAATTGTACACAGGTCATTGCTTCCGGAGAACATTGGCTACACTTTTAGCCGATGCTGGGGCTAACTTAAAATCCAGCAAGGTGGCTGAAGGTTACATTGAAGATTCCATACAAAAAAAAAGTACAATTACCAACCAAATAACGGAAACTATTCAGCTTTCAGAAAATGAGACATCTTTCTCAAGAGATGATCCGCAACCATCAACTTCTGCTGAAGAAAGCTTCATCCCGTCAGATTTTGTCCATGACCATATCACAATCTCAAACTAATAACATACCCAAAAAACACCTGTCCCTAAAATTTGAAAATTGTTCTCATTTCACTATAAATTTTAGCTAATAAAATGTTTTATTCTTGTGATGCCGGTTTTTTTCTACTTACCTCACAATCGAGATGTAAAGCAGAGTAGTTAGCTCGGGTGTAAGCATCTATTGCACCCTTGAACTATAGGTGCCCTCCCTGCGGTTGTGCGCCTAAATATCTCGGGCTGCAATTGATGCCTTACAGCCCTTGGCTACTAATCTAGTATTGACGCCCACAAATTGTATAAATTACGCAAACTGGCTAATTTATTAAGTTGCTCATACTGGTCGAAAAACTCAATTCAATAACCAAATAATTCCACTTCATAATGAAGCAAAAACACATGCCCAAAACTAACACAAGAGCTTATTTATATGTCTACTATGTATAGAAAGTTGTATAAATGATTTTGGTAACAATCTTTATATAACTTACAGTTTCAATCCGCTTCTCCTCAGCTAATCTCTCACTGAGCTCTGTAGGTATGTCTGCTTGAGTAACTTCTTGTAACACAGTTTTCAACTGCGAATCTCTGAAATCATACACATGCATTAGATTCAAATTAGTAATTTTGGTGCATCCTAAATTAGAATTGAGAAAATCGGTAGAAGACTGATTGACGCAGAACGGCTGGTAAGTTAGTTGTGGGAGTTATGGATGGATAGGCCACTCTGCGCAAAGAACTTATTGGCCGTTGGTAAAGAACTTTACACCTGGCTGGATTGTTGAAGGATGAACTGTACTCCTACAACGAGTTTAGCTCGACGCTAGCGTCTGTAATTAATCCTTGTATGGGAATTCGGTTCAGCGTCCTCAGTGAATAGCAGCAACTTAAAACGTTGTTATCTTAGATAGTAAGAGTATACAGTGTTGGCCACTTAATTAGAGATACCAGTCGATTTTCATATACAAGAAGTAACTTTGAAGTCTTGATTCTTGAGGAGATCCAGATCGCCATCAAACACACCGTCCTAAAACAGAGAACTCTGAACTTTCTATCTCTTAGAATAAAATGCTGCTCAGATCTGTTGACTGTGTATGGCAATCTCCTCCGTAGACTCCCTAGATGGCTATCATCACTATGTCTACCATGAACAGCCATTTTAAATTTACATTATCGTTCTTTTAAAAAAAATTATTGGGATTTGACATTGTCATGTCACGTCATGTGTCATCTCAATACATTTTTTTACGCGAACGATAATGTAAATTTAAAGTGGCAACTTGTGGTAGATGTACAGATCACAGCTCAGTCAATCCTTGGCGGAGAATCAAGACTTCAAAGTTACTTCTTTTGTATAAAAATTTACTTGTGTCCCTAATTATGTGGCCTTCACTGTATACTAATGAAGGTCGCAGTTTTCTGGATGATACCAAATACTCTAGAAATCAATCGAAGGCTTATGTTTTGCAGTAGACATCCTAACACTGCCAATTATGATTATGACAGTGACATCTCATCTTATGTGGTCTTACCTAATATAGACCAACATGTAGGCGTTGGTGCAGTGGCGCACGGTGAGAGCCATGTCCTCGTCGTGGCCCCCGTAGTTGTACTCGATGGCTTCTTGCTTCGTGCAGCGGGACACTACGTCGTCGTCGAACTTGCACCACTGACGACAAATTACATAATTTAATAGGTTATCAATCCTTGATATCAATGTTCATATACACCAACCTAGATTTTATTTGATTAATAATATTCCTTCAATAATAATACTTATTCAAGGGCAGTAAACGTTTGTAAGAACATGTGGCGGGAACGAGGTGCTTTAGATCAGCGATTCTTAGTGGATTAGTAAAATCAGAGTGTTTCATAACATTTCTTTAGAATGAAGATAAGTGTTTTGAATTTCTTTGAGCTTTTCTCTGATAGCGATCTTCGCCGTGGGATACTTATTGGCCATACATTTTTGATTCTACCTTTCAATATTTGGCAGAACTTGACAATTAATGAATAGATAAAGTGAGAACTATGGGACGGAAGCGAAGTATTCTAGCAAGCTGTCCCAATCCGCCGACGAGTAGTGCTATAAACGCCGCGTCACCACAGAATGTAGGGGAGCTGCACAAGGCATTGTTGCGCAATATCTGGCACCCGGGTGGGCTGGTGTACCAGCTGCGTTAGGTCTTGCATGAGAGCAAACGCCTGGGCAGTTCGGCCTGCATGGTTTGTTTTTGATGAGCCTAACCAGGACTCATGGTGGGCTTTAAAGTCTCCCAAAAACACCATTTTGGCATTTAGGAACTGCGCCTGAGCGTTGTCTGCAGCCTGACCCAGATGTTCGGAGAGTCGAGTTGTCTCAGCGTCTCCTAGGCAGCGTAGACGGCTACAGCAGACGTCCGCCCTGACGAATAGGCATACACCGGTTTTCGGTTGGAAGGACTCTTTCAACACATAGCCAGGGTAGTGCAGGTATGACATATCGGCAGGGCGGCCTATCTGTGTTTCCAGCAGAAACAGCGTCGGCGACGCTGACGGTGAGCCGTCTCGAGGTGTTGACGGACGGCGTTGAGGTTTGCATGGAGTCCGTGGATATTAGCAAACTCCACCTCAAATAGCGTGATGGTGGGGGATGGAGATGCTGCTGTTGGCCTGTTTCGTTTGCTCTTAGCTGCTATAGAAGTGGGAGAATGGGCGTGGAAGGACGACTATGATCGAGGCAATTAAAGACAAAGTGTGGTTTGTCTTGCTTTGCTATTAAGTTGTGTAGAATAGTGTAGGCCGGTCCGCCGGACGGAAGGGCGAGCCCCAGTAAGGGTATTTTGGCCTTGCCCCACCGGAACCGGGCATCACCTGGCACGATGAGCCAACCCGAGATTATGCGCGGCCTGGTGGGGCAGCCTCCAGAGGTGGTTAGCCCCTTTTGGGGCCCTGTACTATGCCGCGGCAGGCCAGTGGCACCACCGTTTTTACGGGTCTCCTTGGCCGCCGGGTCGATACACACTATACACACAATACCGCCGCTGAGGCTCCCACTGGTCCAACAATTGCCACGATCACAGTTCCCCTGGCACCGGTAAGTGCAGTGCTGATCCAGGAACTCGACCTGACCGAGATAGGTCAGAATCACTTGGCGGGTTTTACACAACTGCATTGTGGTAACAACAACCAGCCGCCATAAGTCTCCCACCTGGAGAGCAGATGGTCTGCTCCAAAAATCCCTTAGTCGCCTCTTACGACACCGATGGGGCTGCGGAAAGTATTTTTCTAAAGTGCCACCACCAGCACGGCACAAAAAACGTATTGCCAGGCATGTGACATTCCGCCGCTTAAGTACGCTTGGCAGACTCACCCAACCGAGGGGCTAGTGGAAATTGTTTGCCGATCGGCTCGCACACTCGCCGTGTCATGATGCGCGTTTTGCCACAGATTACTTATAGGTAGTCCCTCACCTAGAGCATTTTCCTATAATGCAACGTTTCAGATTCGCTTTTGAGCATTACATTACAGTACGGCATGGCAAACATTCGCCTGCAATGTACATTTCAGATTCGAATTTTCGCATTAAATTACAATACTGCCTAACAAAACTTCAGGGAAATTGTATCAAAATATTACACATTGTAACATCAAGTTGCGCACTGTAATGCGCGGTTGTCCTTCCTCACCGATGTAATGCTCGACTCTATAACGTTGCATTACAGGAAAATGCTCTCTCTAAGTGAGGGAGCACCTTAATAGTAACTACGGTACAGAAAAATCACATCCATAGCAAAATGTCAATTTTCATAATCCTAAATGCGTACACTGTCATGATCATGACTCATGTGACAGACATATTGGCCAGGGCTACCTCTTTCGATACAGGTAGTCAGTATTTACAGTACGTCATCGCGTCAGTTCAACCGCAAAACTCGCGTACAAATGCTCTACGCGGCTGTTGACAACCAACTGCCAAATGAGTCATGGAATACCCGGCGGCTGGATGGTAATCATCGCGCGCAAGTACATGCAGTGGCAGAGGCCTGGTTTTGCTTCTGATTTGTTAACATTTGCAACCCTGCTCTCTGTCAGCTAAATCAGTTTCGATTCAGCAGCGCGGCGCTCAATAGGATATAAACGCTTGCAAGCAGGTGACAGTTGTATGCACAGGCACATTTTGATACCGAAACTTTGCTTTTGTTCGAGAGTGATCCTTCTGTAAGGTGGTATTATTGCTTATTTGTAGTAGCCTACCTTTCCGTCACCCCTAGGGTTGATGAAAACGACGTAATGCCCGCCGTGGTTGTCGCCCGAGTGCACCAGCACGGCGTGCAGCGTGTAGTCGGCCGGCGTCTCCGGCTTCTCTTGCAAGTACGCGTCTAAGTTGATGTGCTCGTAGAATTCGAACCTGGAACAATCGAACAATTTTGAAGATTAAGTATAATAATAAATAAATAAATAAATACCTGGGACAATGCACACCAAGATCATCTGACCCCAAACTAAGCAGAGCTTGTAATATGGGCGTCAGAGACTGATAAACATACTTAAATAGATAATAACACCCAGACACACAACAAATACAAATGTTCATCACACAAATATTTGTCATGGGTGGGGATCGAACCCACGACCTCCGGCGCTAAAAGCAGGATCGCTGCCATTGCGCCAACAGGCCAGTCAAATATTTTCATTTGACGACACGGTTGGCGTAGTGCGCTGTTTCTCGCCTCGATTTCCGTAGTGTCCCGGGTTCGATTCAATCAATCAGTCGGGTCAATTTAGGAAACGATCTTTTCTGAATTGACTCGGGTCTGGGTGTGCTGGGAGACGCCCCTAGCTTATTTTCCTTGTGTGGTACCTCGTAACACAGGGATATTAATCCCTACTTCGAGACCATTCCAAGAGGTGTGTTGTCTGGCGCATATTTATATATTTATATTTATTACTTCAATAGTAAATAAAAGGGCTGGAAGTGGTTTTAGGAACTACAGAATTCAAAACCATTGCTGTGACTCATGATGGCAGCATACAGTGCGAGTCTCTATAAAGTGCACATGTTAAAAAGTAGGAAACTATAGTCAATTTTATCGACGGAAAAAATATTAAAAAAAAATCTAACATTTTTTTTGATGGACATTAAAGTCGTATCAGCTTTCATATGGTATAAAACATGTAGTAACCCAATTACATAATTTTAATTCAGCGCTTAAAGAAGACCCTTGCGCGTAGTTTCGCACAATTGATAAGCAGGACTTTTTTTTATAGAAATAGAAATAGAAAAACATTTATTAACTTTAAGGACATCGTTACATTTATAAAGTAAACACAAAAGAAGAAGGCATTACAACAAAACATACCTATAACAGAAAAAAAAGACCCTACCATCAGACAGCGGTGTCCCGATGCCCAAAAAGACAAATGGACCTCACTCAGCATATGGCCTGGGCTATAAGGGCCCAGGCGCTGATTTCAACAACAACAACAACAACAATTTTGGGACAATTTCTTTTGTTCTTTCGCTTCGCCTGCCTCCCCTATGCGCCATGAACTCCATAAACCGCTTCCGTTTTTAATAACTCACAAAAAAAGTGTTACCTGCTTATCAATCGTACGAATATACGCGCAAGTCTTCTTTGAGCGCTGAATTAAAGTGCTGTAAAATGCGGGTTACGAACATGGTATTTACCCCATATGAAAGCTGATCCGACGTTAATTTACTTAAAATAAAAAAAATAGTAGGTACTGAGAGCAAATATTTATGATTTTTGGATTTTCTGCAAAAATTATTTAACTACAAATCTGTGGCATTAATTTTCTCGCATTTTTTAATTTCGTGAGCATGGCCTGTTATTAGTTATTACCTGAATTTTTGTTTCATTGCGATAAGGCATTAGTTCAAAAGTTTTAACATCAACAGCTGGATTTTTTCTATAAAGTTGTCTATAATTTCTTATTTTTTAATAGGCCACTTTATAGAGACTCACACTGTATAGTGCACCCCACTCGAGGTGCTGTTGTGTATATGTTACAGTTAAAAGACGTTTTTAGTTAGGACGCGTTTTTCCTAGTTAGAACTAGTTTTTACTATATGCCTTTGTTAGTACTAGAGTCAACTAATGCTCAAAATTGAAAATCAGTTAAAACTAGTTCTTACTAGACAAAACGTGTTTTTCTGAAGCGAGTCAGTTAAAACTGTTCCGACTGAAATTAGAATTTCATCATACCTTATTCTAATTGGTTGCGAGGCTTTATCTGATCATCATATATTTGATTATTTTATTTACTTTCGATTAATTTTGTCACCTTGGCAATTACTTTATGTCGATGTTCCCTAAAATGATCCTTGTGTAAGAACAATATTTGGTCCTCTGTGTCTTCGATCTTGATGATAAATAATTCAAAGGCTCACTAATTCTAAGCATAATGTTAATTGTCATAACATCATGTTCCATATTTCTGATTGTCCTAATCGTAACAAGCCATAATATTGGATGGCATATTTTCAGATATCCTAAGGCTAAAATTATTTAAAATATGTAACGCATAAACTCGAAAAGCAGAATAATTATAATGGATAATGTTCCAAAGCATAATAATCAAAACGAATAATTACCGGACGCATATTTTTTGGAAGCATAATAATTGAAACGAATTATAAGTTGCCATGATGACAATAAACATTAGGCTTCGAAAAAAAAAATGGTCAATTACCCTACTCTAAACAACCAAGTAAAATGAGTATAATTTGGTTCTGGCACTCGCCGGCCGCTGCCGCGGCACTATTTGGACTATAATGTTATTCAAAAGTTATTAGAAGCATGAACCACTACACGTTGATGTTATGCTGTATGATGTTATGCCAAATAAGTTATGCTAAGCTACTTTAGGAGGATCAGCATTATGCGAAAAGTTAGTCCTCCATTTTTAAAACTATTGTTTTGAATCCCAAATTAGTTTCTCTGCTAGTTTTAACTTAAGCTCGATGTGACAACTATTTTTGTCTGACAATCAAATACATCTGTGATAAATTCTAGTTTTACTAGGTATTTCTAGTTTTAACAAAGGCATTACGTTAAAACTAGTTTTAACTAGAGAAAATGGGTTTTAATGAAAAACGGGTTTGAACTGTAACCTATACAATCAAAATAAAATGCACGTTTAAATAAATAATTAGGTTTAAAATTAGAATCAGTTGATTTAAATTAACTGTTAAAAATAACTGATGATGTTATAATAACCAAAAACATAGCCTCGCCCCAGTTTGAGCGACTCAGTTCATCAGAATATATCAGTTGCATACACTGATAGCGCGAACAATAACTGCGTAAGTGATGCCTAACCGCATTTCATGAGCCACCTTCTCGTAAGAGAGCGTTAGCTGGGCGGGGTGGAACGAAAACGTTGCATTTTCGTGATTATTGCATTGAATTGAATCAAACTTAAATTTTTGTTCTATTATTGTGTGCACAATACTATTTAAACACATTGAAATATCTAAAATTAGGTAGTCGCTAATCTGCTAAATTAAATAAAAAACCGTTTTTTTTCTGAAAAATTGATAAGACACTCAAAAACTTACGGTACACAGTTAAAGTTTTAATTATGAAATTAAAAGGTGCATTCAATAATAGTGAGATAATTTATACTTAATTTGAATTCAGCTAAATAATCACGAAAACCTTAAAAAATGCGACGTTTACGATCTACCCTAAACGCAAAAAGCAAACCCTCATAAGCCTTTTATGTCGAAACAGCTGCACACACGACGACCTAATGTGAGACAATAAACAAAGCCGTAAAGGTGGCGAAATACTGGTCAGATAAAATATGACGGTGCCGTTGAGACAACAAGAAGAAGTTTTTCCTTTTTGCTACTAGCTATGCTGTTTCACTGACCTATCATTGAACTTGACGGAGCTATCAGTGATGGGGTCGTACTGGAACCGCATCAGATGCAGATGCAGTACTGGCGGGAACGCCGCAAAGATGACGCCTTTTTCAGCTTCTTGCAGTCCGTGCTCGCCCGCGTCGTACTTGTTCTCGCCGTCGAGCGTCTCTGTGTTGATGTAGTCTTTGAAAGACTCGTCAACTGGTAGAGAAAAACAATGTTATTAGTAAGATAATATAAGCACCCAAAGTGCCTTAATGTTCCCTTTTGGGGTTCATATTAAATGTATGTGTGGGCAAGTCAAACAAGCGATAGGAATAAGATAGAAATAATTATTTAGTAAATCATAAAAATACATCTACCACAATAACATCACCATGACCACAAAACAACACACGATAGACAGCTAAGGTGTCTCTGGTTACAATATAAGAAGGCTTAATACTTCAACACCCCCCCCATAACTCCAAGTTCCTCTGTAAATTTGTCATGTTTAACACGCCTTAAGGGCTTTGTAAGAACATCCGCCACCATTTGACCACTGGGCAGATACAATAGCTCAACATATAACTTTGCAGGCAATATACAATTCACACAGCATCGCTCTGAGGAATACCGCTTCTCGACACGCTTCACTAAGACTAACAGTTCAGCTATATCCCCTAGCACCAAAACCCACTTTCCTATGT
Source organism: Udea olivalis (assembly GCA_947369235.1). Classification (NCBI taxonomy): domain Eukaryota; kingdom Metazoa; phylum Arthropoda; class Insecta; order Lepidoptera; family Crambidae; genus Udea; species Udea olivalis. Next base: position 14,148,092 of record OX376350.1, on the reverse strand, counting down.
TTCAGTCCTTTTCTACCGCTCTTTTCACCACTCTAAATACTGAATACGTTTCTGAATGATACGTCTTTACTAATATTATAAAGAGGAAAGATTTGAGTGTTAGTATTGAATAGGCTCCGAAACTACTGGACCGATTTTCACAGCAAGTGACATAGGGTTTTATTTAGGCTTTATTTTAACAGAAGAACGGTCGAAGCCGCTGACGGATAAGCTAGAAGAGGATAAAAGCAGGGGAAAGTGCGATTCGGCCTTTTTCAGTCATTTTTTGAACCCAAGGCTAAACCTATGAGCCGCGAGTTTTCGTTCATTGGCTGCTTGATCTGCACGACTGTGGCAGAAGGTTGGCACTGTACTTACACTATAGATCAAGCACAAAAAAACTAGCTAGGTATAAAGTATTTGCGGGAGGGAACATGAACATTACCAGAAATGAAGCGCCACACTAGTTTTCAATTGCGTCCACATTTTTTTTTTTATAATATGAAGCCAATACCCATCCATTGTAGTGATGACTTGATTTTAATGATAGAGGCCTTTGCCCAGCAGTGCGGCAGTATATAGTCTAATTACTTTTCTTTATGTGCGTGTGAATGCGGTGGAGTGGAGTGCTATATTTAATTTAGTTATAAGCTTGAAAAAAAGTTTTTGGATAATCTGTATTTGTGAGATCTAAAATAGGTCCAAATCACTTACTATTCTTCTTTCCCTTGATATTAAGCTGTATATCATAGAAAGTTTCAACACGCGTGCTGGAGACATTCACGTTCTTGCACTTGATGTATGACGTCATCTTCCCTTCGAACAGCCTCGGCACGGTACCTTCTACGCATGTTCCTTTCATTTTACTCTCCAATTTGTCCAGAAGCACCTATTGCGAAAAGAAAATTAGTTAATCATCACAAAATTGAGAGATTTTTACGATTGAACACAGCAGCTTTGTTTGTGCAGGCTTTAGTCAGCTACCTACGATGTAAATTTGACAGTACGTAAAAGTACCTACCCTCAAGAATTCTTGAACATCATGTTGCATGAATGAATCAAGTGTCTCCCATCCGAAGCTTTTGGTTAATTTCTTTGTGCCAACCGGTTTATCTGAGAACTGGAGTTCATAGAACACTCTTTGAAGGGCTAACGCCACTGACCTGAAATTGAAAAAAAAAAAGTAACAAAAAGTATTGTTTTCACACTCGATTACTCATGTAAGTTATCAACTTTTACACATTAGTAGTCATGTTCCGGTTTACCTGGTACTGTCGTCAGATTCTGTAGGCATTTTATAAACCGCCTTCCGTAATTGATTTGTAAAATAAAGCGTTTGTAACAACGAGTTCATGTAACAAGTTGCACCCTGGTTCTTTAGACCTAAAAATAAACAATTTTTTTAATTGAAAAGTAGCATAGCATAGGTTCTAACCTACATTGTTCATTTCTCCTCTGTATTTCATTCATTCTGTGACAAATGCACATGCATATTTTTCAAAGATTGTTTTTTTGCAGGTTTGCTGGTTAACAACATCAAATTCTTGTTTTGCCAAATTGTTTTATTATTCAACATTTAGGGATCAAGGACGATGAATGTGAAGATGTCGCAAATTATTAAGGACTTAATCATAGCTTAGACTATCATAAAGTATTTAAAATTGCATAACATTCCGATACAATCTTATCTCTGTTTACGCGAACTCACCAACATATCCGGTGTGTTTCTTGGAGTCCCAGGAGACTCCGTGGGGCGCCTCGGCGGTCACGTGGACCTCGAGTGTGATGGTGTCGTCCTTGACGTACCCCTTCTCGGGGTCCAACACGTCGCTCCACGACATGAAGTGGGAGAAACCCCAGTCATTCTCCTTACTGTTGAATAGTTCTTAAGTAAGTACAAAAGTTTCAGATTTTTATGGTAGGTACCGCTGTGGTGTGAATAATAAGATGTAGAACTCACTACAAGATTTTACTTTTGAGGTTAACTAGCTACCCCTCTTCTCAAGCGCGCGAGCACTTGTAAATGCCCCACCGCACTTGGTATCCTCACAATATTTACTTTCATAATAAGCCGAACTTGACCTTTAGCAGTCAGGTGCGTTCTAGGTGAATCGCGAATCTAGGTGAATGAAAGCGATTCTATTGGTGCTTTACAAACATGAAGTGATTCCATTGGTTTCTAACAAACACATTCCTCGCAACGCATCCTCGCACATCTCTGGTGGAAACGCACCCTAAGGCTAAGAACTGAAGCCGCGGTTATATCTGCCGCGCCAGGCCGAGCGGCGGGTCGGCGGGTTTTACCCAAACTCACGAGACCGGAGTTTAGTGCGGTGCCGCAGCAACCGCGGCGGGCGCGGCAGAAAACCGCGCCGTCAGTTCTTAGCCTAACTGAGCTATTGTTTCAGGAGTTCAGCAAACTTCTTCGATTCCATGTTGTGTAATTTGTCCTATCTCTCTGTGAGAAGCTATGCTGGTGTCTATAAAAAAATAACATCTAACGGCCTAGGCCAGAGCAAACCATAACAAGTTATTACATGTTGTCTACATGAAATTGAATGGATTTGACATTAGGAATCGCCTAATTAGCGGTAATTAGAATGACATTGAATGTCATTTGTGAATGCAATCTTAGATCATATTCAAATCAACCACCTTATCACAAAACTATCACTATCAGAATGAGTAACCCATACACATGTGCTATCTCAATATTATCATTAGGTATTTTATCAAAACAGACTGGAGTTGAACAACACAACATATTGATAAGAAAATAGCTGAGTGTGCATAATAAAAATGAAAAATAATTTCTGTTCGGGGTTGTCCCTAAGGTATTCTACCGCACACAGGGCTACTAAGCGGGGCATTTAGTGACTGAGGTTGAGCCACTAACGCTGCCACAAGCGGGTTGCAAGCAAATTGTTTTGCCGCGACTAGTGGCGCGGGCGAGGCGCGATTCATACAATGCATAGATTTGCCAAGACGCCGCCGCTCCCGCTGACTTCGTGTCCGCGGCCTTAAAGTTGCGCAGCCAAAAGTCCGCACAGTTCATACAAATGCAGCAATCTGAAATTTGGTCATCTACTGACAAATTAAGGCCCGTATTCTGAAACGACGCTCAAGCGTGAATCTTGACTTGAAACTCGATTCAAGCAGAGATCTTATTCTAGAACCGCCCCTGACTACAGATTCATTGATCACAATTTAGACAGTCACTCAGGTGCGAATCGATGGTCAAGTAGAGATTTGATGTGATCAGGCAATTGAGCTCCTGACCACGCTTGCGTAGAGATTTGCTCGTCAATAATGATGGATTCCTTCAAGTAAGGATCCTTAGATATTTTTGACGACCTCAACTAATATAGATAATTTAATTTTTCTCATTAATGGATTAACTACAATTTGTAATTAACCATAATTAGAAAGAAATCCAGTAAGTACCTATAAAAAATCAATGTGGGTAAGCAAATTCCTCCAAAAACCACACACACATACACACCAAGCACAGATAATATCGAGTGCCCTCTTGCCAGGGTACAATTAGGTTCCGTTACAGTTAATAGCGTTACAGTTAATAGCGTTACAGTTAATAGCGTTACAGTTAATAGCGTTACAGTTAATAGCTTAAATTAACAAATAACAAGATAAAACTTAAATCAAAATAGTTTCAGTGTAATAATTATATTACATGAACAAGTTAAGTTTTAAAAGGCAAGTTAAACCTTTTCTTGGTGAAAATCCATTGTGTATCGGTTCAATTTTTACAATAAACACATAGTATCTGCATGTAATGGAATGTAAAAAAGGTAAAAATGAATTATTGTATACGAAAACAAGCCTGATTCATAGACAAAAAGCAAACTCTACTCAAATCTTGTTTAAAACTCAATTCGACTGAGACCCGTTTGAAATTCGTTTTAGAATAAGCAACATACTCAAGAGAGATTCTAAACAAGAGTAGATCAGGTAATCATAGTTCAGAGCGCGCTTGAGCGTCCTTTCAGTATACGGGCCTAGGAGCATCAATGTAAGAGCCTCTCATATTTTTGGCTGGTAAGGGTGTGTTCTGTATCCTAGGATTGGTAGAGCTCAAAGTTTAAGGAAAAACAAATAACTTACCTGTAGAACAAATGCTGAATCTTCCTAAAGAATGGCTCCTGGTCTGGCTTGTGGGAGATAAGCCTCAGCTCGGCCATGGCGTAGCAGGACCAGCTCGAAGACTCGCTCTCCCCGTTACACTGGAGGAAGAAGCCGAGAGACTTCTGTTGCTGGCGGTCTGGCGACGGCGCCTGCCGCGGCATCACCATTATCTTCCAAGGCAGGTTGCGCACGAAGCAGGGAGAGGACAACACGGAGTCCTTCAGGCCTCTGAAGTTCTGAACCAAGAAACGGAACGTCGCTTCTGATCTGGCTTCGTCGTCCTCCATTTCGGCGTCGAGACAGGCGAGCTGTAATTATGAATGCCGTCCGTTAATTTTCTTTAAAGCATTTATGTCACATCCCTCCTAGGATCGAAATTCTTAACATACTACCTTTCAAACTACTTCAGCATTACCGCTCATGCGATTTAGTGGCATGGTGTTATAAAAAATCAATTTTGACTGCCAGAAGGCAATTCAGGTGAGTTTGTAATTACAAGCTACATATTTTATATTAGCAGCTTATTACAACCTAAAAGGTTTGGGACTTGTTGTCTTAAGCCTGTTCATTAACACAAAAAAGCAAATTGCTTTTTAAGAGTACATCACTGGAGCCTTATTTATAAAGATTCCAAATTTCCAAGGAAGCCCAAAAAGTGCACAATACTTATATTAGCGTTCAAAGCAATAACCTAGGCAATTGTTATTTTGGACTTGTTACTAGAGAAGTCAAAAAAGGCTAAAATGATGTGAGGTTGTACATTATAATGCTAATTAACTTGATATCTTCATATTTACGGTAGGGTTTAAAAATAGTTTGAATTCATTACCATAGCTTTGAAAAATTTTACATAAGTAGTTACTAAACTTACAGGCATATCTGAAGAAGTTGTCTCTTGGTCCTTCATGACCTCGCCCATAACCACTTCACCATTGGGTCCCTTCATAAGATCGTCATCCCAGGTCTTGTCAGTGGCTGTTTCTACAGTCTCCACTGTAACAAAGTTTTAGTAAATAATGTATTAAGTATTTATTTATTTTGACATGAAGAGAATAATGATTTGATAATTAAAAATGCTGATGATGATGAATGAATTAGTTATTAGGAAAAGCCTACATATAATAGTTCTCGCAGCTCACCTTTTGTGATTCAGATAAGATACAATTACAGATAAAATTCAGAAAGTTGGAGGTCAAAATAAAGGTCACCAACTCATAAACCAAAATGATGTCCTCAGATGATGTGATCAGCTGTGGTTTTCTCTGCTACTATGGATAAATTCTTTTTATAAGAACTAACTAATACAATCATTACCCATGACGAATTTGAATTCTATATCAATTCACAGTTAACAAAACTGAGAATTCTTAATTATTAGTAATAAAACGGAAAAACACCCATCCATTGTTTTACTGATAATAATTTTGACAAGGCTGTCAAATTGACAGTGAGGGCAATAAAAGAAATAAACACCAAACTCTATCATTCATCTGTACAAACTACAAACTCTTCTAAAAAAAGCATTCCTTCCTGTTTCAGTGAGATATTTGTACTTGTGTTGTGACTTGTGTGCTACTACTGTGCATTTAGTTTTATAAGAAGTTCATTCATACTTTCAAACAGAACATTGCTCCATTATGAACATGGTTGATTTGTGAACATGAGTTGATACTCATATTTTGTTATCATGAAATCACAACGATATTTAAACTGAAAAGGTAGAAATACTAGATGGTCGAGTATCAGACGGATTCATGACTAGAGATGCCGCGAATAGTTGTTATAGCGAATAGTCGAATACCGATTAATCGCCACTCCCTATGGCGAATAGTCGAATACTCACTATTATTGTTCTACATAAATAAATTATAAAAACATATTTGTTTTTTATTAATAATAATATAACGCGTGTAGAGTCAATTATTTGTAACCTAATGAAATCTAAATATTTTCCAAGAAAAATTAAGAAAATTAAGATATATAAATCAGTAAATCAGTATTTATTTCACATTTTTAAACGCTAACAACCCTTTTATAGCACGTGATATAACAATTTTTTTTGAAAAACTCTGTATATCTAAAATTTACATAAATTTACATTACATTTTGTTATTCACCCGCTACATCGCGTAAGCAAAGGCTGACAGAAGTATAAACCCATATGAATGGTGGGCTTTGAGTAACAAGAAAAAAATACAAAATTATTTATTTCAATAAACACAATGACGATTTTACATTCGAGAAACTTAAAAGTAGGTAGAAACATGGTTTAATGTGGAGTTATCATGTCAGATTCGGCTGTAGCACCCACACTGGACATAGTCTCGGGCAAGCACCGGGAAGAGTTACCAATACACATGGCCTTGGTATTAGGTAGCGTAAACATTGTGATCATGATTAATAATGAATTTCCCATTTTACGTAAGCTTGCTAAACGATACTTAGTCACACCAGCAAGCTCTATTTATTCAGAAAGACTATTTTCTGAGGCAGGTTTGAAATATAAAGAAAAGCGCTGATCCCAACCGTGCAGAAAAACTAGTTATTTTGCACCATAATCTGCCCCTTTTGGATTTTAATATTAATTTAAAAAAAACCTACCTCACTAATTAACTTCAACATGAGTTTACATGACTGGTTTTTGGCTAACTTTTTATATCAACGATGATAATAACTAATAATAGGTGTGTTTTGTTATTCAAGAACAATTAAAGCGATTATTTTTAAGTCGTTTTTTTCATTAAATGTTTATTTTTGACAACTATTCGCCAAATGTCCAATTGATAGACACTATTATTCGGTATTCAACGAATAACAAAAAAAAATCAAGTTATACTGAATAATAGCGAGTATTCGCGGCAACTCTACATGACCAACTTTGTAATTTTCTAGTTTTTTTCCCTCTATCTTTAACTTATACAATCTACACTTTGAAGAGCCCTGTATACTGTAAATGGACAAGAATTCTTAGGGTGCGTTTCCACCAGATATGTGCGAGGAATGTGTTTGTTAAGGACCAATAGAATCGCGAAGCTAGGTGAATGAAACAATTCTATTGGTTCTTAACACACACATTCCTCGCAACGCATCCTCGCACACCTCTGGTGGAAACGCACCCTTAAGATATAAGGAGACCTTTGTGCAATCGTAGGAATTACTCAGGTAAAACAGGTATTTTTCACATCAAAAAAATTTGCTTATATGGTATATAAGTGTGTGTTTCATACAAGACCTATGGCAACTTGTAAAACTAACAACACCAGAAGGGAATTTCATGTTCTCAAGTCCTTCTTAAACTCAAAGTGTTTTTTTTTTACCCACAGGGTAATTCTAATTATATTTACTAATATGATAAAACTTTTAATTAACACATTCAGTGCTACAAAACCAGACACAATAGAAGATCTTTTGTTAATGTATCGAAAATAATACATATAGCACTGAAGGTGTATTATTAAAGCTCCACTTACAACTACACAGGTAAAGAGCAGACAATATTGCAGCAGAATCCAATAATAACTGGACCACATGTGCCAATATGACCTCTGTCAACCTACAGCTATAATAATAATTGGCCATTATTTTGCTGACACCAAATAAATATTATTATTACACTTATGCAATTTTTTTACAAATGAAATATGCTATCCTTGCAATAAAGAAATTGTTTTGCAGTTGTTCATGTCTCTCAGCATTTAAAAATAATATGAAAGTCACCTTCACTAACACATTTTAAATGTAAGTAAACATCCCTTACATATTATATGTATATTTTACAATGTTGAAAAAAACCAGTGGCTTTTGCAGCAAAAACAGCACCACATTAATCAATTTAATTATTAAGGATCCATGAAGATTACATATTAAGTGATATGTCAAAACATCTAGGTACCGCAGATCAGTGTAACAAACAGCTGTCTTCATACTATCTGGTCAAAGCAGTGGTTTACAGCAGGTAGGATAGAGATTATACCAGTTGCAATAAACTGTGATTGTCTCAGGACACTGTTCCTTAACACGTCAAATGTCATGTGTACATGTCATTACACACCCTAGTGTAACTTTCACAGGCCAGTGTATAACTGTTTACAAACATGGAGTAGCTAAAAAAAATGGTTAGGGGAAAAGGAAAAAATAAAATCTAGTTCAAAAAATATTTTAGAACCAGGAGATGCCATTTATGAGAAAATAAATGTGATTCCCACAACATTTGCCTCTGAGGTGCCTTGGCTCTGAACTTTGTAATATAATTTCTACGTAGATATGAATATTGTATTATCCCACTTATTTGTAAATGAATATTTGGTTGATATTAATATTATTTATTTCCTACTATAAACATAAAATGAACTGGTTTGGATGTAAACATTGAGAATACTTTTCATTAACTATAAAACAATGCAATCTAATTTTAGCCCCGATTCATCTGACAACGACTTGCACTTTTAGGACAAAGAAACTTTGATGATTATGATAAACACCAAATGAAACATCTGGATAGAAATGCATATTCCCTCCCCCCCTTGTTTCTTCCCTTCCCTTAGGTTATTCAAAACTAATAAGTATTTACTGTAATTGCTGGTTGAAAGTAAATAAAGGAGATTGCATCAATTTGTTTTAGGTTAAGATTAAGTGTTTAGATGAACATAAACATTCTAATTACCACAATAAAGTTATTTTACTTTGCTTAATGTTTTTACTCTAACACATTCAGAATGATGCGAAATAGAGCTACTACGACACAACACGACGAAAGTAAACACTTTGACACAAGTGCCACTGGTAAATTTTATTATGCAATGTTAATCTAATAAAAAATCAATGGCAGCGCTTACCGTCCTGAGTCTCCATCTCCTCAACCTGGGTCACATTGGTGTCGTGTTGTTGCCTGTCCGGTGCAGGCGTGTGGTTCATGTTTGCCGGGCGCGCCACGGGGGACTCTCGCCCGCAACTCTTAGAAATTTCCTGCACAAGCGGTTCCACCATAAACATACAAGTTCAATGCCCACGACACCACTTCTGACGTCTCAATACAACACTGTACCTACCTTTAACACCAGGGGATTGCTCCCTTTAGACCTGCTAAAAATCCGTTGAACGAATTTCAACGCACCTTTCTCATCGACTCGGACAGCCTGCGCGCCGGAATTTTTATTTTTCTTTGACGATAAGGTGTTAATTTTCAAAGAGTGTTTACTAGCGGCGCGGCCGATGTCTGCAAATTTCAACACAAGGGCCCAACAGCAGATAGGTACGCTAATAGCACATTCCTAATCGCTAACCACTGTCCGGTTAACTTTAACACTTCTCTCTGCTGCAGGGTACTACAAATATTCACTAACTTAACCGGGTAGAAAGTTATTTTCGCGAAAATAAACAAAATGGTGGATGATAATTTAATTTCTGGCTTCGGATGTGTGGCCCGGTTTGATCGACGAATGCACCATTTTCATTCTCTCACATTCACCGTAGTGATGTGTTTAACAACTGCTTATCGAACAAAATCGAATATCGTTTTGATTTGTGTATAACTGTTGAGAAGTCAAGTAGGAAAACACAAAAGAAAACGTGTAAAACTTAGTGCTACATTGCTATGATTTAAATGAATAAAATGTATAAATGATATCAAATTAAAATGACATTGGTAAACAAAATGCTCCTAAACCTTTATGTGCGGTTGTTATTGGGTATTTGTCTGGCCGTTTCATAAATTTTGTTTAATCTTATGATGTCCCCGTTGCACATAGGTTTTGCGTATCTCAGGGGCCCAAATTTTAATAAATTGTAACTGTTTATTGACAAATAATAACCTAATTTGTTTTTCCATGAACTGTTTTTTTAGGTGATTTTGATTTCAATGCAGTAACGAAAAAATATGAAGCAGTCTTTTTTAAAACTCGATGTTAATAAAACAATTACACCAATAGGCTAAAATGGCCAGGCCGGGCAGAGGATAGGCTCGCTTAGCCTCAACCCCTCGTTTAATATTTTTTCAAAATTGCAAGTTCCGCCTGTGTCTTGTGTTCTAATCCAAGTGTCAATCGGTTGGTAGGTACCTAAATTATAAAGATCCATCGATGACATGGATAAGATGGCGTAGGTGATGGTAGGTGCTGTAGCAAGGTTTCTCACCTTGGCTTGAGTGTTGTCCCGGGTTCGATTCCCAGTGGGGTCAATTCAGGAAACGATATTTTATAAATTGGTTCGGGTCTGGGTATACAGGGATTGCTGGGAAACGCCTCTGGCTTCATTCCCTGTCTGGTACCTTGTAGCATCTGGCGCATATTTATTAAAAAATAATTGGTGCCCTTGGTACTTTGGGAAAATGGTGCTTTATTGATTTAAAGTGTCAAATATTCTATTGAATTCATTATAAGGGAGAGGCTCTTAAGATCACGGGGCCCTGGGCACGTGCGCAAAGTGTCTAAAAGGGGCGAGTGGCGACACAGGAGGAACAGCCAAGATGATGCAGTTGCTCACTAACTAGTCGTTTGATTTTCTGTTCATTCATGTGATATTCCGAATTAATGAAATTAACTGTAAACTACATCAAATAAAACAAAATATCACCACACCAAAAAATCATGAGGTGATATTTGGTGATAAATGATTCACAATCCTAAATCATTAACGAGAGTTGACCTTCCACAGCACTATTGATGTTCGTCTATGAAATTAAAAAAGAGACTAGATTCTATGGTTCAAAAGTTGCCGCATTTAAAAATAGTAGAAAACAGTTGATTTTACACTTATTATTTTAACGTTCCGTTTTATCTACCATCTAAGCTGTTTGACATTTTGGTGTCATCATCATGGAGACGTTAAAATACAAATAGTCAGTTCTTTTTGACAGTTGTTTCCATTCCAGAATTTCCAGATTTCTATGTCTTATCCTAAACCTGAATTAAATTATAATAAATTAAGAATATGGATTTAGGCTGATATTTAGTAACGTATTTGAGAGTATGTAGTTGTGTATTACCTTACATTAAAAGTTGGTAAGGAACCTAAAAACTTGTTACTGTTTGATGTAAATAAAGTTAATTACTACTATGTTCCCCACAAATCACAAAACGATATTTGTTCTGGATCATACTCCTTACTTTGGCATTTCGTCGGACTTTGCTATTGACTTCGATACGGGTAATAAGAACCGAGGATCCGGCTACGTGCCTCTGCCGCCGGTTTGCAAGTCCCTCTGGACCTGCAGCGTGGAAGCGGCAGTCGAGTACTGTCGCATTGTTTGGGATTTATTTCCTGAAGGGAAATTGGTATGTTAATTCACTTTCTTTCAGTTGTTAAATGTAAGTAAAATAACCTATATTATATCCCCCTGGTAGTGAAAGTTGTCAAATTATGAGAATTAAATCAAAATAATAATAATAATAATGCACTTGCATTAGTCACTATAGCCAGAGCTATCTTCTGTTAAAACGGAAACATACTTTGCCTGACCTGGGGAGTGAACATAATATGTACCTTAAGATTACTGCATGAGTGCACACAACATTATATACTACTAACTTTCCGCCCGCGGCTTTGCCCGCGTGAATTTCATTTCTGTAACATGTATGCATAAAATCTCTATAAATTGTAGCCTACGCGTTATTCTGATATATGAACTGTATTACTGTAAAGTTTCAACTAAATCTGTTCAGTAGTTTTTGCGTGAAAGAGTAACATAGATACATACATCCTCACAAACATTCGCATTTATAATAGTAGGATTATTCTCCTTATACTTCTTTTGTGCAGAGTGAAGTAAACCATTGTGCTTCTCTTTCTCTATATTTGTATCCCTTAATTTTTTCAGGTAAGATTTGTTGTTAGTGACTCCTCCGCACATATACTAAACACTTGGGCCACAACACAGCAAAACCTGACGCATGTAAGTCAAACATTATACTGGTAATATTACTCAATTCCAGTTACAGATTCCAGAATTACTTGTTTACATGAATATATTTTTTCATGTCAACAAGTAATTCTAGGCAACCCATATAGAAAGATACAATGGGTGACTTCTATATTCCAGTGAAATAGTATTTTTTTTCCAATTAGGAAATATAAGACTGACCAATTGGCTATTCCCAGGGCAAAGCTGATACTGCTTGCGCCCATAGAAGATATTAAATAATAATGTCTAATTGTTGTGCTTATTGCAGTAATTAAATTAGTTGCAATATGGTCCCACCTGTGTGGTTCAAAGTAATTAAATTATTGCTCAAAATTTTGTAGATTTTAAATGGTCTCTGCCTTGTGGGCCCCGTCCGGCGCGGCGCCGGTGGCGACGTGGTGGGCTTGTGTGCAGCCATTGAATCACTTGCAGAGCCGTCGCCTACGCAATCTGCCCAGTCACCAGAGGATAGACTGTTACACAACCGGTAAACATAGAGAAGATCCACTTTTTAAAGTCTATGATAACCTAACACTGTCTCTGTTCTGTTTTATTTTTGCTTATAGTGTCTACCTTCTAGAAAACAGGAAAGGGCAGGATTTTCAAGGAGAATTAATTTGTGCTAAAGTTTTGTATGAAGTCAAAAACAAAATCACACTATTTTTTTTTCAAAAATATTTTGTGATTTCTAGAATTTTTTATGTTTTTACGAATTTTCGAAAATTTCTGTTTTGTTTCGCTTTTTGGTCACTTCTGAGTAGTTGAAAATTATGCATTTTTTTTCATATTTGGATGAATACTAGGCCTAGCTAATTAAAAACTGGCTCCGGCCGTCGGGGAGGCGTATTGGGTATTCTAAGCCTGCCTTTATTAAGCGAGCCGGAAACGGCCATTCGAAGGGGGTTGCGGTGAATGCTTTGGCGATCCCCTGTTATCCCATTTAATGTGAAGTGAGAGTCCAGAGGGGTTCATAAACTGAAAAAGTTAGAAATACTGTTCTCTCCCAAAGTTTATAAGGCCATTTTATTAATCTTATTAAGCTTTATCATAATCCTTTTCAAATATTCACTATTCTATCAACTATTTAATATATAGTGTATTTACATAACCAATAAGACAATATCCCAAACGGGAAAGTCAGACTGAATGGAACACTTGGAAGCCCATTTTTCCCAAAAGGTATTTATAGAATTTATTCAATTATTCATTTTATTAATACTGTATCAAATAATTTAATTTCTTTTTGTGTGATATTGTACGTCCGAAATGGGCAAGCTGTTGATTCTATCATGACATATATATTTATAAGAACCATTGTACACAGATTAACAATAAATAAATATCTTATCTTATCTTATCTAGAACCCTCTTATCTTATCTTATCTAGAACCCAACGTGGTATGTGATGAGCCTTCCGCCATTATCCAGTTGGTTTGGTTTTTTATCATTGTTTTCCATCACCGGAGAGTTAGTCGGAAATTTAACAATGAACTTAAAGATGATGGATGGTGAGGTTTGAACTCGGGACCACGCTATCCACGATCCGAGTATTATCACCACCAGACGAGACTGAGGCCAAACGCAAACCCATACATACATACATACCATCACGCCTTTTTCCCAACAAGGTAGGCAGAGACCACATCTTTCCACTTGCTACGGTCCTGACACACCTCTTGCGCTTCTTCCACTCTCATTAATCCTTTCATACATGCTCGTCGATTATGGGTACTCCTGACCTGACCTTTTCTGAGCACGCCTTGGACTTGTCCTAAGTACGTCCATCTAGGAAACCCATTTTTAGTAAATATGAAAAAATTACACTGGGTTATATGTACTCGTAAGTACATTATTTAAAAAAGTTTGTTTTCTTTTAGAGGGCGCATAATTTGTATTACCAGTGCCCGGGATGACGATTCTATTCGGAGCTTAGCAGGAATTGCTTTGAACACACTTATACAACAAAACAAAAAAGCAGCAGTTCCTCTACCATCTACAAGTCCGGAATCAACAACACCTGCACAGTATGTTGTGAAATCGTAATTTAATTACAATTAAGTACAAATTTTGTATTTAATGCCAAAAATTTAAGTTGTGTTTTCAGTAATATTATTTCTTAATTTTGCCTTGCAGGTCTCTGGTGGTTTCCTACTGTCATCTAGTTATTATCAATGTAACACCTGAAAAAGCTGATACAAGAGTTAATAACCAACCACTTATGGAAGTCAGTATTTACTTTAACTTATTTTTTCATATTTTTTCCAGGACTTGATACATAATAAATGTAATTTTTAACAGATGGGCAGTGGTTTGATGGGTGTAGAAGTGATTGTGTCCAGGGCTAGTAAGCTGGCAGAACTTTTAGGCCGCCTTGTATTGCCGCATTACAAACTGGCTATTACAACAGTCACAGGTATTCCTATGAAGGTATGTTTACACTTTGCACTTACTTATTGTATGATGCTGATATTTAGATGGTGTGGTTATGGACAGCTGAACCCCTCAGTCACGACTTTAGTTGTAAAAAACCCGTTAGCTACCGTTACTTAACCAAATTTAGGGTTAACTACCGATAAAATGCGGTTATTAACGGTTAATTATCCGACTGCGACCGAGAAAAAGAGTACAGTTCTTCAAGGTAAATAATAACCATCGACTAACTTCGTGTTCCCGAAGATGACCGACCGAAACTACGCGACTGGATGACAACGCTATAGTAAATAAGCGAGACGGCTATGACATTGTCATTTATTTGTTTGCGGAAAAGTTGAAATTAGAAGTGTATTTTCAAAATAATTACTTTTTAAAATTGTTTTTATTTTATTTTTTTATATTGCCCGTCAAGATGACCTCACTCCACCTTGAATAACCCGGGACTATAGGTACGAGGAAGGAAACACATGTGCTGGGAGATCGTTCCACGTCTGTATGGTACGACAAAGAAACGAGTCACCGAACCTTTTAGTTCGGGCCAACAAATGTTGAATTGTGTGTGGGTGACGCCCTAGTCCAGCACGCGTGGTACGGGAGTGGAAAGGTGAGGGTGGGATAAGCTGGAATAACCTGTCAGAGCATTCCCCATTGTAGAAGCGATAGAAAACACTTAGCCTGGCAATGTCTCTACGCAATTGGAGAGGCTCAGTCAAGGGTCAAAGTTGCCTCTGGGTTTCCAATAATACGGATAGCACGCCGCTGCAACCAGTCGAGAGCTTCGAGTAGGTACTTGGCGGAACCGTCCTAGAGATGAGAGCAGTATTCCACACAGGAGCGAACTTGTGTCTTAAACAAGAGACAGAGCTGCTCAGACGTGAAGAATCGTCTTACTCCGTTCAGGACTCCGAGTTTACGGCATGCAGTTCTAATGACGCTCTCAATGTAGTCCTGCTGGTTTAGGTTGCTACGAACATCATCCATGCCAAGGCTGTTTAGGCTATCCTTAATCGGTAGCGGGGTGCTCTGAAGAGTGGGATGGGAAAGGAACGGCGACGCCTTTGCTGTGAATGCACACACCTCCGTTTTCTTGGCATTGAACTCGACAAGATTGCATGCACCCCATTCTGAAATGCGGTCCGTCAAGCTCAACACCAAGACTTCGCCTTTTCTCCTCGATGTCAGTCTGCTTTGCCGGCGCTCGAAATAACGCGCGTGGACCGTGCTATCATCCGCGTAGCAATGAATACCAAGAGATAACATGTCATGACACAACGTCGGTGACAGGACGGAGCCCTGCGGCACTCCGGCATTAATCTGAAGAAAGAGTGATTATCGATCATCGCAAAGGACACAAACTCTACGTCCCTCCAGAAATCAGGCGACCCAGTCGCATAGGCGAGGTGGCAGACCATATGCCGGAAACTTGGAAAGAAGCGAACGATGCCATACACGGTCGAAAGCTTTGGCAATGTCAAGGCTGACGGCCAAAGATTCCCCATGCTTGTCCATCATAGCCTCCCCCAGATGTGTGTTACGTACGCTAGAAGATCACCCGTAGACCGTTTTGGTTGGAAGCCGTACTGACGGTCGTGAATGACAGAGTGATCCTCTAGGTAGCGGATGAGCTGCGTGTTTATAATCCGCTCAAAAAACTGAGGTTACGGCTATTGGACGGTAATTGGCAGGGTCAGACCGGTCCCCTTTCTTGGGAACTGGTTAAACGTTCGCCTCCCTCCAAGACAGCGGCACAAGACCCAATTGTAGGAGAAGCGATACAGGCTAGTGAACACTGGAGACAACTCCGCTGCACATTTCTTCAGCACTACAGCTGGAATTCCATCAGGGCCACTGGCTTTCCTGACATCGAGTGACTGCAGTTCGGCACGAACATCACACTGCCTGATACGAATATCAGGCATTGTGGAGCCGCAATGTGGAATTTCAGGCGGCGCAGCGCCGCAGTCATCGATGCAAGAGTTTGCGGCAAAGAGATTAGCCAGTAAATCGGCTTTCTCTTGCGGCTGATGAGCCAACGATCCATCAGGGAATCTCAGTGGGGGCAGCGAAGGCACGCAGAAGTTAAATTGCACGTGTTTAGCTAGTCGCCAGTAGGAGCGGCTACCCGTAGGGTGCGTGATGAGTTCTTGGCCAACACGTGCAATTCGCTGGGCGTCTGCTCTAATGTAAGCTCTCTTCGTGGCCTTGGTGGCTTTATTAAAGGCTGCTTTCAGAGAGGCAAGATTCGAATGATCATTGAGTGCCTGGGCCCTAGACCAAGCACGGTACGCCGCCTGTTTTTGTTCAACAGCTGTGGCACACTCGCGATTGAACCAGGGACCAGTTTTGCTAGCACTGACGACATCAGTAAAAGGAATTTTGTAATGTTTTACGATTGTTTCCGAAATTCCGATGTTTTCCGATGCCCATTATTTATCTTGAAGTACTGTAAATAATCCGTCTTTTTATTATTTTCTTAACTCCTAGGTGAAGCTTCCTTCTTACGGAATTACCATCGCACTGTGTGACTGAATATCCGACTTCCTCAGGGAACAGTCAATATTAGTGCCGCCAGCGCCATCTAGCGGTGGTATTTCACCGTAACAAGCATAAAATACGGTTAATTAACCGTTAATACGAAAAAAACATTTTTAACCGCTTGGTTAAAATCGTTAATAACCGGCTTCGCATCTATAGTCACGACACACACAACAATACTGGTTTTCTTCGATAACATAGATTAGCCAACCAGCTACCACGATTTTTGTAGTGTGGGCTTTTAGGTGTCAGGGCAGCTGGCCGTGAGGGCCAACTTGCCGCTGACTTCTATGTTATGTAGTTAAAGAAATAGCTGTTTGACCTTTTTATTTAAGTGTTTCTTTTAAATCGATTAGTATTGTTCAACTGTACATATATTATTACTAAACCTGAGTGAGTTTTACTTCACATTCACAATTTGGTTGCAGGAAGAACAAAACGCAAGCTCAAGTGCCAATTATGATGTCGAGATCATACATTCAGCAGATGCTCACACAGGGTTAAGAGCATCCCAAACCCCTGCAGAAGCTTTGGAATCAGTAAGTTTTTTTTTCATTTAATTTATTTACTTAGCTATTTTGGATCAGAATAAACCCTTTTGACTTATTTGTTACGAGGTACAAGTCAAGTATTTAACAGGAACGGGTTCCAGCACACCCAAACCCGAGTCAAAGTACAAGTAAAACTGATGAACAAAACAAATAGGTATTAGATACTCTTACGTGTGTTTTGTACTATGCGCAAAAGATGCCATCTTAAATGCCATCTTTACTTATAGGTCAAGTCAAGTCAGGGAGGAGGGCACACCACCAGGTAAGGGGGCCTGGTGGTGTGCCCTCCTCCCTGACTTGACGAGCATTCGCCTGTACTGATACATTAAATTAAATTTCGAATATTTACTTGATTCCACAATATCTGGCGAAGCGTTCATAGTTTTAAGCGCGGCTTTATTAATCAGATATTAGTATTCACGAAAAAATAACACAAGAAACGAATTATTCCAAAAATGTAGTGCTATGAATTATTAAAAAAAATTAAAAACGCATAATTTACGCTCTGTAATGCTTGGTTCATCTCCCTGATGTCATTCTCGACTCCGTAACGATAGATTACAGGAAGAACTCCATTTCAGGGTTAGTCCACCTTTAGTATAGGTAGTTTGCGTTGAACTGCTAGTCCGTTTTGAAATAAATTTAATTTGAAAAATATAGTAGAATTGTTTTGAACACGACGAGCCGTCCCGCATTCCTATATTTCCTATGAAAAATAGGTACATACAAGTACCTGCCCATGAGCGAAACAACTTTAAGCAGACTAGAAGAGTGACGCAAACTATACAGCAGAAGCTTTTTGTGTCCAGGTAGTGCTCCGCTGGTGGACGCCTCGCGGCGCGGAGGGCGGGGCGGGCGGCTGCAGCGGCCCGCTGTGGCGCGTGTCGCCCGCAGACGTCGCGTCGCGCCCCTCCGCCTGCCTCGTTAACTTCTTACTCAACGGCCGTTCTGTCACTCTAGAGGTGCCCAGGTGAGCCTCACAGACAACTGTCACTGCACACGCTCAGTGGGAGCCTAGTGTTCAGCAGGTAGCGGCCCGCTACGGACGTCGCATCGCGCCCCTGCGCCTGCCTCGTCAACTTCTTACTCAACGGCCGTTCTGTCACTAGAGGTGCCTAGGTGAGCCTCACAGACAACTGTCACTGCAAACGCTCAGTGGGAGCCTAGTGTTCAGCAGGTAGCGGCCCGCTACGGACGTCGCATCGCGCCCCTACGCCTGCCTCGTCAACTTCTTACTCAACGGCCGTTCTGTCACTGGAGGTGCCTAGGTGAGCCTCACAGACAACTGTCACTGCACACGCTCAGTGGGAGCCCAGTGTTCAGCAGGTAGCGACCCGCTACGGACGTCGCATCGCGCCCCTACGCCTGCCTCGTCAACTTCTTACTCAACGGCCGTTCTGTCACTAGAGGTGCCTAGGTGAGCCTCACAGACAACTGTCACTGCACACGCTCAGTGGGAGCCTAGTGTTCAGCAGGTAGCGGCCCGCTGCGGACGTCGCATCGCGCCCCTCCGCCTGCCTCGTCAACTTCTTACTCAACGGCCGTTCTGTCACCCTAAAGGTGCGCAGGTTAGCCACAGAGACCTGTCACTCCCGCATTGCTGAGTGGGACCCTATGTGACACAATTTGTAAATCTGTTGTAATGTATTTATTTTTTGGGTCTAAATAAATTTATTTCTATTCTATTCAATGACGTCGTCCTACTTCACATTGTGGAAAGTTAAGAAAACATTTTTAGATTCGATAAAGCTATGGTGTCGAAAGGCCTCACTCACAGTAATAGCAAGTGCCAAGTATTATAGGAGAGGGTCATGTCAAGTGTACCTACATGAAAGATATATTTTTTTAATACTATGTCTCTAAAACTTAGCTTACGAACTTTTTTGTGAATTGCGATAATGAATCCTTAAAGAAACATGCCCGTAACTGTCAACACCTTACAGATTTTACATCATTTTATTGGCTTCTACAACTAAAACGTGACTGCTACTGGCATACCAGCTACGTGCATGTGTATTTCAGGCTTAAAGAACTAAGAACGTAAATATACTTAAAAAATACTAAAATAGGTCCTCTACATAAAGTCACCATCAGATATATTGTAGCAGACAGGGTGACCAAATACTTCTGAACAATTTTAAATGTCAATAAGTTCTTAACACTACAAACTACCAATAATATCTGAACATTAATAACATCATTAATATCTGAGCAGCAGTTATTCAATAATTTCCATACGCACAAATAACCAAAAATATCTGAACACCTAAAACTACAGTGTATCTACGCAGACAATCACGTGGACGTTTTTTGATACGTGTTAATATTAAAGTTTTATGCTAAAATAATTTATGAAATTGGTCTCGTAGTTTTTGATTAGTTTATTACTTACTAGCTGTCGGTCATCGGCTTCACCCGTGTAGAATATTTCTCCCGTTCAAATATAGCCTGATAATAAGGCCCCTCGCTACGCCACTTGCTTATAATGTTGCTTTATTTTGGTGTAAGAATTTTTAAAATCGGTCCTGTGGTTTTAGAAACTATATAATACTAATAAACAAACAATATTTTTTTCCCTTTTAATACTACTAACAATGAAACTTGGGACAGAGTAACATAGCGAGCAATTACGGACTAAATGATCACCTAGAATTGTATATTTTGTGTTTATTTATCAACAGCCGAAAAGGTGGAGGAAGATCAGCGTCCCATGTGCTAGCAGCGCAGGGCGGGGAATTGTGGATCGGGGCCCTCGGCGGCCGCATGTCGTATGACGACCCGCCGGCGCTGTCCGAAGGGGCGGGGGGCAGGGTCACTGACTACAGGTAAATCTTTATGAATAAAACAAACAATTTCGTCTTTGAACGCATAACTGAGCAGACGTGCTGACAGTTTTCTCCCTAAATATAATAATCCGGTCAAGCAAGAATTTGTCTGTCTCCAAGTTAGAAAGTGTCGCGTGTGTTCATATTTGCGTAAAGATAAACGGTTAAAAGTTTGCGCGCGGTTCCATCGGTGCACAAAAATAGTGAGTGGGGTGCCCTTCTACCTCACCGCTGCGATAAGAGAGGTCCCTGCCATAATTGCCCTCTCTGTCTATCGTCACTCGTCGTGTCAGGTCGTTTGTTTACGCCGCTGACTCGGGCACTGCAGCTCCTCCCTCCGTGTGAATATTATTTCAACCAGCTAATCTACCTACCTACACCGGTTTCAATATGAGGACTTGTCAAGCCTGTAACAACGAGCTAAGAGAAAATGAAGATCGCCTGGAATGTTCGAAATGTCAAGAACTATACCATGTTTTATGTCTAAATGTGAATCCTGGCGATATCACTTCTTGTGCTGTGACGAACTGGTTGTGCCCATTATGTATGACGAAGCAACCCAAAGGGAACAATTCTGAATGCTTAGCTCGTCCGTCCACACCGACAACATTGGCGGAGGTTTCTTTTAACGTTACTCGCCGCAAAGCGCCTAATAAACTGGACATATCTGCTGCGAATAATAATGGTAATACGTGTGACTATGTACAACGCTCCGACTTACGCAGTATAATTAGAGAGGAAATGTCTTCTGTGTTGAACTCGTTTACCATAGAAATTAAGGCAAATTTCAATAAATACTCAGAGCAGATTAGTAACTTCCAAAAATCGATCGAGTTCATGAGCGATAAGTTTGACAAGATCTCAGCTGATGTCTCACGGCAACAGCAAGAAATTGTTTCTCTGAGGGGGGAGAACTCAGTTTTGCGCACTGAGGTCAGCGGTCTCACAAGTAAACTGAATATGCTTGACCAGCTATCCCGATCCTCTTCGTTGGAAATACAATGTGTTCCCGAGAAAACAGATGAAAATGTTGTTCAATTAGTGAAACAGTTGGGCCGTGCTGTGAATTGCAGTATTGCGGATCAGGATATAGCGTACTGCTCTCGAGTGGCAAAGCTGAAACCCAACAGTGTAAGGCCACGCACAATACTAGCCAAGTTTACCACACCGCGAACCAGGGACACCATTCTTTCGGCCGTGGCCCGACACAACAAGGAGCACCCACAAGACAAATTAAACACCCACGACCTTGGCTTTAATAGTGAGACAAAGTCTTCAGTCTTTGTGATAGAAAATTTATCATTTGAGAACAAGCAATTGCATGCTGCAGCTCGTCGACGAGGAAATGAGCTTAAATACAAATTCGTTTGGGTACGTGGAGGGCGAGTCTACATGCGGCAAAGTGAAACTAGTGAAACTATTTTTATACGGGACGGGTCTGTACTTGATAAGCTGTAGTGGTATCAAGTTATACTATTTTGTTTCGAGGAGAATGTTTTCATTGGAAGTGATTTTATACGAGTATCAGAGCTCATTAAGAAGATTGTTTGTGTTACTAGTTTTTATTATCCAGTATCTTTTGAGAGAACTTAGAATATTTCTATTGTCTTCAGATGTAGCCTTTTACCGTTTGTTTTATGCAACGTACGTGGGAAACCTGCATGCTGGCCGCCTGATGGTAAGCGGTAACCGCAGCATTTGGGCGCCTGATAACGAGGTATCCGTCGCGGGATCCCAACCCTGTACATTGTTTGTTTACTGTAGGTGTCAAAGAAATCCTGGAATAGTGATAGGTAGGCAAACTAGTTTTATGTCTGAGTTTTTTCTCGTGTGGTTAACTGTAGGTATGTGTGCGGGTGAACTTTGTTATTATGTAATTCTATCTCACATCCAACTATTGCTGATGGCCGAAACGATATTGCCTTTCACAGTAATAGATATCTTTTGTCACGTGATTATGGGTTGCCGTAATATCACGCCTGAACTGTCTTTTGTTTTAAATATAATTTTAATGTGCGTCAGTGAGGGCAGACATTGTTGTTTCGTCATGTTTTTGTGTACCCGAGTAAAACACTGTTGTGTTTCTAACTTAACTAATAATTTTCCTAGCAATCCGTTATCTATTAGTGTTTCACGACATCCTTGTCACGTTAAAATTATAAAGAAACTGTTTTCGCTGTATAGGTTTGTATTAATTCTTAAAAATAATGTCGAAGATGTATGTATTGTTTGTAGGAGACAACCTAGGTCACTAAATGTTGCAACTCGTTCTTTGTGTATAATGTATAAGAAAGCATGTACTAAAAACTACTATACGACAGGAAATATAATATTGGCGGCTAACATTAATCTATTTATTTACACTACAACACAAACCTTGCATAAAGTATTTACAATAACAATGTGGTTTTGGCGTTTTGTCTGTATTTGTCCTGGGGAAATACTACGGTTTCTGATTTGTAATGCAATCAATTTTTACATGGTTGAGTTGATGCAGTTTGTCTTTATGTCTATCGAGGTGTTTTGCTTTTTTTGTTATGGAAATGCATGATGACATAAATAATTTGAATATCTACTATCAAAACGTACGTGGACTTAGAACAAAATGTCATGAATTTTATGGTAGCGTAACTGGCTCTGATATCGACATATTACTTTTTACTGAGACATGGCTTCAGCCAGATATACTCAGCTCAGAACTGTGTGATAGTAGATATGACATTTTTCGAATGGACCGTAACTTACGAGTTTCAAATAAAAAAACGGGTGGAGGGGTTATGGCTTGTGTGAGAAGTGTACTTGGTGCACAGCAGGATCACAGCTTTTTGTCGAGTTTTGGAACTGAGTGGCTTTTCATTACTGTGCCGGCCCATACTGTCGGGAGTACAAATAGCCTGAATATAGTATTGGTATACCTCCCACCTAACCATGGCAGCATACCCGCACAGCTAGAAGAGATTAAATTATTTATAATAAGCCTGATTGAGCGGTCACCGAAAGAGACATTTCTCCTAATCGGAGATTTTAACTTACCTTGTTTGCAATGGCTTGATGATGGCTATGTGCTGCTACAGAACGTGGGACCTAGTATGCGAGACGCCTCTCAGTCATTTGTTGATAGCATGGCATTTGCTGGTTTGGCTCAATATAATCATGTTCTAAATAGCAATGGACGCTCACTTGACCTGGTATTTTGTAATTTAAATTCAGAAATAACTAAAGCTAATCAACCCCTCTTAAAGGAGGACATACATCACCCGTCTCTGCTCGTGGTGATCAAAGATCTGTTCATCAAGCCCCTGAAGGAATTAAGCGTTCCACGCCGTAACTTCCGTAGTTGTGATTACGATGCAATCAATAATTATTTAAATACGGTTAATTGGGATATTTTGGTGGGTGTGTCTGTTGATGTGGCATTGGATAGGTTCTATGAGGCTCTTAATGAATGTTTCGACCAATTTGTTCCATTGACCAGAAAGTTTGATTCAAAGAAAAAATATCCTAACTGGTATGATTCTGCTTTAGTCAAAATAATCTGCGAAAAAATTAAATACCATAAAAAGTGGAAACTATATGGCAACCCTCGTGATTACGACACATTCGCACTGATGCGAAAGCGGGAGCAGTTAGTCAAAAAGCAGTGTTATAATAAGTACATGTCTAGCCTGGAAAGCAAAATCCGTCACGACCCTAAGGCCTTCTGGACGTATGTGAAATCTAGACGTGGTGGGTCACAGTACCCCAAGAAACTTACTTACCGCAACAATATTGTAATAGATGGCGCTTCTATATGTGAAAGCTTTAATGAGTTCTTTAAGAGCATGTTTTCCCAAATAGGCTCTCAGGGTGCCGTAACATCTCGGACTGAGACGGATGATGACGCTGTAGACATCTTGACGTATGTTGTGATTACTCAGGATAAGGTGAAAAAATTACTTGAGAACCTTGATATCAGCAAGGGTCCGGGATGTGACGGTATTCCACCCTTGTTTCTGCAAAGATGTGCTGTTTCTCTGGCCTACCCTATTTATCTGTTGTTCTCACAGTCGTTGAAACAGTGCGTTTGTCCTGGTCTTTGGAAGCGAGCGCATATAGTTCCTGTGCATAAGAAGGGATCAAAAACCGAAATTTGTAATTATCGACCCATTTCTATTTTGAACACCCTAAGCAAAATGCTCGAAAAAATTATTTACGAAAGTATCTATCCCATTATTAGTGGAGGTATATCTCACCACCAACACGGCTTCCTCAAACATAAATCGACCACATCAAACCTGGCCGAGTTTTGCAATTATGTTTTGTGTGGAATGGAAAGCTGTGGACAGGTTGACGTGATCTACACAGACTTCGAAAAAGCCTTCGATCGTGTGGATCACGTCATCCTGTTGGAGAAACTCTTTTGTCTCGGGATCAGAGGCGATTTGCTTAGATGGATTACCTCTTACCTCATCAACCGGTCGCAGGCTGTTGTAATGGGGGGTTTTAGGTCTGATTTCGTAGAGGTCTCCTCCGGCGTTCCACAGGGGTCGCATCTTGGCCCTCTCTTCTACTGTGCTTACATTTATGACATTTATCGATGCTTCAGAAACTCGGAACATATACTTTACGCCGATGACAAGAAAGTGTTTATGAAGGTGGCGGCGGTTTCTGACTGTGAAGCCATTCAGGGTGACTTAGATGCCTTATACCAATATTATCAGAAAAACAATATCACAGTCAATGTCAGTAAATGTCAATGCATTAGTTTTAGTCGTAAGAAAGAAGTTATCAAATTTTCCTATAACTTTAACGGTACTAACATAGCCAGGACAAGCACTGTAAGAGATCTTGGAATTTTATTGGATTCTAAAATGACTTTCTCAGAACACGTTGATTACGTTACTAACAAGGCATATCGTAATTTAGGCTTTCTAATGAGAACCTGTAAGCCCTTTAAAAGCATACATAGCCTCAAAATAGTATATTATGCGTACTGTCGTAGTGTTCTTGAATACGCTAGCCCAATCTGGAATCCCCAATATACTACGTATATCAATAAATTGGAGAAAATACAAAAGCGCTTTATCAAACACCTAAATTTTAAAACCCACAGAAGGAACCAGCCCTATGCGCATGATTGCAAACATTATCAGCTGTTGCCTCTTGATTCCCGTCGAGACTTACTGGACTTATGTTTACTGCATGATATTCTCCGTAATAACCTGGACGTGCCTAACCTTATTGCACAAATTGGTTTTTGTGCACCGAGGATCCGCACGAGGCATACTCCTTTGTTTAAGGTTCCCAAATACCGTACTAATTATTCAAAAAATTCTGTTATGACAAGGTTGCCTAGAACCTACAACGAAAAATTTAAGCACATTGACATTTTTAGTACAGGAAAACGAGCCATGAAAATGAAAGCATTTGAAGAGACCTTTAGTAATCGTTAGATAACGGGAAATCAAATGAATATACTTTAAATATACCTTAAATTAAATGAATAAAAAAATAAAAAGAATAAAATGAAAATAATATAAAACTAAATGGAATACTCACTCCTTACCTTTATTCTAAGACTTACTTAATATACCTTAAAATAAATGAAGAAAGAATAAAAAGAATGAAATGGAAATAATATAAAACTAAATGCAATACTCACTACTACCTTTATTGTAAGACTTACTTGTATTGTATTGGCCTGGTCTGGCTTGTGGTCCTCATTTAATCTAAAATTTAAATTAACAAACTAACCGGACTTGTTAACCTAACAAATTAACTTTAACCTTAACTTAGACACTTTGGGAGAGTAATTGAGAATTTATATTAAATTTATATTAATTATTAAACGTGTCACCTATTCAGAAGTGTTACCAGACGTCTTTGCTGTATTAAGTTGTTGTTTGCCAATGTCTGATAACAAGACTTGTCAGTACTTGTCAGTATTCTGATGTTCTATTGTGCTTAGTTATAAGTGAATTAAGTTAGTGGTGGAACTCTGTAATTGGCTTTATTAATTTTATATAAGTGTTTTAAATGTTTTTGTAAAAAAAGCTGTTGAGTTCCCAAATAAATAAAATAAAAAAATAAAAAAAAATAAAAAAAATAAAAAAAAATTAATCGCCAAATGTGTTGCTAGGTGTAAAACTCGAGATCGGTTCGAACAATTGTTTTTTTTTATATTTTCGTTAAAACACAAAAAAGTTTTTATTGAGAGAAAAAACGGAAATTAATAAGAACAACACTTTTCTTTTCCCATGCAAACCACTGTGTTCCCAGCTGTCAAACATATAACTTCGGACAGAACTAAGTCTGTCGAGGCAGCTTGTTAATAAAAATATTTATTTCACTAGATAAATAAATAATAAATAAATATCTGGGACAATTTTACACCAAGATCATCTGACCCCAAACTAAGCAGAGCTTGTACTATGGGAGTCAGAGACTGATAAACATACTTAAATATTTCTAAATACATACTTAAATAGGTAATAACACCCAGCCACACATCAAACACGAATGTTCGTCACATAAATGTTTGTCATGAGTCCGGAGGTCGTGGGTTCGAACCCACGACGTCCGGTGCTAAAAGCAGGATCGCTGCCATTGCACCAACAGGCCAGTCAGATGCTTTTGACATTCTGCTATAATTAATTTTTTGAATGGTCAATCATGAACCATAATATATGTCATTCATAATGGACTTAATTTATTTATGGGAAATACATTAGGTATCTAAAGTTATTTATAAAATATCTGATTACACCTGATTACCCTTATACATCAAAGCATGGCACATGGCCATACAGGTGACTACCCGTAGGCTTAGGTTAGAATTGTACAATTTGTAAATTAGATAATTCGATTAGTTAATGTCTAAGAATTTGCTGGCGATTTCCCCTGGGCAATTGATAACTTAGTTACGTCGCAAGCTATTTAATTGAAAACTATGTTAGATACTAATGTGACTTTAGATTCTCAAGGTCTGTCACATAGCAATTATATTAATAAACTCTTTGGGTCTGTCGATAATTTACTCCATAAGCTATTCAATCGAAAACTAGGTAATACTATTATCAGTCGTCAGAATTAATTGTTTGAAGAAATGGGCTAAATCTTAAGTGTTTTTCTTTAAATCAGAATTAAGGAGTTCGGTGCTCTAATGCAGCAAAACCGTCTCGGTCCGCTGCGGAGCACAGGAGCCAACGGACGCGCGCGGGTGAGGCTACAAAGGCACACCACGTACTGGCCACTTACGATCTCTTCCACGCTCATATTCAACCTAGGATCTGTGAGTAACAAGATATTTTTCATCATAAAATTGCGTTAATATTATCTACCTAACTCTTTTACTTAATATAAGACAATAACCTCCTTATTCATAAAAGACAAAGTGTTAAACTTAACACTGGTTTCACTATTATAATGTATTCTTAAAGCAATGCTTTGAATCAGTCTTTTCTTTACATATCAAAATGGCCTAATTTGTGAAACTTGAAAAGGAGTGATTAAGATCATTTCACCAAGGAAGCACGAGCAGTTCACAAGTTGACGCGTGATCTATTCAGTCACTAAAGTGAGTGTAATGGTGAAATGGATAGATAAAATGGATGGATGGATGTTTCATCCACTACAATATAAAAATTGTGATGGATGAAACATCGTTTTTTCGTTCATGAAAGAATCATTATCAATTGTTTCAACTCTCTCAAACCTAATAGTCATTAGAAACTTATGTATTATGATATTTTGGAATTTAACGATAAGGTAATGGACCCGTTGACGCGACTAGTGGTTCAAGAGTCGCTGACCGACGAAGAAGTGGACTCGTGCAGGGCCGTGCTTCTGAACCTGCTCGGCATGGAGTCGCGGCACGAGTTTCCAGCCCAATTGCCTTCCAATATGAGGTATTAAAACTATACTTAGTTTAGTCCATTCGATTATTTTCTTTTTCACAGGTCACGCCTATGAATTACGTTTTTTTTTTCAGAATAATGTACAGTAATTTCTTACTTTATTGACCGGTTACGCCTACTTAGTGAAGCTCTGTACATAACAAACAACCACAGATTATAAAACAGGTCTTGAAATAAGATAAATCAATCATATGAAAAAAATAATTAGTATAGGTAATTAGTAATTAGTAACATTAAAGTATTGTTTCATTAAATTTAATTTAAAAAAAAGTATCTATGAATCCATGATTAATTGTTTGTGAGTAATTATTACTAATATATAAAAAAATACCTAGTAAACGAATAACTAGATAATATTTATACCTAAAAAAATATTTCAGTGCATGTCGATTAAAAGTACCTACTTCTTAAAAAAATCGATTATTACTTCAAATCTAATCGGTAAAGAGTGAGGGCGTCACTAATTTCGACTATTTCGAAATGTCAAAAAAAGATGTCTTTCATTGCACATGAAAACAAGTACAGACAGTGGACTGAATGTCCGTAGGCATTCTCTACCATGACCATAAGGTAGTAAAGTTAAGTAATTAGACTATATTGTCGCACTGCTAGGCAAATGCCTCCATCATTGAAATCAAGTCATCGCTACAATTGATGGGTATTGGCATAATCACGGATTTCAACAGATTTGGTATTTTGGCCAGAGCAATAATTGGTAAAAAGAGGAAGCTACATTATTTATCTTAGGGTGGTCCCTCACCTGGAGCATTTTCTGTAATGTAACATTTCAGATTCGATTTTGAGCATTACAATACAGTACTGCCTCCCTGACATGACGAACATTTGCCTGTAATTTGCATTTCAGATTCGATTTTGAGAGAGATTTTTCGAATTTCGAATTTGCAACATTACAGTTTGCGCAATATAATGCGCGGTTCTCCTCCCTCACCGATGTAATGATCGACTCTGTCCCGTTGCATTACAAGACAATTCTCTAGGCGAGGGAGCACCTTTAAACAAACCTAAATCTTCCCACACAGAGGCAAGTCATCTGGGCGTCGCGAAGAACAATGGCGGCAAGTTTGGGGCGAATTAGAAGCGTTAGTTCGGGCACATTCTGCGTCTCCTGCGCATCGGGTGCTTCTTCGTGTTTTGCTCGACTGCCGCGCGCACAACCACGCCGCCGACAGTAAGTACCTTTCCCTATAAACATATAAAGATCGCGTCACAGAAAATGAACGCTGAAGTCGTATTTCTAATTAGACGAAGTCAACTGACAGCTGCTAATGTCACTTTGTGAAACAATGTTGCCGAAATTTGGGACCCAATATCGACAGTCCGCTGTTCTACTACTAATGCGTGTTATTCATGATAAAAAAATAATGCTATGGTTGCTTCAATCATCCACTTTTCCGCGACACTATTTTTGTTTCATGAAAACCTGCCAACCCAGTAAACATCAGTTCACTTCGTCTCGTTAAAAATAGGACTTTAGGCGACAGTTGGGGGATGGTCCTTCGCACAGCTATAGTATGAAACGGGGGTTTCATATCACCAATTTGGCACTTGATTCGCTCACTGCGCAGGTCCTGGCGAACATTCTTTTTAGACGACGGGATCTATACAGCCTTAGGCTAAGAAATGACTGATCGGTGTTCTCCCGCGCCCGCCGAGGTTGCAGGCCCGCAGCTTCTATGGAACGCAGAAATATATAAAAAATGAAAGCAGATTGCACGACGATTTAAGAGGGTTTGCTTTTTGCGTTTGGGGTAGATCGTAAACGTCGCATTTTTTTAAGGTTTTCGTGAT
Organism: Udea olivalis; assembly: GCA_947369235.1. Taxonomy (NCBI): domain Eukaryota; kingdom Metazoa; phylum Arthropoda; class Insecta; order Lepidoptera; family Crambidae; genus Udea; species Udea olivalis. The sequence continues at coordinate 14,118,025 of OX376350.1, read as the reverse complement.
AATTTAGCTGAATTCAAATTAAGTATAAATTATATCTCTATTATCGAATGCACCTTTTAATTTCACAATTATAACTTTAACTGTGTACATACAGGAAATTTTTAAGTGTCTTATCATTCTTATCAATTTAAAAAAAACGGGGTTTTATTCAATTTAGCAAATAGGTAAAAGGTAGTCGCCGTTTTAGACAATTCAACGTGTTTATAAATACTATTATGCACACAATAACCTGTTGAAAGCAAGGCTAAAGATCCTAGAGCCAAGCTTACCCGACACTATACCGAAGATATCCCGGACGTCAGCCTGTACGAGATTAGGATGGCTCTCAAGCGGCTTAAAAACAACAAGGCGGCGGGTGGTGACGGAATCACAACCGAGCTCCTGAGAGCGGGCGGTAAGCCGATACTTAAGGTCCTCCAGACGCTCTTCAGTTCTGTCATCCTCGAGGGAAAAACGCTAAAGGCATGGGGCAGAGGCGATGTGATGCTGTTCTTCAAGAAGGGTGACAAAACTCTCTTGAAGAACTACAGACCCATCTCGCTTCTGAGCCATATCTATAAGCTGTTTTCGAGAGTCATTACGAATCGTCTCGCTCGCAGGTTTGACGACTTCCAACCTCCCGAACAAGCAGGGTTCCGAAAAGGCTATAGTACCGTAGACCACATTCATACGCTGCGGCAAGTTATACAGAAGACCGAAGAGTATAACTTGCCACTTTGCTTAGCGTTCGTGGACTACGAGAAAGCCTTTGATTCGATTGAGACCTGGGCAGTACTGCAGTCTCTCCAAAGGTGCCAAATAGACTACAGGTACATTGAGGTGCTAAGGTACTTATACCAGAACGCCACCATGTCGGTCCGATTACAGAACCAGAGCTCTAATCCGATCCAACTACAGCGAGGCGTGAGACAAGGAGACGTTATTTCTCCGAAACTGTTCACGGCTGCGTTGGAGGATATTTTCAAGCTTCTGGACTAGAAAGGACGCGGCATCAACATCAATGGCGAGTACCTAACACACCTGCGATTTGCCGATGATGTAGTTCTAATGGCTGAGACCTTGGAAGACCTGAACATAATGCTCGAAGATCTCGGTAATGCTTCTCAAAGAGTGGGTCTTAAGATGAACATGGACAAAACAAAAATCATGTTGAATGCCCATATTGCACCCGCTCCAGTTAACGTTGGGAACATTACACTCGAAGTTGTTGACCACTATGTTTACCTGGGACAGACAGTCCAGCTAGGTAAGTCCAACTTCGAGAAAGAGATCTCTCGTCGAATCCAGCTCGGATGGGCAGCGTTCGGGAAGCTCCGGCATATATTTGCGTCCGAAATACCTCAGTGTCTCAAGACAAAAGTCTTTGACCAGTGTGTGTTGCCAGTAATGACCTATGGGAGTGAGACGTGGTCCCTTACTATGGGTCTCATAAGAAGGCTCAAGATCACCCAGCGAGCAATGGAGAGAGCGATGCTTGGTATTTCCCTGCTCGATCGAATCAGAAATGATGAGATCCGCAGGAGAACAAAAACAACCGACATCGCTCGAAGGATTGCATCGCTGAAGTGGCAGTGGGCGGGACACATAGCGCGGAGAACCGATGGCCGTTGGGGCGGAAAGGTTCTCGAATGGCGACCGCGTACCGGACGACGTTCCGTGGGCAGGCCCTCTACAAGGTGGACCGACGATCTGGTCAAGGTCGCGGGAAGCCGCTGGATGCGGACAGCGCAGGACCGATCGTTGTGGAGATCCTTGGGGGAGGCCTATGCCCACCAGTGGGCGTCGTTCGGCTGAAATGATGACACAATAATAGAGCCAAAATTAATGGTTGAACGAACTTACCTTAAGTGATGTTCGTCCATAATTATACTAGACGTTACATCCGAAGATATTTTATGAACACTTTGTAGTATCACTTTTCTATGTACTAGGCGTCGCACATAATTTTTAGAGCTGTAGAAATTAAAATAAGTAACTTCTGAACGTCATTACGTCACGCCCGCCCGTACCTGCTGGCGCCACCTCGTCTATGGATCATTTTATTTTAGCAATTTTGATCTCGTTTGGTATTGTATGGGCTTTAGATTCGGGTTCGGGAGGGAGTAAAATATCTTCGGATGTAACGTCTAGTATAATTATGGACGAACATCACTTAAGGTAAGTTCGTTTAACCATTAATTATACATACGACGTTACATCCTCAATATTTTATGAACACTTTGTAGATGTTTAGCGCTTTACGAACGAGATCAAAAGGTATTTAATAAAAGAATCAAATACTTTAACCAATATAACCTTGTTTTTTTTTGTATTTACAAAAAAATACACACATTATAGAAATGAAGAAAAAAAAACCTTTAACAAGACCTCATTGTAACAGGTAAATTGATCATGAAAAAAACAAAATGTAAATAGAATGTATCTTCTTAACAAATACAAATTGCCTCAGCAAAAGCATTGTCTTCATTAGAAACTAATGGCCGTTTATAAAATTTGGCAAAAGTTTATGTTGCGACGCCCGCACATTAAAAAAGAATGATCCATAGACGAGGTGGCACCAGCAGGTACGGGCGGGCGTGACGTAATGACGTTCAGAAGTTACTTATTTTAATTTCTACAGCTCTAAAAATTATGTGCGACGCCTAGTACATAGAAAAGTGATACTACAAAGTTTTCATAAAATATTGAGGATGTAACGTCGTATGTATAATTTAAGTTTTATATTTAATTCAATGAAATAATCACGAAAATCTTACAATAATGCAACGTTTTCGACCCACCCCCAGCAAACGCTCTTAATTCCCGCGCGTGCAGCCGCAGCCGCGGTGGTTTGCGGCCGCGCGCTCGGCGGTCTTGCGATAGTCGTAGGCGAAAATCGCAATCGCACAAAACTCCTGTTTCGTGAGTTTGGGTAATAAACCGCCGCCACAGGCGGGTGCGGTTGATAACCGCTCCGTGAGATCTTAACCTTACTGTATGTATAGGTCAGTTATCGAAAGCTGGCCGTACAACACATTCTCATATTGCGCATGTATTGACTGTGAATAAACAAAGTGTGATAGATACTTTGAGGAAATGGAGTGTGATGTTTTTATGTGACCTGGAAAATTGCATTCATTAAAATGACAATTGTGTTTTTTGTTAATACTAACACTAGCTTTTGCACGCAACTTCGTAAGCGATACTGGACAAGTGTATAATTAAACTACGTTAGTGTGAGTACTGTGAACGTGCCAGCTTTCGGTAATGTTCCTATCCGTCCCACTGCAAGCAAGGCACAAACCTCACCTCGGTTGTGAGGTGGTCGACCCGTACTCCAATACATATCGTTGGCAATGTGTACGCTAATTGGTGAATAGTTTACCAATAAAGCTTTTTTCATTATTTTCATCAATTTAACTTTGGTTTGTGTTTATTTACATCTGCATTTATTTATATTTGAGCTGATTAATAAAATATTTATGAACTTATTACACGAATAACAAATCATACAAAAATACAGGTTCAGGCCTGAGATGGTATCTAAGATGATATCCCCTTTTATGAATTTTAAATAAATATGAGTGTAGACTTGACTAATGTTTTTTTATCTTAGACGTAACCCAGATTTTGACAGGTGAGTATGAATAGCCCAATAACACAGTAGCCGATTATTTCATTTTAGGAACTTGATAACTAGTTTGGCATAAGTAGTGTAGATAGTTCTAAAAATTGTAAGACACCGTTGTTATGTTATGACACAACCAATTGCTCAATGTGCCATTTTTTTTTGCACGGCACCTGGACCAGTGTTTTTTTTTATTGTATAAACTATACTGTTGTGCGTGCCTGCTGGGCACAGGCCTCACCTCAACTATATGGTGGTACGCACCATACTCCGTAAACCATCAGACGTTATCAAGCCACTTCCTTTAATGAAAAAATTATTTAATTCATGGTTTTAAACAATGACAGCATAAGCAATAGGTGTCGTATATAGGTACATCAAATAAAACCCTGCGAACACAAAATACATAATCATGACTTCCTATCCATCTCTTGCCGATTTGGTATAAATATCTCCCATAGTTTATTATTATCTAAATGGTCTGACAACTTTGACAGTGGGCTTATTAATAATAACATAAACCTTGCTCGTGGAGTATGCATGTAACTGATTTTAGTCATAATAGCATGTAATTTGACTACGAAAACGAATGTTTCGTGTAACAACGAACGATATTCGTGCTTCTTGTGTGATATTTTACGGCAACCACACTATCCGTATAATCTTATCGTTGTGTTAACCCCCAGTTATGGTGTACTTATGTTATATTTTGTGATAATTCGTTTTGCACATTTGTTTGAATTTGTGAGTTATAGCGTGTTTGCAGTATTTTGTTTCGAAATTTTCATGTGTTTCTTTACTTTTTCATGTTTTTGTGTGTGCACCAGGAAAGGCCAGTATTTTTTTTTTTTTTTCATATTTTTTTCTTATTTCAAATTATCATTAGGACGTTTTTTGATAAAAGCTTTTAAAGGAAAAATGGATAAACAGCTAGAAAAGTATAATCCAAATTAGTTTAATAATAATGATTGTCGTAGGTGTGATACGTGGTTAGTTAGTTATGATAGAGTATTTTTCAAATTGAACGCAAATATAACACTTATTCCAGTCTAGCGAACATGCGACTTTATTTAACACTTTGTCACGTGTTGGTGTATAATTTACGTTTTAACTCGCGATTTTACTTTTAGTAACTATGAGCTGTATTTTTATTCTAAACATGTACTTTGCTGTTAATATTGAACTTTTTGCGTTCCATTCGAGAAATCCTCTACTACAAAATAGCAATCACATATTTCTGCATGGTTTCTAACTCGCAAAATTTCCAGGCGAATCTCGAGCGACCGTGATTCGCGCGACAACAGATTCCCCTCTGTCGCCAGTGGGAGCCGGCAACGGGGGCGCCGGCGACGTGTGGGCCCCGCGGAACGTGCTCGACGCGCTGCTCGGGGGGCCCCGGCCGTCGAGGAGGCCGGACTTCGCGGGGCGCATGGCGGCCGGCTCCAGAATAGCGACGCTGTATCCGAAACTGAATCAGGACGTTGAGGCGCAACACTAATGTAGATAGACTTTTGGAATTTGGATTGGGTTCGAAAGAGACTGATGTTGAAGAATACTTTAATTACAAATTATAAGCAATTTGTAACCGTCGTGTTTTAATGAGGGTTGAATACTCGCAAAAAATGAATAAAATTTAGAAATAACGCAACATCACCCTTAAAAAGCATTAAGTATCTGCATCGGTGCTGAATAACTTGGTACTAATGAACAAATTTAGTTTATTTAAATTCTTTCCCTCGTCAACTTCTGTTATGACCTGAGAGAACACTGCAAAGAAAGCAGTATTGATTGCATTTTATGATTGAATGATGCAAGATTGAACCCTAGCCGAACAGCACATTTTCATAAAACGAGTGTCTTACAGAGTCTGTGACGTGAAATAACAATATAAGTATTGCCTAATATTAGTGCAAATGAGCATTATGGGGTTATCATTTTAAGTGAGAACTGTGAATAAACTTAATATAAAGAGAATCTTGTCTTTCATTTCATTTATATAAGAATCTTATTTTCAAAGCTTGCATTTAAGACAATAAAATGAAATAGGTTGAATGAAATAAAAATGCAACTTTATAAAATTAATATTTTATATTTGTTCAATAAAAACTACATTGTGGGCCCGTGTGCCCGGCGCCCGGGTAACACGACCTTTGTATTATCTTGTTGAATATAAACTCTGCGGGCAGACTGTGTCATAAGGCATTGGTGTGAGTGTGACGGCCTCGCGGCCTCGTCAAGGCATCTGGTCCGGATCCTTGCGGCGACCCCCTCTTTAGCCCCCCCCTCGCCCTTTGCACTCCCTCGCCGCCGTACGTATTTGTTACAAATTATTGGAATGTCACGCGGTATGCGAACTTTCAAACATCAAATCATTACAAAAACCTAAGTAGACCCTATCGCGGGCCACTCCGTAATACACTCACATTGAAATATTGTACAATTCATACTCTCGAGGAGCGCCCGGTAAGTCCATTAACGCATCCAAAATATTCATTAATTAATTAATACCCTAAAAAACTTACAAAACCGGTACTCTTAAAACTTAACACTAAGTTAAAATTAAACGGAATTGAAAATAAATTACCTAGGTACAATATTTTAGTCTAAAAAGCTATTTATAGGCGCACGAGGGATGTTTGGTGGGAGTGCGCGAATGTCAGTGTGTGGCTTCTCGAAGTTTCTTTGCGACGGGCACTGCCGGCGCGTCGGAGGAGTCGCCCAGAGAGTTCTCTTCCGTTGAACTTGCCTCTTCTAATTGTCTATGGGACAAAAAAAAGGATTGGTCGTCAACAATTCGAATTTATAGATTTAATGTTCTGACGTCTTACGGCTAATGATGCAAATTCATGGGCAAGAAACTCAGTTACCGAGCAAATGTTTGTCTTCAAAACTGCTAATGCTAATTTAAAATTTTATGAAAAGCCATTGTAACCATAGCTAAATGCCTGGCAGAGTTAAAAAGAATGAATGAGAATTCCTGTCGGGGGCGGTGAACTAAAGCCCTTTGTTTACGAAAGCGAAGCGGAGTGAATTTGGAACAAACCAACTAAAACGGAGTGCAGTGAACTTGTCCGTTTGAAGTGCTTCCACCGAGACATAAATTTACTTTCCAAATAATTTGCAGTGTGAAAGGTAGTATGAGGCTTCTGGATAATTTAACATGTAGTAGGTGGGCGTGGCTGGTTTTACCGTCCTTAGGAAATAACAATTAATCATGCTGTGTACACACTTCTTGGATTATTGTCTAGCCTATTGTGTACAAAATATTATATAAAGCCATGTAACGATAGTAATCTGTCTGTGTACCTTTTCTAAATAAATAAATTTACGAATGTGCGTACGACTGATTTGACTAAGCATTTGCGGTCCTAAAGAGTTCAATAATAGTTGCAGATTCGTTGGAGGAGTTAGGATTATCGTTACTATTTGATCCGTGCCCTTTCATTTTAAGCTAGTTGAACCTGAGAACTCCGTCATTTAGTAATCGTAATTTATTATGTCATTTATTTATTTTTTTGTTTGAGAGGGAATCTTTTCCGATTATAAAATAATACCCTGTTACAAGTATAGATCTTGAAAGTTTGTGTGTAATTTCGTCGGTTAGGAAGATAAGGGGCCGTATTACCATCTCTTATAGCCAGTCAATTTAATTTCATAATTTGAGCGATTTCCTAAAATGATCATTCATTTTCAGCCAGTCAGCGGTTACCTGTCAATAATCCTATAAGCTAGATATTTACTGAAGAAATTGTTCGCTACCCTCAGTTTAGGAATTTAACTAACTGGCTATAAAGGCCCGTATTCACTTTGATTAGCGCAAGTGCAGGTGATTAGTGCAGGTGCTTAGTGAAATAAATGATATGAGAAAATACGTGTAGACAGCGATGGATCGTTGCGAGTGATTAGTATCCTGCGTCGTGAAGTGATTAGAAGCGTGTTCTATTCAATCGCACTAATCAAAAGCTGTCGACACGTGTTTTCTCTTAATCACTAAGCATCTGCACTAATCACCTGCGCTTACTACTAAATGGTAATATAGCCTGAGGTCCTTGAAATTTGCCACATTCATTTACACTAAAACTTAAAAAATAAACAAACTTTTAAAAAAACAGATAGAAAAATATCACTCAAAATTATGAAATAATATCATAGGCCTTTTTGAAGTTATATTAAACTGATCAATATTATTTGGACACTGACCGTTTCGCGCGCGGCGTGCTCAGCGCGGAATCTGAGTTGTCGGAGGGGGAGGCGGGCGTGGCGGGGGTGGCGGGGGACGCGGCCTTGGCGTCCATGGAGTCTTCTGTGCAGGATGTCGTTGTGTCCTCGTTCACTGAGTCTGCGGTTATTTTGCCTGGAACAAAGATCATGGGAGGTTAAAATTGCGTATCTTTAACTATATTTACTGAACTTATACCTATTAAACGGAAGTATATTACTTATTAACAAAACTCGAGGCAGCCGCAACAGTATTATGTGGTGCGTTGCTAGGTTTTTACTAAATCCAAAACATTTTCTTCAGTGTCCCATTTAATAGTACTTATTCGATTCATAATAAATTAGCGTAATTCGGAGGTAAAAATCAACAGGCTCAAAAGTTATAATTATTGGCTTTTAGCAATTTTGACAACAACGATTTCTTGATGAAACACGTAGTATCCACGTATGTTTGTAAAGCTTGTCTAATCTGAAATGACGCGCCCCTCCACCGCATTCACGCACACATAAAGTAAAGAAAAGTAAAGTGATTAGTTCCACTGTTGAGCAAAGACCTCCATCATTGAAATCAAGTCATCGCTACAATGAATGGCTAGGTACCTACCTATTAACTTATTTTTTTTTTCAATAGGTAGGTATGGACGCAAAAAAAAGTATTTCGGCGCGTCATTTCTGGTTAGACAAGCTTTACTTAATCAATTCTTGTGAAGTAAAGCTGATTTTCTAATAATATTGTTATTTTTTGATTATTTTATTAAGACTGCTCCGTGAAACTCGTGATGTTCAATTAAGTAATAAGAACACAAGGTTCATTGTATTATGGGCGCAAATTCTTCATCAAGAATTTAAATGTCATTAATATTCATTGATAACAGTTGTTAGGCTCCATTCAGTTTATCAATTTCATATAAATAAATGATATTTTCATGACAAAACAAAAACATTCCGACAAGTGCGCGTTCCAGATAAAACGAACGGAATGGAAACAATTTCAGAACGTTATCTGATTGAAGTGCCCAATCGTCGAAATGCTCGAGATAAGTGTTGTTTTCTGTTCGCTTCTCGTCGTATATTCACTTCAGAAAATTGGTTATCGCTAAGGTAAAATAAAATGTTAATAAAAATTAGAATGTTAATAATCGACTATCTATGACAATATTTACCCCAATACATTGACAAGCAAAAAAATAATTATGTGACTTTCTTTCATATTTATTTTCCAACTGATTGTCAAGCGAGTTTATAGATTGTAGAACTGAAGCAAAAAAAATTTTCATTTGTGTATTAATGTTATATATATCTTTAATACAATTAATGATGCACTTTTGATTTTAAAATGTTGGCGACATGTTTTCGATTTATTTTGGTCCCGTGAAAAGTAGTGCATATTGTTTTTCAGATTTAGGATATTGTTTATCATTTAAATGTTGTTTAAAAAATTTAACTCAATATGAGTAAAACTTTATAGTTAGAGTATTTTATATATCTAGTCAATTCAACTAACTAGGAAGCTATTAAGATGAAATTTTAAATACTTAGTAAATCTTGTTATCAATTTTATTCATTGCGATGAATTTAATGATTAAGTTAAACCGACTAATTGATTAATGTTCCATAAAGAATCAATGTCTTTTACTAATTTGCACCTTCAAAGCTTTACATGTTGCGTTAATCCTCGCGATTATACAATTCTATTCTGTCAAAACATCGCAGCGCAAGGTTTGCTTAACGCCGGCTAGTGATAAGCGCGTCCGCTGTCTTTCGAGTCGAATTGAGAATGTAAACACCCCCGGGGGGTCACCCCCCAACCACGTGGTGGCCGACACGTGTTTTTGTTTTCTCCGGAACCGTAGAAGCGGCATCGTGACGTAAATAAATAATCACCGGTTGCCGCTAGTGACGCGTCTAGACTTTTCATTGCTTGTTATAAAGGACATGGTCGGAGTCTGGTTAGTTTGTGCTATTTTTGAAAGTATCCCAAATCATGACGTTGCGTTTATTCAGTTTAACGGGGAAGGATAGTGTTAAAAAACCTTTCGGACCATATAGTTGAATTCTCATAAAGTTGAATTCTTAAAATGTTGAATTTCTCATAATGTTGATTTTTTTAAGTTTCGTAAAATGGTGAATTCCCGTGAAGTTGAATTCCCAAAACGTTTAATTTCCCTGAATGTTGATTTTTTTTAGTTTCGCAAATTGTTGAATTCTCATGAAGTAGAATTCACATAGGGCCTTATCAGACTTGTGATTTGCGAGCGAGTTTTGTATGAAGGCGATTACGCAGCGAGTTCGCCGCGACATATATTTGTAAAGAAACTCGCAAGTGTGATAATGATAACCCTCATATTACTTTCATATTTTTGCTAAATGTTGAATTTGTGCGGGTCCGATAACTATTTCTCAGATTATTAATTTTCATTTTTATGCTGTTAGAACCCCTTTTCGTGGAATATAAATACTCTTTTCTGTTACACACGTAAACCACTTTAGATAACAAATTAACAATAACTGTCAATGTTAGTCAATGTCATTTCAGAATAATTTAATCGTTGGATTAATACGTATAGAAATATAATGAATCCCTTTAAAACAATTTATTTTACTACAAATAAAAAGAAAACAAAACTTCTTGTAGTAAGAGGTAAATACACGCTGACCAAAGACGGGAAAACAAACCAGAACGGTACAACTCGATGGAAGTGCACTAATCGGGACGATTGTTCAGCAACGGTTACGTTAACTAATGACGATAGTAAGATAAAAAGGGAAACAAAACATACATGTATCCCAGAGAAGAATAAAATAAAAGTTACGCAGCTGATCAACGACATACGGCGGCAAGTGTGTATAAATTTATGCCCTATCGAGCAAATTTATGAAGGAATGGTGCAACAGTTTAAAGAAAGCAACCTTGTTTTTCCTATTACCGAAATCCCATCATTTATTTCATTAAAAAGTACTTTATATAGAACACGGAAAAACTATTTGAGCACAAATTCGCTTGTTTTTAAAAGAATCCAAGATGTAAAAATTCCAAAGAACGTTGATGAGAATTTCAAGGTCTTTGAAGATGGAAATGAAGAAAAAATTATCATCATTAGCTCCCAAGCCGCCATATTGGCAATGAAATCGTCAACATTATGTAGTTACAGTGGTGATGGTACTTTCAAAACTTGTCCACGCCCCTTTCAACAACTTTTTGTTATTCATCTTGACATTTTTTCTAACCATGAGACAGTAAACGTTTTCCCGGTTATATATGCATTTCTCCCAAACAAGACCGAAAAAACTTACAAGAGGTTATTCAACTTAATAAAAGAGAATTTGCCTGTGATAATGAAGACTTATAAATGTGACTACGAGGTAGCTCAAATCAATGGTGTCAAATCGATATTCCCAGATGTTGATTTATCTGGTTGTTATCAACATTTCAATAAAGCCGTCTGGAAAAAGGCTAAGGAATTGAAGATAGTAAGAGTAAAGGCATCTACAAGTGACGGTAGAACTGCAAGAAGCATTGTTAGGATGTGCTCTAATTTTGTCTTGCTTCCACCCACTTTCATGCCACAAGCTTGGAATGATATGAAAAAGGGTGCCCCAGGTTCACCAAAAATGAAATTATATTTAAAATACTTTCAAAATCAATGGTTTAAAAAAGATCATAATATGATTAGTTGTGCGGGAGATACTCATCGGACCACTAACACGTGTGAAGGGTACCATCGACGGTTTAATGGGAGATTACCTAAAAATCCAAATTTTTACCTAGTGTTCTATACACTTTTAAAAGAATTGAATCATTATGGCAATAAAATCGAAAAGTATATGTCTTTTGTGCCATTTAAAAAGAATAGACGAACAAGAGATATCTTGTTCGACAAAAAATATTTGTCGTTATTAAAGTTACTTGAGAGGAAAACAATAACTCCATTAGTTTTCCTCAACAAAATCACTTTTTCCAGGTTGAAACTTGGGTTTTAAATGTTAGAGAAATGTGTAAGAGTAATGAAGTATGTAAGAGTAAACTTATTTTATTTTAAGCGGTCCAAAAGGGTGAGGATCTTGTGATTTAATTGTTATCTAACTTGTTGTCAATATATGATTGAATTATTTATATGTCTTTTAATCCGCCGGTAGATAGTTTTTTTTAAACTTTTCATCGCCATTGACTTGATACGAAGTCCGCACATTTCGTGCCCCACACGCCAACGACTTCATAACTACGCAACTGTCAGCCGCACCATGCTACAGCGCACATACCTACTGTAGTCAGTTTACTGCAAAGACTACTATCGAATACTGGATTTACTGACGTGCGTTGCCATGAGGTTTTTTTCGAAGTTTTTTTAGGAAATTTTGCATTTGACGTCTATGACAGTTGGCGTGTGGGGCATAACTTTTTGCTTGTATATCATCTCAATGATATCAACTTTTTGCAAATTCTACCTTCTGTAAATTCAACATTTTGGGAGTTCAACTTGTTGCAAATTCAACTTTCTACAAATCCAACATTTTATGATTCAACATGCTGCAATTTCAACATTATGAGATTCAACATTCTGGGAAATCCAACATTTTGCAAACTCAACATTTTAGGAATTCAACTTTCTGTTCCTAAAGGTTAAAAAAAATATGGTGTTCTGCTGGTATTTTGTTTTGTTCAATTAAAAATATAAAGAGTTTCTCTAGATGGCAATTTTTGAATTGTCTTTAAAAATAACGAAGAAAAATTAAAATTTCAATCTAAATACCTACAAGTAGGTTCATTTCAGAACATCAGGCATACTAGCTGAATCTAAATTCTAAGTTAGCAGAAAGTTAATTTGAAATCAGAATTGACTTAGGTCATAGTTTGAAAGAGCATTTTTAGGCTACAATTTTATTCGTCTGTGACAGCCAGGGTTATTGTACGCGGGTGAGCGAAGTCGCGGGCAGCAACTAGTAAAAACAGTTTTGATTTTATTGGTTTTATTTCTTTATACAAAAGTACGTGAAGTTCCTGATATTTTTTCAAAGGAATTGCTGACGCACGCTATTTATTATGATTTTAGTTCCTCATTCTGGATACGAAATTTTGTCACAATCGCGTCAGTCGTTAGTTTTTATATCTTCCACGACTTCGATGTCGTAGGTGCTTCTATCTCGCGACTGTAGCTGACTCAATAGGATAAAATGTCGTGCTGAAACTGACTGCAACTAATTTGAAGCACTCGCACGCTAATTTAAAGACATTGGAAGCAGTAATTTAGCCACAAGCCACAACCTCTCTTGTCGACGTTATCTATGTAGCACTTTACTGACTAGTAAATACACGCTCTTGTCTTGATGGAAACCACATTGCAGCGCTCAGAAAAAACGGGTAACCAACGAGAGCCCTATTACAGAATGTTCCTCGCGTCATGGTCTGTTCTCGAGATGCAATTTGACCAAAACTTCGCTATTTGAGTACCTAATCTCTACTCGCAAGCATTATGCACTCCGATGCAAAATTTACGAAATTTTGGGTAACATTGGAAGGCCAAGAAGAGTGGGTCTCCTAGTTAAACCCACTTCCATCAACCCAATGTTTGAATGGTGGAATGTGCCCTGCAAAGATTTTGCCCAATAAGCTGAATGGAGTTCTTAAAGAGGGGTTTGATGAGGTATTTGTAGAGTCAGCAACGCGCGAGTGAAGCTCCTGGTGTTGCACGCGTCCATAGGTTGCGCTTACCCAGTGTTAAGTGGTGGTCTTGACACTTGTCACCGAAGTAGAATAATAAAAAACCCGAAACTTACCGTTTCCATTTGTAGAAGGGGGTTCAAGATTGCTCTCGTCACTAGGCAGGGGCGAGCCGCCGTTTGTTGGGGCCGGTGCGCTGGGCTCCTTTCCCAACAGCTCCGGCCGCAGGTCTGATACGATGTTGTGTGTCCATAACGCCAGCTCGACCATGTGTGGAGACCATTTGTTGCCACATCCGTTTTGTTCCTAGAATTAGTTGTGGACTGTTATTTTGCAGGTTCAGAGTAGGTACCAGTGCATCGGGATTTTCTATAATTAAGTCTTAGTTTGGTTGGCTGCTTATTGTTACACCACCAAACGACAACCCCGATGTGATTGGACACACACGGAATTGATAACGATACGAATGACGAATATTTTTTGCGTTGTTTTACAAAAGTGTCATTAACTTCTCATTTCATCTACCGCGTTGTTAGAAGGAGACGCCTATCGTTGACAGTGAATTAGGGTAGCGGCATGGCTCCTATGAAACCGAACTGCTTAAAAGATTTTTCAATATTTTTTCCAATAAACGCAGTAGGTATGTATGTTCAGGAGGCCAAACTTGGCTTTGCAATAAAAAATGCAATTAACTCTAACGACTGCAAACGACTTGTTGTGGTAAAATGAAAAGCTGACAAGAAATAATAATACGTTATTTGTTGCTGTGCCAAAAGTACAAGACAGCATTGTATGTAGATAGCAAATACGCGTGACTGCATACGCGAGGTATTTGAACGCCAAATATTGGAAGTGTTTTTGATTGTTAATACCAATAAAGAGAAATTTCGATGACTTTTGAAAGATCAACATGAGACACGGTAAAGAAAGTTTCAATTTTGTGTGGAATGTAAGTGAGGGTGGAGTGGCTTAAATGAGAAATGGATATGCTGCTCACCTTATTTAACCTATCACAGACGGTCTTTATATGGTTTATAAAATTGAGGTATTCCTTGGCAGTGTAGTCGCTTCCTTCCATCTCTGGTATGGCTTGTACGCACTCGTCAGCCATGAAGGGGGCGATCTCGGGGCTGGCCGCCGCGAGGAGTGCGGAAGCCGTCGCTGTGCCAACCCCCTTCAGGTTACTCAGCGCAGTCATGGCCGACTCGATGTTGGGCAGTTTGCGGAACGCCTTCTTGGTCTCCGCCATCACAGCTCGTGGCGTGTTCACTTTTATAAGATATGATAACTGCGGATAAAATTTCCCTCTCTGCAATGAGAAAAAGGTTCGGTCATTGTTTGAATAGAATGGGCTATTATGTCGCGATTGATGAAGTGTGTGATTGTTGGGTTGTCTATACGTTGTTGCCGATTTAACCAATATACTAAGCCTGAAGTGAGAATATTACTATTACCACAATGTTCTATTGTGTTTGTTTGATTATATTGCAATAGCCAATTACTACTATTCCTCTAAAAAACTGAAAAACTTGTTCAAAGGCTATTAGAAAACGCCTGCCCTAGCGTATATAAATTGTTCCTAAACACAAGAAATAGTGAACTTAATATTCAGATGTGAGTATGGAATTTTGTTCTATAACATGCACCTATGTTATTTTATGATTTTTTACTCTCCTCGGACGAGCTCTGGCTTGAGAATTAAGCATTTCGTATTATTTATTTTCTAAATTAATCGGTTATTATTGTAAGCATCTTGCACCGCTTGCACGTGCGGCAAGTCTTTTGTCTCTTTCGTTCACAAAAAGAGACCGTGTATAACCATGCGTGTTATTATATCTGACGAGGAGTTTACAAACTCGTACGCACCGCTTGTTTCCATTTCATCAGCTGTACCAGCTCCTCGTGAACCATGTGCGCGTCTTTGCCTCGCGATTTGATCTTCTTTGGTAGTTCATTCTGGTACCTGTGACAATGAAAATAGAGTAATTTAATAATCTTGTCTTTAGGCCAAAAACCCTCAATAGCCATAAGTAATCTAAGAATATAAGAATAATCTAAGAATTATGAAACGTTTCTCAAAGATCTGGAGCCTAAGAGTATACATATTTTTCTTCTTATTTAAAATGGGTTTGCGTTCGGCCTTAGTCTCGCCTGGTGGAAGCGATGACGAGGCCGATATTGGTACACGCTTACCCAGAAATTATTCACTCTGGCCTTGAAAATAGCGAGGCAGTAAGTATCCGGAAACACAGACGCAGGGAGAGCATTCCACCCCCTAGCGGTGCGGGTGCGGACCAGAAAAGACGCAGCAAACAAACCGTCGAGTGCTGGAAAATCCTTAGTCTCGGTCTTGCATGAACTGCCGCTGTCAGATCTCTTCTTAAGATAACAAATCATTGTTTGAGTGTCGTGCAAAAATATGGGCCTTAACTTAGTGGCTACCCTAATGTAATAGACGTTGACATAGAGTAACGACTTTAATAGTTTTATTTATGTTCTTAGAGATGATCACTTGATCATCTCTAAGAACATAAATACTTAGGTAGGACCTCATTTTGCTAATTAATACTAAATTAATTTTTACACGTAAGTAGCAATTGAATCTTACTAATCTTACTTAAATGCCGACTGCCGAGGCCATGTGTATTGGTAACTCTTCCCGGTGCCTGCGACACAGACTATGTCTAGTGTGGGTGCCACAGCTAAATCTGACATTTTAACTCCACAATAAACCATGTTTTTACCTACTTTTAAGTTTCTTGAATGTAAAACCGTTTGAATGTAAAATTGTGTTTTTTGAAAAATAAATAATTTTGTATTTTTTTGTATTAAAAATGCGAAAGTTTGCAAGTATGTATGTTTGTTACTCTTCCACGCAAAAACTTTTAAACGGATTTAGATGAAACTTTACAGTAATACAGCTTATAAGCACATCAGAACAACACATAGGCTACAATTTATAAAGATTTTATGTAAAATAAAGTTCACGCGGGCGAAGCCGCGGGCGGAAAGCTAGTTATCTATCATAATTAGGTATATGTTTCTGTTTAAAATACATTTCAAGCATATTTTCAATGTTATTGATTATGTAATTTAAAAATCTTGGTTAGAAATAAAAATGTGGATTTCATTAAGGAATCAGAATTCTTTTTAATGTCTGATCTGATATCGTAGAAGTTCCTACACCATATATTTGTTCACGAAGATATTTGAGTCCAGCAATCTGTATGCCTTTTTAATTCCATTTATAAATAATCGCTGTACAAAAATCGTTAGCGGGACACAAAGTCAAAAGCCATACGTAACGTACTTTTCAGCTTTCGTCTTCTGAGTGGTATTTTTGATATTTATTCAGTTAGCGTTCATTTTCAATTGATTCCCTCGGAATGGGTAGAGCCGGGAATTATGAACTAGGTGTTATTTTCAAACTCAGTTTCTTAAACAAAAGTTTGTTTTTGAGATGGTTAAATGAAAATGTGTAAATTTTATTGATAGGTTACGAAGTCAAGACAATATTTTAGCTTTGCAAAGAAGTTAAGTGGTTTAGTTTTATTAATTAAATAAAAAGTCTGATCGTGTCACATACAGATTATTATAACTGCCTTACCCAATAGTAATAATGTGGGTATGTAGGAAGGCTCGTATGGTAATTAAACTGTAACGTTAAGAGTTCAACACATGCGCGTTAAGAACATCTGCTCAGTATATTAACTGCGTGATGATAATGCTTACATTTCGCTACAAGTGTATCCATGGTAATACCAAGAAGTAATGATTCAGATAAACGAGTAAAATTAAATAAGCAGATGTCTAATTGGTGGTGCTTTTCCTGCATGTAGCGCCCTAATACGGGGTTCTTCTTACGCCTAACATGAGGCGAACATTTACGTTCAATCTGGGAACAGTCGTTTTGTTATTATATGTAAGAAAACCTATAGTACCTGCTCACTTAGCTGCACGTATGAATTACCAAGTAATATAATTCGCGGTTGTCTGGAATAGTGAAAAGTAAATAATTTTACTGTCTGAAATGTCGGTATTTATAACAGGGATAAAACATCAACGATGTTTTTTTTTTAGTTTTGAGTAGGTAATATTAAAGGGCCAGCATGATTGATGATAAGTTCGGTAAAATCTTAGGTTGGTTTATTCACTTACGAGCAGGTAACTTCTTTATACACAAAGTATAGTTTACTTTTTAATTGCTTTTTAAATGAAAGATATATATTTTGCTCCTGTTTGAATAATAAGTTTATATTTTTTTGTTTATTTTTCTTTCCCAAAGAAAGTTATTTATTTTATGATGATGAATATTTTTATACCTAATAAATTTTATTTTACCAAAAAATTATTAAAAATAATATTAAATTCATGCTTATTCAGGTTATGTTGCGATATCTGATGAAGAATATTTTATAACATTTGACTGTAATACAAAACATAACGATAAAATAATAACATAATATTACCTAATTATTTCTAGTGTCTATGAGTGCACACTAAAAAAACATGTGTTATTACTAAACAGTATAAAACCTATTCAATCAGTTAATTTTCATTTAACAAATGCCTATTCTAAGTTGATACGTATAAAAGTAGTGCATGGTGACTCACTGTTTTTAAATTTATCAATTTTGTAGATATAAAATAATTTAATTATTCGCCTTATAGGTAAAACGTTATTGTTATTTTAATTGAAATAAGTCTTTATTTTTAACAAATATTTGAAATACTAATAGCGAAGCTAAAAGGCAAGTCACCATTTTGAGCGGATGTGAGTCGCCTCAACAAAGCATCGTATTAAAACAAGAGTGAAGTAGTTTAAAATACAATAACTTGTCGCATTTATTATTAACCATGACTTTGAGGTAAGGAATATACGGAATTCAGTTAGGAACATCGTTAAATAAGAGTGTAAATGCATTAAAACGAGTCATGGCAGTAAGGACAGCCACCATTTTATAACGCCTGAGTGCCGCGATTATTTTCCCTACACTGGCTTCAGGAAAAACGATCGTGTCAATTTGACATCGATCCCACGTGACGCAGTGATTTTAATGAGCACTCCGCGGACTAGAGATGCAGTCCGCGAGGGAGGTAGCTATCAAATCAGTTTGCACGGATACACACACAATACAAGTTCATTGACACGCCACGGCCGCATTTTCTCCTTTCAAAGACGTTCGTACTTACCAGTTGTCCAATTTTATGAGCTCCTCGGGTCTCTTTGTTTTCTGCTCAGCTTTTATTTTAATCGCCTGTGGATATAACTTCAAAACACTGTCAAATTCTTTCGCATCTGCCTCCAGAAAGAAAGTGGACGTGTCTTTCGCGGTAGCCATTGTGAACGTTCTAAATGTACAACACTGCGTATTAGTTTAGCTATAGCGCCGAACTCGACGCGGCGGCAGCACCTGGCGAACTGGGCGCACTCTCCCCACTCGCCGCCATCTTGTTGACTGAACCTCGCAATGACGTTCAATATTATTATTCTAACTGTGTCATTTTCACTTCAATTTGCTTTTAATTTCTATTTATTCCCTATATTATGGCCAAATATTAAACCTAGATGAGGTTTATACTTAGAAAAACTAAGTTTTAAGCGACTTTAAGACTAGCTTTGCAACAAAAAATATACTCACTCGCTGGCGCAAGGTTATCTCGGTCGCGCATTGAGTCGTGGCGTCGGACATTTGTCTGGCCTCCACCCACTGGGAATAACAGGATACAAAAAAATAAATCCATGTTGTTCCAAATTCACCGCACCACACTGAGATAATCGATAAAACAGATGAAATTGAGAATTTAATGAGCACAGTAATCACTTTTATGTTAGTCACGTCGACCTCGGAGCATTATCAATTTCCTTAAACGTGACGCAACACACGACACCGTTCTACCGAAACGACTTTGGTAAACACGCATATTTTCCGTTGCATTGCAGTACACACTGAGCTCGGAGTAGTCATGAAGTAGTAACTAGCGGTGTACATAAGGCATTTAGGTAGTAGGACGACATATCACCGGGGTGGAACGTCACCAAACCAATCGGCTTTGTTGTTTTGATAGATCGCCATGTGCTGTACTCCCTCTAACTATTTGGTGCTTTATCGGTAATTTAACAGTTCGCGCTAATTGTTTGCCGTTATTTATTACCTTTTCAATTGGCGCTATACTGACTCTTAAAATACCATGCGTTTAAGTATCTTAAAAAAATAGTAGTTTGTAAAGCTAGACGAAATCTAGCTTAATGAATAGTTAGTAAGTATGGGTACTTAAATAATAGGTCGATATGTGTTTGTCGGTCGTCCACCAAACAAATCAACTTTAAAAAAATACACTATTTGGCCCTATAGGTATCTTAAATACTGCTTCTTTCAAAAGCATGAATACAGGCTTCAACATTGATTTGTGGTTTCTACTTTAAATATTATAGTCATATCGATGCTTTAAGTCTGTAAAGCTGAAGACCCAACTTTATGATATCATGAGCTGCCCAGACTTCGTTCTGTCAAAATTAAATGGTTGACAGCTGGTGTCCATTTTGCCCGCTTTTCTCCGACTAGCTATATGCATTCACTATTATTTTTTACTGAATTTTTTGTTCATTCAAAATAAAATATAGCCAATATAATCTAATCTATACTATAACTCCTGAATAATTTAGCTTTCTGTTAGTGAAAGCATTTTCACGATCGGATCAGTAGTTTTGGAGCCTATTTAATAGAAACAAACAGACAATCAAATCTTTCCGCTTTATAATATTAGTAAGTAGATATAAAATTATGGGATCGCTTTTTATCTCGAAGTACATCACTGTGCAATACACGTGCAATTTCCTTTAATATAAGTTATTATGTAGATTGATGACTAAATGTTGGTAAAGTATCTAAATATCACGCGAAAGAATTAATAAAATTAAGATTTAAGAATTATATTAAGTACAGTAAAGTTTATCTACAAATATGTATCTAGGAAAAATTGCGACATTTAATTCAAAAGACTTACCGAATCAACTCCGTAAAAGTTCAAATAGACCAGTTAAATCTAGTAAGTACCTCAGTTTGAAACAAAAAAATAATTAAATGTCATTGTATAAAGGCGTAAACATTCTGTCGATATTTTTTACTTCAATATGTTTGCGTCAGTTCTATGGTGAATTCCCAGCTTCAATTCCCTTCTTTGCAACTTAACCGATGTAAACGGACCTAAAGTTAAATCAGTCTGAAGAATAACCCCCATAATTCATAGAAACTTAAACAATGCTTCAAGACAACTTTACCATAGTGAAAACCGTCTACTACGACTGTTTTATCTTTTATGATTAGGGGGGTTTGTCTTTTTAATTCTGATTTCAAATCGACTGTAATCCTTATTTTATCGTCCACATAGTCAAGTCTATCACTGAGTAACTTCGAACTTAAACTATTTAAGCATATGCTAGTATAGTTAAAATCATGTTTCTGTAGGTGCATTGAATCAATAGTCTCTAGGTATAGTTTTTTTAATATTAATTTGAAGATGTACCTGTAACCCTCACTTGATGTTTCCTATCGATAAAGGCAACCTTCTCTGCGGTCTTGGGAAAACTTACTTGTGGTATGTGTAAAATGATAAGGCTTCAACATTGTAGTTTGTACAAAGTACACCTACATAAAGAATATGTTTGTATACTTCGGCGATATAGCATTGAGCCCACCTGATGGCAAGCGGTAACCGCAGCAGTCTATGGGCACACGCACCACCAGAGCTCGTGCGTTTCCGAACCCTTTCAAACCTACGGAAAAACTCCTTATCAGCTATTGGAATTGAAAACGCGATACATCTTCGTATGTGTATCATTGAAATTATCACGACAGACTGTTTTAGCAACAGAAATTCTACTAAAATCCTTTCAAGTATTAGTTACCTATGTAATTATTTGTCAATAAAAATACAGCTTTAGCAGAAAAAAACATGAGTATTTTATACTTATTACCGAGCATTTGATTGCAAATTAACCGGAAAATCTGGAATACGAGGCTCAATTAAATTTATTTAAACTGCATTATACTGAGAGAGGTTTGTGATTGCAAATATGTAAAAGTCCAAATAGATTATTATGAAATCCTTTACTGATTATAAAGTTAAAATCAACGTTATTCAATCTCAGTCAATAACAAAAATACGATGTGCATATTTCGATGCATTCTAGAATTAAATAACACGCAACATTCATAGATAAAGCGAAGCAAGGCGAATGCGATAACGCTCAGCGATAGCATATTCCGAACGTTCTAACGTGAACAAAGTGTTATTCCAAAAGGGTGCTCTTTGAATACAGGGTTATGACGGGCCCTAAAAGAAGAAAGCGTACGAGGGTTCGCTCACAAAAAGTTCTCGTTAGCCAACGTACTATCGAAGCTTTTGTTTGGAGGAGAATAAGGATGAATTTGGAATGGCAGGTCATTTGATGGGTTGGGGTTTGGAGCGGTTTAATTTTTTATGTTGCCGGGGACGCCGAGCCCCGGACCGCATGCGTCCGTTGAACAGGCAGACTGCCTGCTGAGTGGGAACTACGGGACTTCGAAAATAGACAATTTCGGATATGTTGCAAATTCGAAACATGGATAGAATAATCGCGTTTTGACATTGACTGATCTGCAAAATAAATAAAAAACCCACCAAAAAGTACAAAAACCAATAAGCACTTTATTTTAATTTTATTTTATTATAAATAAATTAGTTTTCAATGAAAATTCAAGAAGCTGATAAATACATAAAAAAAACTTTCAGTTAAGTAACCTATTTATTGATTGAGCTACTCACTGAAAAGGCACAGCAGAAACGACTGGAAGCTGAAACTAGGCAGGTTTTGGCACGGAGGTTGCAAAATCTGCCATAGGATTTACCGAAATTCTTGCAGGAATTTAACGGGAAAAACCAGCTCTAGGATGTCACGGATATAGACTAGTGTAAAATAATGAAAAGTTTCGAAAGGCAATCTCAATTAGAATTCTATTCTATTAAACAAAACCTATATCTAAAGCGCAATCATGAACAGATAACTATCTCATTTGGTCAAGTTATTTTACTGCTTAACTTAGGTATCAAGACCACAAAGACGGCTTTCGAACGCTGATAACTATGAACGGAACATCGTATTCAGGTAGCTAATGTTTATCCTTTTTTGTGATCTGCTCTTAAATTTATTGTTTTAGTCGATTTAAAATAACTTCAATCATATTGAATGATAATTGAATACTGTGGGTAGGTAGGTGTATCTAAAAAACTGGCAATGTTTTTCGAAAAATTTACATGATGCATATGAAGCGATTATTCGTCCGGTCGAGAGGCGGCTCGTTAGCTCAGCGGTTAGAGCACCCGTTTGATTTCAATAGAGGTGGTCGGGGGTTCAATTCCCTCACGAGCTGGAGACTATTTTTCGTCTAATTAGCTCTTAATAACTGAACATTTTACATTCTTAGAATTATTATACCACGATTAGAAAATTTATGATTACACGTTGTTATTATTATCGAGAAAAACTTCTTTTGGGTTGATAGAAGACTATTTGTTTATTTTCGAATACTATTAGTTAATTTATGCCAGATAGTTTTGGACCTCATATAAGAGAGAGTGACTCATTTGAAAATAAATGTGCGTGTTGATAGAAGATGTTTACATAAAATATCAAGACAAAATCGAGCTTTTTCTTTAAATACAGCAATATCTTGTTAGCTATGATAGCTCCGTAGCTAACAAGATAATAAATCCTCCATAGCTAAAGAAAAAAAAAGGTTTAATTGTAATTTTTTTTTCGTTCAATTAATCCATAAATCATCAATTTTAGGCATATCAAAGGCGAAGAAAATCTTTTCTTTTTTTCGTATCCATAATATCGAATTATTTTCACAGTAATCCTCATTCTATGCTGTGCAGCGTCAAATGAAAAAAAAACTTGAGCATGCGTTTCAAATGATACATCCATATAAATTGTAAACTCTGCCAACAAAAGTAGCCTAACTCCAAAATCTCACTTTTTGAGTCGCCCAAGTCCTAATTGTATAAGCAGCAATTTGTACTAGCGCTTCTAAGAACGCGCCTTATTAGTATTCTTGAGCAAGAAAAACACTGCGTTGTGAATTAAAATTCTCCTTTTTGCTCCAAGGTCGGTGAGTTGCGACTCGATAACCACAGCGGTGACAGCCGGGCCGCGCGGCCGCGCTCGCTCGACCGAGATACGACGAACCGAGGTATTTTTATACCTGATGCAATAAACTACAGCTGGCGCCATCTGTCCAACAGCAGATGCAACTTTACCGCAGTGACATTTAAGAAACATCAAGGAGCTTAAGCCAGTTAAGCCACAGCCATAGAATAGGTAATAGTACTCTGTACTCCGCTCATACGTGTTCGGAATAGACTTTACGGTCATCTCCTTCCTGTAAACGAGAAGAGATTGAAAAAAGTCTGTTCCTAAAATATCACCTGATTACCATTACCTGCCACTAATCTCTCTGTACCTACTGCAAACTAGTACACGTTTTTGCTCTTTTTTCTTCATAGTTTTTGCATAGCCGATATTTGACGCTGTTTTTCAGGAATAGATTGCTTTGTAGCGATAAGTCAGCTTAATCTTTTTTTAAGCGAGATTTTTAAACTTGACAGCTGCCATTAATCACTTTGTCCATAGCATATACACTTCAAACATTAAATATCACTCAGTATCAAGACAGAGACTTGCCAAACTGCGTGTTACACTTAAGCTCTAAAAAGCGTGCTAAAAAGTGTAACTTCGATTCATTCCTGACGAGAATAACAGATGGCTATCGCGTAAAAAATTACAAATACACATTAGATACCTACTCATTTTAAGGTTTGTTCTTTTTATATTGCCCGTCAAGATGACCTCACTCCACCTAATGGAAAGCGGTCGTGAGGTCCAGATATGAGGTTGACAAGCCCAGTCATTCAAACGAATGGCTGGGCTTCAGAAATCACTGGGCTTGCCATCCTCACCTTGAAGGCCTGCAGAAATGCTTTTTCACGCCCCGCTTGAAGAACCCAGGACTATACGAGGAAGGAAACACATGTGCTGGAAGCGCGTTCCACGTCTGAATGGTACGACAAAGAAACGAGTCCCCGAACCTTTTAGTTCGGTATTCGGTTATTTTAGGTACATTGCCATTGTTAAAATTCAATAAAATCCTTGTTATAGGGTTTCAGTCGTTATTTATGAAATTGTCACATAGTATGATTTAGTAATTAACAAATTATATTCAAAATTAGAGTAAGTAGTAATAAAATCTCTTTTTACAAAAATTACCCTCAGGCCTCCAGACTTAATCTTGAACGCAATCCAATACTGTATTAGGCGTTTCTTTTTAATTTCATGTTTTTATTTTATACTTGCTGTTATTTATCTAACACAAGTATGAGTATTTCAAATTCATTGATTGTTTATTTTACATGCCATTGATTTACTCATCTAAATCAAGTGTTAACAGATAATAAAACACTAGCGGTGTTTTGTAATTTAAATTAGGATTAGTGGTAGAATTTTTATCAACTTGCTCTACAATTTATGGCAATTACCGTCAATTATCTTACGTAATACCACGTGGAATCACTTTCGTCGAAGGTTTCTTGAATGAAATGACGTCACAGAATAGTATACGAGCGCCAGCTGTTTTGCTAATAGATATAGACGCTTAGTTATATAGATTATTGGATTCTTTCTTGTGCGTCAGATGTTAGCAGGGCAATTCAGCACGCGGTTGGCGCCTGCGGTTTAACAGCGAAGATTTTGCTGATTTGAATAAATAAATACATATTATAAATAATTATTTTCACTAATTAAACTCTTTGTAAATAGCGTAAAAATAGACTGAAATCATATTGTTCATTGTTACCTACTGCTATCACTCGCTATTATTTTCTTCATGGACTTTCTGCAGAACCGTTTGATCAATGTTTTATAATTATTGAATCACTAGCATTAACTCCACTTCTTATTTTAAAATAAATTAAATTTGCTTCTTATATTTACGGTAAGGTTTAGGTAGCCATAGGCGTGTATTAATTCAAAACACATTAAGTTTCATCGCAACCATTCAAAATATTCACTTACAGTTACGTTAATCAGTTTAAGGTAACGAGTAATATGATGACGTCTCTAGAATGGCCCTGGTGCAAGCGTGCTTGGATAGAATAGGTCACAAGTAGTCACAACTCGGTAGCGATGTGAGTCGGACGCACTCGCCCGTCTGTACCCTTTCTTCGCGCTCTTTCGCGCCCGCGGGCGATTGCTCCACCGCGAATTTGGGCCAAGCACAAATATATTCCTCCTTCTCTAACCCACCGAGCACCTATAACTCCGTCTCTTTCCCCCGTTACTGCTTGCCTCGTAATATAATACAGTCATTTATGTAATAAATTCAATGTTTACAACGTGTGTATCAGGTGATGAAACAAAATATTGCTTTGTAGCTCGCCTCAGATAACAACTGATAAGCAGCAGAAATACTACAGCTACTGCACCATTTGTGTGGTATGTGTTATAAAAACTTACATTGAAATGAATTTATTGACATTAGTTATATCTGAAATAAATAACTAAGAGGTATACTTAATTATTTAAATCAAATACAATGACTTCATGAGAAGTATTTTGTTGATAGAAAGAAAAAAAATATCAGATTATTAAAATAGGGTTGCTGATAACAATCAAAATGGCACCGAAAAGGAATTTGAATACTCAGCATAATATCCTATGTTAAGTTCATAATAATATGTTACAATGTAAAATAACGCCGGTGCTAAAAATTGGGAAAACCACAGTTACGTGTTTTTCATAATTTCAGAAATGAAATACGAAATATGTCTAGAACAAATACCTACCTATAGTACTTGGCAAACTTCTTGAGCATTTGTAGTCGTAGTGGGGGAAAGTTCGCGCATTGTACACTTACGTGCAAAAAAATAGATAATCTTTTTTTAACTGTGAAACTTAGCTTCATTAATAATTCGCCTAACAGTACTAACAGATGTTTTTGTAGCCTCCGAAGTCTGTTTCAGCGTTTCCATGTCATTTTTGCCCTGTTTCTTCAAGAAGCAATATACGTCGTATACCATTTTTCTGGCTTGTCGTTTTAATACCACATTAGGTTGTCGCGGCATATTATTCATTTAAAAACAATCCTCAGAATCGCGACAAATAACAATAACAGTAACAATAAGAATAACAACAAAGTCAACAAAAAATTATTTAAAAAAAAACGTCTACAACAACAACAAAGTACTTTTCACTGCACGCAAGTGTATTTGGGAAGACAGCGGGACGTAGGTCAACGCGGGAGACGAGGGTCGACTGATCTACCAATAGCCGCGCGCTCGATACGATGCCCCCCGCCGTCGCGCCCCGCCTTCACCACCCATGACACCTAAAATTCGGTTCTGCGCAGTCAAGGTCATTTGCTCAAGAAGTTTGCCGGTTACTATACCAATATATATAATAGAAAGTAATTTTTGAAAATTAAACAGAAGTTCTGTATAAATAATAAAGTATACCACAGTACGAAACATCCAGAACACACAACAACCATATTTGAGCAAACAACTGGTTCACGGAAATGTTTGGTCAATATTATTCCCTCTTTTTCCTTCTATTGACATTGTTCGACTAGCGTGAACTACCGGAGCAGGTCGCATATACGTGCAAAGTTCATGATATGGGGTCAATTGATATGTACAGTCAACCAGAGCGTTACGTTGCTGGCATAAGTTGAGCTACCATCGCTATGAAATTGCACACTGCGCGATGACGATACAAAGTTCAGACTTTACGCTTGAGCTGTGGTGGTGGTTGATATAAAAAGCGCATAGTTAAGAAGGTAGATTCAATTACTTATTTGTCATACTAGCCAAGCAAGGGATTATGACTACCTATTAGGACAAGTGTAGTCTGAGGCCGTATTACCATCTCTTATCTCCAAGGGACAGTAGACCTGAGTATTTGATATTAATTCTAGCTTGATACCTCTACGCGTTGCTGAGAAAAAGGGTCTTGATCGACAGACAGACGGACAACAAAGTGATCCTATAAGGCCGTTTTTTCCTTTCGAGGTACGGAACCCTAAAAAAATAAGTAGGTAACTGTTAAAAATTAAATGACATTCATGGTAAAAGCTCTGCTTAGTTTAGTTAGGGTTCGACAATAAAAATTGGTGATCAAATATTTAATATCATTGATTCTGGTAAAATTAGCTTACCTCGTAAAGCATCTGGACCGAAAATAAGCAAGAAAGAAGTTTTATGACTTCCATTCAACCACAAAAAGAAAGAATGAATTATTCAACCAATTTTAGCCGAACGCCCTCATTTACCCCTACATGAATCAGTGACAATTCAAACAATGAGGTAACAAGGTAAGCACTTCTATAAAATTTGAATAATTAAATAAAAACAACTTGAATAACAGGTAAGATAAGTTTCATTAAATGTTTTTATTATCTTCGCAATCATTAAAAAATATGTTAGTCTCGGCTTTGAACATTCTTAACTCTGATTCTTAATTTAACAAGTTTTAAAGTTACGCTTGAATTGGTATTAAATAGAAAAAAATCTTATTGCTAATCAAGACACATTACATCGTTAAGCTGATCGTACAGAATCAATATCAGGCAGGTAATTATATTTTAAGACATCACTGTGAATAAAAATAGAATCGGTATTTTAAGAGCAATTAAGAGGTTCAAAACATGTAATGTTTTCCACCTTAATGCCTATTTCAAAAAACTATAAATTTAAGCTAGCGGAGCGGCATGCAACAATACCGAATTTGCCTTTGAAATGGTTACAATCGATAAGAATTTCTAGATATTGCTTATCTACACTAAAAGTAACGTTCATCGATATTGACGTGAAATGTGCAAGCAGATCAATACTTCCTAAGCAATGCTTGAACATTAGGTAATTTTAAACTTAGAATGTTTTTTTCTAAGATTTATTCAATTCAAATGTTTATTTTAGGCTGGGCCCATAAAAGTTAGTATTCTAAGGTTATTCGTATTGCGAGGCAATTGACAAAAAAACTTATTCATGCCTGTAATCTACATAAAATTGACGATCTTATGGAGGGTTCTCTTTTTGTTATCGTCTCATTTATTACTACTACTAATATTGATTGGATGAAGATTTGATGACACTTTCTGTGTTCTTATTCGGCACATGTATTCGTAGCTTGTAATCAATATTTTATTGGTTTGCCAGGTATTTTATTATTCATTCACTGCTGACTTTTGGGCCAACCCGTGCAATTTAACTACGGACGGACTAACGGACTAACTTACATTGTATAAGACGTGAAAAATCACTATTTTCTACACAAAGATAGATCCTAAAAAAATAGACCTGATCCTAGGGACTCAAGCGGTATAAAAACCCGGACTGCGGAAGGTAGGGGATCGATTTCCGCTTGGGTCCCTAGGTTCAGGTCGAATTTTTCTAGTTTCTATTTTTTATGTAGGTATAAGACGTGCATATATAAATAAATAATAAATAAATATCCCTGGACATTATTCCACACAGCGCCATCTAGCCCCAAAGTAAGCTAATTAAAGCTTGTGTTATGGGATACTAGACAACGGATAAACATACTTAAATACATTTTCTTTTGTAAATACATACTTATTATACATAGGAGACACCCAGACCAGTACAAACAGACATGTTCATGCACACAAATGTTTGTACTGTGCGGGGATCGGGGGAAAATTATCGTTATACGTATGTATTTTACATAAAATCTTCATAAATTGTAGCCTATGGTGTTATTCTGATGTCTAAGCTGTATTCCTGTAAAGTTCCATCTAAATCCGTTCTGTAGTTTTTGCGTGAAAGAGTAACAAACATACCCACATACATCCTCACAAACTTTCGCATTTATAATACTAGCTTTCCGCCCGCGGCTAGGCCCGCGTTATCGTTATATGTTATGGTGAAATCAATATAATTTGGCCAATATATATAAATAAAATCTTTATAAACTGTAGCCCATGTGTTATTCTGATGTATTACTGTAAAGTTTCATGGAAATCCGTTGAGTAGTTTTTGCGTGAGAGAGTAACACACATACATACATACATCCTCTCAAACTAGTAAGATATTTACTCATAATATGGTAAGAAGTAAGATTTAAAAAATTTCATCGGGACTTAAATCTTTGTTGCATCGCAGTTTATGTACTCGTAGTTCCAGCCCCCCAATTCAGCAGTAAGTTATCGGCCGATTTGGTAAATTTATCTGAAGTTTAGTTAATCAACGATATATTTTTTTATCTGTTGAATCTAAAGGCCTTTCGTTTTCGAAATAATATACTTGGATGTTCTTTACACTGAAAATTTAATAAAAAAATAAAGAAATTTACCGAATCGGTCGACGACTTCTTTCTGAATCGGGTTTAGAACGGATAAATACGTTTTATTGGGATGTTAGCACTTTTTACTGTTGATTATCTAAACATTATTTTGATCATAATTGTTTCTAAGAGACCATTGTTAGTTTTGTTACTATCCGTAGTTGGATCTACGTTAATTTCGGAAATTTAATATTTATTAATTTGTAAAATATGAATGGGAAGTATTTTGTATTTTAATGATTTACTAATTCGTGATTTACTATTACCTACAATAACGTACAAAAATTATGTTTTTTTTTGTTTTGTGTGTTGTCGATATGGCAACAAACAAGACAACGTAAGTATTCCTTATCACTTATTGAATTTTTCGTGGTCATTAGATTGAATATCATAATCAGATTTATTAGCATAATATTGTTAGGCAATCTGAGGATCTCTTGATCGAATTGCGATTTGATAAATTAAGTAATCATTTACTAAGTTGGATGCAGTCACAACTACAAAAAACAGTTATAAGAGTACATACTCGGTCAGATTTTCAGAATTCAGGGTTAAATTACTAGATCAGAAAAACAATGTTTAGGACTTTTCTGAACGAAAACCAAGTCTAACACCAATCCGCAAAGAAGGAGTAGTCAAAACGTTCTTCATTATTGTTAGTATTGAAAGTAATATACTTTACAACTGCTGCAACTGCAAATCATTGCTACGTTTTCATTGAACACTTATCACAAACCCAGAAAAAAAGCAATGAATTCATGAATAGGTACAGAGCAATGTTCCCAAAATTCCGTTAACATTCAGACATGCATCGTGACGTTCATTGAAAATCCGTAATATTTTAAAAACACATTTTAAGGGCGAATCGCAGACATTAGTTTCATTTAAGATGTGCTGTCCTTAACAAATCATTGTCATGGCATGCTAACCTAATGATATTGCATTAGTTAAATTCTATTTATATTCTTCAGAGCATTTATATAGTATAAGTACACAAGTTACATACACAAATTTTGTGCTAATATTATCCGGATGTATAACTATAGTAAAAAAAACCAACAGATAAGATTTCGTCCTGCTATTCTTTGATACCGGCCATAAATTATATCTGGAATTGAGTGCGTAGATAACGGAAGGTGTGCGAGATTTTAATATTACAAATGTCGCTTTCAGTCAATTAGTATAATTTGCGCGAAATAAAGAACCGTCACTCGCGCATCGTTCAGCGTATTGTTAGGGCCGTTCTCGGAGCAATCACTTGTGATTCGACTTTGCTGGAAGTCGTGTGTTGGCGTAAGTACTTAATATTCTTTTTTTAAATTCAAATAACTTTTATAATGCCCGCAGCATCTATTTACACAACGTAACCAAACCATTAGACAGCATTAAGAAGTGATATCGTTATATTTTTTCAATTCATTTCGTATTTTAACAACACTTAAATTAGATCATGATCTTTACAACAATGACTGCAGTGACGCGTAAATGTTTGAGGTGCCAAAATAGCAGTTTAAAATTGTGCTAATATAATTTTAAAACGAGGTTAATATTGGCTCACGTTCCGATCCAAAGGTCGTGGAACGATTGCTGTTGTTTATCGAAACAATTTACGAGAGTATTAGGAAGAGATCACAATATACTTTGGCTGACACATCTTTCATCGTAACTGTGTACTTACTTCCATTCTCGTTACTTCCAGCCAGTTACCTAACTTTATACATGTTTCCTGAGCTTGCTTGTGTTAACATTGGTCCAAAGTCCGTCTTAAGTCTTCTTACTCATAAATTGTGTAATAAAATGCACATTTTACTGTTACTCAGATAGCAGTAGTTTTATTTCACAGCGATGAAATTGAGATTTTGCTTAAAATTAAGTCTCGGAAAGCCTTTTGAAACATCCCTTTTAGTGAAAATTATCGTTCTTTTGTAATACTCATTAATACCAAAACTTAACCAAAAAAATAATTAAAATATGAAATAATTAAATTTTAAGTACACTTATTTTGAAAAAACCTATCGAAAATATTTTCGTTGAGTTTCGAACTTGAATCAGCCCTTGTAGGAAACAATTAATAGATTTAATAGGTGTGTTAGCTGAAGCCGTGATATTGTCTTCTAAAAGAAATTAGTTATACTTATGCCGATCACGTTTAGAAAAAAAATAATTTAAATCATATTTTCATTAAAACTTAAGCAGTCCTTCAAGACCACTTTACCATAGTGAAAAGAGACTGTTTTATTTTTATGAATAAGGGGGTTCATCACTTGAATAGATATGATTTAATCTTATTTTTCACGTACATTTTTTTAAAGGGAATATGAATGCCTTAACTAATGGTTAATGTGGAAGTAACATATACCTTACAATTGCTTACTGTGTTTCTTCTCTTTAATTCTTAGCGTTGTTAACATTTTGGGAAAGTGAGAGGAACGTGGATTGGCTGAAGGTTTAAAAGTTGTGATTTTGTTTTTATAAATAAGAGGGAGACAGGCAGGGTGAATTTTGGTTACAAGATGGATTGGTCCTCAAGACAGGTCACTTGGTCAGGTAACTTTTGCCGCGAAAATACGACCTTTAATGGTGAAGAAAAAAAACTGGTTCAATGCGGACGAAGGAAGCAAAAGTTAGTCAACATACTAATAACAACATAATTTGACCAACTTTGTCAACGTTGTATGTATGTAATATGTATGTTTATATATATATATTCACACACAGATACTCACTAATACACCCAAGCACACGTAAGCACACTCAAACATACTTAGCACACAACAAACACACACAAGTTACATAAATTTTGCTTAATGTAACATTAGTTATTGTATAAATTGATTGTCATGTTTTGTTTTGATTTTATTACTCAGCAGTGATAACTAAGTTTTTGTTTACTGTAAGTTTTTTGGTTACTGCAACACAAGCTTCTAGCTTAGTGCAGACACCATTATTGTTCAAAATTTGTTATTATTTTTCGTAAAATAAATTATTCTTATTCTTATTCTTATACTTAATTAAAATCGTTCTTAACCTAAATAGACCAACCCCCTTATTTATAAAATAATTAAACAGTCTAATCAGACTGTTTTCAGTATGGTTATGTTGTCTTCACTGTTTAAGTTTTTATTATTTAGAGCGCATGGCCTTTGAGTTTACGCTAAGCATCCGCAACTACGTTTTGATACATGGTGCGTCCCTTTTTGGCGACAGCAAGCTTGATCATAGATTTTATTCGTCAGGTTCATTGTTGTACAACAACAATCTGTTTTAAAAAAAAGTTGATAAGAAAGTCAAAAAATAAATACACTTCGATCACAAATAGGGTGTAGGTAATTTCGGAAGCAAATCAAACGTAAGATGCCCGAAGCCGTTCGATGGAAAACTAACGGTATGATTACATGGCAAGATAATATTAAATTAGTGATACCTATATCGATATTTTTTGTACATAAATAATTTTTACTTCCACAAGTTTATAGTTTTACACTAACGACCAGCCCCCAGGGTGGATACCCATGACCATAATTGATATTTTCTTCTTTAAAACTATCTTCATCACATCTTGAACACATAAGGAGTCTAAAACGTTAATAATATTGATATTGACTGAATTTTCTGATAGAAAGGTAAAAGAAGCTGCTGTATTTAAGGTTTAAATAATCTTAGAAGGCTTAATTATCCATTAATATAATTAATTAACGTAAAGGAACGCAAGGTATGTGGAGATACATATATCAGCTCACAATGAGACACTAATCTAGCCTGGCCTGTTCATAGACGTTGAAACTGTGTAACATGACGGGTTTACGTAACATCTGTGACTCTGTGTACTATATTTGTTTAGTTATGTTAAATTAATTTGTACACATTCTCGCCAAACTTTACAAAAAAGCACCTTATGCTGCTGACATAAAATCTATTTTGTAGTGGTTTCGTAAAGGTTGACCTGTCTTCTTCCGTACACGCGTTAAGTGGCTACAAGTAGGTACGTAAGTTCATCCTATGTGACATTAATGAGTGTAAGCGCGGTGAATGGCTTATCAGTCAGTCCGACGTCGGCCTCCACCTGAACCGGGCTCCCGCTAGTTGATAAGGTACGATTTATTTGCATATTTTACCAAACGTTGATTCATATCTATATCTTTAATGACAAGCAAAAATAAAAAGTCGCTTACATGAAACGATTTTTACAAAACCAGTTAAAATAGATCGCTCAAATTACGAGACACGCTAGTCTTTTAATTGTTTTGATGCGTTTAGTTACTTAAAACTTGTTTTGAAATATTTACTTTCATCGATCAGGAACGTACTTATTTGAACTTAGGAAATTAAATAGGTATCGTTTTATATGAGAGTAACTTTATATATTTTTGCTCGTATTTACTTGCGTATTTCTGTAGGCCTTCAAGGTGAGGATGGCCAGCCCAGTGATTCGTTTGAATGACTGGGCTTGTCAGCCTCATATCTGGACCTCTGGGCAATAAAAAAAAAGTATTGAGGTAAATAATAATATTTTTATGCTTATTAAGTGTTACTCACAAGTTGTGAAAATCATAAAGCTGAGGATTCTCTGTTTTTCAAACTAACAAGGTAAGTTTGTTGAAATCATTGATACTCGTAGTATCCCACCTCCCAGGGATCCTATCAAACTGAACATTAAACGAGTAAAAGAAAATAGTTATTACCGTGAAATATGTTTCCGATTAGAGCCAGTCTCGTTATGGAGGCTCTCAAATGGCATGCCTCCATGCCAGCGTCTGGCCATATTCCAAAACAACCGAGTGTAATCGTACAAATGCTTTGGAAGCGAGACTTCGTGGAAGAGTTTGGGACGTGACAGATCGTTTGCAAGCGAAGTTGCTTTAACAAATAAATAAGTAAGTACTAACATTTTTATATTTGGGACTTTGCCTTGGAAGCACCTTTTGTAGGGCTATGTAAAACGTTAACATATAGCTTTTCTTATAGTACCACGTAAAGTTTATTGAGACCACGTTTCGCATCGTCAAGCGTAATATTATGTGGTCAACTTGTTAAATAATTGTTGGCTAACTAAGACAAGTTATCACATTTTTAAATGACGATACTTCTTAAAACTGTTCTAGTAACTTGCTTAAGTGAAAAATAATATTATAATTACTTGTGTAATTACTATTTTTCATATTATATTTTCATTTTGAAATCATCATTATACATGTTTAAAAAAATCGTCCACCGAAGAGATTACATACTCGTACATATTAGGTTGGGGAAAAAGTCTTTTCGCACATAGTATGTATGAACTTGTAATAAAACCTCTTTGGCTATACTATTTGTATCTGGCTGGTTTTGGTATCATTAAAAGTTTAAATTTTAAAGAATATAATTCCAAATTCAAATTAGGGAAATGTGTGATTTTCATTTGTTTTTCTTACTGTCAAAATTAGTGCATCTAATGTAGAAATTGGATACATTTAAAAATTTCACTACAAAAAAGGTAAAATGCAACGCAAGCCGCTAAAAAATGTGCGATGTTTATGGACCTAGTGCAGTGTCTGTGAGAGTAGCACAAATTTGGTTTAAGCGTTTTCAATCCGGAAATGTTGATGTCAAAGATGCACGCGTCGCTCTGGTCGCCCTATTACGGATAAAATGGATGCCATTTTTGAAAAAGTGGAGCAAGATCGGCATATCAGTAGTTACGACATAAGTGAAGAACTGGGAATTGACCACAAAACAGTTTTGGCGCATTTGAGAAAAAACCTCAAAATTCCTATAGCCATGGGATCATGTCCCTACCTACAAGATGGGAAAAAGTGATCGAACACAATGGCACCTACATACTTTAGTTAAATGTAAATAAAAGTTATTAGATAATGTTTTGAATTTTCTTAAAAAATGCGAAGAAACTTTTTCCCCAACCTATTATTATCTATCTTAGCTAGTTAGTGTAGGAAAAGAAGACCTCGTAAGGGCTTTTAAATGCATAACTATCTAGTTTTATTTATTTAATTTTCTAATCATACGAGTACGATGCTCTGTCGACTTTAACAATCATTATTAATCATAGCAAACGATGTTTATTGATGCACTCACTGGACGGACGTTCATAGTCCACATGAACAAGGTTAAAATATGCAGCTCGTTGGTCGTAATGAGAGCAATGATTTCATTGACATTCAAGGGTACATTCAACAGACAGGTAATATTATATTTTGCATCAATATCACTATTCTTGTTAGAGTAAATAATTAAGGTACTAAGTAAATTGATTGAGGTGGTGTAAGAATTAAGAAATATCTATGACATATCATACCAATATTAACACTAAGATATTTGTACTGTTGGGTGTAAAATGAATATTTAAAATCCAGACAAAAAACCAAAAAAAAGATCTGCGTTGAGTAGGTATGTATACGTATAACAAGCAGTACGACTTCTCATTAACTAAATTCATAACCATTGTACGGGCTAGTCGCTTACGATAGAAATTAAATATCATGTTCCCGTTTACCTGAGAAGCAGCAACATTAAAAAACACTAAGGCTCTCCTCAGCCCACAAACCTTAAGTGCCATGTCTAAGGGCGATCCTTAAGTAGGCACGAACTTCGGCTTAGGGTGGTACTGAGAGAGAGCAACAAGATGTTTGAGGAGCGGAAAAGAATGCGGCACGTGCCGCATGCCGGTAAAGCAACCTCAGGAAAATCATTGCAAGATGGCTCTTAAGTTCGCAGTATAAAGTACTTACCCATATGTAAAGCTTGACTTGCGGTCTTGTGTACCTTTTTTTCTTTTCTAAATGGGTTCTGCAGGTTACTAGCCCAATTTATTGTCAACATTCCTGTAAGTAAACTTTTAGATGCATCCCTGCTGTTTATCGAATCGCACGTTGTTTTGAGTACTATGACGATAGATGATGTTATGTGATTACTTATTTAATAAGTAATATACGTACCTAGTCAAACGAGTCACTGGACTTTATACCATCAGCGAGTAGCAGGTATCTATTCGAGTTGATAGCAATGAGAACTCAGCCTATGCCAGTCAGTGGTACATTCTAGCGGTGGTTGACTGTAATTTGTAGTTACTTTGAAGATTTCTTAAAATAAACTAACAGCGTATTAATACTTCCTACTATGTAGAAGTACGTATGTAGTTTTCGTATGTCATTGGCCACGACCTTCACGTAGCTCACACTATCGATCTCAAACACTGATAGACAATTTGAATAATGTTGATTAGAAAGTGCTTTTGCTTCACGCCTCTAGAAATATAATTACCTAGGTATTGTGCAGCTTGAGCCTAGTACCTATAGCTGTTCAAAAGTGACCTTTATTGCATTACTAAAGGTGCTAAAGTGAATTTCTGCCACATATTCGTATCGTTAGTATTGACTCGGGAAGGTGAGGAGAGCTACGCCTATGCCTGAACTTGCCTTCCTTCTTATACATATAACTCTTATCCTGTACTTAATCCTTATCTTACAGATATTATGGGCACAAGAAACCTGGCAAGAGTGAGCTGACCAAAGCACAATGCCGGTTCTACGCAACGCCGACCACCCCGCGGCGAGCGCCACCGACTCCGTCGCCACGCGGTACGGAGTCGCCGTGCTAGGCGCTTGGGCAGCCGAAACAGGTAAACATTGTAATAGGCGAGTACGTTCACATACAGGCCCTATCTTCAAAACGAGTGTAGTGGCGGGGACAAACCGAATGCTTTGAAGTTTCGAACCGTTACTCGTATGTCACTCAAATTAACTAGCTGTCCATGACTGTCTTTCCCGTCCAATGTAGCCTAAATCTAAAAAAATATATAGCCTAATGCCACTCCCTGATAATGTAGCTTCATATTGGTGAAAGATTTTTAAAAATCGGTTCAGTAGCTTCGGAGCCTATTCAATACAAACAAATATTTCTTCTTTATAATATTAGTTTAGATAAGATTAGCTGGACGCTAGAGGGCGCTACTCAAATGTTTGTCTAAAGGGTTGCCTTAGAAGTTATGATTTTTTTATTCGTGCTTGCTTTAAAGTCATCATTCAATTGTAGGAGTAACAACTACTGCTACAGCAGAAAAGTCAAAATCTCTTTATTATCAACAGAAATCTCTTTATTAACTACAAGTACTGCCTGCTAAATAAGTTAATAAAGTGATTTATTAAGCTAAAAAATACACATAAACTGTTACACAACTCAAGTGTACAAAATAATGTGATTCTAAAATTTGTTAATCAGCATAGTCAAATAATCAAACAATGCACTGCGTCAGGTCAATGTCCTGTTCATTTAGGAACTTGAATGAAAAACTGAATCTATCTTGCAACATTTACGCAATAGTGACAGAACAGCTCATCATCTCAAGAAGTTAATTAAAGTACTGATTTGATTTTTCACGCGAGTTAACTTATCTACAACAAGTACAACTTTTTATAACGCATCATTAACTAAAAATAGTTCGCTTTAACTCTCAAAGCACATAGTTCTAAATGTCACTTATCTGTCGACGAAAGGCAACGCAACTAGCTATGATTGCCAGCAATTATCTGTACCAGCTTGTGGCCTAAACCAATTTGGCTTCCATTTAACAAATTGGCTGAACGAATGCGAGCTTTTAAGGTTTCAATTCCATTACCAGTGTTTTCACATTTCCATTCTTGTTACAAATGCTTTTTTTTATCGCAGACTTCAGAATTTGCTTTGTTACAAGGATATGTGTGTTTATGACGTAACTCACGTTATTTTTAGCGATAAAATAATTTTAACACTTTTTGCTCCTATAGTACCTACCTTACATATTATTTAAATCATAAATGGAAACATAAATATCCGGGACAACTTTACCAGTCTAAAGAGAAATACAAGTTTATTTGTAGAGCTAGTCTTTTGTAGGGTGTGTGTGAGAGACGTACATTCAAAGGTGTAAAAAAATTATAAATCAGATATTAACGTAAAGACACTAACGCTAAGTCAAATGTTAGTCACATTAAATTTCGTCCAGGGTTGAAGCACAATAATGTAGCTAAAATGCTTTTGTCATTATAGCAAGATTTAGGTTTAAAGAACTTAATTTAAATAGGAAACTACCGTATTCCTTGTTATGAGATACCCCAACAAAGATACAGTTTTATACCCTGGTATAAAATGAAAACGTGTTTACATAAGTTATTATACCTCAAGATTTCTCAAAGTAAAAAAAGGACAGAGGCTTATTTATTAAACATTTTATATTTTTAAAACCATCGACTTCGAACAGTTGGTAAACAAAATGATGGTAAAAATATCTACGAGTACTAGAATAATGTATTCAGTCAACCACATGCTTGTCAACAAATTTGTCGTCACGCGTCATTATCAACACCTGAAATGAGTATTCTTCTGTTTTTACAGCGACGTATCCATTTGACTTGACAAAAACAAGGATCCAAATACAAACCGAAGTGGCAGCTTCTAAACATGGATTCAAGGTACTGAATGACCTTACGTGATGTCATACCAACAGCACAGTTAAAAAAAAAGACAATCCTCCTCCTCAATATAAACTCCTTAACTATCTGCCGAATTGTTAAACGTCACTCATAGTTAAGGCCCCTAAATTGATTCTCTACTGCAGTATATCAGTAAAACAGAGGTATACTTGTAAGGTGTGCTTAGCTTTGAAAGAAGTTTCAGAATTTGGCGGATTGATCATAAAATCAAATCCAAAAGTAATAAAATGAATATGCCCCAACCCCAACTGTCATAGTCACGAAATAAGGATAAATATCCTCGTGTGACGAAGTACCAGACATAGATTTAAGCCAGGGGCGTCTCCTAGTCTATCTAATGCTAACAAAGCAAAAATAATTTATGGCCATATGAGTGCTTAAATCATTATAAACATTTCTCATACCTCGCGAAATACTCGTACTTCACTTTGAGCGCGAAATAAC
Organism: Udea olivalis; assembly: GCA_947369235.1. Lineage (NCBI taxonomy): Eukaryota > Metazoa > Arthropoda > Insecta > Lepidoptera > Crambidae > Udea > Udea olivalis. The sequence continues at coordinate 14,078,234 of OX376350.1, read as the reverse complement.
AGGTATAACTAACCTTCGTGCTTCCTTAGGTGGAGAACCTCGGCATGATCAAAACAGCGGTGGGCATAGCGAAGCAGGAAGGCGTGCTGAAGCTGTGGACCGGCCTGATGCCTATGTTCCAACGCCACGCCATCTACTCCGGCTGCCGGCTGATCTTCTACGAACACATCAGGGGATTTCTCAAGGATGAAAATGGGAAAGTGTCGCTGGCGTCAGCTTCTCTGGGTGAGTGTCCAGAGTAGAAGCAATTAACAGGAATATCAAATCAATATAGCAACAATGTGGCCCGGACATGGTATTTTTAAGGCCTTGGGATAGGGCAGTATGTTATATGTATGTTAGGTACGTAATAAGCACATGCGGGTAGATTCTTGCCCGTTTGCACTAAACTTTAGCACTATAACTAATAGTTTTGTTAAATTGGGAATGTTCTTGGGAAACGTTGGGCATGCAGAATGCTAAGGTGTTACTAGTTTTGTCGTAGATAAAGGAAGTAATAAGCCTTCTCTTTACTCTTCTATGGTATGTTGCAATCGAGCTGTTATGCATAATAAAATGTCTAGTGCACAGAAGCATTTCTTATTTGACAAGCTGGGTCCATCATAAATTAATTTCAAAACACAACATTATGAAAAAAAGTAACGAATTTCGAAGTCCAACAGGTGGGCTAATGGCGGGATCTCTGGCGCAGCTGATCGCGTCTCCCACGGACCTGGTGAAGGTCCAGATGCAGGCGGAAGGCCGTCGCGTGCTTCAGGGTCGGCCGCCTCGCTTTAAGAACTGTAGGCAGGCGTACACCGTGCTGTATAAGGAAAGCGGGATTAAAGGCTTTTGGAGAGGTACGTTTAGCTGGTTTTATGCTGGTAATAAAACGTCCAAACTTTATGTTGTAAGTAGTGCAGCATTTTAGGCACGACTGTCACTCAGATCTTCACCAGTGCTAAAAAAGCTGATGTAGGACAAGCTGCAGACAGGCTGAAGTGGGATTGGGCAAGGCAGATCAAAATAATACCGGATGACTGGTGAAAACAGCTTCAGACTGGGCTCCACTAGTACCTAAACTACAGCCTTCTTTGTAGCTCACTACGGCTTTTGCCTAGCGGGTCATCACAACGGCTAAGATACATTTAGGCGATAAAATTGACGTACTGTTATAGTGAAGGGGTTGAAGGCAGAGTATTCTATTAACTTGACTAATTTAATTTCCAGGGGCGATACCAAACGTGCAACGCGCAGCACTAGTCAACATGGGCGACCTGGCCGCTTACGACTACAGCAAGCAGTTCCTGATGCGAGAGTTCAACATGGCCGACAACGCGTTGGTGCACGCCGCGTCTGCTTTCATAGCTGGCTTCGTCGCGGCGGTCGTGGGCACCCCGGCTGATGTGCTCAAGACTCGGCTTATGAACCAGCCTGTGGGGCCAGATGGGAGGTAAGAGCGGGACATTACGGCATTTAGAACCACCACACACATGAGTGTTCCGTTCACCATGACGTCCTGATGCATGCAACACTCCGAAGTCTACAAAACAGTAGGCCAACCAGAAGTGGGGTTCAACGCAGGTAGGTCAGGTACTAACCAAAGAAAAACATCTTTTAGCAGTACTTTCAAAGTACGATGACTTTGTCAAAACAGTATGTAACTGTGTCAAGCGTAACTTGGACTTCGATCCGTCCGCGTCGTACGCGGTATTCATGTCGATACGAGCTCAGCGAGCATTAGCTGTATTTGATTGTACACAGAACATACAACACAATGCATCTGATTGCATAGGGAGATACGCTGCGCGGTTGCAAAAGCGAAACGTTGCCCTTAATCCCTGCAAGTGAATCCGCATTGTATAACATTTTGTATAAGGCATCCTCAGGGGTCGGCTAGCAACTAGCGAGACATGCGATATTTATCTCTATTACGCATGAGTCAGGAGATGTTATGGTTCGAAGTCCACATCCATCTATTAAGTTAACCCTTTACGAGCGTCGCTGGTAAAATTAATCTTTACAAAGGAAGACAGCTGACTAATATTCGAGTGGTTATATTACACAGTATCCAAGGACTGTAATAGCAAGCAATGATGTGGGTTTGGTATCTATTGTAATTTATTATTGTAGATTCAATGAATTTTATTTGTCTAGAAGTAAAAATAAAAAAGATCACATAAATGACATCAGTACCAATAAAACAGTTGCGTATATTTTATTTGAATTTTCTGAAATAAAATAGACCAACGTGAAAGGTCTTAACTTACTTAACTAATAATAATACCTACTTCTGATTGTTGTTGACCTCACTGTCTTTTCGGTTGTTTGTGATTCATTGGATATCCGAAATTCCTGGAAATAATACATTAACTTGAAGTAAATAAAACACTTTAGCCTTAATGAAAACGCTCTGAGTGCCGCCAGATTGACTATGCGTGTTGGGCACAAAGTAAATTTATATTGAAGATTATAGGTCTCGAAATTGTTTAGCGCATGTTTCAGTTTAATAACTATCAATAAGTTATTTTTATTTCATACCATTTTCAATCAATTGAAATGTAAAGAAGTCAAGTATGAGTAAGACTTGTCCCCTAGACTTCATCTCGCTTGTCGTAGGTATTTTTGTGTTTATTTCAAAAAAACTGGTGCTTAGGTTGTTAACTAACGCTTTTGAGATTAACTCCGCTTTGTGTACCATTTTGTTTTAAGAATATATTTGTAATCATCCCGTAAATATCAACACAATATCAACTATTTTTGCTTTAAATGTTTAGTTTTGCTGACTTCGACTCGGGACTTCGTTAGGCAACATTCAAATAGTCCTCAAAATATTAAACTGAATGTTTAACTGCTTTCAGACTAAAACCTACACAAATTGATAAGATAAAACAACTAAACAGTTAAGATTTAGGTAAACTATCCAACTCGATACAATCAAGTAGGTAGGTATCAAGTCCATTCGGACTTCCATTCAGTGCATGTCCAAGGCTGCAAATAGATAATTTTCAGAAAATCAATAAGCAGATACGCATGTTTAGGCGTAGCTGAACAGCTGTCGAGGTCGCGGAACGGGGTCAAAGTCAGACCTGCCGACGCGCAGACGCTAGAATGTCCTTTTGCTTTCGATTCACACTGACAGAGCTTTGAAACGTCACTGTGAATACGTAGAAGCGAGATGCATGCAGGTACTTACGTATCGATAAGTAGGCGGAAGGTGAAAGTATTTTTGAATGCAGAGACAAATGTTTTAGATTGATTTATGGGATAATAAAGTTCAGCGGAATATACCTACCTATTTCAATTACTCAATCTCTTTCGTTAGATGTCTCAAAAACTGTCTTTGTTAGTAGGTATGTACCTATATAACACCAAATTTTTTGACGGACTGTAAGAGTTTTCATTTCAAAATTTTCTACTCTTAAATTTATCATTTGGTTTAAAAATATAATACTTAATTTTGACCTATGTATGTATTATTTTGAGAGGTTAATAAAAGTTCTCGGGCAAAAATAAATCTCTGTACAATTTCATCAAATAGGTAACTGTCTTGAAATTGAACCTCTCAGTAGCCGATTGATTTGAAATAAATATCCAGTTAACGGTTATCGACTAAGCTAAATGCACTTATTGTAAGTGAATTTCTGCTATCTTTGAGAAGTTCCGATGTGTATCTATCTCCAAAAATCATCATCCGATCTTCACTAAATCTTAATTGAGATCATCCTCCGCCTTTTTTGTAGTTGGTAAAAAACGGGGTCAATAGAACCTTCACTTGGAAAAAATATACATACCATACAAAATGTTGCCTTTGCAGACAGTTCTCATTGGTACCACCAATACATACCGTACGAAATCTTGGCTTCGCAGACCCTTATCGTGACGTTCTCATTGGTACCTCTTTCAACTCATGGCGTAAGCAGATTCGAAGTACTTCTTCATCTGCGCGACGCGTCGCACTTATATAATTCGTTTTCACTATACATATTGTTCAAACTACAAAGACAAATTTTGTTTCTACGTAAGATCTGGCAAAAGTCTATACTTTGTTCCACAAATATACAAATACCAACAGCGCATTTAAACATTGCTATTTTAGGCGGGCTTATTGTTAGGCAGCGTTCCCTTTTTAGCAAATTAAACCTTTATTTTAAAATCCTGTAGCGTGTGTCTACACAAACTAAAGGCCTGCGCAGACGACGTACGCGGAGAAAAAAGTACGCTCCGCGAATACAAAATCCCCCGCGAATTTACCGCGGACTCAACGCACACGGTGTGCATCATTCGTTGTCCGAGAGTATATAAATATTCTGCGATTACAATATGCTGTAATTTACATGATGTTTGAGCAAAAGAGAAGACGTTTTAAAAGAGAATATTAGGGGTCCACCCCTTTATTTCGAATCGATTTTTAACGCGGAGTAAAATCCGCCATGTGCGTTGACCGCTCATAGTTCGTTGGTTCTATTTTTTTCGCGGATGCCCGCGGTACTTTAATCCGCTACGCTCCGTGGGTATCCGCGGTGTTTTAGCGCACTTTTGGTTCGGCGTACTCGTGTTCGTTGCTCGATACAATTTGTAAGGGATCTATTTTCACGGAGAAAAAAGTACGCCGCGGATAATACGTCGTCTGCGCAGGCCTTTATTTTGAAATCCTGTACCGTGTGTCTACTCTTAAGCTCATGGATAGTGATTAGACGCCACAAACTAATAGATAAAAAAATTAAAATCTTTCTTTTTTTTTTTTCAGAGGAAAACTGTATCGCGGTATGCTGGACTGCATGCAGCAGTCGATGAAAAACGAGGGCTTCATGGCGTTGTACCGAGGTTTCCTACCTCTTTGGATGCGGCTCGGCCCGTGGGCGCTCATCAACTGGATGGCCTTCGAGAATATCATGCTTGCCTTAGGCGGAAAAACGTTCTGAAACCGTTATTGCTGAGCGACCGCACTGATGTTGCGGTTTGGGTCTACTACGATAAAAAACATTACGGTCAAAATGAATTACTAAAGATAAGATACTATGAAACACAAAATGTTTCTTACGAAGTTCGTTTCGAACTTGGATGAGGAAATCCTCATCAAAAAAATGTTTTTGATGAGGAGCAGGAAATTTCGAACTTCCTGTTTTGAAAATACCTATTGCGTTAGTGACAAATTGAGTATTTTGTAGTAGACCTACTGTATATTTTATGAAGAATCTGCATAGAAAAATGGGAATTGAATTGAAAGCCATTCTTCATATCTACAGTTGCAGCAATATTCTGGCAAAAAAGCAATCTCACTTACCGCATTAACCCCCAGATTCTGAACCATTACTCAATGTTGAGTGGTCTTCGCAGAGTAGCTCTCAGTTTGTCCTATCGACGTGTCTGTCACTGTGACTGTTGGGTCATCATAAGTTCCAAGGCTTCTCAACATTCAGTAATCTCAAATCAAATAAGTTTGTCCCGAACTCTTTTTTTTTGTCGTATTTCACGTTTCTTAATTACACTGCCTCTCAAGTTTAAGGCGTATTTTATGGGAATCTACAACAAGGCTAGCCTATATAAAGGATTTGTTTAGACATAAGTAGAACTATTTTTATAAGAGCAGTTCCCATACTTAATACAAACTAGTATCTAGAATCTATATGGTTAGTAGAGAATATATTGCATAGACAACAAATTCAAGATAGCACAAATGAAACTAAAATTATTATGAAAGACACAGTTTGTGGCGTAACAATAGGGTGGGAAGCTGGCGAGGTTGGGTGAATACCTGGTACCTGGACCTGAGGGGGGCCTGAATACCTTGCCCTGCGGGTTTAAATGTAAATATGTGATTTTTAGATATTCTCAGATCAAATGTGGTTTTTATGTACTTAATTAATTTGTGACCACCATTTGACTAAAAAATCCAGTCTAAAAATCTGCTAAGGTTGGAGAGCCCTGTTGCTACGCCACTTTCGCAAATATTTCAAATGATTCGTGTGAACGGCATTTGTAAACGTTAGTATAGTGCTTGTACATTTACAATAAAAGGTGCTACTTTTAACACAGTTACAGATCGAATACTGGTACCAATTTTAATAATAATTGATATTATAATCGAATTTATTGACAATACCAATCATCCACTTCTCCAGTATCCATTTCCATTTCAATTGGCCCCAAATAATTAGTCATCGACATAATATTGACAAATGATAACTGTGATTCGTTCCTCTATAAGTGTAGATGTATGGTTTTCACAAACTTAGTGAATTATAGATTTAGTTGTATAGGGAAACATTTTGTCTTATAACTATCAAGTATGTATATTAGTGGAATCAAAGACATGTTGAATGTTGTTTTTAATATTAATAAATTATTTATGATGTTGAACCAATTGTTTGTTCTTTATTACACTTTAAAAATGTGTTGTGATAACCTAATCTATATTTTTATATAAAAGAAAGTCGTGTTAGTTACAGTAACCGGCAAACTTCTTGAGCAAATGACCTTGACTGCGCAGAACCGAATTTTAGGTGTCATGGGTGGTGAAGGCGGGGCGCGACGGCGGGGGGCATCGTATCGAGCGCGCTATTGGTAGATCAGTCGACCCTCGTCTCCCGCTGTCTTCCCAAATACACTTGCGTGCAGTGAAAAGTACTTTGTTGTTGTTGTAGACGTTTTTTTTGTTATAATGGATACTAGTTAACGAATAAACATACATATAAAATATATAAATAATATACATTATAAATACATATAAAAAACATGTCTCAGGAAAAATTAAGATGTTCGTCACACAAACATTTTGTCCGTACCGGGATTCGAACCCAGGACCTTTGGGCTAGTAGACCCTGCCAACGGGCCACGCAGGTTGTCAAAATATATACCTGAATAAATATGAGCATTTCACAGTTAAAAAAAGAGTATCTATTTTTTTGCACGTAAGTGTACAATGCGCGAACTTTCCCCCACTACGACTACAAATGCTCAAGAAGTTTGCCGGGTACTATACACCACTTATCATAACTCAAGCACGGGTGGACCGATTCTTATGATTTTTGTGTTTTTGGATTTGTCTACATCGGGAATAGGATAATAAGTATAAAAAACATTGGGAAATTGCCAAAAAAATAAATAAAAGCGAAAACATTTTTCCATACTAAATGTTCACAGCTGTCAAGTATTTGTTAACTAACTTTTGACAGAACGAAGTTTGTCGGGGCCGTTAGTTAAATATAAATAAAGTCAAGTATGAATGTATATTTAGGATACTAACGTTCACATGATTCACGAACTCTCACAAGTTCATACAATACAACGTTTAATATATTTAAAAATATATGAAACGTACTTGCGGCAACATAACTTGCATGAATAATGCAGCTAACCTGACATGTATATTGTAATGATTAAATTGAAAAATGATCCTATTAATTTAATTAGGTCGCTACTCATTAAATAAATGAAACACAAAATTACAATATTAAATTTATTAGTAAAAAATATTATACATCTTCCACAATATTGGAGAATCATAACTTAATTATTTAAATATTTGATTATTATAGATTATAGCACTTCCGATTTCTTAAACTTGCCTTCATGCACTTATTTGTCACTACAGCGAGAAGCACAAATTCATGGACAATTTCGAATTGATTGGTGAATTACATTACATCTGTATTACGATTGCATTCTAACAGCTGACCGGTCGCGATGGCACGCGTCACGAGTTGCTTTGCTTATTCTATAAATACACACAGTAAATGCTTCGCTCAAAGGGAAATTCAAATTAACACTTTCGGGAGGACCTCAAGTCCACCTACGACTAATGGTTTTACAGATTCGCTCCCGAACTTTTTACGATTAAAATTCTATTCACGTACGTTCCGATAAATATAGTTAATTTGGGTACGATACAATAACAAAAATAAATATCTACATTGGATCAACGAGCACTCAAAGTATTATTCATTTCAAGTCTTGACTAAATGTTAACGCTAACTAAGTACAGGGCACCCGAGTGCCCAGTTGCATCCTTCCGCAACGAGACCGCGGGCCGTAGGCAGGTGCGTTCAGAAGTGCCAGCGACATGCTTCATAACGACGAGATAACGTCATGGCATCTTAGTTGCCTAGCAACGAAGCTTTTAACATTTTCATTCATCAGGTTCGCCGCTAGCGCCTCGGCTCCGGCACTCGCCTAGGCCCTCAGCAGTCTACACGCTACCGTCAAGTTCACTACTCTGCATTCATTAATTTTAGGTTAAAATTTTTAGACGATTTCGTTTACATTCGTTACTCTCTTATTAATTGGTAAAAACACTAAAACGGTAACAAATTATCAAATAAACACATCAAAAGCGACAAAAGCACGTTATTCGTATTGTTAATATTCCTCGCTGTACATTCTTTTTTTTACAGACATGTTCGTATTAAATTAATCAACAGACGATGTTCAATAATGGCTACTCAAATTGTGCGTAACACAAACCAGTCGTCTGGGCCCTAAGTCTATCGAGAGCTAAGCTTTTCAAGGACGCTACATTTTATATCCTACGTGACTATGGTACCAGATTACATATTTTTGTATACCAATGATAAAAAAATAAGGTTGAAATGTATAAAATGAACTTAAATCTATTACTTAACTAACATGTAAATGGTAAATATTTTAAAAATGAGCATTATAGACTAATAAAATAGGATAAATAATGGTCATACTTTAAAAATCACATCAATAAAAACTTATACTGGGGGAATTTCAGTAATATAACTGATTTGATCCCTTTTTACCTTTTTATTCTAAACATATATTTCAAAAAAACTACAAATAACATTCTGGCACGTAATTAAGGACAACGTTGCTGTTTTGCCCTGCAAAATTGTCACGATTACAAACATTGAGAAGGCAATAAATTCGTCGCAGAACACCAAAACGCACTGCACGACTTTTGTACTACTCTCTTTATTGCATAAATTAAGGCAATTACCGACTCACGTCTCAAACGGTCTAACATAGCGGCCACTCGCATTATAAAGAAATACAGATTCAGAAGTGATCAAACGAAGCACCATGCACTCATGAGAACATTGGAACCAAAGGATTAGGGTTGAGCTACAGATGGCCGCACCGCATCGCACTTTCCTATGCTTCTATCACTAGAGCGAGAAAGAGAACAGAATGCGACCGCGCGGCGCTTGTTCTCTTTCTCGCTCTGATAATAACAGTTCTGAGTGATAGAAAAGGATAGAAGCATAGGAAAGTGCGATGCGGTGCGGCCAAATGCAGCTCAACCCTTAGGTACTCAGTACGATCGACGCGGTGACAGCTGCGGATGGGAATGAGATGATACGTCACCGAAAACACAGTGGGGGTAATAATAAGAGAACTACAACGTTTTCTTATGTGTTAGGTGGTAAGCGTCGTAATGTAGTGATATGAGCATACTTAGAGAAGTTAAGGGCCGGGCGGGGGCGGGGCGGGGCGGGGGGCGCACTACGAGTGGTACGCCGTCACGTACGACGCGGGGAACAGGCCGCGGCGGTGCGCGATCTCGCCCTGGAACAAGCAAAGAAAATTATCAGATAAGATAGGATAAATGGTTGAAGGCCTGCGCAGACGAGGGGTTATCCGCGGCGTCCGATCCCTTACAAACTGTACCGAGCAACGCACACGGACGACTAAAAGTACGCCGAATAACCGCGGACGCCCACGGAGATTAGCGGATATAAAGCACGCGGGTGTCCGCAAAAAAAAAACGAACGAACTATAATCAGTCAAGCACACGGCGGACTTTAGTCTGCGTTAATAATCGATTTGAAATAAAGGGTTGGACCCAGTATTATCTTTTAAAACATACATCATACCACCACTTTACGTCGTCATGGTGAACGACACTCAGAAGCCCACTTTTCACCAATGGTATTAGAACCCAACGTGGTAGGTGGTGAGCCTTCCACCGCTATCCGGGTTGATTTGGTTTTTTATCGATGTTTTCCATCACCGGAGAGTAAGTCGGATATTTAACAATGAACACAAAGATTTTGGGTCCGATTTGAACTCGGGAACGATCCACAATCTGAGTCTTCTCTTTTACTTAAACTTCATGTAAATAACATCACAACGTAATCCCAGAATATTAAAATACTCTCGGACAACAAATGATCGCACACCGTGTGCGTTGAGTCCGCAGTAAATCCGCGGCGGACTTTTTATTCGCGGAACATATTTTTTCTCTGCCGCGGAGTAAAGTCCGTCGACTTCGTAGGCATCTAGGGTTGAACTACATTTGGCAGCATCAAATTGCATTTCTAGCTAATTTCTTTCACCAGAGCTATTCACCAAAGCGACAGAGCGAGAAGGAGTGCGCCGTGAATGTCGAGGCACAAGCTCTCTTTCTAGCTCTAGTATATAAATCAATAAATAACCACTTGTCATGGTCTCGAAGTAGGGATAAATTATATACCTGTGTTACGAGATACCAGACAAGGAATTAAGACAGCACACCCTGACCAGAGCCAATTTAGAAAAGATCGTTTTCCGAATTGACCCGACCTGGAATCGAACCTAGGGCACCACGCAAGTCAAGGCGAGAAACCGTGCTACAGCGCACTACACCAAATGACTGTATAGTTTTATCATTATTATGCCTATCAACGTCTATTAAATACAAACATTTGACACATTCATGTTTCCTGGACGGGCATCGAACCCACGACCTACCGGTGAACGCAACGATTTCGATGCACAAAACCTATCCAGTAAAGCCGCTTTTCCACCAGAAATTTGCTAAGCTGTATGCTAAGGTTGTGTTTAATATCAAGCGATAATAATAGTTTATTTTCATAGCATAGCTTAGGTTAGCAGTTTCCACCAATATAAACATTATTAATTATAATACACATCATACACAATAGCTACCAGCTAAGCACATCGTTCGTGGAAATCCGCCTTCAAATACATTATTTGTCTAGCTACCCGAATCCATTGATACAGGGAAAGTTATACCAATGACGTCCGCGGTTTGTGTCAATAACACTGAGTCACCAAATTAGTAAATAATATTGAGTCAACCAGAATGTGTAAGCCTAATACGATAAGTTAGAATAGGGAAGGCCGAAACGACAATTTCGGAAAGGGAAATACCTACTTCTCCATGTGCCTGTGACTAATGGATCGTGATTGCCAGACTTGTACACTGTTCTTTTATTAATCAGAGAATATTGAATATTACCTAGTAACAGAGTTGAAATATGTGTGCTTGCAAATAATTACATAAGATATTTTCAGACGTATTTATAGGACCAAACTTGTACGTGTTTTTTGCGGGTGTTACCACACCTCCACGCGGAAAACCATTGTGCGCAAACTAATATCTGTATTTATTGTTTCATTTCAATAATTTTATTAATCCTGATTAATTCGTAATTTCTTATTTGTTGCCCTAACTAAATAAATAAACACAAGTCCTCCACTAATATCCTTTTACGACCGACTTGGTGTAATGGTTAAAAAGTTGGCTACTACACCTGAGGTCGCGGGTTCGATCCCCGCACAGTACAAACATTTGTGTGCATGAACATGTCTGTTTGTACTGGTCTGGGTGTCTCCTATGTATAATAAGTATGTATTTACAAAAGAAAATGTATTTAAGTATGTTTATCCGTTGTCTAGTATCCCATAACACAAGCTTTAATTAGCTTACTTTGGGGCTAGATGGCGCTGTGTGGAATAATGTCCAGGGATATTTATTTATTTATTATATCCACAGTACATAAAGTTACACGTTACACATTTTCTTACGACTTTTACCATTTTCGTCCGCTGTTTGGGTACAGTCAGCAACAGGAATTGCCTGACATTTTATTTAGTACTATGCTGTTCAAGTAGGCAGCCCCTTGATAATTTATCCAACTACGATTCAAAAGTATTAAGCTAATATTATGTTGCTAACCGAAAGAATGGCTAGGAAACCGTAATTTCCCAGGCAACTTCCTCAGGAATGTAGAAGTGAACATACCTGCCACCAGTGTTGATCGGAGCGATCGGTGACCGTGATGACGTCTCCGCGCCTGAACTCCAGCTCGCCAGCTTCCTGCGGCGTGAAGTCGTATAACGCCTGCACCAGCATCTGGAATAACAACGCAATTGTGTTAATATCTGCGTTGTTTTATTTAGATAGGACAACCGACGGTCCGGGTGTCGCAAAGAGGGTTCACTAGGGACTTTATTTTTTTAAATCTTCTTTTCTGGCCATTCATTCATTCATTTTTTGGTCGCAGGTCTAACCTAACCGAATTGATGTCGTTTCACGGCTGAGTAAATTTTTCTAAGTCCCTGCACCCCCTTTGCGACACCCTAACCCAACCGACAAATAGGTGTCATACATGTCTTACTCAAAGGCTCCATCCACGGCATGCGTTAGCCCAATGGACGTGAAATTCACGATATAAATAAACTTTTTGACAACGTTGTGACAGTCATAATAAATTCCAACAGGGTGGAAATATGTTCAGGTGCCACAGAGCAGTAAATGAACTTTATTTAGCACAATAACATCTAAATATTTCAAAATATGGTTTTAAGCTTGATTTGGATTTCGATTTGTGATAAAGCTAATAAACTGCTAAATGGAAGCAACATTAAACACCATATATTTAAAAAAAAAAAACCAAATTTCCGGACGGACTGTACTTGGCGATTCCCCGACAGACAGAAAGTATATTCTAGTAATCGATATACATTGAAAGCCTTTAATAAGATACAAGACTAATTGTTGATTGGTCTTGTGCTTATTCAAGACATGCCACCCCACCAGGGGGTGGCATGTCTTGAATAAGCGTAACCAACTTCGCAAAGGTGAGTCGTCCTTTGTTCTTTATTCATGACAAACAGACTAAAAAGTTCAATGCATAAATGGCAATCATTAAAAATCGAATGCGCGCTGCACCAAATTTTAGACACGCCTAAGTATGCCTCAGTTGTCAGTTTAAACGACAGTCCGACATTTATACTCTAAGACGTGCCTAAAATTACATTACACTGTCACTTTAGACTTAATTGGGGTTAGTGCAATCAGGCACAAGTGCATTCAAGACTATTGTGATTAAGTTTCGTATTCTAAAATCAAATTTCAGACTGTTCGGGCGCAAAGCAAAGTTCCACATAACTGCTCAAAATTAAATATTATTCAATTATTTATTTTTTCCGATCACATCTGAGTGAGTGGCTAGCCAAGAGGAAAAGATGATTATAAGTCGCTATAGGTACTGTTATTTTGGTCTTCGTTTGAGACATAATATTACTTATAGTCTGTTTTTTCTTACATGTCTTATTATGTAACAAACATGGCGTATTGACAACCATAGCTAATTCGTAGTGTTGGGAAATCATCGAATGAATCATTTAGTCATTAGCCTACCATACACGTATAGGTTTGCCCGCCGGGTGTCAGACCGACAAAACTGTGCGTGTGCGACTTTGCCCTTTAACTTTTTGTGTATGGAGCTATTGCTATTAACTTTAGAGTTGTTTATCCAATTTAGTAGATCGTCCGAAATTGGATTTTTACCAAGTCTTCATAAAGTCTCACTAATCCTGAGCATAATGTTCATTGTCATAATATCATTTTCCCTATTTCAGATTTTTCTAATTGTCACGAGTTTCATATTGAGTGGCATATTTTCATAACGCATAAACTTAAAAAGCAGAATAACCATAAAACACAGGGTCCGAAGCACAATAGTCAAAAGACAATATTAATAAGGCATACATTTATTAGAAACTAGCATGCTATTGTGATTAAGTTTCGTATTCTGAAATCAAATTTCAGACTGTTCGGGCGCAAAGCAAAGTTCCACATAACTGCTCAAAATTAAATATTATTCAATTATTTATTTTTTCCGATCACATCTGAGTGAGTGGCTAGCCAAGAGGAAAAGATGATTATAAGTCGCTATAGGTACTGTTATTTTGGTCTTCGTTTGAGACATAATATTACTTATAGTCAGTTTTTTCTTACATGTCTTATTATGTAACAAACATGGCGTATTGACAACCATAGCTAATTCGTAGTGTTGGGAAATCATCGAATGAATCATATAGTCATTAGCCTACCATACACGTATAGGTTTGCCCGCCGGGTGTCAGACCGACAAAACTGTGCGTGTGCGACTTTGCCCTTTAACTTTTTGTGTATGGAGCTATTGCTATTAACTTTAGAGTTGTTTATCTAATTTAGTAGATCGCCCGAAATTGGATTTTTACCAAGTCTTCATAAAGTCTCACTAATCCTGAGCATAATGTTCATTGTCATAATATCATTTTCCCTATTTCAGATTTTTCTAATTGTCACGAGTTTCATATTGAGTGGCATATTTTCATAACGCATAAACTTAAAAAGCAGAATAACCATAAAACACAGGGTCCGAAGCACAATAGTGTTGTAGTTTTGGTCATTGTTACGCGTTATTATTTAATTATGTCACAGTTTCTGTTTTGATCGAGTTCCGTTATATTAATTGTTTTATTTTGGCGGAACCGGAAGCGTGCAACTTATTCTAAAGTCAATTGTAAAAATCATAGTTATGACTAATGTAGTCTTTTAAAATTATAATAAGGTTTGTTTATTGAGGTTGGTTGCTGACTTCCGGCTTTGGCTTGGCCAATCAGAAGTGTTTATTTTCCCCTCCAAATCAACGCGGGTCGTGGCCTACCGGAAGGCGTGAAAAGGGACCCGCGTTTTTGGGAGCAGAGATTCGATCACCGACTTCGATACCGTACGCTTGTTAAGGAGAATCAGTGTTAGAATATCTAGACTAAGGTGCGACCTAGGTTACCTAAATACCAATTAGTTAATAGTGAACAAGTGAGAATCATAAATAAATCTAGTTAAAAGTGAAGTGCCGTTTTACTGGAATACTCCTGCTTCAGCTCAGAAGTGGGATAACCCACGGAAGACCCACAAAAGGTACAGTGTGTGTGTGCAGTTATTACAGATTAGTAGTTTTTTTTTCCCCTCTTTTTATCTCGCTTTGGTCATGTTTAATTTTCGTGAGGAATATTAAAAATATGAACATACCTGCATTAATTCATGTGTGTTGCGGTGTTCAACAAGGACAACTCAAAATAATTTAGATTTCTTTATGGGATATTTGAATGTGAGGAAAAATGATGTGGTCACATTGGCACGAAAAAAAAAAAAAACTTTTTAAACGTTAATAATTAATCTATTTAAACGAAGTCATCCTGTAAGCTTTAAGAGAATTTAGGTGGAAACTGTCGTTTTGTTTCGCTTTGCAGATAATGGCAGACAGATCGCCTGAATTACCGATGCCGCGGGCTACTAATAAACAAAGACCCTCGAGAAGCCGCAGTATTCGTAGTAGTGGCAGCAACCGCAGCGGCCGCAGTAGCCGCAGTGGCCGCAGTAGCCGCAACTATCGCAGCCGCCGCAATTCAGTGAGTGATAATTATAATATCGCTGGGCGCAATACTCGCCGATGCAGACTACCCTCAATAAGTCGATCAGAAGTACGCAGGCGTAAATTGGGGCAATGTCATCAGGGGAATGCTAGCCGTGGACGGGCTCAATCCCGAGATAGCACGCTTAGACAGAATCGCCGCCGATCAGGAAGTGTCCCAGATCGAACGGGAAATCGTAACAAACGACAATCGAGAAGTCGCTCTAAGCAACGCACGCGAGATCAGCAGCGGCGTTACCACGAAGAAAACGTGTCCGAATCTGGTAGTACTCATATCCGTAACCAGCATAAAATACTACGAAAATAGATTTTAGCTTTAAGGCGTCATAGTAGTAGTAGCAGCAGCAATGGTGCTTGCCGCTCTAGAAGCCCAATACGAGACCATAGTCGACAAGAACCACACGTAGTCCAAAAAGAAGTTCTTTCTAATGTTACTGTTTCCCAATTAGTGGAAGCGCTCCAAATTATAAATCGTGGTGCAAATCATTATAATTTTCCTGTTAGTTCGCTTCAAAATTTTATTCCTGAATTTGATCCCTCGCGATCAGGACAAACTGTTGATATATGGTTACACAAAGTCAATGAATGTGCTACTATTTATAATTGGAGCGATAAACAAACAATCTATTTCGCCTTACCCAAGTTAGGTGGTGTTGCAAAGAAATGGTATGAAGGCCTAGATACTCTACTCTTTTCGTGGAACGAATGGCAACAAAAAATCAAGGCTGCTTTTCCTAGTGACGAGAATTATGGCCAATTATTAACTACAATGCTGGGCAAACGTGTACGTTTTGGAGAATCTTTAGAAGACTACTTCCATGAAAAGGTTCTTTTACTAAATCGATGCAGCATTTTAGGTAAGAAAGCCATAGATTGCATCATATTTGGAATTGAGGATCGCAGCATAAGATTAGGAGCAGAAGCGGCCCAGTTTGATTCCAACGAGAAATTACTTTGCTATCTCAGAAATGCTAAGGGTCTAAAAGTGAACAACGGCGTAGATAAAAAACAGAATAAATCATTTGAAACAAAGTCATACTATAATAATCTCAGTAAAAATAGCTTAGGAAACGAAAGTTCAAAACGACCAGTACGAAAATGCTATAATTGTAATGAGGAAGGGCATTTCAAATCGGACTGTACAAAACCAATAATGAAATGTGACAACTGTCTTCTGTTTGGCCATTCGACTGACAAATGTACTAGAGTAAATAGGATACCTAATAAAGATAGGACTAAAAATGTTTTAACGGTGCTTTCCAATAAATCCCTCGATAATAAATATTTTAAAATTGCTTCTATCAATGGGGTAAATAAACAATGCTTTATAGATTTCGGTAGCAATGCCACACTAATAAAAGAATCTGAAACGAAGGATATCTTGTGTGAATGGAACGTGCGGGATGATCTCCCATTGCTTAGAGGTTTCGGTAGGAATATAGTTAGGCCCTCACGGAAGGCAACGGTCAGCGTCATCATCGATGGGGTTGCAGCTATAGTTGACATACTCGTTGTTCCAGATGATGTAATGAACTTCCCTCTTCTGATATAGTGTTTAAAAAGGATTCCGATGATCTAAAAATCCAGCTAAAACTTCCTAAGTTAACACTTCAATGCACTAAAGATACAGTTGTAAAGGGTCTTACAGTAGTCCATGTAAAATGTGAACCTATTTATACTGGTGTAGTTTATGTCGATGAAAGTCTCAGGCTTAAAATAAATAATGAATATTGTTTGGTTCAAGGGATCTTTTCCGTAAAAGAAGGGTTAGGTGAAGTTTTGGTCAAAGGGTCCTCCTTAAGTGAATTTATTTTAAAGGAAGGGTCAGTAGTAGCTCGGTGTGTACCAGCCAAAGAGGATCATGACTTGGCGCCGGAGCTAGAAGTGAGAAATGTGTCCTCAAGTAATATTAACTGTTCTCTTATCAAATCAAAAGACTTAAATGTTGATGCAAGTTTAAATACCGATGATGTCGATAAGTTAGCTAGTCTATTAAATAAGTATAGATCTTGTTTTGCATTAAATTTGAAGGAGTTGGGAAAAACGAATACTGTTGAGATGTCTGTTAAGCTTAAAGACGATACCCCAGTAGTTTTTAGACCTTATAGACTATCACTCCATGAAAGGTCCCAAGTGCGCGAAATGGTGGAAGAACTTGCTCAAAATGACATCATACGCCCTTCAATGTCCTCTTACTCTAGTCCAATCGTATTGGTTCGGAAAAAGAATGGTGAGGTGCGAATGTGTATTGATTATAGGGCGTTGAATCGCAAGACAGTTAAAGAAAATTACCCATTGCCTAGAGTAGACGACCAGTTAGACGAGTTAGCCGGTTATAAGTACTATACTACACTAGATTTAAAATCTGGCTACTACCAAATTCCGATTAGAGAAAGCGATCGGCATAAAACCGCCTTTATTACACCGGATGGGCATTTCGAATTTAATAGGATGCCGTTCGGGCTAGTAAATGCCCCAGCTATATTCATGCGCATGATAAGTCAGGTTCTTGGTCAGGCTAGGCATAGAATAGCATCCGCTTATATGGATGATATTATCATTCCTTGCCATTCGATAAGCGACGGGATGCTGCGGTTAGAGACTATATTACAACTGCTGAATAACGCTGGGCTAACTTTGAATTTAGATAAATGCTGTTTCTTTCGACAAAATGTTGAATATTTAGGCTTTGAATTAAGTACGCATGGAATAAAACCTGGTTCTAAAAAAGTTCAAGCTGTAGCTCAATTTCCCATACCAAAAGATCAGCATACAGTAAGACAATTTATTGGACTATGTAGTTTTTTCCGCCGTTTTATCAAAAATTTTGCTATTATAGCTAAGCCCCTAACCTCCTTACTAAAAAAGGACGTTCGTTGGACTTGGGGCGAAGAACAACATAAAGCATTTAGAGTATTACAATCTCTCTTAATAAATAAACCTATATTGGCCCTGTACAATCCAGATGCTGAAACTCAAGTTCATACAGATGCTAGCAAATTTGGAGTAGCTGGCATATTAATGCAGAGAGATAAACTAAATAGGTTATGCCCATTAGCATACTTTAGTCGTCAGACAACTTCTTATGAGCAAAATATGACCGCTTATGAGCTAGAAACCTTAGCGGTAGTCGCGTCGTTAGAGCGTTTTAGAGTTTATCTGATAGGCAGAGAATTTAAAGTCTTCACAGACTGCAACTCATTACGAGCTACGTTCCTGAAACGCGATTTAATACCGCGAGTTGCAAGGTGGTGGATTGCGCTTCAGGAATTCAATTTTGAAATAGAATACAGGCCAGGTATCGCCATGAACCATGTCGATGCTCTTAGTCGCAATGCACTACCAAGTGATGAAAATACCCTACGTGCCGTCATAATGTCGGTTAATGAAGAAGACTGGCTAGCTACTGCCCAACGAGCTGATCCTGGCGTTCAACAAATCGTAGCCATCTTAAATGGCCCAAGTCTAAAAGAAATAACTGAAGTTAAGGAAAATTATGTTATAAAGGATTTAAAACTATTTAAAAAACGGGTCTTGGAGAAAGGTGGGTGGTGCCTAGGGGATTCAGATGGCAGATCATGAAACAAAACCACGACGATATTGGTCATTTCGGAATTGACAAAACCTTGGCAAAAATTCAGTCAACATACTGGTTCCCACGAATGAGAAATTTTGTAAAAAAATATGTTCGTTCTTGTTTAGAATGTTGCTATACTAAAGCTACATCAAATTCTAGGCCGCCATTAAATCCAATACCGAAGATAAATGTACCCTTCGATACCATTCATGTCGATCATGTAGGACCATTTGTTAAAAGCTCAAAGGGTAACACACACATTTTAGTTGTTGTTGAAGCTTACACAAAATTTATTTGTCTAAAACCAGTCTCAAGTACTAGCTCTAGTATAACAATAAATAAATTAAAAGAATACTTTAGTATATTTGGAGCGCCAAAAAGGTTAATATCTGACCGGGGTACTAGTTTCACAAGTACAAGCTTCAAAAAGTTTGTTGATGAAACTGGTATCAAACATATATTAAACGCAGTGGCGACTCCAAGAGCGAACGGTCAAGTTGAACGTTATAACCGTACGCTCTTGGAAGCGCTTACCGCTAAATGCATAGGTGAAGCTGAGAGTAGGTGGGATACTCACGTTCCAGAAGTGCAATGGGGACTTAATAATACACAAAATAGAGGCATAGGGTGTACGCCTGCTGAAGCCCTATTCGGTCTTCAGTTAACCGGCATTAAAGAAAATAAAATAAAGGCATATATCAATTCTGACCCACAAATAGGTGCAGGTAGCCGACAAGAATTGCGAGACCAAATTGACACCCATATAGAAAAATACCAACAAAAACAAAAAACTCACTACGATAAGAAGTCAAAAAACTCCACAAAATTCAATGTAGGCGATTTGGTTAGCATCGAAAGGGAGGTTCCATCATCTGGGCAAAGCAGAAAATTAGTTCCAAAGTTTCAGGGTCCCTACAGGGTGACTAAAGTTCTAGGTCATGATCGTTATGCAGTTGAAGACACTCCTATTACAAGAAAAAACAACAGAACATACGACTCAGTAATAGCAGTAGATAAAATGAAACCTTGGCTAGTCTTTGCACCACCACATGACTCAGACTGTGAAAATATCTTATAAATGATTTATTTCCGTTAATTAATAATTGCGATGAACTGCAATATTGTAATTTCTAGCAGTTTCAAATGTAGATAGAAGCGATTTATTAACCTAATGTGATCGAAGTTTGAGTGTAGATAGAAGCGATCTACTATCTTAATCGGACTAAATTCGTGATGTAGATAGAAGCGATCTACTATGGGATAAAATTTTAAATGTAGATAGAAGCGATCTACTATGTGGTAAAATTTTAAATGTAGGTAGAAGCGATCTACAATTTTATTTACTTAATTTATGTAAGATGTCGATGTGAATAGTAGCGATTCACTCGGCTGCTATTTAGAACTTATAATTTGGTTACAATTTTAAGATCTCAGTTGATGATAGTTTCCTCATGAAGGTAATTTAAAACTTACTAAAGATCATGTTATTTGTATATATAAACAAAGAAAAATATATCTTGCGTTTGTTCTTAATAAAAAAAGAAATTGTAATAGCATTAAAAAAAAAACGATACAATCAAATGGGTTAAGGTTGGTAATTTAGTTGTGTTTATGTTGTTCCTAGATACACGAGGACGCGTATCCAGGTCGGATGGCCGAGCTGTTGTAGTTTTGGTCATTGTTACGCGTTATTATTTAATTATGTCACAGTTTCTGTTTTGATCGAGTTCCGTTATATTAATTGTTTTATTTTGGCGGAACCGGAAGCGTGCAACTTATTCTAAAGTCAATTGTAAAAATCATAGTTATGACTAATGTAGTCTTTTAAAATTATAATAAGGTTTGTTTATTGAGGTTGGTTGCTGACTTCCGGCTTTGGCTTGGCCAATCAGAAGTGTTTATTTTCCCCTCCAAATCAACGCGGGTCGTGGCCTACCGGAAGGCGTGAAAAGGGACCCGCGTTTTTGGGAGCAGAGATTCGATCACCGACTTCGATACCGTACGCTTGTTAAGGAGAATCAGTGTTAGAATATCTAGACTAAGGTGCGACCTAGGTTACCTAAATACCAATTAGTTAATAGTGAACAAGTGAGAATCATAAATAAATCTAGTTAAAAGTGAAGTGCCGTTTTACTGGAATACTCCTGCTTCAATAGTCAAAAGACAATATTAATAAGGCATACATTTATTAGAAACTAGCATGCTTTTGGGCGCTTTGCCGGCCGCTGCCGTTTCTAGTAGGATATTCCCTTCAAATCAATCACTTGTTTTGTACGTTCACGATCACGACGATGGGTATCGATACGATATCACATGTGGCGTCTTTGGATGTGCCATTTTTTAGTATATTATACTAAAATTATAACATAAATAGATTGCTGTCAAATACATTTCTTAATTATTTCATTATTTCGTGTTTGATTAAAAAATTGTACAAGAATGCTTTATTTTAACAGTTTTGCATGAATTTCATGTTCTATGTTTTTTTTACTACGCAAGACGTTTTTGTGCGACCTATATAGTGTGTGATCAATGCGGAAATTCGTGATTTTGTTACGGTGTGATCTTTGTTTACATATTAAGGCATGCAAGAATATCTCAACTATAGAGAAACGGGCGTCTGCTTGCAGCGATAACGAATAAACAAGACGTCTGTGTACACCTTGTGCTGGTTCCAATGGTCGCATAAATTCGGAACACCCACCAACGCCCGACGCCCCTGGGTCAAGTTTGGTCAACGGCCCCGTCATTTCACTGGGAGAGGCCTAATAGGCTCACAAAACGAGGAATAATCGTCTTCAAACACATTCCAATATTCTGTCATGATGTAAAGCCAATTCGTCTTTACCTTGTACTAAAATACATATTTATCTGTCTGAGCGTATTAGAAATACTTCTTACAGAATCTGTGCGTCTTTTGAATAAAGAAGCAAGAAACCATTTAGGACACATTTTCCCTAAAGGCTTTTACTGTCAAGACTTGTAGCGATAAAAAAGTGGTAAAAATGGTTAGGGAAAAAAGTGTAATAAAGGGTACGTCGGTCGTAATATGAATCTCATGAGGTAACAATGTATATTATGAAGTTGTAACATTTTATTACGACCTACATAAAACGGTTTTCATTAAATCCCCATGTGCAACACACTAACCGAAAATACGAAGGCGTCTTTAGGTATTTGCTATTATTTTTTTCTTAAAACACAACTAGTTCAATTTTGTTTAAGAAGCCTTTACTACAAAAAGATGCGCCTTTCAGGCGGTTCTACGGACCAGCAACGCGGCCTGTCTCTTTGCTAAGAGGCAACCTGTTGTATTATTTTGTTTTTTAATTTACTTTTTTCTTTCTATAGGCTCATTTGCTAGTCAACTACGCTTGTTTAATCACGAAGGTAGTTGCACAGTAACTAGATTATAGGAATACAAGACAAGACTCATTGACCGGGTTATTTTTGTAGCTTATCAGGGTCACGCCGTACTATTTACACATACAACGCATCTCGTCTTTCCAACGTTATTCTTCGGATATATGCTTATGAAATCACATTACATACGTTTATACAAGATTTACAAAAAAAAAGTGGTTTGAAAACCTTATGGTTTTCTTTACTAATAGAAAGGACTACTATTCCTAAATGACGAGGGCTTTGCTCACTGTTCGGAATAATTTAATCAGTAGTCAAAAGATGGGTAGACTTCGTTCTCCTAAAGCTGTCAGTCAACAAGTTTAAGTAACTGTAGGCAAGGTATGTATTTTCTATAATGAAACATTGTTATTAGAATACCAAAAATTCACGTTATTATACATGATTGACAAACGGGAGTAGGCCCCATGTTTTGTAGTAAACGCAGCGGATGACGCTAGGAAGGAAGACAGACGACTCACGCGCACTAATCTCGTAGTCTGCTACGTTCTCTATCGCTTTTTGACATTGTTTGTTGTGTACTGACATTTGGATCTATTATAAACAATAATCCGTTTACCAATTTACCCAAATTAAGGTTTGTTAATTAAAATAATGAATCCACATATTTTTCCTGTGCCTAACCACAAAGTTCCAGAGTGATCGGACTTTTAGGACGGGTTAAAGTTAAGTTAGTTTTACATTAGGTGGAGTGAATGTAACAAGTTTTGAAACGCAGTTCAAGAAATAAAAGAAAGGTATAATGCTGATTTAGACAATAATAAAACAGCGTTTGTCGGTGGATGAAGCAGGCTGCCTGTTACCTGCTGATTCAGGTAATTATCTATGGAGCAGGCCTATGTATAGCAGTGGTCTAAAGCAGTAGTTTAAGTCCTCAATACGGCGCTAAAATTGCAACAAAAAATTAAACTTTGTACTGGGAGCTGTACAATCAACCATATCTACTGCTGGCTAAAGTTATGCTCGAATGATACACCACTACGTGTGTCGTAGGACTGACTGATGGATGGAAGGTGGAGTCGACTGAAGAACGCGGACTAAACGCCCAGTAGGGTGACCACCGGCTAGGTGGACCGACGATCTGAGGCTTGGTGTGGAAAGCGGAGGACCGTGTGTGATGGCGCTCTCTAAAGAAGGCCTATGTTCAGTGGGGACGCGTACGGGCTAAAGAAAATTATGATGATAGTGGTACGCTAATGGTGCGATAACGGTAAAAAAATAGATTTGGCGACCCGCGGCAAAACTACCCAGTATAATATACTGTCTATAGGTAACTATTGATAATGTTTGTAGGTAAGAATTGTTTATCTGCACTGGAGAAATAATTGTGTACTATGCTATGATGACGCAAACGGTCCGTAGGCAGGTTAGTTGATACCTAGAACGTTGCGTGTCGAACATTAGTTAGAAACTGATTCCAGATCCAGCTATGTTGATATGACTAGCCAGTTATTAATTTCTTCAAATACTTATTATTTTAAGTGCGCCGGAAACTTGCGAATGAACAGCTACCGAGATTTTTAATGATTTATTGTTGAGACAAACAGTAAACGAGTTTTTGACCATCGATGGTTAATATTTTTTTGTTTTGTAAGTATAGTTTAAAGTTTAACCCAAATATTAACATGATGATAGCGATAAGAGCTAGAGAAAGATGCAAGGGAATGCAACCATTTTATGCTAAAAGGCAGATTAAATTTTATAAATTAAATAACAGTGTTAATTTTGTCTTGTATTGCATTTAAGAATAAAGCAAATTGCCTGCGTACATACAAGCTTTATTCAAGTTCTTGATTACTGCAATGTCAACTCCTCAAGGCTCGGCTATTCAATTTCTACTCACCACTATTTGCGGTTTAATTCGAGGTTAATTCTATTTGTAATAAGAATCGTGTAAGACTGTATTTTTTACACGTTATTAACAGATAAGATTATATTGGTAGCAAAACTGTTATATTAATCACTAACTCAACATATCCTTTCTTTTATTTCTTACACTGCGTTTTAAATCCTGTTACAATCACCCCAACTAGGGTAAAACTAACTTTGACCCGTCCTAAAATTGATATCTCTAAACACCAGCTTAATTTGGGTAAATTGAAAAACGGATTATTATTTACAATAGATCCAAATGTCAGGCAACAACAATGTCAGAATGCGATGGAGAACGTTAAGATTGGCAAAGACTATGAGATTATTGCGAATTTATATGACGACACTCTTCAAGTTTTCATAAAAAACAAACTCGACCTTTGTGGTTGAAGAAAACTCGCGCTTAAAACTCGACAGTGTGTACAAGTAAGTACTAGACAGGCAAGGCAAAAGTCGTAAAAGTAGAAGTAACTCAGAGAAACACAGATGCTAATGAGAGGAAGATATGTTATGAAAAACTTTGAGAAACTTTGGCATCAACATTCAACACAAACTCTCTTAACTTTTTAATTTAATTACCAGACTGTCTTATACTTACAATAAAAAGTTCAGTGGTGTTGATCTTTTTGTCGGCTCCGAGGCGTTGTTTCTGTATAATAACAAACGAAGTTTATACGGCCCCGATATTAGTAACTGTAACTAAATGGTATGTTGTAGGGCTAGGGTATTTGGCTCCGTATTTGCTAATGAGTAAAAGCAGTAAGTGCGAGTTGGTTAATGATTTGATGAAGTTTTAAAAATGCGTATTTGACTATGTTGGTATGGTGAATTTTTCAGATGAGTATGGTGTATGTATGAACATATATGATTATATTTACTTTATGTATGAATGATTATAATCTGTTATTGTGGTGGGTATCTTATATTATTTTCGCTGTGGTGAATATTTGCACTTTGGTTAAAGTTTGGTAATTGTGGTTTATCAAGTTAGTTTCCCTTGAAATGATATTATCTTTGCATTGTTGATGCACTTTTGTTCATCTCGAGCACCGATTGAAATACGTGGGATATTCGTAATTTATATTATAATTAAAATTGTATTGAGCTGTGTACTGTCGATAAATAAAGAAATTTATGTTGGCCAAAGGATGGTTTTATTTAAACTAACTGCACAATGGTTTCTTTTGTGAGCTTAATCTAAGCACCTGAGTTTTGTTTTCGTCGAGATGACCTCACTCCACCCGATGGAAAGTGGTCGTGAGATCCAGATATGTGGCTGACAAGCCCAGTCATGCAAACGAATCACTGGGCTGGCCATCCTCACCTTTAAGGCCTGCAGAAATGCCTTTCGGTTTAAAAAAAAATGCTTTAAATTCGTATTGTTCTTTGTTTACAGTATAAATACACTCACTCCTCAAAAATTGCAATTCTAAACATTTTCCAACACCAACGTTTTTTTACACTTTTTCTTTCAATACATGTGATAATCCTAACGAGAAAAATAACGGATGACCAACTTGTTTAATCTGTACTGACTAAAGTATAGTTTGATATACGGGCTGCGGTGTGGAGCGTAGCCATTACATAAAAAGAACGTAAAATGCGATTTGTTTCGTGACGTTTACGACATGGATGGCACGCACGCAGCACGCAGGCGACATAGGGTTGTCAGAAGAGTCAGGCAACTCGGACTTCGCAAATGAGAGTAAAAATAACCCGAAACGCCTAATACTAAGCCTTATTGGCCATTAGCCAAGGAAACAAACACAATAGAAAATAGATTGTTTGTAGGTTAACGTATTGACGTACATGGCGTTGGCTGGTCTAGCAATACTCTGATCCCAAAGTAAGCAGAGCTTTCAGTGTGTGGATAAATGCTTACTAAAATTGGCTGGACCAGCCAAAGCTAGGACAAACCATTAGCCAAAACAGAAAAAAAAACGACTTGATTTTATAGAAAATTTTAAAAGAATAGCTTCACACTATCATGAGATATATTAAAAGCTAAAATAAAAAAAGGAAGAAAAATTTGATTTCATAGAAAATTTTTCAGCCCTATTTGCCACCGCGCTCGGCCTCACGCCCGCGTAGCAGTGATTCCCGCTTGCTCTAACGATTACGGAGAATGTTGTAATCGCGGATTTTTCCGGAACGAATGCATTTTTTCAGCGTACTATGTGCGTACCGTGAAAATTGTAATAGTTTGCTGCAAGAGTAAGCAGACAGGCAGAACATCAGCCGTTTGTGCTCGATATTGCTTGATCAATCTATCTATACTAATATTATAAAGCAGTAAGCGTTTGTGAGTTTGTATGTTTGAGTTAGGTAATCTCCGAAACTACCGAACCGATTTTAAAAAATCTCTCTCCAATTAGAGGGCCGCCGCCGCAGGGTCACTGAAAATTTCGCGCCGACCACACCCCCGAGCCTCTGAACCCCTCTGATTTAGAAGGCGTAATCCTCAACTTCTGGCAGAAACGTAAAACACATACCCATGGCTAGTCGGGTCAGAGCGGGCAAGTTTTAACCGCTAAACGATCGCGCTTGAATTTGATCAAAGTTAATAAAATCATATTCATACACGACAAATATAATTTTTGAATGGTTATATTTAAGCAAATAAAGGTACTGTCAAAATATAGAGTTCTTATTTATCCTTTCTAAAACAAATTCTGACCGGCGACGCCGCGCCGCGCCGGGTACGTACATCAGTGCGCTGCCCGCCGGCTTTAGTAGGCAGGGCGCGGATCTCTACTCCAATATAAAGTACATTAGTCAGGGAGTGACGGCTATTTTTTTTTAATTTAGACTATATTTTAACGGTAAAAACAGTCTACGCGGGCGAAGCCGCTGACGGACAGCTAGTGTGCAAATAAAGCGATACGTTTTTTTAATTGTAACATTCGAGTGGTTCTTTTAATCTGGTCTGAAGTAATCCTGCGCATCTTCCAATCTTCACCTAGACAGAGATGAATGTGACAAAGAATCTCTCATTATTTTACCGGAGTTTTATCATCTATTCCGTAGTGTCTCTGACACCTATAATGCAAGCTGTTTCGAATTAGAAGCATATCATTTGTACTGTAACCCACTAAATTTAAAATCAAAGACAATAAAACAATGAAGAAAAACAGTCAGCCAGGAAGTAAATACAAAAACCGTACTTAAGCACCCCTTCCTAATACTTAGGAAATGCCAAGGTTGGTAGGGAACAGTAATTTCACTGTGGATATAGCAATTAAAGCCTAATTGATTAAACGATCAAGATTAGACACAGGCGAGGAGTCGCGCCGCGGGTGCCATTGCCGGCGATTAAGGAGGTATTTGCCTCGAAAACAATAAAACAGTTAAGTTATTTTTGGCTTATATGGATGATTGTTTATATCGTGAGTAGAGATAATTCTCTCCATATACATCAAGGCTTTACGAAAATAAGAATGGTCAACCTGATCTTGTATGTAGTTCCTTGTCATCTAATCTATTTAATCGCACAAGAAATACCTTTATAGTCTGTAACGCTGGCCAACAGAACCGTAACAATAATAAATCAAGAATACAATTTTAAACACATACCGCTTGCAGAGCCTGCTTGGCAGTGACGCAAATCGATACGTACATAATTCACCCTAACTTAATTGATGCATATCAGCATGACAGCAGTCGCGTAAAAACGTCACTATTTAATGATGCCCAGCTAATTTATTCTTCGTTCGGTGTTGGATACTAATTCCTCACATTGTCTGCACGCGAATGTATGTGGCGTTTAAAGCGTCCTTGACACACTGCAAATTTAAAATTTCTCATGAAGGAGATTATCTTTCAATTGCTTTAAAAGTTTGTTTATGAGTACATCTGACAATGTGACTATTTTTATCTTTCAAGGGGAATTCGCTAATGATTTGCCTATAGAGTAAAACCATAGATTACCTCCAATAGATACCACGTGAAAATTACCTTTAAGTAGTCGTTCATTCAAAAGCTAAGCTTTAGTACCGACCAGGTATTAGATCTGTGATCTATGGCTTACGAAAGTGACTTTTACTTTTGTTTAATTGATTTTGCTGTATGAACATACATAGGAATGCCAGTTTGCTGTGTGAAATGGTGTTGGAAGAATTCCAGGACATCGAACTTGAAGAAAGATGGTAAAACATTTCATCAGAGATTTTTTTTTTATCTAGTTTTGACTCATGTTATGTTGGACGTAACATTTGTAACCATGGCAACAGGATAAAGTTTGACATTCCTAAATCTCCTTTCTCCTCCCCCAATACCACAATTAGTATATTTAACCTTTTCTACTAAACACTAGTGAGTTCCGACTGCGTGATTATTCTGTGTCGATATCGATATTTCTTTTAACAAATTTCGTTACAGATTTACTTAATTTACGATGTTTATGAACTGAAGGTCATTTTGCATAGCAATAAAAAGGTCTGTCTGTCCGGTGGCAATATTAAGATCTAAAAATAATTTAAGTAATAAATTAAAACTCGAAGAATAAAAATGAGATCGGCCATTTTTATTTTATGAGTTTTATTTCATTTTTTTTAGCCATAAGCGTCGCAGGTGCTTTCTTCCCTGCAATTGTTTTATTATTCCTAATAATTAGCAGAGAAAATGAACCGATGGCGCTATAATTCTGACATGTTGATTGTTTTTTACTAAATAAAAGACGATATTAATTTATTTAATATTCGAATATGTTATCAGTCTCTGACACCCATAGTAGAAGCTGCGATCAGTTTGGGGTTAGATGATCTTGGTGTTATTTTATCCTAGATATTTTTTTATTATTTTAGTTTTTTTTCCCAAATATTTTCATGAACTAAGAAGTCCAATGTCAGCAACAAAACTATTTTACATACTAGCTGTCCGTCAGCGGCTTCGCCCGCGTACTTCTGAACTGTTAACATCAATTTTCTTAAAACCAACCCTTTGGGACATTTCGTGCTCTTTCATATGCTTAGACCTAAAACTACATTGTAAAAGACTTACTTCTTCTGGCACGACGTCCCTCAGCTTGACGTCCTGCAGGCGGCTGACTGAGGCGGTGCGGTGGTAGTCCACAAGCTCATTCAAGGAGTTGAACTTCACCACCCAGAGGAAGAACTTGCTCGACGCGTCCCGCAGGACCTTGAAGTGCTGGACACCATCTGGACATCTGAGGAGACATAAATAGTTTTTATTTATGAACTGTTAATAAAGAGTAAATCAAAGTTCAGTTCTGGTATGCTAGCCATACTCCAACACGTGGGATCAGTGCGGATTTTTTAAGGGTAATTGTAAAGCCTGTGATAAACCTTACTGACTGCGACAGGTTATCCACCCGCCCTAAGGCCTCCGATTCGCCTTAAAGACTGATATGTCTTGCAACCTGAGCAGGGACCGACAGCTTCTTAACATGGCGTCTAAAGCACGGATATTCCCGAAAATTATAATGTGACAAAAATATTTGCAATATCCCAAACTGAGACCATGTACGAAGACAATATGAGGGTCAATTGAGAGCGGCCCACGTGAATCATAGCATAGTAGTGAGAGTGGTTAGAAAACATGTCAAAGATTCAAAGTTATAAAATCAGAGAACCTCGTTTAAAGAACCGACCGCGACAAACTAGTTTCCGAACGGAAGCCACGGTTGGCGAGACGTTAGAAACTGTGATTGCCCTCCGGCTGCATCGGCGACCTTAACAGGGTCACTAGAAGCAGCGAGTAGTTTCACATAACAATGACTACAAAAAGAAATGAAATTCAAGGGATGTGCATTGGGTTTCGTTCGATTATGGAGCAGTAAACATAACTGTCATTATCCGTTGAAACCGTTAACAAAAACCTTTGAATTACATATCTCACGCTGCCAATAGTAACCTGTCAATGATCATGATCAATAATAAAAACGTAAAAAAAAAATTGTTACTAATACATGACCAGTGTTCAAAATATTGACGGACAACCCTAGTTTCAAAGCTCTTTTACGACTGACTTGGTGTTTTTTTTTATAATTTTGATGTGTGATTTTGACTTTTTCAGTGGGAGTGTTCATTTAATTTCTACATATAAAAGCCAAAAGCGTCAGCAATATAAGTTGAACGCATACAAGATACGAGTATAATTTACCGAATCAGTCAAGTACGAGGCTATGAATCAGAGGGCTGCGCAGCTGGTGCGATCGCGAAATAGAGGTATTATAACCCACAGGGTTAGCAAAAAGTATGTCCTATGACCTACACAAACAAACGTTCTAAGAACTACGCATGGAGATAACTTGAAGTTTGCTGAAGTATTAGGATGTTTCGTTACCGAAACGAATATGTTTATTTTAAATATGAATTCTACTAAAAACTTCTTATTCCTATTCCCTTATGCGACTCGAACGGTTCGGTGATGACCTTGGGAAATCTCGAACTGTGCAATGATGAATTTTAAAAGAAGTAATATTTCCAATTATTAATAAATTACACTTTACCTCTGGTAAGGGCCAATGACTTGAATTTGTTTCACGTTACGTTACCACAATCGAATTTGTTTCCTGGTAAGTTTTTTAGGATTACTTTTATGGATAAAAACCATTTCGGTTGTCATAATCTAGTTAGCCATCAACTCCTGTCCCAAGTTAACATAGTAGACTATCATAAAGAGGACTCCAAATATCTGTAGTGATGTTAGAGTTCGGCTCATCACCCGTCAAATATTTGAGTCTGCTTATCAACCAGCACTTTCGTTGTAGGTCAAACGCTATCACCCACCAGTCTTGTAGGTATGTTTTGTATAAATTGGATAACTTTCAATTGACGGCGAGGGTCGCGGTCGCGTGATCGCACTCTCGTGGATCGTGGCGGTAGGTTAGGTGATCCAAATGAGATCGTGGGTGACGTCAGGCGACAACCGATCGTCAATAACCGGCTCGGATGCCGAATCGCTGCGTCACTCCAGCCAATATCCACTTATGTTAATGCCTACAAATATTGGGAAAGGCACAATCATTACTGCTGTAAGAACATCAGTCCAGACTCCTTTAACATTTGACACCAGAGCCAAAAGGATGTTTTCAAGAAGCTTTTACAGCCAACAACATATTCTGACATAGGAGTTTGTAACTAGAATATTTTAAGTGAGAGCAAGTCAACTAAAGACTGCCCACAGTCAAAGAAGCCAAAGTATGTAAAAAACCACTTCATGACATTTAGTTATCTTCTTTTACTGATGGAATGACAGTGGCACGAACGCCATAAGGAAAGTTTTAAGATTCAGAGAGTTGAAAAACAAACAGAGTGCCTGGTACAAGTTTCGTTCACTATACTGTCACGACCACGTAAAGTCTATTTTTTATGGCATTAAGTGGGCCCAAGCAAACAATTTTTTTTCCTATGCAAATCCGCGTTTACTTTCTCGGTGCGTATGATCGAATGAACTCGCACCTCGCACTCTCTTCCTAATTCCACTCATTCACCTGCTGCTGGTACTAAGTACCACCCACTACCGCCGACTAGGGTAGGCATAACGAAAACGATGACGCACACTGATAGACTAAGTTCATATTGATCGTTAACTAATTAATTAAATACGTATCATATTCTTACAAGCGAAATCAAACCCGGAACACGACAACGGAAACATCTAAATACGCCATAGCATGTGGGCACATAATTAAAAATTAATTAGAACGCAATTATGTGACAGCGTATTTATATTAACGGTTTAGTAACTGTGATAATAAATTAGGTTAAATCTTACTGTAGCTTTGAGTAATACCAACGAGAGATTTAAAGTGTAAAGGTGTGAAGTTTAAAAAGTCAGAAGGAAAAGATAAAAAAAGGTTACATTCATAACTTCACACGACAATCTCAAACGGGACACTCAGAGGCAAGTTAAATTTTGTCGCTACGGCGAACTGAACACTCAGAAGCCAAAACTATTTGAACATTTCGGTTCGCTACGGAGTTTGGTCCTGGTGAGACTAGACGGGTTTTTAGCTACAGTGCTTGACTTGTGCTTAAAAAAAAGTTAGTGATCGCCAACAGTAAATACAACCTTATAACCAAAAGCGATTAAAGTATAAAAGACGTATCTCCGCTTAAGCCTACCCAGCGTCCTCGTAACGTTCATTGTACACTTCACGTGTCTGTAACAGACAGTGATGAAGGTAACAACTGAATAGTCTGCTGGTATACTAGGCAGACATTGTGAGGTAATGAATATAAACGATGATGGGCAAAATTTTCCTGCTCCGAAAGCCAATTTATTATTCCCTAATCGCAATGGACCCCACCCTAAAAGCGACAGCTTGTTTACATCGCGATGTTTGAGCGATAGCGAGATTCTACGTCATAGCAATTTGACACCTTTAGGAAGTGCGGGTCAGTTGACCTTGGTAAAAATAGCTTCATTTAGCAAAGTTACCCCCCGTTTCCAAAAGGTGAATCAGTAAAATACCCGATCAGCAATCAACAGGATTTTAAGTTTCTTTGATCAAGGGGTAGAAGTAATTTTCTGTATTTACGGGCATGGGAGCGAAAGAAACACTGAAATGTTTACGAAACAGCACTCATAAAAGTATGAAGTAATTTCATCTGAAAGCGACTAGAAATAGCGTTTCTCTTCGAGTACGGTGCGAGAAATATGCGCCTAGTTGAAGAATAACAGATGTTCACAAAATAAAGTTTAGGCAACAGATTCCCAGAGTGCTAACACACTTATTGTCTGGCCCATTGTCTGGCATTGTCGGGAAGTTAAGAGCCGACGACGACAATCGTACGTGAAACTGTGCGTTTCACAATCTCGGACGCATTCCGTAAGAATAGATTGGACATAGTTGAAAATATTCCATTTTGTATAAGTCTTGAGGCACATAACATGCGGACCGTCTGAAGGTAAACTGTTTTCGCAGCCTAGGGACGTTTCCTCGCTGATACCCTTTACTTTAAGATGATGGATCTAGGAACTTCACAATAATCCTTTTTAAAGAATCACAGGCTGGCGCTCGATAAGAAACCGTTAACCATCAGGAGATACGCGTGCCTAATTGTTGCTGACGAGTATTGAAAAAAACTTAAGGAAGGAACTCGTTATAAAACTTAAGTGACTAGAAATTCGCTTGAAAAGCAGGACCTCAAGAAGGCCCATATTGGTTCTAGCTGGAGCGTTGAAGGAGATTGCCTAACGATAGGCAGTGGGTAGTGATATCTCTCTTCTAACTTAACGGTACGAAGCTGCTTGTCAGCTTGAGGTCGAAGAAAACTATGTACGCCTACTCCCATTAATCCGAAGTCCAAAAATCATATTGATTTAACATTCACACACACACATCATGTCAACAAGACTTGTATTCATATGGCAGTATATATGGCTCTTGACTTTCCAGTCCAGTTTCCTCTCCGAGTTGCGTAATGTAGTAGGCACCTTGTTTGCAAGTTACCCTACCTATCAAATCTAAGGAACCAATCTGGATCCTGAACAGGTTTATAGGTGAGAGCAGTCACCCAAAACCCTAACATAAATCATATTATGCAATAATCCATTAAATATAGCATAATAGGCTCCAAACTTATTATGAGAGCATTATCGACTAAATTGGGCAAAATTCGATGTGAGACGATCTGCGCCATAGAGAAGCTTTATTAGCTTTATTATTTATTTATACATGTGCGACTCCCAGAGTCAATACTTAAATTCTAAAACCCGCGTTATGTAGGTGGTAAATGAACTAACATTGCAAGATCTCGCCTGAAGAAACAGTCATATTGTCAGCTTTATAATTAATTACCATTATTAGAAACCCTCAAATGCGTTGAACAGACGCTTTATTTATTAAAGCGTAAGCCGCAGCCGCCTAAAGCTTCCTAAGATCCAACTTCGGAACAAGATAATGTTGTGTTAACTACGCTATGTCGATTTAACCATCCTATTTGTAATTATTAAGTTTGGAACCCATACTTCGCTATCGTTGATAATGTTGCCTTATGCAACACACCCCATTGCCTAAAGACGATCGTCTACATTCCACAACTAGTGTTACCAGTTCATAAATAGAATGGATTTGTACATGGCATATACTTACTATGGACCTCAATAGAAAGCTCGTCACTTAGCGAGTGTATCTATACTCGGTATTTTGTAACGTCGTTAAATAAGGAAATCCCCAAGGAACTTCAGAAGTCCTGGCTCAGCAGCTAAGTAAGTTAAAGTGCCAGAGGGTGGGGCACCGCTCACAAAGAACTGAAATCTTTGATTGCAATAGCAGTGTTGGAGCTTGGTCGGAGTGTGAGTGTGAAGGAAGGACGAATGGCCATCAGTGTGAAGAAAGGACAAATGGCCACCTACGTTCAGCAGTGGACCTCTTAGCGTCTAGACACACTATGCCGAAGTTACGATACCGAAGTTCCGCATGATTACGCCTGCAATGGTATTTGAATTACTGTTGACACATTATGCCGAAATAACGTTGCGTTATAGCGTACAGCGTAACTTCGGTCGGGCGTAAGTTCGGCAGCCACTAATTTTGTAGAGCACACAATTATAGACTCTGAATACAGACACAAAGTTGAGCAACTGAATTTCTGTAGCGTAAGTTCGGCACTTAAGGTGTGTCATATCAGCCGAATACGTCGGAACGTAAAATCAGCCGCGGAACTTCGGTCGCGTAAAATAAAAAAATATAATTTATTTCTGATGCACAGGTCTTAAAATTATAAGGTCTTAAAATTATAATTATTATGTACAGTCTGTGATCCGTTCTTTGATGAACATACAAATATTACAATTAATGAATACAAATATTACATTAAACAATAACAGAATAGAATTAAGATTAAAAAATAAAGATAATTTAAAAAAAACAAATGTCAAAACTATTAAGTCAAATACAGATATAAGATTAGATTAAGTATTATGATGTCAGCATTCACATTCCAAATTATTACAATAATAAATAAATACATTTGAGAGATGCCAACCAAGATGATTATCAGACTAACATTCGCCAAGTCGTCTGGGAAATCGCTTACCGTGTAGAATGCATTATCAACAAGAAATTGGAGTAGTCTAAAAATCCGAGTATCTACACTATTAGTAATATCTTTTGGAATTTTCGCATATATTTTTGGTGCCATAGCAAACACACCTTTCGAAAATAAGGCAGTTTTGTGTTGCCGGATTACCTTGGTGCTTATTTGAATTCTATTGAGAGAGCCAAACCTAATTGTGAATAATTTTGGATTTTGTCTCACAAACATAGCAATTTCAAATATGTATAACGAGGGAAGAGTAAGTATTCTCAGGTCATTAAAATAGGTCCTACAGGTGTCAGTCCTTTTCAGGCCTAACATAGCACGGAGCGTAACTTCGGCATAGTGTGTTTAGACACTTAGTTATGAGGAATAATAACGTCAAATGATAATCCTACTAGGTGGATTTCTTTTAGAAACGTACGATATTGGAAATCTCCTTCATGTTATACTAGCTATTGCTCGCGACTTCGACCGAGTGGTTATCGCTATGCAAAATTTGAGACTCCTCAGAGCAAATCATGGCCACCGCCCCCTTCCCCCTCATGACTGCCCACCGGCCTTGCACATCATAAATGCGCGCGCAGTACTTGATAATTATTTTGCTGCAATGTTATTTTAAAACTGCGATATCTCCTAAGATATTTATTGAAATCGAATGATGTAAAGGGCAATTTTGTTTTAAATTAAATACTCGTGGTGAAAAACGTATTTATTTTTATATCATGTTTATAAAAACACCTTCGCAAATAATGCATTATTTTGGAACAAATTTGGTAAGCATATAAAAGGTTATAGTGAGCCAACCCTAAAAGATAGCCATATGCTGTCGCGGACTTTTTTTTTACTTTTAAAGGGTAACAATTCTGTCATACATGATTTTTGAATAAATATTTAAAGATACAAATGGACAGAGGCCCGATTACAGTTCTAACAAATTATAAAAAGACCAATAACCTAAAACTGGTTCCAGTACAATCAACATGTCGCTGATTCATACTCTTGGCCGGAGACTGGTTTAGTTAGCCTCGTATGAAAACTAAATAAAAAGCTTACAGCGAATGCTTCGTCGTTACAAATTATCAATTTATTCATCACATAATTTCAATGATTCAAAATTTGGAGAGGATTATTAATATGGACACTTTCGGATTTAATGAGGGCTTAGCGCCTTATTTGTCATTGAGATTATTGACTGCTAATGTAATGTAAATGTTGAAGATATAAATGATATATTCTTCTTGGCTTTTGGTATTTCACATTTAAGTAAAAGGTGATTTTGACACTATCCACTGTAAGGTAATAGAAAAGATTTTTACGTTTTGAAAGCTCATAAAAAAGTATTTAAGTACTGGGCAGACATACAGGGTGGCCCAAACATGCACGTCAATATTTTTTTTAGCTTCCTTCTACTCAGGGGAATCCGAAAATACCCCATGTATGTTACCCGATTTTTGGTAGTTTTCGCATTATGATTTTTTTTACGAATTTTTGAAAGTTTCTGGGTTGACTCACTTTTTCGCTCACTGTAGCGCGATCTGTTGAGATAAAAGCCTGATTTTTTTCTTCATTAGGTGAATAATAGCGCTAGATAGTTCTGGAGAATTTACATCCCTTTTCATAACTAAAAAAAAAATACTATGAAATTGAAAAAGTTGGAAATTCGGTTTTTTACCTGAACTGTGAAGGCCGTTTTAAAAAAAAAACTACCTAATACTTTTCATCCAGATCTTTTTTAAAAACTTTACCACACTCTTAACTATGTACCATGTAAATTTCAATGAGTAACTTCAACGGCATCATACCTAAATTTTCATTCAGTGTCAGAAGTGTAAAATTCAAGTAATCAGTGTATTCAATTAACTAAAAGAGGACCAACCTGTATTTTGATCAAATAATTGCTTTTTTAATAATAAAAAATATAAAGAGGCAGAGGCAGAAGTAGAGGTGTCATAGACTGAAAATAATATACATACAAATAATAAAAGCACAAACACACAAGCATCAAGACTTCATTAAATATTATGCCTGTCAAGGTTTAGTCAAAAGTCATGTAGAGTTTCATTAATCTATTCAAAAATCTGAACTGTACTTTTTGTAGGATAGTCCTTGACGAGTTGTTAGCAGATTTTGCTTATACATTAAAGTGACTAATCCAACTGAGACATTCCCAGCTAAATAAAATAACGTCTGACGCTGCGTGAGTCACAACACGGCTACAAGCGGCGAGAAGTTTTTTTTTTATTAACTACTAATTTAACAACCAATAGAATTGTTTGCTGTCTTTCGCGCACGCGCGCTGACACTGCGATAGCTTCACCACAAGGTAATAAGGAAACAAAGTGGACAAATAAATTGTGTATTGTTTGTTATTGACTAACAAAATAATTATGGGAATAATAAACTATACAAATATGTGCATCAATATTTTTAAAAGTAAATGTAACATCAGATGGTTTTTTCAAAAGAAAGATATTTATGCTTGTTATTTAATAGAATTGAGGTATGAGTGAAATATTGTTGCTCCAAAAGAGTATTGTAATCCAAACATGACATAATCAAGAGAAATCTGATAACATTAACATTCGGTAATTTAAAGTGAGTTTTAAAAATATTTATTAATTTTGCGTTAAACTGATAGTTAATGGTACAACAAATTAATTTAAATTTACAGGAGCATTATATTATCGGAAATTGCAGTTCTTGTATATGGGTTACAGTTACAGCGCGTACGGACTTGACCGCGATGGGAAATAGTGAGTGCGTGTATTACGCAAATCCTAAGTGCAAATTGAACGATGCACGCACGACCAAGAAAACTTAATTGTCATAATATATATATATACTAATATAATAATATATACCTGTGAATAATATGTAGTTATTTTTAGCTATGTTTTCAACATAGTAATTTATAACTCATAGTAAAAAGACGATGTTAAGTTAATTGCCGGTTTTTCTTAATACAGATGAAGATTTACACATTACACATTTGTGTATTTGTTTTTGTCAATTATTTATACTGTAACTGTAATCCACGGCATGGACAAACTGTTAGAATAAGATATTGTCAAATCTTTCAATAAATAAAAAGCTGCTTTTTGGCTTTTGAGACTTCCGTTTCACTTGCTGTTAAACATGGCAAAGATCACCATTGTATTAAATAAACCCATTTATATTTATATTTGGGTTTTTTTAATACAGTGGTGTGAGTGACTGAAATGAGATTAATAAATAGTAAAACACATTTGAAGAAAGTGTCGAAAGAGGATGTTGTCACTAAAATTGAGATGGGAATGCTTATATGGTTTGGTCATATTGTAAGGATGGATAAAGGGCGATTGACGAAGCAAATTTACAAGGCGAGGGTGGATGGAGCTGTTGGAAGTGGAAGGCCTAGACGGAAACACTTAGGATAAGTCCAGGTCAGGAGTACCCTAAATCGACGAGCATGTATGATAGGATCAATGTGAGTGGAAGAAGCGCAAGATGTGAGTTAGGACCGTAGAAAGTGGAAGGATGTAGTCTCTGCCTACCCTTTTGGGAAAAGGGCGTGTGATGGTTTATATAAACATTTGGGATGCACTCTTACTACCTATTTTCTTAAGCTTAGCTAATTGACTTAAGCAGTATATTTAATGAAACTCCTATCAAACATTTATAACTGGGGAAATTGCAATAGGAAGTTGTTGCCACCGTACTATGAACTTTACGTAAATAAACAACCATTATTGAAGACGACATCTTAGAATATGACCTATAAATCACATCAATAACATCTAAGTAGCCCTTTTATAACATAATTATCTACATATAAAAGTTACACGACTTATAACTCAAGAATGGGTGACTGAATTTTATGACTTTTGTGTTTTTTAATTTGTCTACATCGGGAATTGGATAATAAGTGTTAAAACATTGGGAAATTGACGAAAAAAAATCAAAAACATTTTTCCATACTAAATGTTCACAGCTGTCAAGCATTTGCCAATAACTTTTGACAAAACGAAGTTTGTCGGGGCCGCTAGTTAATTATATTAGTGATTAAATTATGATCTTTTAATTATGATGTAATTCAAGCCATGGTGGTCAGCAGTTGGGCTATCTCCTTAGTTGTATCTAGACTACAGTTAAGGAAACTGCTTAATTACTTATTTGTGGTCAACTTTCATAATGTGAACCACATAGCTTCTGCAACCATTTCTGATCTAAAGTAGCTATCCTGACATCGAAGATCAATCTCCAGGTTTGCAGTCATCATGCCCTATTTGAGTTGATGGTGGTGGTATCCAGAGTCATATTTGTGGCTCTCTAGGACACTGCTACTAACTAGTTTAAATACATGGTACTGATTAATGAAGCTCATCACCAGTAACTAATGCAATAGTGTTCAAAACCTAGCTA
Source organism: Udea olivalis (assembly GCA_947369235.1). NCBI lineage: Eukaryota > Metazoa > Arthropoda > Insecta > Lepidoptera > Crambidae > Udea > Udea olivalis. The sequence goes on along the minus strand of OX376350.1, from coordinate 14,038,515 downwards.
AATAAGTCAACCTGACTGCTTGCACAATAAGCCAAAAGTAACTATTTTTTTGTTAAAAAAGCTGTCAATAGATTTATACAAATATGTGTATTCTCATAAACTGTGAACAACTACACCATATTGGATAATTCATAAGGACAAGGTTTGTATAAAATAAAAATGTATTACATGGTTACACCTACCGGAAGACCGGGCAGGTTGCTATTTTCCAAAAAAATAAACAATAATTATACTATTTGTCAGTTTATACCAACCATCACAGTAAGAAAATAGCTTTACAGCCCACAGAGCCATCCCCACTTACAGTCACAACAGACATATAGTTAGGTTGTCTGCCTTCATTAGTAACCAGCAAACACTAGATTTTCTAATATAACTGGGGCTAGATTCTGCTAATTAAATATGATTAGAATTGTGTAGTTGAATGGTACAGATTTCAAAAATTTGCTGGGACCAATTTGTCATTCAATTACAATTTTATTGAAATTGAATAGCAGAATCTAGGCTTTGGTTTATTGGCATCAAAATATGAGCATACATTTATGCCAAATCGGGTACTACTGGTTTTGGTTATCTTATGAAATAAATGAAAAAAGTTGATTTATCACTTACTTGACTGACAGTGAAAAGTCACCAGGGCTTGATTCACTGATTCTTATCAAGAAACCACCTTCTGGTTTATTTGCTAAGAGTTTTTCTGCATCTGCTCTTGTAATTCTTCCATAATACCAACTGTAAAAGCACAATTTATTTTTCACTTTACCATAGTATAGTCATTCCATGCAAACATTTTCAATTTTAAATTTCAGACTGTTGTTTCAGTTACAATTTACTAGATAGGATACAAAAAGTTAGCGCAGGACAAAAGTTGGGTTCACTAGAAATATCAAATAAGAGTATTTTTTTTTCAATACTCTTCACTGTAATGTAATGTTCTTCACTTCTTTACTGTGTAGAGTAATGACTCTACACAGTAATGAACATACAGATAAGTTATCAAAGCTACATTTATTTGCTTTAGTTGAAAAATAATTATTTTATATCAATTTCTACATAATAATGTACAAACATGTAACAAGGATACATTCCAATTAAGGAATCTTTACATATCATTTACTTCAATGGAATTATTAAGTAAATTAACATTTTCTACATTGTATAGTTATAAACACTAAAAACTTCAAGCAAAAAAGGTAACAAAAGTTGTAAGATTGGGTGTGAATTATGCAAGTAGTCGAATTGTGCACTCACTTGTGGCTTTTCATTTGGATATAGTTGCTAGGTATGAGTCCTTCTTTGCCGTCTAATTCAGCTCTGTACCAATTCATATCGTCCTCCATGTTTAGTATCTGGAAAATCACAATAATTCTAGAAGAATGCTGCCGCAGTGCGTCTAAAACGTCCTAAATTTTTATAACAACACAAAAAACTTACTTTTAGAACCTGATTCTTCCTAAAACTCAGCTCATCATCAGCAGTTGCTGTGAAATCGTGTTTTGCTATAGCCTCCATGATCAAATTAGGCACTTCACTGTAATGTCACCGATTACCAAAATAACTCACAAAGTATGCAACCTATCAGTAGCACTTAAAATTAGGGCATTAAAATAATCATAATGCATGTATTGTCTTACAGAATATTACAAAAATTAGTGAATCCAACGCAAATACAGAATAAAAATCTTTCAATTTCAGACCACACATCAGTCACATCACCACTTCACAAAAATAACTACTAAAGAAATTTGGTGTTGTCAGCAACAGAAAAACCCTTTCTACGAAATAATGCTGCTTTTAAAAAAAAAAGATTGATGGAATGGAGTGGAATGATGGAAGGCTGGTTTACAGCCAGATACACAGTCAAGTGTCAACCACGGCTTCCGCACTCAATTCTTCTTTCTGATCTGTACACTCAATAGCAAATAACAGTACAGCTCTGACGTAAAACTGTGGGTTTTTTCGTACAAATTGTTATCGATTCTATTCAGATTCTATTAGCCTATTTAGACAGCGGTATTCGCTACTACACACAGCGGCAGCGAATACCGCTCGGGTTTGAACAGCCGCGGAACTTCATAATAAATACCTGAGTGAAACCCGCGTGGTAGGTACCTGTAACCGCAACGGAAGCGAATACCGCTCAGGGGCCTAGGGCCTGACTCTCGCACAGATTTTCCTTGGACAAGCATTGCAGAAATGTCAAACAAGAAACTTTTGAACCTTCTTACAAAGCGATAAGGTTCAACATTTTCTTTGGTGACAGGTCAGTAATCTAATGCCAATCCGGCGAAATTAGATAAGTCAGGGACCTGCCCCCCGATTCAGAACGAAGTTATCGACCGATTCGGTGAATTTGTTTAAATTATAGTAAATGATCCGCTAAGCGGTAGCAATCAATATTTTGATATGTTAAAGCCAAAGGCCCTAAGTTTTCATAAAACAAATTAGATAAAACCTTCCCTACTTAAAAAAATATTAAAAATAAAAGAAAATAACCGAATCGGTCGATAACTTTGTTCTGAATCGGGGGGCTGGCCTAGTTTGCCTTACTACGGTTCTATACATACGGAGTACCGACGTCGGGCGCAAGACGATCGACAGACAGCAAATTCCTACTCCGGTTCTAGCTGGGCCCATAGAGAAAATAATCACTACGTGCTGGGCCCAAGCAAGTTCGATCCACAGGTTCGATCGTAAGTAAACCATAGGTACCTACTTCATTAGTTCAATCCAATTTAGGATGATAACTTTGACAGCTTTCAATAGGGATGGGGTAGTTTATAATCGTTAGTAAATCTATTCGATTTTTGATTTATAATTTCATAGAACTTGACTCTGCTAGCTGACTGGCCAGCAAACTGACAGACGTGACTGAGATAAAGACTTTGAAAAGACGGAAACGACAGATCAGTGACGGCGGATGGTTTTATTTTCTACTTTAATTAATTCATATATTCAGTTATCTTCGATTCCTTTTCTTCGATTTCTTTTCCCGTCTTCTCCTCTCTTCTTCAGTTAGTTTATATATTATATTAGATAAACAAAGAAAATGTTATACGAATATATTATTGTGCATTGAAGAGATGATTAAAAAAATTAAAATATATTAGTGAATTAAATTAGGTAAGTATTAGTATATGAAGTTTTTTATTACTTATTTATGGTGGACACCCTAAATCACTTTCATAATCATTATCGTCATTATTACTAGAAGAACTTTATTATCAATTCTTGTTCAAAAACGCTTTCAAAGTGTATGTACATCGTGCTCCCATTCTTCCAGTATATTTGTTTTCGTATGCTCAACGACTTTTTTCCACTCTTAAAATATTTTTGACTATGACTTTGACTTTCATGACATGGCTGTAGTGTTGCCGAACTCTTATAGTGCAGTCATTGAAGCATTATTGCTCCGAATTTTTTTACTGTGAACCGAATTGCATACAATTTTGGAATTAGGTTCATCTTACCCTTAACTTCAAAAGTGAAAATGATTTGAACTCCGCAACCACCCTGGGGGTGGTTGCCACCCCTTCTCGGGGGTGAATTTTTTTTTGCAAAATAACCTCGTATATCAATAGAAGGCCTAATTTTAAGCAAAAAATCATCTCTAAAGTTTTTCAAAAAATCCAATACTTTTCAAGTTATTGGCAATTGAAAATTCGCAATTTTTTCACGTTTTTCATCGGTTTTTTGCAAATATCTCCAAAAATATACGTTTTATCGAAAATTTTACGAAGAACAAAATTGTAGCAGGTAAAACAATGAACAATTTCGTTCTTTATAAAGTATTCTAAGTGCAATATTAAGCTAGATATTAAAGATCAAAGCCGTTTTTTATTTTGTCTGAAATTTAATCGATGTGGTCAATGCCATCTAGCGGCGAGCAGATGCATTTTATGCATTCTAATACAAAAGGGTTTTGTAGTGCTTGAAATAAGCTTTAAAATGAGCACTATTAAAAGTCTTTTGCACGTAAAATAAGTGAGCTGTATTGCAAATAAGGGGAGCATCTAATGTTTTTTCTTTTAAATCAATGGGTTTCATAAGTGCCATTTCCACCAAAATTAAAATTAATCGTATTCCGCCTAGAATTAACTTTATTATGAAGAGTTTGATAGATAGTATCAGTTTGGCTGCTTCAGGACACATATTTTTCAAAAAAGTCACGATTAAAAAAAAAGAATTCAAATTTTTAAAAAACCCACTTTTTTTTCATAATTTCTCAAAAATGACGACAGATACGTATAAAAGTGTACGGATTAAAAATTTAGGTATTTTTCTGACAAACAATTTGGTTTTTTTGTTTTTTCTGTCAAACAAAAATTGACGGAGATATGATTGTTTAAAGAGCGCGTGGCAGCGCAATCACAGCCTCTCTTAAGCCCTTTAACCCTTCACCGTTTTAGAAAAAGGTTTTTTACTATATATTGCAATAAAGGATGTTGTAGCTCTCTTAATTACCTTTACAATGGTTTTTTATAAATTGTGATAGCATGAAAATTGAAGGAGTTATGGTCCAAAAACTTATCATATTTTTTTCTACTTAGTAACTGATTTTTTTTTTTTTTCAAGGGGTTGAAAATGATTTTAATATGAGGTAATTATGTAAGAAAATACTTTACAATTCACCACTTACTATTAGACATGTTTTCTAGCGATAAAATGGCTCAATGTCAATTTTTCCATTAAGGGGTTGTTTACACCCCTTAAAAATAATAGGCGGAGTTCAGATCATTTTCACTTTTGAAGTTAAGGGTAAGATGAGCCTAATTCCAAAATTTCATGCAAATCGGTTCACAGTTAAAAAATTCGGAGGTAAGACCGTATTTTTCGCTTCAATGACTGCACTATTAGAAACATCGATTAATATTAAGTTCAAAATCTTTATTATTTAATCAATGTTTCTTACATATAATTGCAAATAACTTTAATACTAATCAATATTATACTGTATTGAAATGAATGTTGTGCTAGCCGCCCTTAATCTTAAATGTCTAACTTAAATGTTAAACTTAAGACAAGTCCAAGACGTGCTCAGAAAAGGTCAGGTCAGGAGTACCCATAATCGGCGAGCATGTATGAAAGGATTAATGAGAGTGGAAGAAGCGCAAGAGGTGTGTCAGGACCGTAGCAAGTGGAAAGATGTGGTCTCTGCCTACCATGTTGGGAAAAAGGCGTGATGGTATGTATGTATGTATGTTTGTAAGTTCTGAAACCAAACCCTACCTGAAAGGGTTGGGATTATAGCGAATGGCTATTTTAAGTCCTACCTACCCGTCTGGGCAATGGGTGTTAATTAATGTACGATATTGAAACTGTGCACGCTCAGTATTTTTTTCGATAACATAATGAATGTGCGCAAAAACTTGCATATGTTCAAAAAAAATAGTGATAGTCATAAACACAATACTGGAAATAAAAACAAACTTATTACTCCAAGACTTAGGCTACTTAAGGTAGGAAATTCCTTTGTAGGTCAATCTATAAAATACTTTAACAAAATACCTCAAAAGTCTTGTTGATCCTCCTCTTCACAAGTTCAAGTCTATAATTAAAGCAAAGTTAATAAAACAAGGTTATTATAATATGGAGGATTACTTGAACGACAAGAGTTTGTGGTCATAGTAGGAATAATCTGCTCCTCGGCTCAAATGATATATTTTTGTTTGTTCTTTTGACTGTACTCTGAATGTATTTGTTGTAAAACAAAACAAAGTTCAAAAGAGTAACTATCGAGTTTCTTGCCGGAGTCTTCTCGATAAGAAGCAACGTCCGAACTGGTGGTAGATTCGCATTATGTTTATTTAGGATTTGTACTATTATTGTATTATTTTATTTACGTCTATTATTGTTTATATATTTTTTTGTGAATTTTGACATTTCATAAGTGCTTCTTTGTAAAAGCATAAGTGAAAATATGTTTTTTTACTTTTTTACTTATTATTAAAAATAACTTTGTGGAAAAATATTTTTCATCTGGGGGAATTTAAAATCTGCTATCTGGAAATACCAATAATACCAATAATAATACTATGCAGTAGAATCACCTAGCTAAAAATCTCACGTATGAAACAGATCGCGTCATTTAATTGGTAGATGGATAGATTATGAACCAATCACGTAAAAGGACGTTTACACGACTTAATGGGATCCAATTCTGAGATGTCAATTTAGTTACCGTCAAGAGATGGACTCTTGACGGTAATTAAATTGATCCCATTATGTCGTGTAAAGACCTTAATATACTCTTTGCGTACGTTGGCAATCTGGGGTCAAATGAATGACCCCAGTTGGCCAACGTATTTAATTAAAAATATCCTAGATCCTTTGCCTTTAAAAATGTTAAATATGAAAATAAGGCATAAAATACAAATACCTCGAAATGGTTTTCGATATATGACATGTTTGATTTTTTTCCCATACCCAATTCGAGCATCTGTTGTGATTTATTGTTTTAAAATATTTTTTTATAAAAGTTAAGTTCTCGGTTTTATTTACTATCACCTTAACCCTCGCATGTTACTTGTCACAATTAGTGTTTTAATAATTTGCGTAAATAAGCGGTTGTTTATTACTCTCATACATAATATAAATTAGACAAAATTACGTCAGTTACATAATACCATTTTTTTGTTATTTTTTAATGAAAAGGCACTAGTTCTTATCTTTTTAAAAGCATCACTAAACAAGCTATTTTTAAGCATGTTGTACAAAACTCTCACATACATTTTTTATCACCACTGTAGGTTAAAGTTAAGTGATAAGAAAATCATTCTGTGAAAATTTAAACATCTTTTTCTTGATAACATTATGGTTTCTGATACAAAAAAGGCTTATCAATGCGTAGAGTAACAAAAATCACTATTATTTTGATGTTAAAAATACCGGGAATGGAATTTTTCATAGAGTTGAGCAAAAAAATCTGTTTAAAGGTTTTCGAAAATAAGTAACATTTCGCTTAACATTTATACAGTTAATTTGGTAGGTAATGGTCCAAGCTATCACTCCCTGCAGTATGTCGTACTATTTCCGGGACATTCCGTATAATGTGAGTTAGGAACCTAATCTGAATGTCTTGTGTTGAACTGGTTGAACAGCCTAAACAGGCTAACAAGTTACCGGTTAAATTATACGGTAAATAAGCGTTTGGATTTCACATCCCTACAAACGGTCTGTCAGTTTGGTTGGCCTGTCAAATTTTTTGACAGTTCTTTTAGGTCCATTTCTCTCCCAGTGGCATTACACGCGTAAGTGTTTTTTGTAAATCCTAGAGTATTAACTAAATCTCTTGATATAATAGTAATTTACAGTGTTATTTATGCATCGCAGTGTCAAGATTTCTGAAATAACTGTTTATTTGTGTTATTGATGGGACATAAACTCATATTTACACCGGCTGTTCTGTGTTGATTTCAGGTTTAGTCGTAACTCAAATAAACGCAACGATGTCGGGAGGACTAGACATTTTGACCCTCAATGAGGATGATGTCACCAAGATGCTGGCCGCCACGACCCACCTTGGGTCGGAAAATGTCCACTTCCAGGTATGTATCCCGCATAACCTAAAATGTCAATTGTATCAGTGCCTGCTCCTAAAATTTAATGATGAGATAAGAATCCGTTCCATATATTTGTCTGAGACTACTGACGATATTATTCTCCCAACTGAACAATACCATTGGTTGTCAAGGGTCAGTCATATCTATTCATGTGTTTTTAATAGTTTGTTTTGATTGCAGATGGAGACCTACGTGTACAAGCGGCGCGCGGACGGCACACACGTTATCAACCTGCGCCGCACATGGGAGAAGCTGGTGCTGGCAGCTCGTGCCATAGTGGCTATTGAGAACCCAGCTGACATATTCGTCATCTCGTCCCGTCCCTTCGGACAGCGTGCCGTGCTCAAGTATGCTGCACACACTGGCGCTACACCTATCGCTGGACGTTTCACGCCTGGTGCCTTCACTAACCAGGTATTTTACATCGTTTTTCATTTCAGTAATGTTCTATTTAATAACCTCAACTAGTTTTTATGTTGACTACTACATTAAATTAAAAATGAGTTCCTAAAGGGCCCTTATTATTGAATTCAAAGAGAGCAAATTCAAATAGTACTGCCCTTGTATTGTATTCATTACTTTACCTAAGATTTTTGTTTTGAACATTAATCCCAGCAATATTAAGCAGTGGATGATGGCGAAGTCTCATTTTAAAATGGTAATAACAGATCAGTTGTGGTTGCAATGGCCTAGCCTCATCCTGACCAAAATGTATAGCAAACTCCTACATAACATACAACATACAATGATGACAAACATAACTAAGGAACCACTGATTGCATTTAATGCATTGTGATTACATAATAGTCTGATTAACTATTTCTCTTTACTATGTATTATATTTTTTAACATTTTAGTACTAAACCAATAAATTTTGTTCACAGATCCAAGCTGCTTTCCGTGAGCCCCGCCTTCTGATCGTGCTTGACCCTGCCCAAGACCATCAGCCTATCACTGAGGCATCTTATGTCAACATTCCAGTCATTGCTTTCTGCAACACTGACTCCCCACTTAGATTTGTTGACATTGCTATCCCTTGCAACACCAAGGTAATTTGAAATTATTTTGATGAATTTCTTTTAAAGATTATTGTTTAAATATTCTCTTATGATACTAACTATAGTTGGTTTACTAATCTTGAACTATTAAAATAAAGCGATGTGGTATTATTGAAATGTTTGGCTTATTGAGATATGCATAGAAAAAATCATATGTAAAGAAAAAGCATTTCATAGCAAGCAAACATGTATTTGGGTGAGGGATATGCTAGAATAAGCTAGATTATTGGATGTACCAGACGACTAGTGTGATATTAGTAAGACTACTTTACGTTATGTAAAGAAGGATATTATATCTACAATAAGGAGTGCAGAAACAATAACTCTCATGCCCATATTCTAAAACAAATCTGTACTTCTGAGTGACGTTTTTGTATGAACTGACGTTTTGAAATTTAATCAAGTATAGATCAGTACGATTCTATAATACGGGCCTAAGAGACTGAAATAAGTTTTGTATAATATTTTTAACTTGAATCTTTGCAGTCGTCCCATTCCATTGGTCTGATGTGGTGGCTGCTAGCGCGCGAGGTGCTGCGCCTGCGCGGGGCGCTCTCGCGGGACCAGCGCTGGGACGTCGTGGTCGACTTGTTCTTCTACCGCGACCCCGAGGAGAGCGAGAAGGAGGAACAGCAGGCTAAGGAACAGGTATGGTATATCTTAGAAAGGAGATTTTGTTGGGGTTATGATTGATGACGTGTTCAATATTGTTTGAGGAACCTTTTTGATAAGTTCATCACTTGCAAGCAAAGAGGCAATGAAAGGGGCAATGGAAATATATTTTGTTTGTATTGGAAATATTAAGGAAACTTATGTAAAGCTTGCCAGCTTATCTTAGTTTACAAGTTTAAGCAAGGTCTAAGTGGTACTTATCACCAACAACCAACAGTATAGTCAATATAAGGGTTTATCATAAAAATATGCATATAACTACAGAATGTATAATTTGCTCTTCAGCACAGACTGCTGCATACAGCCCTTATTACATACATACAGAGAGACAATAATTTGACCTTGCAATTACCTACAATATGTACTATGGCATGCATTGCAACCACCAGTGAAGGTCTCGGGTCATAATTTTGAACAGGGTTGATTGTGCCTCAAAAATGTACCATTGTGCCCTTCATTTTTAATTTTACAGAAATAAATAATGAATTATCCCCTTTCCTTCATTCAGCAAGCTGTAGTGGCACCCAAGCCCGAGGTGCCAGCGCCAGTGCACGAGGACTGGAACGAGACCGTGGAGCCGGTGGCGTCGTGGGCCGAGGAGGGCGCGCCCGCCGCCGCCGCTCCCGCCTTCGGCGCCGCGCCCGCGCAGGAGGACTGGGCGGCTCAGGTACCTCCCAACTACTGACTGTAGTATATCAATATGATAATCTCTGCTCCACACGGTAGCATGTCAACAGCAAGACTTATTTGGAATGGTTACGTAAAGGTTCTAATACCATTGGTGAAAAGCGGGCTGCTGAGCGTTCCGTTCACCATGACGGCAACAGTCACTTGCTTCTGACTACCCCGTTTGGAATAAAGCCATGATAGTATGTTACGTTAAGGTTGACCGGGCTGGCCTCTAAAAATAAACTCTACTTTCAAATTAAACAGGAATTCATCTAAGTCCTGAATCAAGCTAAGAATAAACTTCTTAATCACTTAGTATCTTGTTGTGTTAAATCGATTGAAGATGTCAAATTCGCTACTACTGAGTACTAAAATCTTAAGCAACTTATTTTGCTAACTACATCCATAGGTGGACGTTTTTTTTACTGAAATGTGAATGTGCTTAAATATTACTTTCTTAAGGAATTCAGAGAAGACTAATAAACATAGTATAATCCTAATTACTTTCTGATGTACAAAGGCGTTCACATCTACCTTTACAAAACCATTGGAAAATAAGTCCAGACGCGTTCACGTCAAGCTTTTACATAGAGGTACCATATGCAGCTGAAACTGACCGATTTTGCAATGGTTTTGTAAAGGTTGATGAGAACGAGTCTGTCTGTACATGCATATTATGAATAAATGTACAAACTAGACCAAATTACTTGGGTTATTTTCTAACGGTACATCTTTTCAACTGACTCAAAAAGGAGGAAGTTCTCAATTTGTCGTAATATTTATTTTGATCATGAGTGATAGATAAGTTGACTAATATCAATATAATTGTCCAGGTACAAGACGAGTGGGGCACGGCCGCTGCCGCCGCCGCGCCCGCCGCCGCGCCCGCGCCCGCTCCAGCTCCCGCGCCGTCCTGGGGAGGCTCCGCACAAGACTGGAGCGCTTCGTAAACAAACTGTTTACGTTGGTTAATATATCATAAAACCTATTTTTGTGTTTTTCTTGACTTACCTGATAGAACTCACAGCTAACACAAGTGTTATCCAAAATGCTGTATAATTTTAATTTTTAACTTTGTAAGGCCCGATTTTTTAATTCTCAGTTAAGTTTATTCCCTAGATAGCTAACTGAAGTATAAAATTAACTGGCTGTTTATCAAACAAATAGATAACTAAAATGATAAGGTCTCTCTTTTACAACCCTCTCTTTTCTATTGGGCTCAGCGTTTGTATAGTTAAGTAACTGCCTCTGCTCCAAAATCGTCGTAACCTAACAAAATGAAAAAATCTCAAATGACAACCTCAAAATCTCAAAGAAAACGCATAAATAAAATCCTATCCAGTCCCTCAAGAAGCAGATAACTTTATTTCTCAGTTAGCGTCTTTATTCAACAGATAACGTCTATCTGACCTCTGAAAAATTAAAAATCTTGTTAACCTTCGAATAAACTTGATTCTACAGATAAAATTCATTATCTGAGGATTGAAAAATCGACCCTAAGTTTCGTAAATAAATTAATAGTAAATTAGAACTTCAACTTAAAGATCTAATACGTAGGTCACACTATAAGTTTTTTGTAACTTAAAAAAACAACATGTCATAACCAAAATATTATGTTTATTGCTTTTCAAAATACTCTCCTTTACATTTTAAACATTTTTTCATGCGATCGAACTATTTTTTAAAACAGGAGGACCACAGATCTGAAGGCATGTTTTCTACATGCTGATTGAACGCTTCCACTGCCTCTTCGGAGTTGGTAAAAGTGAAACCTCTCATCAAATCTTCGATTTTGGGGAAGATACAGAAATCACAGGGTGCTAGGTCGTGGCTATGCGCAGGATGGGTGACGAGTTGTACTTTTTCGGAACCTTAAAATGACTTTGTTTTGTTGGCCGTGTGTGAAGTGGCGTTGTCATGATGTAGGAGAACGCGGCTTTTGGGTCGTCTTTTGCGAACTTTTTCTAACACCCTGGGTAAACAAATGGTAGAATACCACTCTGCATTAACGGCATTAACAGGCTTGATCTTGACTTCAAGTGGAATTGTACAGATGGGACCCGTAGCTGAGAAAGAAAACGCAATCATTTTTTTACCAACGTTTCTCGCCTGCCTCACTTTTGTTGGCCTGTTCTCATTTTCAAACACCCATTCACAAGATTGCTGTTTTTTTTCGGGTTCAAAACAATAAATCCACGTTTCGTCTCCTGTGACATTCTCATAAACAGCATTAGAATGACTATGGTCGTACTTCAGTATTCCACACGAGCCCGCATCTGCTCTGCTGTCAGTTCATGTGGGATCCAACGACAACAAAGTTTCCTTTCTTTCAATTCTTCGTGTAAAATTTTCTGAATTTGGCTCATACCAATCCCCAATAGTCCTCGAATTGTCTCATAGGTAATCCGCGGGTTTTCTTCAATTAGCCGCATTATTTTCGTTGACGGCAGTTGAAGGCCGCCCTTCACGAAATTCGTCATCTAAAGAAACTCGACCACTCTCAAATTCAGCAAACCATCGCCTCACGGTGCTCAAACAAGGTGCTTCTCTCCCAAAAGCATTTTGAAGACGAGCGGCACAGTCTTGCGGAGAACTTTTATAATCATAAAAAAACAAGCATTGTTTCGTTTTTCAAAAGTGTATTGGTTATGTTATAATTTGATAGGCATTGAAATATTTATTAAAAATTTAATATTAAAGTCCATAGATTGAGTTTAAATGTTTGGTTCAGGGATACTAGTTCCCCCGGGATCAAATCTAACCTATGCAGGTAACAAGTCACCCTCAATAGGAGAGACTTGTTCCTTTTGACATCTTTTAGAAAAAAGCCTTTTTTGCACAGATGTCTTTATTTTTTTCCCAAAAGACTTATTACATTTGTTAAAGTACTAAATTACCTTAGCCTTGAAGAAAAAAAAAGTAACATTTGACCAATATTTGTCGAGATAGGAGAAAAAGTAAAAAGGGGGGATCAAGTATCCCCAGGTTCCCCTAAGCTTTTCAACCAGTAGGTAGGTTCCTTCCTACTAAAATTAGCAAAAAAAAACTATGTACATACCTATTCCAAAACAAGCACTAAAAAGTAAAAAAAATATTGCGTATGCCAAAACTTATAAGTACGATGATTTAATGAAGGTACAATTATTACTTTTGTTGGAGTCTGTGTCAGCCAGGGAAACACTACAAAATACCTAGCAATTAAAATACGAAAATACTTTAAGAGCGCAGCGTTAGCTGGGGGTGGACCAAAAACGTTGCATTTTGTAAGATTTTCGTGATTATTTCATTTAATTTAAGTAAAACTTGAATTTTTGCTCTATTATTGTGTGCATAATACTATTTTAAAACACATTGAATTGTCTAAAATTAGGTAGTCGCCGAATTGATGAAACTTAAAAATGTATGTACTGTACACAGTTAAAGTTATAATTATGAAATCAAAAGGTGCATTCAATAATAGAGAGATAATGTATACTTCATTTGAAATCAGCTCAATAATCACGAAAATCTTTAAAAAATGCGACGTTTACGATCTACCCCAAACGTAAACCCTCTTAGGAATTTTTTTTCTACATCTCACGTTAATTTGTAGGTAGTTACAAACCTACGTTAGCTGACACCGACGCCAACAATAAAGGCCTGCGCAGACGACTGATTATCCGCGGCGTACTTTTTTGTCCGTCAAAATAGATCCCTCACGAAGTACGCCGAACCAAAAATACGCCAAAACACCGCGGACGCCCACGAAGCGTAGCCCATTAAAGTACGCATCCGCGAAAAAAATATAACGGACGAACTGTGAGCATACATCGCACACGGTGGACTTTAGTACGCGTTGGTAATCGATTCGTAATAAAGGGATGGACCCAGTATTCTCTTTTAAAACGTCTTCTCTTATTCTTAATCTTAATGTGAATTACAGCACAACGTTATCTCAGAATATTTAAATACTCTTGGACAACAAACCGCCGCCGAACCGCGGTAAATCCGCTTCATACTTTTTATTCGCGGAACGTCCGTTTTTCTCCGCCGCGGACCCGTCTGCGCAGGCCTTAACAATAATTGTACCTACTTACATTATATTATCGTATAAGTTTTTGAAGAATACGCAATTTTTTTTTTACTTTTTAGTGCATATTTTGTTTTAGAATAGTTTTTTTTTAAAGTTGTTTTTTTTTGTTAATTTTTTTGTTTGTTCTTGAGTTTAAGTGAATCGGTTCTTGTTCATTTTCTACATCGACAAAGTATCGTTCAGTTACTCTGTCAAGGATCCCATAATCAGAAACTAACCAAACTCGCATCAAACTACTCTTGAAGTTCATAATACATCCTTTCCAAAAAAAAAAAAACACCGAAATCGGTTGGCGTGATATTGAGTTATTCGTCCATTTGTCGTGCATAATTATTATTATTTATGCAAATTCAAGACTTGGTTTTCTCATGGATGCCCCTGTCAGAACTGGACCAATTATTAAAATAAGACCACACGGGATACCAGCTTTCAAATAAAAAAAGAATTATAAAAGTCGGTTCACTCAGTCGAAAGTTCTGAGGTAACAAACATAAAAAAAAACACTTCATAGTAGTACGTAACATTTCTATTCTACAATAATTTACATTATGAACTAATCTCTATACAGATGAAATCTATAAATACAAGTGTATTTTGAGTTTCCCTGATTAGATAACACGAGCAAAACCAGGCGTTTCAGCGATTCTCCTAAAGTCAACGGATAGTATTGCTTGGCTGGGCCTTTGTGGTAATATTCACCTTCAACTGCTGTCACCCGGGTTCCATTACCTAGGATACCCTAGAATATAGAAAAATACCAACATTACAAATAACTAGCTACACTTTGCCGCGACGCACATTTGCTTTAGGTACAAACAACATGATTTTTCAAAAATAAAATTCAAAAAAACTTGCTGTATTAGCCCTGTACTATACAGACAACGTAGTTTCTAACTAGAGATAATGTAAGCTTCACAATGGCTGGGTGCCAGTGGCGAGCAACTCTTGAGAGTGTATTCAGGAATTGCTGTCCCATTGCTCGTAAGCAACATTCAGGAATCAGGGTGGATAGTAGCCTCCTTAATTAAAATTGTCTAGCTAGTGTTTTAGTAGTTGAAAGTAATCAATATTATCGATGGTTATAGACGGAGTACCATTACCTACATATTCTGTGGTTATAGTCAATTAATCATTACTGTTGCGGTTTTTAACAATTGTCAATAATTGATACGATCGTATTTTTTTGATACCATCGATAGATTAGCTATTTTCGATAGTATCGATAGTTTATTGAGCAAACTCTAGATTTAGCATAAACTTCTCAAAAGGTATAAAAGTTCATTCAATTACTGCCTCTTCAAGTTTTAGCTTCGGAAACATATATAATAACCGACTAGTCCGTACCCAATTAACCTGCATATCTACTTACATAAAGTATAAATTGTTTAGGTGCACTCTTCGCTGTGTCGGGCCGTATGTGTTCCAAGCTCACGTAACGAACTGGCTGTTCTTTGGCTAATTCTATCGTAAGTTCACCAGAAGACCCGCTGAAAATATCAGGTATTATTAGAACGGACAGAATTTTAGTGGCAACAATATTTTGCCAGATATTTTCTTGTAATTGAAGGCTGTTTTCACTTGAAGTTGTACGTTAGCCAGGCGAGACCTCACGATTTTATAACCCATGTGAGTATGACTAATACGAGTAAAGCTAAGTTAGACTAGCTAGACTGTTTTCGAATAGCAAAAAACAAGGCCTTATTCTGTTTTAGGTTTTCCAAAATGTGTACCTGAGTAGGTAAACATTTTACTGAAATTTCAATGTTAATTTGTGCTTGCTCATACGTGTGTGTAAACAATGTGTGTGAAAATAAATGAAAGTGCCGATAGCTCACATGAATTCTATTTTTAGCATTATAACATTATTCTATTTTCCAAACAAAGAAAATATTCAATCTGGTCCTAGGGATTTAGCGGGACTTGAACCCGCGCCTTCCGCAATCCGGGCGGCTGCGCTTTCAACTGAGCTACCGAGGCCAACAGATGATAGGTTTCTGTTAGCATGTCAGGTAATACTCAGTATAACTTCGACTTACCTAAACGGCCAACAGTCTGAAGGTGTTGGTACTCTCCGAGCCAACACTATGTCCGGAGGAGGCGCTGCCCGCCACAGTGGCACAACTCCCCACAGAGCAATCTGTCCTCCCCACTCTTTAGTGTTGCTCCCCTTTGTCACGGTTGCGTGCTCTATGTATTTCTTGTCAACTTCGGTGATGGCTTGTGAATAGAAATACACACATCAAAAGTGTCTAGGGATCAACATATATTTTTGCAATAACTTTTCTCCTGATTGATATTAATTAAAAGTTTCTTTAAGGATTCATCAATTTCCTTTATAAAGGGATTTTTGACATTTGAACCACTAACATTAAAGTTCGAAAAAAAGACTGAAATAACAGTTTTCTTTAAAATTTTATTGGGTAACTTAAACAATTAATAATCCGTGTTTCTACCGCGAACACTAACAACACAAGAACATCGGTTTGGCATACTCGAAATGAGTTCATCCAAATCACGCTGTGTAATGGCCGCCCATGTTCGTTGCAACAACAAAAAAAGGTCTTCTTGCGACCCTCCATATTCGGCAGAGCTCTTCTCTGTAGCATATCCCATGCATGCTCAATCGGGTTCAAGTCTGGCGACTGAGCAGGCCAGGGCAGGACAGGGCAGGACATTGATGTTAGCTGCGGCGAGAGTCTGTCTTACAACTCTTGCGGTGTGCGGCCGTGCATTATCATGCATTAACTGAAATAAGGGACCGATTTGCACTTGTAGAGGAACGATGACGTCTGATACAATCGTCTCAGCATAAATTTGAGCGTTGAGGTTGCCTCTGATCCAAATCAACTCAGTTCTTCCGCCGATCCAAATACCCGCCCATACCATGTTGGTTCCACCACTATAAGGATGAACTTCCTGGCAGGATTTTAATCGGAATCGGAAACGCTGTTGGCGTCCAGGGGTTCTCCAGTGTCGTATACGTCTTGTATACGGTCTCATACCAAAACGAGGCTCATCAGAAAAGCACACGAAACGCCATTGTTCTTCTGCCCAATTTCTGTGTTCAAGAGCCCATTGATATCGAATCCTACGATTGTGCATTGCTATAGGTGGTACCCTTAGCGGTCTTCGGGAATGAAGGTTCACTTCATGCAAGCGGTTTCAAGTTCCCTGAAGAGTGATGAAGCCTCACGGCTAACATCATGGCGGTTATTGTTGGAGCTCTTCGAGTTGTGATTTGAATGTATCGGTCTTGTCTCCGTGTGGTGCAGCGATACCGTCCTCCATGGCGCTCAGCCACGGTACCAGTGCTTCGGTAACGTGTCCAAAGTCGACTGATAACACTCTGACTTGTATTCAGAGCTAAAGCCACAGTACGTTGCCGGGAACCAGCTTCTATCATTCCCACGGCTCTGAGCATTTCTTCCCTGCTTAAATGACGTCGCCGCTCCATAATAACGTTGGTTTTAATCAGTAGTAGGGAAACAGTAGCACTAATAATGTCTTCAATGCGTTGTATGTTTCTATAGGGAAAATATTGACAGCTGATTTTCATCTTTCACTCGAATTTGATTGACAGTTCCTGTTTCAAATTATGAAATGCACCAAAAAGGATCCATATAAATTTATAAAATCATAAATTTATTACAAAGCCACATCTCAATCTCAAGAAATCCGCATAAAAATGCTTGATCCCTAGACACTTTTGATGTGTGTAAGTCGTTAGTCAAATCAGATTAAAATTAGCTCTATGAGCGGAGCGTATTATTTATTGACACTAACGATACTAAATCCAGAACAGGGTGGGTATTTTTACCGACACGGTGAATGAAACAATCAAACCTAGATTTTATTTGTCAAAACTAGCTTTCTTCCTGCGGCTTCGCTTTCTTGGGCTATTTCTCCTGTTAATATACTGGATGATTATCAAAACACTAACAAAAACTATGTGATATACTCAATAGGTAAGTGGTGTAGTACATATGTAAGTGAAAATTTGATTAAAAAAACAAATTTGGTGTAGTACCTACTACATTACTTACTGAGTTTGTCATACCGTTTTTGTTCCAAGTCTTTTGTTAATCACCTGGTATAACCGAAAAATATAGCCTATGTTACACAGAAAGGATGTAGCAGAGAGGATGAGTTTATTTGTACAAACATCCATTCTCTTTATGATATGAGTAGGTAAGTATCGTTATTTGAACCGCACATGGCCGGCGACACGTTACTTCCGTTAGCCAGGAAAAAGGCAGGCTAGGTTTGACTGGCCAACGGGCCAACCAACGGGTTGGTACAAAGGGGAAGGACTGGCATTTTATCCTGTAGGTCGTTAGGACGATCCACACCTAGACAATGAGATGAGCATTTGTGTTTGTTCGGTGTCTGGGTGTTATTATTGAAGACACGATTGGCGTAGTGCGCTGTAGCACGGTTTCTCGCCTCTATTTTTTCATAGTGTCCCGGGTTCGATCGGTCGGGTCAATTCAGGAAACGATCTTTTCTGAATTGGCTCGGGTCTAGGTGTGCTGGGAGACGCCCCTGACTTATTTCCCTATTGTGTGGTATTATTACCATACCGTATTGAGACCATAACAAGAGGTGTGTTGTCTGGCGCAGAAAAACACTATCTGCGTAGTGTGGGGTCGGGGTCCGATAATCTTGGTGTAAGGTGTCCCAGATATTCATTGATTTATTCGTACTGGGGCCTCTTAGCTATCTCATAAAGGCAGTCAAGCCAATTTCCTGAACTGAGCGTAGCGAGCAATATCGTAATATGATTTTTCATTTACAGCCAGTCAGCGTTCACCTGTCAATAATGCATCCTCTAGGCCAGATATTTACTGACGAAATTGATCGCTAAACTCAGTTTAGGTAATTAACTTGACTGGCTATAAATGCCTGCGCAGACGACGCAGACTTTCCTCCGCGGCGAAGAAAAAAGTACGCTCTGCGAATAAAAAGTCCGCCGCGGCTTTACCGCGGACTCAAGGCACACGGTGTGCAATCATTTGTTGTACAGTATTTATTTATGGAAAAGGTACACCAACAGATACATAAAACATTAGAAATACATTTTCTTATGCAAGTACCTATGACAGGTGTACCTACACAACATTTTTAATAACAACAAAAATATTAAAGTACCTAACTAATGAACTAAAAATATATATTTTTTAATTTTTTGATTTATTTTTGAATTTATTTAAATATTAAAATATTTATTCTGAGATTAAGCTGTGCTGTAATTTATATGAAGTTTATGAAGAAGAGAAGACGTTTCAATAGAGAATACTGGGTCCATTACTTTATTCCGACTGGATTATTAACGCGGACTAAAGTCCGCCGTGTGCGTTGACTGCTCATAGTTCGTTTGTTCTTTTTTCGCGGACACCCGCGTACTTTAATCCGCTACGCTCCGTGGGCGTCCAAGGTTATTCGGCGGACTTTTCGGCGTTCTTTTAGTCGTCCGTGTGCGTTCCTCGATACAGTTTGTAAGGGATCTATTTTGACGGACAAAAAAGTACGCCGCGAATAATCCCTCGTCTGCGCAGGCCTTAAGAGATGGTTTTTTTTATTAGGTAGTAATTCTTACGAATGAGTCTTTTGTTTTGTTAATATCGAAAATCTTTCGACTACTTGATAACGATGTCCATACAATTACCTACTTGAATGTAGTTCAGGTGAATAACTCACCAGTTCTTATTATTTGCGTGCTAATCATCATTGTTCTTCGAACTCGTAAGGTATGCCTGCAATTATAACATAAATAAATTATAAACCTCTTCCAAGAACAGTGTGAAACCTGCAGGTAATTTAGTAACGTGTGACTGAATCGTTTTGAATTGAAGAAAGTAACATAGCAATAATTATATAGTTAGTATACCTAACGATTTGGCTGCCTTACGTCTGATATAAATAGCGTCACCGTTTTATTTTTCTGTAATAAATTTCCCCCAATTTTGATTATTTCAGATCTTTTGCTTGACAAACATTGGCGATAAGAGGATTTTTGGTTTCTTTTTATTGTCAAAGTCGCACTATGGGTAGGTACCGCTTTTACTTTTCTGATGTTTGGTACTTTGGGCCTCATATCTGAACTACCCCTATCAAACTAGGAAGTATTTGTTTCCAAATGTAGTAATCTCAATATACATTGCAATGGCACGTATTTGTCATCGCGATACACGCACTTGGTAGGTCGTTGTTCAAGGGTTAGTTAGAGTTGTTGGCAGGATATCAACATTGACCAAGGGCTTGCTTACTGAGCACACAATTTATTGTAGACAAATGAACAACGCAATCAACCTCAATCCGCAATGAAAATGCAATTTTTAATAGAAATAAGGCAAATACAAGGACCTTCGACTTAGGAAATCCCACTTAGATCATTTTCATGTGAAATGTTTATTTATTTAGGGATAGTAGATACACAGCTCAATACAATTTTAAGTACAATATTAAATACAATTCTGTAAGCCAAATAAGACTACCCAACGTATTATCGTAATGTATACGTACGTAACGCCACGTAACGTATAATCGGTGCTTGAATTGAACAAAAGTGAAAAAACAATGCAAAGATTTAAATATTATTGTTGCCAAGATTGTACGAGATTGCTCGCACTGTCAAAAAGTTATTAGATCCATGTAAAGCCAAGCTTCTCCACTTTGACATTTAGGGTACTTTTAAGATTTACTACAAGAACTGATGTTTAACAGAACAGTAAATACATTTTTCACCTCTTCACGAGGGCGTACTCCTGTGTGACGGTAGCTAAACAGCCAAGCCACCTCAGGAGTAGAGTTAGAAGCTTGTCTCATTAGAGCTGATGGCGTAATGGTGGCGTTATGAATGAACGGTGTCCGTTAGGTCAGATAAAGAGGGCGTTTGTTCAAATTATAATATCAATACCTTAACTTGTGTTGTATTTGAGCAAGTTGAGAGGCTAAATGTCTCATCGTGTGACAGCATTCTTCTGCGACTTCAGTTCGGCCGATGCATACTGTAACAAAATTGTGTATTATATAGACTAATCTTACTTAAAAGGTAGGTTGATATTAATAAGATTAGTTCTGGGTACTTACATAGAGAAACTAATTTGTCCCGGTGTTTCGTGAGCAGATTTATCTTTGGGATATGATTAACCCAAATAGAGGCTGGAAATAATCAGATTTCGAATTAAGGTCTGGCTGAGAGGGACCTAAATAACTAATTTTATCTTCAAGCATTTTCCCCTGAGTGCCGTTTATACTCGTAGCATTTTTATCATATTTTCGTTTCTAATAACGCTATATTTAAAACTAAAAACTAACACAATTATTCTAATAGTATTTTTGTAATATTACATACTTTTATCTGAATTTAGAGTCTATTTAATAAAAATCCTGGCAGTGTGCTTCATAAAGTTAGGCTCACGGCACAATTTAATCATCAAAAATGCTAAAAATAAAGATGCCCCAAGTAATCCCCTGTGAAAAGTTAAAAGGTCTTGTTTCGCGAAGTACCAAATTTACCTATGTAGGTAACCACTTTTAAAATAATTAACTTCTTACAAATACCCACTAAGTTTTCAGAAATATGTCCCAGTTAAACGCTTAGTGACAGACACAAGTCTGAATTAGGATACGTCACTCAAATTTAAGTTGCTCAAAATAGATTATATCCCGCAAAGTGTCAACAGCAATAATGGCTTAGTTGGACCTTCACTAATAACCACTAGTCAAGTACTGGCCGAGTTAGGTATTTGTATAGTTTTGTTATTTTCAGGTTAATCTAGTATAGATTTGTTTTTCTTCTATTGAATAGACTCCGAAACAAGTGGACCAATTTTAAAAAATCTCTTACCAATTCAAAGCTATATTATTAGGGAGTGATATAGGCTATATTTTTTAATTAAGGCTGGGATTTAGCGCGCCGATATAGCATTCGGGACCACTGATTAGTTCTGCGCGAACGGAATAACGCCGCGGCTTCCTTCTGTTTTCGTGTAATGAATTTATTATGAAATTAACAGATTAAAAAGTTTTAAAAGTTATCGAACTAGAATATACATAGACCTATCTATATATATTTATTTAAAGTGCAAGATGTTAATAATGAATATTTGAGAGTTAAACAAAAAAATCGTCGATGTACTTCTTTGTGTTTTTTTTTATCGGTGAAATATATG
Organism: Udea olivalis; assembly: GCA_947369235.1. Classification (NCBI taxonomy): domain Eukaryota; kingdom Metazoa; phylum Arthropoda; class Insecta; order Lepidoptera; family Crambidae; genus Udea; species Udea olivalis. The sequence goes on along the minus strand of OX376350.1, from coordinate 14,016,308 downwards.
CTATATCGAGTTTCGGAAAAGTGGTCGCTTTAGTTGAAGACACAGACCTACTTGTACAATTTTTTATTTGCTAAAATATATATTATAATTTAGTAGATAACTTCAAACAAATTGGTCATATATTGGCAATCTTGGGAAAACATGGCCATAAGGCTATATTTTGACGGCAAAGACAGTTTACGCAGGCGAAGCCGTTGTCGCACAGCTAGTTTGAAATAACATAACAAAACTACATAATGCGTCTCCTAAAATGAAAAAGGACAAGCTAACTTAGGGTAATAACCCCCGGTTCATTTTGCTTAGTGCGAGTGCAGGTGACTAGTAGGAGCGATTGATTAGTGCAGGTATGTACTGCAAGAAGTGGGTAATTCTGTTAAGTGGATGTGATTAGTTGCTGTGTTTAGTTTATCTCGGACACCTTTAATTTTGTACCTAAGGTCTTTACAATTTAAAAGCCATTTATATTTTACATATTCCTGCACACTGTTTTATGGTAAATCTTCCGTCTACTTCGCCATTTTTTGCAAGTTTTGCAAAATGCTAAACACTAACACCTGCTGTCCAGACGTGTTTAGTGGAAGGCACGCGGCGAGTGAGGGGAATGGGAGGCGCGCTGGACGAGGCCACTCGCAGTCCACTCACAAAAAAATAGAACACGCTTCTAACCACTTTACTACGCAGGTTACTAATCATTTGCACTAATCAATCGAGGTCCACACGTGTTTTCTACTAACACTAAGCACATGCACTAATCACTTGCACTAACTGCTAAGCGAAGTGAATACCGGCCTTAACGTGAATAGGACTAACCCATTAGACCCAAAGCGATAATTACGAACGCGCACAATATCGCCGCGCTTTTTCCGTTCGCTTTCCGTTCTCTCTGTTTGCAATTACACTGCCTCTTCCTTTTGCTTCTGATGACGCTTTGTTCCACCTTCCCCTCACGAAGGTACTCCCAAATATTTTCTCGCACAGGATACGCGGATCGTATTTCCCATGTCGACGGAGAAACTTTCGTCCGTTTCCTCGCTAAAACTTTTCCTGTGGACACAGAATCAGTTGGATACCTGAGCACGGTAATTCGGTTAGCAGAATATCTACTTGATTAATGTCTTTAACTTCGGTAACCTAGTTTTTGGCATGATTGGGTTATCTACAGTATCTGTTTGCAGATGTGTTGTTTTACCTTTTGGTTAATGGGACTTCGTTCTGTTAATATTGGCAATGATACCGAGTGTTTTTTCGGTTCGACCCAATTATTTTTAGTTAAGATTTTTTATTGTATTTACATAACTACGCGTACTACCTACGTACAGAGGGCCTTAACCCATTCAGTGCCGAATAGAAATCACAATAGGACATCGATGTTAACACGCACCATCGAAGTGTATAGGGGAATGCTTGACTTAACACTTTCAATGCCACACCATGCACTGCCTCATTGAAAGTGTTAAGTCAAGGTTTCCCTAATATACACTTCGACAACTGGTTCGTCACCTTATAGATACCAATAACAATGATATAAAGCATCCATCAGCTAAGCCACTTTTTTTGAAGCTTTTGAACCTTTAGCTTGCTTTGCCTTGCTGAGGCAAAAACCGAGAATATGGACGAGGATTGATAAGAGGCCCTGCGTTTGTATTAAAACCAAGCATGTCACTCAAATACCGATCATACGATGCGCGGCTTAAGCATTTTGAAATCCAGTCTCTTGTATCTAGACGAAAATGCAGTGAGTTGGTCTGCCTGCATAAAATTATACACTCCGAAATCGATTCACCTGTGCTTCTGTCTTTACTTAATTTCAGCGTTCGATTTAGGTCCCGGGACGCTTCACCTAAATTATTTTGCCTTCAAATATATAAAAATAACACCTCTTTTTACAATCCCATTACCAGAATGTGTCGTCTATATAATGAAACTGTTGCTGAGCACTTTTCTTTGGATGTTTTGGCGAGTGGGCAGTTGAAATTTAAGAAAGAAATTTATGGAATTCCGTCCGGCTAGGATAAATAATAATTGATTTCTTGATTTATGTAGTTTTTTTTTTTATTATGAATAACTTCACAAATTTGTAGCATGCACTGTTTTTTACTAAAACCGCTAACATAGTTTTAGGTCTTTGTAACGATTTTCCGCTAACCCTCTTTATTTCATTAAGCATAAGAACATGTTGTGCCCACATGTTAAGAGTTATAGTCTAGATCTGTATTACTAATATTGTATTTTTTTCGGTCTATTTCTGACTTTAACTTGTTTTGTGAGCCTTGAAATAAATAAATAAATAAATAAATTGATGCTTATTGTGACGTCAGAATTTAGCAAAAAGAATCCGATGATAAGTGTAGATCTACTAGATTTAGACATTCGCTGCCATAACGGTTGAGCGTGGACCTTTATCAAAAGTAGGTGCAGTGCACTCGATTTTGACACGCAAAGTACCTACATACACTTCCGTCTGATATTTCAATGTATGTCTGTTAGTGATACTTAGGTTTTTTTTTCTCACGCACCGCCCAGTTTCCTCGCACATCTACGGTGCTAATCCGCCCTCAACCGCATCTTAATTTCCCTTCGCAACTACCTATTCAGATAACACTAAAACGCGCCATGCGGATGTACTTACCTATAATACCCACTATTCGTAACCTACATTAACCGTCCGCTAAATGTTGGTCAAAGTTGAAGCAACCAGAGCGCGCCAGATTGATTTTGTAATCGATTTTATTCTCACGTTAATGAGTTCTTTGCTCTGTTTGTCTCAGCGGTTCACTCGTGCTATTTCTTTGACGATGGCTTTGCTGAATTAATTAAGAGAAATTCTTAGTTGTATGCATTTAAAGTTTTCTTGTCAAACTGTAATTTGGCTGTGTAAAATAGAGTTAATAGTTGACTTAAAAATTGCTTCGATACGAAAATACTTTGATGTATAATTCAGTTATAAAACAATGAATAAAATAATTACCATTCAGCATGCATTTTAAAGGCATAACTCTGTCCAGTAGATATACGAGTATATAGCTTTTGTTTGACCATGTTCATGTTTGACATCACTTTATTCCTACTTTAATAATATATAAAGATAGTAAATCCATGAAATGAATTCTTCTGCGTCTTTAAGTTTAAGGTGTAGTGTGTATCTATCATCTTTAGCTGAATTTAATGGACTCTTAATTTCGATATTTTTCAAATGCATATACAGGATGTTTCTTTTAAGGTGTCAAACCAAAGCGGGGTGGTAGCTGAGTACCCTACCTATCGATTAAACTCCCATGGATGTTAGGCGATTATTTGTAGTTTTGGAGTTATATTTTTTTTAACAAACTTTTGAAAATTTTTGTGTCGAGTCACTTTTTTGGTCACTGTGGCGCAATCTGTTGAGATAAAGGCCTGTTTTGAAATTTAAAAAGTTAGAGGGACCGTAGTTTCCCCGACTTATGAAGGTCGTTTTAAAAAAAAGTAGCATAAACTTTTTCAACCAAATCAATTTTAAAAATATCACTACTATTTCAACTATCTATCATGGAAATTTCAATGAGTTACTTCAACTTTCCTTTTCAATCAAAGTATCACAAGTGTCAAATTCTAGTTTTAAGCGTTTCAAATAAAACGTGATTATAAGTTAACAAAATGGATTTATTTATAAAAAACATCACAATAAGTTTTTAAAATGACGATTTTCAAGTTTCACACAGATTAAACGTCGTTTTAAATAAAAAATACAGAAACAAATCATCTAAGTAAACGCATTCAGAGCTTTATTTTATTTTTTATTTTGACGATGTTTCATCTCTATTGAGCAATAAAGTGATCATTTTGAAAACGTTTTATGGGTTGATTTTAACTAAATCATTGTAGTTTGCTTAAAATCACTTGTATTTGAAACGCGATTTTAAGTAAAAAAAAATAGAACTCCAAAACTACAAATTATTGCCCAACATACATGGGGGTTAAATCGATAGGTAAGGTAAGGTACTCAGGTTTCACCTCGCTTTGGCTTGACACCTTAAAAGAACCAACCTGTATATCAGTAACAATAACGATTTTACTGTCATATAGTTATTTCTTAGTTTTTTATTATTGACTAGGCAGTCATTTGACCACAATCGCACCGTAAGTGATGATGTGGTCTATGATGGTACATGGCCGCCCAGTAAATGCCTATTCACTCTATTGTCCAGTGCTACAAGTTTTTAAGACTACCGTGACGAACAAACACGCAAGCAAGTTTTTGTGACAACTTCAAACCAAGGTTTATGTGTTAAATGGGATTTATTTCAAAACAATTTATGTTGCAACCATACATAATACGTCACCCGACAATGGCGAAGCAATAAAATGGGTTGGGTGGTGAGTTTAACGCTCGAGAACTTTTTTTCAATGTTTTATGGCTGGGACTCACAGCCAGTGGACGTACGCAATCTGACTTTGTGTCGCCACCCAAAATGTGTTCATGCAAAAACAACTAGAGCAGGATACGTTCATAAATTGGAAATTGGACTGAAACTCGAGTTGATAGCTGGCGGCAAGTAAATAAATAAAGTTACACAGTCGAAGCTCGTGAAATATTCTTATCCGGTTGTTTATTTAATGAATTCGCAAACAAGCCAGTAGCCGGTGCAGCGCTGATTCGCTGAGCGTGCAGCGCTCTGCAGCGGCAAAAATAACTGAAATGCTGAATTTTAGTTAACCAACTAAAAAAAAAGCGCGCTTTATTTGCTTACAAGTACGTTTGCCAGCGGTTAGGACTTTACTCAAAACCTGTATTATAATCAATCGGATAAAGGAAATATAAATCAAACGTACAAACTTGAATTAGATTTTAAAATAGCGGTTAAGTGAGGGGCGAGGTTGCATGGGCCGCATTTTTGATTAATTTAAAGAAAGTGTCAAGTACAGCCATCTTGTGTCATAATGGTTTTGCCTTTACTAATGCCATGGCGCCTAAATATTTTTGTAACCTTCACAAAAAGGGGCTAAAACTAAAATACATTTCAATATTTGAATCGGAGATCCTAATTTGAAACGTCGAAGTCCACTTTTAGTTTCAGATTCCTAGGGATGAGTCATTGTTTGCTTTGAAACTATTACAAAAACTAAGAAAAACAGAACATATACGTTTCTGAAATTGTGACCGACAGACAAAGAGATATTGTATGTTTTACGTGTATTATTTAATTGAATGTCTTATTTAATGTCACCTGCGACTGGCGAGAGCGGGGTCATCCCAGACAAATGTTTATTTGCCCAAATCACCTGTTATTATAGGACAGTATAGTCCTAAGTAGTTATTTGAATAATGTGGTGAACCTTGCCTGTAGGTAATATGATAATTGTCACCTAGGGGTTATAATTCGGTACCAATTAATACACTAAACATTAAAGTAATATATTTATCTCTATTTTTCCCTCGGAGTTAGCCTAGTTAAAATAGCTGACCTTAGTTTGCATTAATATTATTCCCCATGAAAAAGTCAATTTAGTTTAAAAATGACAATTCATTGTTAACACTTTATTACCTTGCTATTGTAGTTCAAAATAAATTTAGCTCTAGATCAGGTTTCCTGTTAGGTAGAGCTATCTATAGACTTTATAGCGATTAATACGCTGTGTATATCAGCTGAGTACTATGTCGACATACACTTAAGACCAATTAGCCCAAATGACAAGACTCCATTTGTGATTAGATTTGCTAATAAACAATTTACTTACCTGACGAACACCAAGGCGGGATAATGTTGTTTTGCGGTATTATACTACTATTACTAGAGCTTTCACAAGCTCTCTTGTATGCACTTCGAGTTATCATCACCATTTAGGTCCTTATACGTATGAAGAATACTAGTACTTGTGTTTACTCGTTGTACTGCTAAAGTATTAATTAATTTATAGAATTGTAAACAAACAAAATAGGCGTAGCCGTGTAGATTCTTACATTATTTACCAACGATAATAATGTGCACAGATAATGTGACATTTTCACTTTTTAAGATTTGTTTCCCGCCAACATGCATATTTAAAAAAAAAACGACTTTGGTACCTTTGGCATTTTAGTGGCAAAGGAATCTTAGCGCTCCACCTACCGATACTTTTATATGCAAGTCATTGATGTTTTCGTAGACTGCTAGAGTGAGAAAAAATAGGCCAAAAGAAAGCAATCGTAACAATATTTTTGATAACAATAGCTTGTTAAGAAAGTGTGTTGATTCCTCGTTTGCTCAAGGAAAAAGTGTCTCATTGAACTTGGTTCCGTTACTTGAAATTAATCAAGGTATGATTTGTTCCCGCGTGTTAACTTTTCAAATTTGAATTTCATGGCCGAGGTATTAAATCAAATACGGCCCTTGAGGCGGAACAGTTTGTGAGCTATGTTCGTGGTAATCGCTCTTCTTTTTGTTGCTTTGGCCGATGCCCAGGAGCATCAGGCTCTGAGCACGGAGTCACCCTCGCATTCGCCGTCGCTGCCTTTCCTAGATCTGTTTACTGGTGCATCTAGCTACTACGGAGAGCCTATACGCAAGACTTACTCAGACTCTTATCACGTTTCCTGTCCAAAAACAGACTCTCTATCGACTTTCGCAAATGTCCTAGGCAGTGCTGCTAAAATTATGTTATCGGTTGCAGTAATAGTATTTTTAAAAATACTAGGAGGAAAACTACTGCTGTTCCCGCTTCTCTTTGTGTTCATCGGCAAACTAGGATTGAAGGCATTCCTACTTTGGCCGATGATATCTAAATTAACGAAGTACTTCAAAAAGAAAAAGAAAAAAGGTCTGAAGTCCAGGATGATAATAGATTGCTCGCAAAGAATAGCGTGTGTCATTCAACGGGCGTCTAAAAGCTGGATGAGTAATTTAGGTGCAGCTGCCACATTCAGCCTGATAGACGACGTGGACGAGGATTCCTCGTACACTAAAGCTTTGTTAAGCATTATGGCAGGTGACAAGGTTGCCGAATGTATGTCACTGGATTGCAGTTCAGGAATCGACATAAGCTGACGATCTTAGTTTACAAAATATGTAGGTATGTAGAACAATGCTGAGTCGTTCGGTGTGCAAAACTTGTGACTTAATTTGAAAACGCATCGTAGCAATTTATTTTGTCATTACATTTTAACACATCAGAGACGAATCTCATAGTAGTAATTTGGTCATCATGGTTTCAAGGTGTGTGTTGTTGTTCGTCCTGACGTTATCATTTGAAGATGTTCTCTGTTACACGGGAGACCCAGTGATGTACCTGCCTCCGTTCGAAGTGCGAACCATAAAGGACAATCGCCATCCAATGGTTGGCTATAACCAGCAGTTCCAGTCCGGCAGGAGTCCTGTTTCGTCCTTAAGCCCGCCTCCTCAGATGCAGCAGCAACCTATTATTCACACAACCCCAGCACCTGCCCAATTTCCACATCAGACCACACGGCTGGATAAGGACAAGTTAGATGCCAAAAACTTCACCTTTATGGAACTTCTCGATGCTATGAACAATTTGGAAGAAAGTAAGGATGAGCATCGCGAAATATCGAAGGTTGAACGTCATGATGCATCGAGAGCGGCTTATGATTACCCGCCGTCACCACAATACGGATACCAAGCACCTCCTTACGGCTACCAACGGCCGAGCCCCAGTGGTTACGGCTACGGCCCCCCCGGCTACCAAGAGCCCGCTTACGTGCCTCCGAAGGCTGTCCACCACACGGCATCTAAGATATCGCTACTGAAGCCAGACCTGAGCGACCTAGTGAAGCCCGTTTCCACCAAAGTCGCTAGTAAAGTGAGCGGCTTAATCGGCTTAGTGCTCGCTTTATTCACCGGATCCGCTCCCAACGACTTGGAGCTGAAAGGGTTCAAGGATATTGTTATAAACGGGATAGTTAAGCCTCTTTTACTTGCGAAAGGTGGAATCAAATCCCTCATTAGTAAGATGACCATACCCATAATATCCTTGTTACTTATTAATCTAGAAGTTTTGATAACAGTCTGGTGGTTGTGGGAAGATTGTGAGGAACCCAGTACGCCACCACCGCCTCCTTATTCTTACCCAAAACCTTCTTATGGCTATAATCAATATTGATAATTTATGTAATCATTAACTTAATCCCAGTTTAAAAAATGTACATATTAGCTATTTAAAAATGTAAATTAAGACTGAAACTGTGTAAGCATATAAAATAAATTAAAACAATTATAATAATATTGGTATAGACAGTTTTACTATATTCTTATGGTCCCTAAAAAGCTAATACCTATCATAAATACAATAACAGATGCAGTAAGTACGTAGGTACTTGTAAATATATAAGTGGTAGTGTTATGTAAAAAACGTAAGTACCTTTATGAGACAATAACAGGGTTTGTGTAGCGTAAACATTTTTTACGAAGTCTGAACTCTAGGTTTTTGTTGTAGTCCGCTGCTTAGTGGCTCATATAATGAAATCCACGATCTAGCTATATTGATTCTAGGCCGCTAAGGAAGGTCAAAAGTCGGGAAGGGTCTAGGCTAGATACAGCGAATCTGAGCCGAGTTTCTAAGCTGCCAATTAACCTCTAACACCCTTGATGCCGAACGCGTGTAATGATAAGAAGACGCGAGAGTATGATGTCAACTCATTGCAGGCATGTAAATGATCATAGGTACAATATGTTGCGACATAGAGACATTCTTGACGATACCTGCAGAAACCCAAGAAATTTCGAGCAATGTCTATACTGATATTATAAAGAGGAAAGATTTGTTTGTTTGTATTGAATAGGCTCCGAAACTACTGGACCGATTGTAAAAATTATTTCACCAATATAAAGCTACATTATCAGGGAGTGACATTGGCTATATTTTTTTTATTAATTTAGGCTAAATTTTGTCGGGAAAGACAGTCTACGCGGGCGAAGCTGCTGACGATAAGTTAGATGTTATATTATAATTATTATGGGACGCAACTCAACCGAATCCTCATAACAGTCTCTCTACAATGAGTGTCAGATCCACACTACACTAGACCCATTCTCGAACGTCACTCCAATATTAAGAAGCCTGCAGACTTAGGCTGTTCCGTAATACGTCACAAAAATAGGCGCAGCTTCACTAGTGAGGATTGCTTAACTTGATGTTGTTTGGGAATTCGGGGGAGACAGACTGACCAGATAATAATTGTTCTTCCAAATCATCAAAATAAAAAGAAAAATAATCCGACAAGTACCAAGCTGTTTATTTCAATTTGTAGGAGCGCTGGTTAAGATGCACAGCTTAGGTCAGCGGGTTCCATGCTCACGTTAGCCCAAAATTAAATAGACATACTCGTAAATTTATGTGATGGGTCAGGTGTTTGTGGCACATACCTTCGTTGTTGTTTCTTGGTTTTCATGACGCAAGGTAAAAGCTTATTTTGGGACAAGTACAGTTCAGTTTTTATTCGTAGGTTTTATTATTTGTTATTGCATCATATTGTAATTTCTGTTGCCTACCAATCGTATAAAAAATACACATCACATGTTTCTCACTCAATCTAACATTACCGTTTATGTATTTTCATCTCACTCCCGCACTCTTTTTCTTTATAGGCGGTGTAACGGAACGCACCTTATCCTACACTATTTATATGGGATTTTAATTTATTTTCGCATTAAATCAATCCAATAAAAACTTGTAAATGAATTCAATACAAAGAGTAAATTGTTTCATGAGTAAGTTTTTTGTTAGCTAGAATTTCAACTTGATATTTAAGTAAGTGTGAGTGTTACTTACAGGTTGTTTTTGTTAAACATTCTCAAATATCCGAAGTCCCTGTTAGTTCTCACGATCATAAACTATACTAATAAAAAAAAAAAATGTGACGGTTTAGTCCAATAAATTGTTCCAAAATGTTTATTTTGCTGAAAAGTCGAACGAAAAGGTTTAGTGGTTGGTGTAAAGAAATCTGCTTAAAAAATTGCTAAGTGCGAGTCAGATTAACTGAGGGTTCCTTACCTACAAGATATATTATTAAAATATATCGGTACTAGATTTATCCTTTTAGTTGTACTGTGAGACATTGCCTTCTCTTAATTACTAATTTAACTGTCTTTGATTTCAAGTTAGTATTTGATAAGGTGAGTTAGTCATGTAATAAATAGAATGTCTGAAACAGTTTTACATAGCTTATTAGGTTCTTAATTATGTCCAATGGCTTATGAAACCCATAACTTAGCACTCGCACACCTCACAAAGGATTATTAAGTTACTAAGGTTTAAGGTTTAAGGATTCTTTATTTCTCAATAAAAACATAAATTGTCACTTACTTGAGAACAGAATGTACAATTTGGTTTATTTATGATAGTGTCGTTCGCACCGATCAGTTTTATAAAAAGCATTAGCTCAAAATGTTGTCCGTTTGACGAAGAAGGGTATGTAATACGTAAACATGTACATAATATGAATATCAATTAAGTAAACAAGTAAAAAAGAAAAAAAACAAGTACAAAAAACAAAGAGAAAAAAAAATGGTGTTAAGTTTACAATAAAGTGTACGTGAATATTAGTCAGGTCTAATTATTAAGTAGCTTAATCATATTAGTGCGGCTCATTCAACAACTTCCATAATATATTGTGCAAGTTTCTTTTTAAATGCGTTAAGCGAGTCGATGCTTTTTAATGAATACTATTTACACAACACTACGTAGACGGTTCTACCACTATTAGACGATCACAACCATTTGGCCACCTATCTACCTTTCTCGACTATGCAGACTGCTGCTTTCTAGATCTTACTGAGAATCTACTTGATAAACTTTAGCGGTTCCAGAATTTCTGCATCGGCATTATTTTTGGACTGCGAAAGTACGATCGTGTCTCTGAGTACAGGTCTCAGCTCAACTGGCTTCCTATCCGTCTTTATCGAGATTCTCACGTTCTTTTTCTCCTGTATAATATTATTTATTTATTTATTCTTCGCACTCCTACACGCAGTCGTTCACTGTTAAATCTGTTCGTCTCTGGAATTCCCTACCCTTATAAATTAGAGAGTCAAAATCATTGTCTATTTTTAAAACAAGGACCAAAGCACATTTCCTCGCCCTTTAATGCTCCTGCTTAGTCTCCTAATCTCTTTCCTTCTTTTTTACTTCTCCTTTACTGTTTATTTATATTCTTATTTTCTTTCCCTGATCTCTTTTTGTTATTGGTGGGCTGTTAGTCACGGACTCTATGTTTTATTGATATTTATTTGTCTTTTTATTGTTATTATTATTATTTTTGTTTTAAGTGAATCAACATTTTTAGTATTTTGTGCACTTGCTTAAATTTCCTAACATGTTCCACTACTTGGGTTATCTGGAAGAGATTGCTTTTAAGCAATAAGACCGCCTTATTGCTTCATTATAATCTTGTTATACCAACCTGTAATGTTTTATATGATGTGCAATAATAGTACATTGATATAAGTGCGGTAAGTTGAAAATCACAGCCGTAATTATCAAAGCGCACGTATGTCATACGACATTTTAACATATTAGCGAGGAAATAAATAAAACTCGGGCTTTCTTAAACATGCTAAACACAGTGATATACATTGCAAAAATACTAGGAATAAGGATAAAATTGCGCTTCCACTCTTTAGGCTACAAAAAGTTTTAGGGTCCTTTATGGGGCAAGGTATACATTATTACAACAAGATCCCAAAAGCCATTTGTGATTTATAGTGCTTTTCTTAAAAAAATGCAAGGAAATAAAAAGGGCCTTTTACATAATAAATTTAATTAATATTATTAACAAAATAACAACTCCGCTTTACCGCCAATTTGTTTTTTTTTATTTTACAATTTGTGCCGAAAGGTAAACGCATCTGTGGCTATACAGCCACGAGAACGCAATGTGTACGATAGATGAAAGAGTTCTAAATTCAAACAGCACACCGTTTCATACAACATTGCCGGCGCGCTCTTCGTTCGAAATTCAAAGAACGCGCCGATAAGTGATTTTGGGTTTTCAGTCTACGTAAATATGATACTTCGCGTGTTCTATATTTAGAAGTAATGACAATATTTCCGAGCATGTTTAAGAAAAGAATATTTATCTTATCTTATCTAATTTAATTTTTGATAATTAATTTCAATATTTTCAAATCATATTGTTTTGGGAAATAGAAGTTTTTAAATTGTGGAAGTGTGAAAGGGGGGGCGTTACAGCGGGCTACGCTGAATTCGCGGCAAAATGAGCTGTCTGAAAAAACTATGAGAAAACGGCGGCCGCCTAGTTGAATATTTTTATTGTGAAAATATATAATTTGTGTTATGTGCATAATTAGTGGTGCAATTCATCGATGTTTTGGGTGAGTGTAGGGCTAATTATATACATTTTTATTCATGTATTTTAAGTTAATATTGCCATCCGAAGTTGAGATCCATTCGGACCTCAATCCTGTACTTCTACTACGAGTTGCCATTTAAATTTACGTTATCGTTCGCGTAAAAAAAATGTTTTGGAACGACACATGACCATGACATGACAATGTCGAATCCCAATACATTTTCTTACGCGAACGATAATGTAAATTGAAAGTGGCTACTCGTGGTAGGTAGACGTACAAGAAAGTTAATTAGCAAACAAGTACTCTCACCAGAGGTAAATGAAGCTAGTTAAATGTAACATTACTGGTTTATTTTAACATAACCAGTCAAAATAAATGGTGTTTTAGTGGTGCAATAGAGAATATTTATCTTATCAACGCATCAACCTAGACTAAAATTAGGTATAAGAAGTTCCAAAATTGGCAACACTAGGTGTGAATGTTACGCAAGTCGGCAGGTCCCGAGCAACTCGCGCCCCCATAAAGAGGGCATGTAACGAGATTAGGCGACAGGTGTCTGCATTCGTTACGCCGCTGCGCCCTATTACACCTAATTGGGGGGGTAAAGGACTGAAGATACTATTGCCGGAGATACAGCCTTATCCAATAAAAGTGACTTCGTTATACGGATTCTATTGAGTCTTTAGCGGGAATTAGCTAAGCGCTCGGGCGAATTCTAAGCTTATCTTAGAAGTTACGAGTACTTACACTTTTTAGTGTTTGAGTTTTTTCATCTTTAAGTGGAAATAGCTTTATATTGTTTGAAACTTGCATGGTCACAAACATTAGAATAGTTATTAGTTACGGGATTTTTACAATGGTTTTTGTTTTCGAGTTTTCGATATATTCTTTTTTAAGGTGGCCGTCAAGACGACATCACTCCACCTGATGGAAAGCGGTCGTGAGGTTCAGATATGACAACCGCAGCACAACAATTTCAGCACTTTTGCAAATGCCATGATTACGGAGTTACTGAAGATCTTGAAATATCGGAAACTCGAAAACTCATATCTAACTATTCTAAATACCTATAGCTTTTTTCAATTTAACATGCTTTCTGATGTCGTTTTCATCATCATTGAGATACTAGATTCTGAAAGGTTTGTGCGTCATTTACGGCTAAAGATTGTAGTGAAATCTTACAAGTACGTTCATATTTCAAAATAATATGTTTTACCGATAAGCTGTTTACATTATGTTCAATATATCAGGTTCTAAAAAAAAGGGTTTATTTAATTTCATTTGTATGTCTACCATGTGTTTTCAAGAATGACAGCCGCTTTCGTATAAGAGTGCGGTACAGACAGCGCGCCTGGTGATTAAAAATGGAACCCTAAATATATACATACTTTCTGCACGAATCAGAAGTCTACATTGACTAAGAGTCCCTATTAACCTATATATCCTACCTATTATATCACTTATCTACTAGTACTAAAAAATGGTATCATATTAGCGAATCCGAAACACTGTACTTTGCTAAAGGACACCGACGAAATCTGCCCCAGCATGCACAAACGAATGTCCTTCATGATAATTCTTCTAATTTTATTTTATTTTATTAGCAATTGTTCATAGTAAACGGATATTCTGTGGTTAGGAACGAAAAAAAAGTTCTGTAACCACTACGCAATTTGATATGATATCAAACATATTATATTACGTCCTTAGTGGGCGGTTTGTCAAATATGATGACAAATTATTAGTTTCAAGTACTTAGTACCAACAGTTGAAGTTATACTCCTTTAGATCGCGCTTAAATTGTATTTCGTCTCAAGTATATAAGGACTTAAATTCATAAATCCTGCTTTTTGTTATTTCATTAGTAAATGTAAACTAGTAAAAAAAAAGAGTAAATTAATAATGTAAGGTGCCAACTGCCGACACTATAATAACAAAATGAGTGAGCAGTTATGTTTTTTTGATTCGAAGTTGTAATAAATAATTGTATTTTATGTTCATTTAATTCATACCACTTATGTGCTTACATAGATGTAAACAATATATCTATCAGAACATAATAAAAAGTAGTAGTGTACATATCGTTTACGATTAAGTATAACCTCAAAATGTAATACATTCTGGAGTAGGCCACGGTTCCTCAAGTTGTCCGTAATTCAACAAATGCATGATGAGAATTTGTGAATGATTCCGGACATAACCAGTAGTTTTCTCATTGCTGTGCGTTCCTGGGGCATTCAATGTACGGGGAACGAGCGATGTCCTTTGAGAGTTAACCTCCAGCTTCTAGTCTGAAAACTCAGATATCAAGCCGTTTATGGTGAACTAAAAGGGCACAACTCAAAGTTTCTGTTATATTTCTACCGATTATGCCAAACAGATCAGATTAAAAAAAAATAACGTGTAAGTAGTCCTCCCTCCAACTGTCTTCGAATATTGAGTTATATCTTAAGAAAAAAAGATGAGACCCTGAAACCTTTGTAAGTTGGTTACACACTCGAGTTCGCATTGAAATGTACAAGTGTGAGATTATCTGTACCGATCTTTTTATCTTGGGACATATCTGGCTCTCAGGGCTTTGATGTGCCCTAGATTCGCATTACGCGCGAAAATAGGACAACAGCCGGTTTCCAGGTTACGTTTGACACAGATGCAAATAAGAAGTAAGATATAAAAACTTCTTTGCTGCGTTCTTTTTCATTTGTCTTTGTTATTATTTCATTGTCGAATGAAATAAAATAATTCAGATACACGTTTCAAGATTAGGAAAGTTGTACAAACATTGATATCATCAACGTAAATATATTTTTTATTTCCGATTTCAGATAAGTAGGTAATTAAATGTGGTTCTGTGATGATAATCATGCAAGGATATTCGATCTCCTTTCTTTCAACATTGCCAAGATTTTGGCTTAAAACGCGAATACAATTCTGTCCAATTTCAAGAGAAGAAATAAAAAGGAACAACCTTTTTATTTCGTTTGCGAAAAATGTGTCACCGAACGACATGTAGGTAGGCACTCATTACCCTGAAACGGTAGACATTTTGTGACTTTGCTCGGCCTGTTTTGACCTGACATAATTTGCTTTGGACTAATTTTGCAGGCGTTCGCCCAGATTAACTCTACGAATGGGGCTAAGTGGCCTACATAAATACAGCAATCCGTAGGGCTGTGGGGAAATCGATATATCGAGATTGTGGGGGCATTTTAGCGCTCTAGAAAGAATTCTGCTACCATCCAAGTTAATTAGGTCGCAACGTAGAATTATTTTGTCGTGTGTCGAGGATAATCAGAACCAAATCTCAGGAGGGTTTTTCTATAAAAGAGGATTTATACAGAGGTAATGTTATCTTACCCTATTATGAAGCCTTGTCGGTACTTTTATTGGGATATAAATCGCTAACAGGGCTTTATGATTATACTCGTATCATGTATCACGAATGGATAAGTATATGGATAATACGCTTTTTGCCTCATTCTAAATACGACCCCATAATATTATGGGGGTTGGACTAAACTAAGTGACAAAGTTTGTAAGTTTTGATAGCTCAATAAACATAAACTGAGTAAGCGGTTAGCATAAATTTGGTATTTCGGGAACCGATATTTATACATACGAGTATAATAAAACTGTAGAAGAGGTGAAATCTGTAGTCTTTTATTTTAAATATTGCTTTTAGGGGACTTCATTCGTCCACGTAGAGAAGCCAAAAAAGGCGTTTTTGAAATTATTATCTGTCGGTCTGTTGTTCGCGAGTCACGCAAAAACTGCTGGACGTATTTAAAAAAATATTTTTCATTAAAGTTGCCTTAGGCCTCTTCAACATCTAGGATACATTTCAATAGTCGTCAGAGTTAATATCGTAGATAGGTATCATAATATGTATATATATATAAAATCTAAATAACAAAGATGTATATATAAATGCGTAATAATATTTTAAACTGTTATTTATAAATTGAGAGGTTATTACGAACAGTTGAAAAAAATAAAGGGCAGTGATTTTATTTATTGGCGGTTGGTAAATAACGGGATAGTTAAACATGGACCGGCCGATTAATAAATGAATGAATTGGTAGTCTAATAAATGAATGGGCAGTAAAATGATGGAATGGGCAGTTAGATAAATACTTCGGCAGTTCACAGGTAGTTTAAAGGACTGGACAGATTCATATAATTGGGCCAAATTGCAAAAAGAGATTGTAATTATATGTACCTAACGATAATAATGGTAATTTTACACACTATCAAGTATCAGCTGCAGAAAAATCTTGCCTAGCCGCAGAAGCTAAGGAATGCACAATATTTGAAAATCCACCTGGAAATTTTGATGAATTTAATTTTGAACAGTTTTTCAATAAATGGCATGTTGTATTTCCGCAACTTAAAGAACAATGGACTCAAGGAAAATGTACTTGTCAAATATTTTATGTGTACACATATATTTGGCCTGCCCAATCTGCCCATACGCTTTAAGTACGCCGTGCTTCCAGTTGAAGCCAAGAACATTCCCCTCGGATAAAAAAGGAAAAGAGGCAGACCGTCGTAAGCCAAACCTACTCTTATTATACAATAGGTATATTTTAGCCTCTAAGCTGATTTTTTTCACTTTTATTTTTAACCTTCCAAATTGATTTAATTAAAGTAATCATTAATACCTAGTCATGATTGGGTTTATTTCATTATATCAGTCAAATCTAAAGTCATTTCCTTTTTCATAACTTAAACTTACTAAATGTAAGTACCCAGGTAAGTCATAAATACACCTAAATATTTTTATTTCAGGCTAAAAATTGACTGAAGATGAGGTACGGCGGTTGTTTGTGCGGTGCCGCAGCGGTTGCAATTTAGCCCGCAAATGCCGATCGACCGCCGAAAGCGCGGCCGCAAACCGCCGCGGCTGCGGCTGGAATTAAACGCGTCGTGAAATCTGCTTTCATTTTTTTCATACATTTCTGCATTCTATAGAAAATGCGGGCCTGCTACCGCGGCGGGCACGGAAGAAAAATGCGGCGGGCGCGGTATACCTAAACTGCGCCGTCAGGTCTTTGCCTAACACGGTACACACTGAATATACGAGGTATACATTTTACCACCAAATTGTAGAATTGCTTAGAATGAGATTGATTGCCAGCTTATACCTATTTGTTAAATACCTACACGTACTGCCCGTTTCAGTTATTTTACTGCTCAATATTTTATTCAATGATCTATTTAAATTTTGGTAAGACTCATTTTTGTTTATATACTACTAAGTTTTAACTGCCGAACTTTTTAATAAAAATATTGAAATTTTTATCTTACCAAAACTACTATTTACAACTGCTGCGATAAATCATAGCCTATAATAAATCTACACTAATATAATAAAGAGGTAAGCGTTTGTGAGTTTGTATGTTTGAGGCAGGTAATCTTACTACCGAAACGATTTTTAAAAATGTTTTTTCTGTTAATAAGTTACACTATCCCTGATTGCTATAGGCATATATTAGTTTTGAAATAATTGATTTTCAGCCAGATCAATTGACACTTAAAAAGTAATCCAGGATAAAAGATCTCTCCAGGAGAAAGTCTTTTTGTGCGTGCGCTGACCCCACTATTGATTAAATACATGCATACAATGTAGAGGTACTACAAAAATAAAGGTTTTTAGTAGATCCATAAAAAAGTCTGCGACACAGTCATCTATACCTATTGCATAAATAAGTAGCTATAAGGTATGTTATGTGCTAAAAAATAATGTAAATTAAAAGGTATTTTTTGAGAATTATTACTACACTAGCATATCAATCCTTATGATTAAAAGTTATTTTATCATCAAGATAATTTTGCGGAGATGAATTTTGTTCTACAACACATTCATGGATTAATAGATTCTCATATATCGTGAAATTAAAAAATATGCACGCTAAATTATTATTGCGCACGGCACGCGGCTCTCGGGCTCGGGGTGAGACGCGGCGCGCTTATACCTAACGACGCGGACGAAGTCGTGGGCAACAGCTAGTTGTGACTAAAAAAGAAGATGACATAGTCAAATAGATATACATTATTACCTGTGAAGCGTAGTGAATACATCGCTGGCTGAGACACAAGGGTTTGCGGGTTCGATCGAGACGGCCGCGGCATCAGCACAAATACAAATGTTAGTTGATGAATTAGATATTTATGTGGTGTATGGCTGTTTGCTGTACCTTCGTTATTTCTGTTGACCATAACACAAAGGAACAAGACTTAACTATCTAACT
This sequence comes from Udea olivalis, assembly GCA_947369235.1. Taxonomy (NCBI): domain Eukaryota; kingdom Metazoa; phylum Arthropoda; class Insecta; order Lepidoptera; family Crambidae; genus Udea; species Udea olivalis. The sequence continues at coordinate 13,997,776 of OX376350.1, read as the reverse complement.
AGACGAGGGCAAAAGATGTGTGTGTAAATTAACACAGATTTTCAGAATTACCTCTCCACCGTCCGATATCCGCTTAATGTTGAGTTTCGGGTCACGAAATTTCGTATATTAATTTGAAATTACATTGAATTTGAATTTCAAATCGACCTTACTGACATCACTATCTGGCCAATCGAGGTACGTTCAGAGAGCTCTAACCAATCACGATTATAAACGCACGAACAAAACTGATCGGTTGTCGGCAGCTACAGTTTTATGGGAACGACTTCATGATCGAAACCCCTATATAGTTATGCTCTGACGATAACTGCAGTAGGTAATAGTTTGCCTTTATACCTATAATATTAACCTATTTGCCATACGACACACCACTTGTCATGGTCTCTAAGTAAGGATTAATATCTGTGTTACGAGGTACCAGACCGGGAATTGAGACAGGGGCGTTCCCAGCACACCCAGACCCGTGCCAATTTAGAAAAGATCGTTTCCTGAATTACCCGACCGGGAATCCAACCTGGGACATCACGCAAGCCAAGGAGAGAAACCGTGCTACAGCATACTACGCCAACGTGTCGTGAACACTGTACCACAACTGGGCAGAGGCCTTTAGCTAGCATTAGAATCAAGACATGGCTATAATTGATAGATGTGATAATGCACCAACTAGTTTGCTACTAATGCAATTAATATTCATCAATTTACTTAACTTTGAATATTAACAGTGACCTTTTGATCGTGATTAAAAGTAGAATACCGATAATATCGACACACGTAACACGCCACGACGCAAGTAAGATGATTGTTGTTATTTAAATAAAATTGCTTTGCAGTATAACATTTAACTAACCTTACCCTGTGAGCGTGGGTAACAACCCCTAACCTAACCAGGTGAGACCACGTGGAGGACGTATTATTGATTTACTATTTATAATGCATTACATTAACGAATTAAATAGCTATTATTCGCCTTCGATGCCTCACAACAACGGACGTCGTTCATAGAGTGGAGAACTGATGGCTGGAGCAGAAACGGACGGACGGACGACCTGATAATGGTTACACTATTTTGTAACTGACTACTACTGACCAGTGACCACTCTGGTAATCTATGCGAATTATAAGTAAATAAGTAGGTCTTACTTAACAGTTGGGCAAATTCAGTTTTTACTTTGAAGTATTGTTTTATTTATATTGTGTTTAGTAATTGTTAGTTATGTGTTGTATATATTGTAGCTACCAGAATGTGTTAATATAACTTGGTTTTATCAGCAGATTTTAATAATTTCGCTTGTTTTTTTTTTAGTGAAAAGTGATTTTGTTTGACGGATAATGATTTATTTGTTGACATGACATGACATGACAGTGACATTTTCCGTATGACATATGACGTTCTGAAAAAAGGACTTGAAAGGATGACGATTTACCTCGATTGACTTAAAAAAAAACGTAATTTGGATATTATTATATCGTGCATTTAATGAATGAAACTGATGAATTTGGCATGGATTTCACATATTTACTAAAGAAGTTATCTCATATTTTTCTCAATGAAAAAATAAACTGATGACGAGGCAGCATGGTCTCAGACCTTAGGCTATTCCAAGCGATACAAAGAAAATAAAAGCCGGTCTCTCACACAACAGTCCATCAAAAATACAGTCGCGAGTAGTCACACGCTGTCTTTCTTTATTCAGCAAGTCATCACGCACGGCCGCGTCGTCCATCTGTGCAAATGAGGCGCTGCATTTGCGGCACCATGGTTCACGTTAGCTGCTAAACCATGCACCTTTTATCTATGTTTATTCAGCAGCGAATGCGTTAAATAAAAATGTGTGTAAATTCATATTCATTTATTTATTTATTTATTTATTTATTTATTGCTATTCCACAATGTAACAATTAGGCGTTAAAGTATGGTATTAAGAACATCATGGACCCCGTCGGGCACCTGTAGAGCTAGCGGTACACCCCGAATTAAAAGCATGAAAAACGGAATCTTTAGGCCATACGAATCAATTTGACCCGTAGCACGAAAAAAAAGAAATAAAACTTCATCTTTAAAAAAAACGTTTTTTGGTCTGAAAGCTATCGTGTGTGGTATTTAATAAAAATGCTCTTACTGAGCCGATTCCTAATACTAGAACTCAATACTAGAAATAAAAATAAGCTCGTAACTCCCAGTCTAAAAATGCATAAGGTAGGGAAATCATTTGTTGGTCAATGTGTTGAATATTTTAATAAGATTCCGCAAACTCTTGTTGAACTGCCTCTTCATCAGTTTAAGTCACAAATTAAAGCTAAGTTAATGAAGCGAGATTATTATAGTGTTGAGGATTTCTTGAATGATAAGAATTTGTGGTCATCTTAGGTTTAATCTGCTCCTCTGCACCTTTTTTTTATTGTTATGTTATTGATGTTATTATGACTTTACTATGTCAATTCAATTTTTGCGTATAAGAACAAGATTGAAAAGAGTAACCATCGGGTTTCTTGCCGGAGTCTTCTCGATCGGAAACAACCTCCGAACCGGTGGTAGAGTCACATCATGTTTAATTATGATATTTACTATCATAGTATTATTTTATGTAAGTTTATTTTTAATATATTTTTGCTATTTTTTTTTTGTATATGACTTGTCATAAGTACTTTTTATACTCATATCCATATGAATAAAGATATTTTTCTCTTTACTTTTTACTTTACTTCACTTTCCGTGCTACGGGTCAAATCGATTGGTATGACCTAAAGATCAATCGTTCTGATTTTCATGCCTTTGACACCATTGAGCGTACCGCTAGCACTATTAGAAATCTGACAATCCGTGGCAAGATTTAGCGCTCATTCGTCAGTTAAGCTTTTATTCGCGAGTTGTCACAAGCTGTCATGATCTGTCATTTTATTCAGCGAAGCACGCATCGCCGCGTCCACACCTGAGACGATGCGTTCGCAACACCTAGCATTCAAATGTAGACCTGCCTAAATACTTAATTCAGTACAAGCTAGATCTGGGTCAGAATATTTCTAAAATAATTTTCAGGAAGTTGCGTACCGTCACGCTATGGAAGAAATTATTCGTCTGATTAAAATCCACGTATTATTATTTCTCTTTACTATCTCAAAAAATGCATGTTATTTCCACTTGTGGATAACGACACACTTACCAGTACTTCATAATGACTGTGGGCACCAGCACTACCAAGTATGTAATGTTTGGTATTGTTTATTTAGTGTTGGCAATAAACTCATCACACTTAACAAAACAATGGCCCAACTTCAGCAGAGATCCCCTCTTAAGGTTGTGAATGTTGATGATAGTGAAGTATTTTCATAGCTCTAAAATTTACCTTTGAACTAGCCAAAAAAACTTAACGAGCAAGGTTGAAGCGAGCTTTAAGTTCCAATTTAATTGAATTCAGTACAAACTCTAGTAGTTAAATAGTACCTAGCAGGTAATAAGTATTTAAGTACGAACTGAGGTCACGTACATTTTGGGCTTCGAAGGTTTCGAATACACATTGCCTTGAAATCACAATTGCCCCGGGTAAGGTCAACCTAATGGAGCGACCTAATAATTACTTCCATAATATTTAGGCCAGCTTCAAACAGAACGAGCCTGAAAAGCCATATAGACGAAAACAGCAGGATACTTCTGTAATAGTTCTATAATGGTATTGTCTACGTGACAAGGGTATATTAAAATGTATAGACCCGTTATACTGGATCAAATTAAAGTGTTGTGTTCACAGGAGAGTGAAAATAAAAGTGGGCTTTGCGACAGCCGTTTCGCAATCGAGTGTTTTTATTGGTCCAGTTTGAAGTGAGTCGCGGTTGAGCAGCGCAAAGGGGGTGCGCGGCGCCGCGGCGCGCCGTCGATACGCGCACTGCCCTGACGTCGCCGCGGGCCGGCGCACTCCGCACCACTCCTGCCCGAAGGCGGACCACCGCGACGCCTCACCCTTGAACCGAGAAACGCGAACGCGACCCGAAATCGCGACGCATCATCACCGCACTACGGTGACTCTTCCGCGCCCGGCATCACACGCCATCCTGGACTGTTGTCTGCCACAGGATCTATGCATAATACGGACCTGGTGAAAACAAACACATCGCACAGTGCCACACGCGCAGGCGCGCATCACGCGGACATGACGACAGCAGCCATCTTGGCTGAGGACGCACTTTCGACTCGCCCCAGCATCTAAGCCCCGAGCGAACCCTCGATAGACAACGGGGACGGGCGATGCTTCGCGGACGAAGCTCCGCGGGCGCTCCTTGAGCCCGCACCGCGCCGCTATCGATCGCGACATGGCGCTCGCGGAGTGAATGCGGACATCGGGACCGCGCTGCAGCCCTCGCGAGCTAGCTCAGCGCTGGGTCAGTGATAGTGCTAGAGTGGTCGCGCGGCATGTGAGACAGAGTGTCGGTGTGGTTGGGAGGGCGCGCGGGCGGCGGCGGGCCCTGCTGACCGCGCGCCATGGGCGAGGAGTACGCGCGCTCCCCTTGCGAGCGCTTCCCGGCGGCGGGCGCGTTCAGCGTAGCGCCGCCGGAGCGTCTCAGCCCGCCGCCGCCCGCGCCGCTGCCGGACCGCTTCTCGGCGTCGCCGCGGCGGGTGCGCCGGTGCGCGGAGGCGGAGCGCGCGCGGCGGCCGCGCTACGTGCCGCCGGCAGCGCACGTGCCGGTGGAGCGGTACGTGCCGCGGCCGCCGGCCCCTCTGCGGCCGCCGCCGCCGGTGTATTGCGGGCTGGCGTGCAGGCCTCCGCCGCCGGCGCCGCGCAAGTGTTGTGGGCCCGCGTGCCGCGAGGACATCGCGGGCTCGCCGCCACCAACGCGCTATGTGGAGTATGTGGGCGCTGCAGCGGCCAGGAGGCTCGCGTGCACGCCGCCGCCACCACCGCCGCCTGCGCTTCAGTTGCCCTGCGAGCCGCAGGAGCCGCCGTGTTGCGTGCAGGCGCGCAGACGGACACAGCCACCACATGATTGGTGAGTACCACTCACGACACTTACACATACACAATAACATTCATGTCAATATTGACATATCTATCTCTATCGGCAAAGCCAATAACGAGGCTAAACCGAGTATCAATAAGAACGGCTATCAATTTACCTAGTAGGCAGCAAGCTTAGTCATAAAACTCAAGAACATTCCAGTGGTGAGTTGGCAAACGCAATTGAAATAGAAACAGCGCATTAAAAATGCAAAGTTCTTCAATTTATGTCCTTTCGCTAGAAATGTATTCAGAATGAATTCCATTTCGCAATAGAACAATTTTACAAATCAGATAAACATAGGGTATAGCAGTGAATCGATCCGCGGACCGATCGGGTGGGTTTGGGTAGATAGAGGGTGAGCTCAGGCCTCGAAAGGGTTTTTAACGGTTAGCGATGACGCCGGAGGCTGTAATTGGTTAATATTGATAACGTGTGATTGATGAGCGCAGTACCAGCCTAACGATCGAGTCAACGTCTCTTGAACGCGCGTTAATAATAACCAGTTACACAAATTCGCTAGATAATTAATGAAAATGATTCACGAACATTGGCTGATCCGAGTACCTATATGTACCCATTTAGGTAAAAATACGAGTACTGACTCTTTCGTGTTTTTCTTATTCCCTGGGCGGATAATAATCAGAGAGGATTACAGCGATTAGGATTAATTTACGTGTATTATTTTAGGGGCGGCGAAACGGGTCAATGTACTTGTAACGTTGTAATTGTTAAGGGTGTTATGTCAATGACACAAGGGAGGTTCTGATCTACTCCTACATATTCATAGGACTGAAAAAGTATTCAATGAATTTTGTGAAAAGAACAGTCAAATTGAATTTGTGCAAACAAATAAGTTTTTTAACTCAGCAGTTTTTCTTTATGAAAGGTTATCAAACGTATTATGTTTTTTATTGAAGTAGAAAACCCTTTCTGGCTTGTCATTTGAAGCCAGTGAACGTTGAGAAGGGTTTAAAAAATACTTCTTTGAAGGATTCTTTTGTTTTTTGGTCACACTTTCACGATTTCGTAATGCTCAGACTGACAGTGTTGAGTGTCAGCCTGACTTTCGGCCTTCAGCATCGATTTTTTGAATAAGGTATTAAAAATGTTCGCATAGGATCGATAGGATGTACAACGTAATTGTGCATACACTTATTTGTAAAAAAAAAAAAAATTGACATATCCGTTTATAGTTTCTTAAAGAATTTAATTTAATTTAACGCTCTCCTCGATGCAAATCCCCATTCAGATTTGTTTGCGGATGCATGGTCAAAAGTTGTGTTTCAGTGTTTGTGTTTTTGTGAGAGTATGTGAATGTGTGTATTAATTTGTGTCTGCTAATATTTAATGTATTTAATGTAGGTCTAATTTAATGTTTTTATTTTTCTTTCTGTATCTTTAATTATTGTTATTGGTGTACCGCCGTTTTAATTAAAATAAAATAAATAAATAAATCAATCAATTAATATGAAAGATATGAATGGAGGAGGCCTAGGTGTCTGATTTTGTTAGTAATAAATAAAAAGAACAAATTTTCACTCAGATAGTTCCCACACCAGCGATTAAGGATGTCAGATACTTTTCCTTAGTTCCAAGTAAAGTTAGCCATAATATATTTCTGAAATATGAACTTAAAAGTGACTTAAAATAGGATAGGACCAATAGTGCTTTTCTCAAATCTCAGTAAAAGAGTTATAGACAGCTATTGTCCAGAACGTTCCATTTATATTAAGAGCTTGGAAAAGTACCAAAAGTTGGGTGATCTAGGTTGTTTTGCCTCAGTTTATTGCGTCTTAAATTTTAGGAATTCCTATTATTGCGAAGGAAATTGATACAACTAGCTTGCTTTTACTTAAAAATTAGTTTAATTAGATTTGAGTTAGCTGGGGATTTCTGTTTGTCCATATACTTGTAAGAGCTTGTTGTACTTGAAAATAGTAAATCAATTAGTTAATTGTTACATGTTTTTTTCTTAATTTATTCACATTAAAAGTTTGTTTAAAAAGTAGTTTTTTCAAAAAGAAAATATTGCCTAAACTGAAAAGTTGTTGTAGAAGTTAGCTTGATCCATCCTCATTATATATTTAATTGAGATATGTAACTTAATTTCCGAATTAAGGACCACAAAGTTACGCAACTCTATTAATTGGGTGACACTTTTCACTGATTTACTCGAGAAAACTTCAACATTATTTTGTGTTATATACAAAATAGATAACTTATAGACAAAACAGTCTATATTGAGGCTTCGTGTACAGAAACTATTTGTAAACCATTAAGTACTGATATTTTCATAGGACGAACCTAGACAGCGATTATTTGGTTAGACTATTAAACTACGAATTTAGCAAATACATCCTTATACGTCCCACTGCTGGGCACAGGCCTCACCTTAACTATGAGGTGGTAGGAGCCATACTCCAACACGCGGGCTCAGTGCGGATTGTTGGAGAGGTGAATGTAAGGCCAGTGATAAACCTTACCGTCAGATGTTATCAAGCCGCTTTTTTAGGCCTCTGACTTAGGCTTTACGACTGATATCTTGCGACGTCAGCCGGGACCAACTGTTTAACGTGCTTTCCGAAGCACGGAGATGCCCGAAAAACACATCACTTAATTTCGGTCGGGATGGTAACCCATCCATAACCCGACCTGACTGGCGTTGCCTAACATCGGATCGTTGCCGATTCGCTGCCGTCACTTAACCACGGGCATCTCTACTACGACGAATTTAACTTTCGTATTTTTTTTTGTAAAATCCTACTAATGAATGCAAAAGTTTGTGAGGATAATAACAATAACAATAATATATCTTTATTGCATAAAATAACAGTTTATCACAAACATAATTAAATTGAATCCATGCATTGCAGGTTAAGACAAATGAGCATCTATCAGAGGTCCCCAAACTAGGCTGTACCTGTATCTTGGGGAACCAGTAAAGAAATATATATATAACCTGTGTTTCCAATCAATTTTAAATTACAAACAGAAAATATACTATTTGAATTAAGAAGAGATTTATATTGAAATTAGAAACTGCACATAAATAAAAGAGACTTATGAACTTAAGAACATCAGTTTACCAGATCTTCAGTACTTGAATAGTCTAAAGAAAGAATGTATTTATGTATGTTTGTCACTCTTTCACACAAAAACTACTTTGCATAAAAACGGCTTTTAATGAAACTTTACAACAATACCATTTATAAAGATTTTATGTAATTTGGCTATAATAAATAACGATAACGCAGGCGAAGCCGCGGGCGGAAAGGTAAGCTAAAAAATAAGTAGGTATCATGAAGATATCATCACACAACATTGAATAAGAGTATTATCCCGAGCCAGTTAGTAAGGTTTTTTTTGTGTTACAAAATTCGTTACCACTAACACCCAGACTTAACAATAATATCTGATTCAATACCAGACATTTGTATCGGTGCGATAAATAAACCGGCGATATCCTTTGCGTTGCAACAGGCGCTTTCAATTTTATATTAATTTAGAGTAAATCAATTTAGATTTTCAAATATCGTAGTGGAAACTAGAAATCTATACAAATAATATGAAGATGAAAGATCTGATTGCTTGTTTGCATTAGGCTCCAGAACTACTGGGCCAATTTTAAAATGTATTTCTCTAATATGCTACTTAATCAGAAAGTTCTTTTTGCGCTATATTTTAACGGGAGAAACAGTCCACACGGGCAAAGCCCCTGACGGCAGCTAGTGTATTATATTTTTGTCATTTACTGCGAAAACAATCATGGTGTATGCATAGCCTTAAGCTCGTTTATTTTTTATGTTTTCCTGGTTTTTATGCGATATTATTCTTGGAGTCTCTTCTTATGTCTCGAAAACTTTTTAATGAAAGCTCAGAAACAATTTAATGTTTCTTTCTTTTCCTTTTGAAATATCCTTAGTTGGATAAATAACAAATTAAAAAAATGTTGATCCAAGTATGCCATCGTTTGAGACCACTTAGGATTTTCTTAGGTTCACTTAAATAAAATACTTTTTAGGTATTAAAAGTATTCAACAAAAAGTTCTTTGGCTAACAATAGGTAGGCATTTAAAACGTTATGGCTCTCAGGGCTGATTTTTGTGAAAACGTAAGTGAATTAATTACCTTTTTTTGTAGGAATATCTCAAGGGCTTCATTTCATTATAATTAGTGAGTAAGTAATTAGCCTATATACTGTCCCACTGCTGGGCAAAGGCCTCCATCATTGTAATCAATCATCATTTTATCGGGACTTAAAATTTATTAAGTTTTACCTATACCTACTCCACTCCATCACATCCACAGTATAAATAGTTAAGTAACATAATTCAAGGAAAATTCGAAAAATAGATTAAATTGTAATAAAGTAGCAACACTGATTATAGATTTACACTCATAAGTAGATTCTGAATGATTCCGACCGCCGCGGTGCGTGAAATGAACGAGGGTCCATACTCCAAATAATCATTACGCTTCCCTTCCCGCTTAGATCAAAGGTCAACTATTGCTCTATCGTGTTATGTCACTTTGTAATGGTGATTTTCATTTTTGAAGTGAAGTCCCAATTTATTCTTTAGAAGTTTTTATAAGTAGACAGTGTTTTTATACGAGCAAAATTTGTTGATGGAATTTATTGGTGTAATTTGAATAATTTCATTCGGATAAAATAATAGTAAAATCGAACACTGAAATATCACTCTGTGGCAGTCTTATGACTGCACACTTATGGTACTATTTGGAACCGAGCTGCCGACTGCAACTGCCGACAGAACGTGCAGCGTCCCATTAATATCTATGTCACTGTGACAATGGGACGCTGCACGCTGTCACTTGATGGTGCAGTTGCAGTCGGCAACTCGGTTCCAAATACCTTTGTCCATCAATTCTTCAAAACTAATTCGGTTACCCATAACAGACCTATCATATGCGAGCTACTCGTAGAAGTGAGTATCTACGTCTAGTGAAGTCATTTTTCTTCTAACTAATAAATACTTAATTGTAGATACTCCTGATTCACATGTCGTTATCTGTGCTTGCATATCTTTTATACAGTGCCGCGAATTAAACACCAAGAACACGTGGTGGTATTCCTTAGAAGATAAAGTACATAATAGCATGACTATGACGACAAAGTAGCAAGTTATCGTTTTCATCACGATTTGATAAGGATGGGTGTGTTCCTATGACAAAATACTGTTTCAGTGTTATGGCGGTCGTGTTGTTCGTTTTTGCATTCTTGTGTAATTAAGTATGTAAAAGTTGTGAGTGCCTTAGAGTAAGTGAAGTGAACTGGAGTGAATTGTTTATTAGATGACATCGGAATCTGTTTATTAGAAGAGAGGCGAATTTTCTCGGGGATTATGCATAAAAAGTAAGTTACTTCTATAGTCTTTAATAACTACGTTGACAGATGAAAGTACAAGGTTTTAGTTTTCAGCTGCATTCAAAATAGAACACCATTTGATTAATAATGATGAAACACAACACTAAACCATAAAGATAAATAATTGTAAAGTAGGTCGCGCTTGAGTGTTCAGTAATGTTCACGCACTTGTTAGGTAGTAAAAAAATTACCTAAATGCTTATAGAACTGTATTTAAAAAAAATATCTCGTGTAAAACGAGGTAGTAAAAGAAGTGTTGACTAAGTAATGTTGTGACGGGCTGGCGGGAATCTGTCGTTTTCTAGACCATAATTGATATTAATGATGTATACACAACTACACAAACTAAAATAGTAAAATAGTAACTATAAAATAAGTACACAACTAAATATCAAATGAGATAACCGCCGCTATTTATTACAACGCTCACAAATATTTAAATAACTTTCGCATGAATAGAAATCATGTTATGTAACATAAAAAGATACAAATGGATTTTAGGACAAAGAAAGCAGTGGAGGTAAAAGAAATTATCCTGAGTAAAGTAGCAAGGTGGGTGATTTATCGATAGTCGACTGGAAAGTACTAAAGTAGTGAAGAAGCAAAATAGCTAAATAAAGAAGATAAATGAATTACTTCGTTTTGAGCCCATTTGCGCTGAACGATGCTGGATCGCATTATTTATAAATAATAGTCATCGGCTAAATGAAGAGGCGTATTTGCAAATTATTTTACCTTGTTTTCAAGAAATCTGATTCTATTATCAGTAAACTTTGTAACGATGCCGTTTCGTTAGAACTTCCACGATGGCTGGAATCTTCATAACGTACTGGCCATCAATTTTATTCTGTACCTGTCCTTTCAAATTTTTTTTATCGTTTCACGTTCCCTGTTCAGCATTTTGAGGCATTCCCACCAAAACCATCGTACTGAACAGAGCTTGCGAGCATTCTACCAGATTACCAGTAAGTATAAGTTTATATTACGTGATAGTGATTACTTTAAATACTTTAAATAATCAATTGTAACAGTAGGTATATATATTATATGAGTAAATTGTTTACTTTTATTTTACTGAAACTTAGTTTTACAAAACCCCGCCGTAAAGATTTCTGCTTCACCTAGTGGTTGACTAGTAGAGAATGCCTTTAGGCATTAAGTCCGCCAATTGTACTTTTCTTTGTGCAATAAAGATTAAATAAATAAAATAAATAAATAACAGTTAAAATGTAACAGGAACCCGTGTATCGGGTTCTTCTTTCCTTCCTATACTTTTTCCCTGATGATGATGTCTACCATGCCGACACGGCTACGGCGACTGCAAATGATTCAAAGGGCTCCGCTGGTGAGCCCGAATGTGACCGACGTAGCCAATCTTAGCGGTGAACGTTCGCTCGCATATTCCAGATACCGTTCTCCCTTTTACCTTACACAGTAAACAAGTCTCTGGGTTGGCTGATCTTTTATTCACTATTCCATAACTACATCTACTCCTTAATAAGTGTGACGAATCCCGGCGCTCCGGCTCCTGTATTGCTGGCCAGCAACGGGGATTTCGCCACAACTTTACGTTATTAGAGTAAGGTCTAACATAAGAGCTGTATAATGAGATCAGGGAAACCTTGATCAAAACGTCCAACTAGATAGAAGATAATAATATAGATTACAAATTATCTCAAGTAAGGTTGTACGTTCATCAACATAAGCGAATGACCTACTTAAATAGTTATTTATCATGGAATCAATTCTCCAGATAATCGCTGCTCGTAAAAGTAAACATGTCTAAGTACGAGAAACATAAGCGTGACTTTCATTGCTGACTGTACCTACCTTATCATGGCCGAATGTCCACAACTGAACGTGGCCTCATCCCTTTGGATACCTTCGACCTACGACCTTAAAATATTCGATCTTTGGTTTTGTCAGTGGGTGTTTCACGAACGACAGAATACGTAATAAGCGTCGTTTACCTTAGTATCCTCTATTTTAGAACTTTGCTGCCCAAACAGCCATCAGTTCTTGGCCTTGCCCATTGCCACTTGAACGCAGGGCTAAGTCGGTTGCTTGGTTCTGCCACGAATTTTCTTATTATCATTAGTAGTAAAAAACCGAGCATAGCTCTCTCTATAGCTCATTTAGTTGCCATGACCTGTCTTTTGGGAATCAACACGTTCAAATAAATGAATTTAGGCGACCTTCTGCAAATCTTTTAAGGGCGTCGCATTTTTGTAGATTCTAGTGATTGTTTCATTAAATTCAATTAAAAGTACAAATTCCTATCCTTTGTTTTTCTTGCATAAGTACTTACTTTATAAAAACACAATGATTGTCCAATACTTAACATTTAACACTATGCTACTACTATACTTCCATTTGATATATTCATCACAGAAATCTCACAAAAATACGTTTTCGATTTATTCGATTTCTATTCGCTTACGCCTTACCCGTAGAAGTCGTACAACACATTATTGTGTCAACTGTACTCGTATCATTCGACACTCTATGTATGTAAGGCTATTCTCAATGATTAACCAACAGATAGATAAGGTCCACTGATGGCAGGATTAAAAACCACCCACTAATAATGGAGTAAGCTTATCCCTGTCTTAAGAATGAATATTCAGAAAGGCCATTAAAGTACTTAGAATTAAATGAAGTTTTGTTCGATTGTTGGAATTATTGTGGAGAGATTTGTGTGCATTATTTAGAAATGTATATTTCAAGGATGTTTTTGTTTTGTGATCTTGTCTATTATGTTATTGTGATTAATATAGTTAGTCATCAGAGTAATTCGCAGGAACAATGCTATGAGTTCGTAAATCCTTGTTCCAGTAGACGCGGCGCGGTGTTTTGCACGTTGCTTGAATCGATTTTAATACCCATCTTTCCATACTTTTAACTATATTTCCTTAACAGAAGGCCCAAAACTGATAACAGAATCAACACGCTTCGCCCTATAAACAACAGGCCATGAATAGGTACGCTTCTGCGTATATATTATTTTTGCAGCGCCCTGCGACTCCGTTCACAAGTCCCAACTTCGTCAAGTTAATTCCTAATCCCTGCCAGGGAAGTGGTACCGGAAGCTCACTGTGCCCCAAGCGACGCATCCAGTCTCTATGGCTTAGCTTAGTTCAGCTGATTACAGGTCGCGCGAAATGGACGCCGCTTAGGGTTGGCAGGTGGCCGGAAAATCTAGGGATTTTTTAGAATTTGCGTCTGGCTGTTGTTTAGTAATTTACACTTTACTGCCCGATAATTCTTTTATTACATAAAGTTTCGATTATGCTTATGATTTAACGGAAAATAACATCATAGTTTTTCGTAATCAACCCATGCAATAAGTTGAAATAAGTCACCAGGGCAAAGAAGATGTACATACAATCTAAAACACCGTTTTGAACCGTTTTAATAAATTTACTATTTAGTATATTGACTGGATGTTTTATATCGTAATATACGAAGTAATTAACGTAGAAACTAAATGCATCCATAAATAGACGTATATTTATTTACCTATTTCAGTTTTGCTAGATATATAATATTTTTTTATCTACGTAAAAGTTAGTGAGGATGTATGTGTGTGTGTATGTTTGTTACTCTTTCACGCAAAAAGTACTGAACGGATCACCATGACGGCAACAGTCATAGTTGGGTTCAACACAACACAATCTTTGTGGTGTTTTTGCCGTTTGTCGTACTCATACCGTCGCTGATTCTGTATAATAAAAATTGCTGCATTTTAATTAGTCTACTTGAATAAAGATATTTTACTTTTGATTTTTATCAAATTGTTAAAGGTGAATCTGGCAACCCTGACGCCGCTATTAACAATACATGCGTAGGCGATGCGATGTGCATAGGATTATGTGTGGTAATACGATCTGATGAAGCGTATGGACCGATATGCTGATTAAATTATGATGTACATTTACATATTGGCTAGTGTAAATTGACATGTAGCATATGCATATTATACTGGATGATTTTTTACCGTAAGCGAAAAATATTACATATTTTATTAAATTATGTCATATTTTTCGCTATATTGGTGATTATGGAAAGTAAGTGGCACCTATTGGTGATTATGGAATTTGCACTTGCAACTATCCAAGTTTCTACTATGGTAGTGTCATACCGATAAACATTCTTCAATAATTCTGAATACTTAGTTATTTAACTGAACTGTGGTTTAAGTAGAATAATGAATTGGTCCACATCTACGAAAAATGGTTAGTTTTTAGATTGTATGTACCTGCGAGAATGGATCTAGTGGCGTAAGCAGAAAATATTCATACCGCTTTGCATCGTAGTTATTAATATTGTACTCCGACTATCGGCCAAAATAAAACTAGTTATTTATGAATTTGGGAAACAATATTCTGCCAATACACATACATGAATATTAGCCTTATGTGTATCCAGTCATATTGAATCATATCAACACGGTTTTGAATTTCACCCCGAGCTTAGTTCTGCCGTTTTACGCAAAACAAAAATATGTATTATATTGCCGCAATTTTTTGTTATCCTCCGTGAAACATAAAGGAATACGCATAATTATATATTTTTCATATGTGACTATGGATAGAACCAGTCAAAATTATCAGATGATGTTATAAATATTCAGTTGCATTTCTGTATAATATTTTAAAAATATAAGATATACGTTTATAAAGAAATGAACTGTCCGTCAGCGGCTTCGCGAGCGTATACTATTTCATAACATACCATCACGACTTTATCCCAAACGGGGTAGTCAGAGGCAAGTGAGTGTTGCCGTCATGGTGAACAGAACACTCAAAAGCCCAGTCACCAATGGTATTAGAACCCAACGTGGAAGGTCGTGAGCCTTCCGCCGGGTCGATTTGGTTTTTTATCAATGTTTTCCATCACCGGAGAGTTAGTCGGAAATTAAATAATGAACACAAAGATTTTGGTTCTGGCCAGATTTGAACTCGCGACCACACGATCCGCGATCCGAGTTGGAGTGCTTAACCAAGGCCACGACGCTCTCATACACTATACTATTTCACTCGTCAAATAATAGCCTAAATTTAAAAAAAAATAGTCTATGTTACTTCCTGATAATGGAGCTTTATTTTGTTGAAAGAATTTTTAAAATCGGTCCAGTAGTTTCGGAGCCCATTCATTACGAACGAACAAACAGTGAAATCTTTCCTCTTTAAAATATTAGTTTAAATGTTTGAAATACAATGTTAATCGATCACATAAAATTAAACTTTACGATCTGAATATTGGTGGTGCTGTTATGATATGTAGTTTGAGTTTACAGATGGATTGTTTGATGCCTACCTACCTAGGTGGGTCTAATTGTAACATGTGGTTATACGGCGTGAAGTGGTAATCCACGGATTAGTTGGTCTAATGCTGATTAATTTACTAACACAAGTGAACGTGAGCAATCATAGGTAATTAACACTAACTTTACAAATGAATTGAATTTTGTAATTAAAACGACTTGTAACTTGTAAGTATTACTTTTATTAATGAAAGTAGGTCATAAGAAAAATTTAACATTGAAGTCAAACGTAAACATTTAACACTAAATAAAATACGACTGGCCTGTTCACGTTGTTGCAATGGGTAAGCGTTCTGCCTACCGAAGGTCGTAGGTTCGAACCCCACCCAGTACAAACAATCATTGTGACGATCTTTGCGTTTTTTCTGATTTAGAAATATTTAAGTATGTTTATCAGTATTTGGCATCCATAGAAAACCTTGCTTAGTGTGGGCTCAGATAGCTTGTTTTTTTCATAATAAATCGATGACAAACAAACATGTGAAAAACCTCATTATACACGGTTGCTGCAGCCTATGAACATAATATGTCACACCGAAGGTGTCAGTCACGCTTTTCCCGTGTTTGCCACCTTTCTATAAATAGTTGCTATGGCTCTGGGGCCTTATCAAAAGAGCGTAGCGAACAATTTTGTAATATGATCTTTCAATTTCAGCCAGTTATCGGCTACCTGGCACCAACGCATATTCTAGGCGGATATTTAGGTACCTACGCTCAAATTGGTTGCTACTTACAGTTCAGGGAATTAACTTGATAAGCGATGGTCATAAGGCCCCAGAATCTTTCACATTACCTACTTTATTTGCTTTTGTAAAGGTTTCACAAGTTAGCACATTTACTAAGTACAATCATTACGCATTTTACGAGAGCACATAAACATGTAGACACTTCAGACGCGACCTACTTCACCTTTTTGTGTCAAATTCCACGTTGCTTCCAGTTTTATTTATTTTGCAGTAAACTCAAATACGACGCCACTTTGAGGGTTTCGAAATTTTTCCTTGTGTCCTTCAAAGGTTACTTGGGTCGTTATAAAATTTTCTTTTATAAAAAATAAACAGTTAAAAACAGCAATAATACATTTCTCACTTTACATTCATACATCACATTTTAATGTTCTCAAATATTTATCATTCCTTTTAAGATGTAATGGATTTAAAAAGTATTAAAAAGATTGTCATTATTTAGTAATTCTCTAAAAAACTAATTCAATTTTACAGCAAATTTTTTTTAGAAAGACTGATAAAATAAATATTTGCATCGTGAAAATGTAAACAAACAGTATCGTTTTATGTCAATGTTTGCTAACTTCAAACTCGTATGCGTGAAAATATTAGGTTTCATTTTTACTTTTAGAGCAAGCCGACTCGAGTCAAGCCTTCAATATAGATTTTCGTACGCCTGTCTATAGTTATGAACTCACGTCTAAATCTGAATCTGAAACCGTGTTTGCTTCTTACTAGAAATGTTACATTTAAGAATCTAAAAATGATACAAACCTAGAATATCTTTGAGAAATCGCACGCACTATTTGATCTATTACTTGATCAGTGTCGTATGGGAAATATCTCAGTTATCTTTCAAATTACATTAATTTAATTTAAATTACACGATCAAAATTCAGTTTAGAAGGTTTTGTGACGGCTCAGACACAATATCCCCTATTTAATAGTAGTTTGGATTTTGTGATTACCAAACTGTTTATTCGAAATCACGGTTAGGTCAGCCAAAAGATGTCCACTGCTGGACATGGGCCTCCACTAAATAATTCCCGAGGGACCGGTTGCAATCGGCCTACATTCACCCGAATACTGTTTACATGGTTGTATGTCGACCTTACGAGGAGGCTTCAGTTCAGAAGGGTCCATAATTAATCCAAAACTTTTCTGGTCGATCAGACATTACTCTGAGATTTTATTTTACTTCAGATGTCATTACTAAATATCTGGGTTATTATCAACGAGGTCCGCTAACACAAAACTAAACTGAGTTGGTACTACAGGTTGCAAAGGCTGGTATTATGGCTGATTTATATTTATAAATTAAGTGTACCTATAATAATACACTCAAATAGACATTAAAAATCAGACACCAAACAAACCTAAGGCATTATAACTAACCATTTCTACTGCGGGCCAGTCAGTTAGGCAATCAGTACAAATAACTTGCGGTTACATGTTTAATTTCCCGAGGGCAACGCGGAGCTACTGGCGGCACATATGCTTTTGTCTCTTAAATTGTATCATAGATATTTTACACTGTGCCACTGCAGGCTCAATGCCTCTGCAAATTGAAACAAGTCATCGCTACAGTTGATGGGTATTGAATTACTCCATTAATCACTTCAACTAAAGCATGCTCTAAGACTACACTACCACAGTGAAAGCAGTGCAGTAGTTAATTTTGATTTATGCCGGGATAATCACTACGCTTTACACTGTAGGTTGGTGATTCCAAACTCGGGCTATGTTCAGAAAAATCTAAAACATATTTTTCCCGACTCGGTTTTTAACCCATGACCTTCAGGGCTTCGGCCGAGCGCTTTTAACACTTGGCTTGATAAAAATAATAAATACAAAATCTAGCTACCAGAAAATTTAATAACTTCATCTGTCTAGCTTACTAAAGCCAGCTTGCGAAGATTCGCATAAATTCTTAAGCGTCCAACTTTAAAGTTAAAATTTCCAAGAATTCCCGTGTATAGTCAACTTTGTACATTACTTGAAGTGTCGCAGTGAATATTGAAGAAATGAATTGCAGAACTTCTGAAGAACTTAGAAGTAAGATGCAGTATTAGTGTAAAGTAGTAGATTAATCTAGTCCAGTCCAGATACGAAGCGCTTGATAAGGCTGATCGATGTGCATTGTGCAGCAGAGGACGGTTAAAACGAAGAAACTGCTGCACATCGTTTGTCAAGATTAGCCATAAAGTTTGCATGTTCAAATAAAAGCAGCAATAGATCTTGTTCTGTTAACTAGATCTAACTGGGCAAAGCAAAATCAACAATTCCTGGAAAAATCCATCGTAGTTTTATACGAAATACCGTTCATTTAACAAATTTCATGATTTTACTTTTCTCTACATACATGACTATTTTCCAGATATCGTGATGGCTTTTACCATTTGAATGATTAATTAAAACCCTGTCGTCAGAGATTCATAAATTGCCTATCAGTACGTCTACCACGAGTTACCACTTTAAGTTTACATTAACGTTCGCGTAAAAAATGTATTTGATTTTATTTATTTATTTATTGAATGCCACATGGTACATAAAAGATCTAACATTAATTAAACAGGACATTACATATGGCACAGTGTAAGGGCACTGCAATTATACGCACATGACGCCACTATGTTAAAAATAAAAAACTAAAAAAGAGATAGACAAAATAAGCTGTTTGTCTGCGAAAAATTCGATATTGTCATGTCATCCCAATTAATTTTTTTACGCGAACGATAACGTCAATTTGAAGTGGCAACTCGTGGTAGACGTACTGAGCCTTTAAAGTGATTTAATTTAAAACAGCTTTCATTGCTATAGCAACAGTGATGACAAAATAATTTTTTCAAAGCCTATAATCGGAAAATAATATACAAATTATAATCATTGCTATGTACAAGGTCTCATGTTAAAAGACGAGACAACAGAGAGTGGTTAACCTGGTCCCCGTATGAAATTCTGGTAATCCGTGACATGATATGTTATAAGAATTCCAGGAATGTTGATTTAAATATTTTTACGAAAAATACCGTAATAGGTATATCACTAATGAGATGTTTTGTTGTTGCCCATCATCCCTTACAGGAAATAAATCGTTTTATTCACCTTGATACAATAATGAGTCTCTGTGGAAGAAAGTGAATTAAAGAATGTAAATCTCATTTATTGGCACGAGCTTTAACGAGCGGAATAATTTGTAAATTTACCGTGACTTCACATAACGATTATTCCGATTCAATGAAGGCTAATCGTGTGTTACTTTCGTTTCTAATTGGGGAAGGAAATCCGAATATATTTCCAGGAACATTTAGTTCGCAGGTTCTTGTGCTGATGCATAGAACTAGTTTATTTTCGGTGACGGTTTTTTGAAACATAGTATATTTTATATCGGGGGACTAAACGAAGCCATAATATGCTAGAGGTGGTTTGACATCCGAGCGTGCGAGGTGTATTTGTTACACCAATGAACAGAGGACAGTTACAGTTTCAGACTAAAATCTAGTCATAATCATGGGAAATTGCAAGTATAGGGATGTTTTAAATGACATACGTTTGTAATTACATGAAATACAAACAAAAACCATTCTAAATCTGAAAGAGACATACTAACTTTAACTTTTATGTGTGATTACCTACATACTAGGCTTTAACCTAGTTACCAAGCTAGAGCACCTATTCCTACGTTTGACATTGTTTTTCTTTACTACTGCCATCTAGTAACAACATTGGACCAAGAGCTTAACGAGAGTTCCGTAGCAAGTAGATTCGATCACTGAAATTAAGTAATCGCTACTACAAACGGGTTGCGTGCGAATTAGTGATCAGAAAGCCAGTATATTGACTTTGGGAATCGATCCTAGAGCTCCGAAATTCCTGTAGAGTATTGAAACCACGTTATCCTGGTAGAAATAATGTGTTATACGTAAAATAATAATGCGTAATTGACTTCCACGTAACACCTAAGTGATATAATATACATATGAAAATATTTTCAGACGAATAGGTATATCTAGACAAACCAGATACATTATAAATCAAAATAACCTTATACAGGGTTGCTGAACGTCTGTAACCTGTTGAAAATTAATTAAAAATGTACTAGTGTAAAAGAATTGTTTCAATTTACTCCTGAGCAATTAATCCGAGTGGTTCTGTCGACGATAAACCCCAATTAAAGTTGTTTGCGGGCATCTGATCGGGTTGCAGGAAGTCTCCATTCTTTCAGTTTAATTGGTTGGATCTGTAAACGTCCATTTTAGAGTCATCGTTAAATCGTGGGCGCTCGAAATTAAAAGCAATCTTGCAAAATAGTTCGGTAAAGAATGAATGCAGCTTTGTTACTAAGTAATAGGACCCTGTGAAGTAAACGATTATTATTATTTTCCTGTTTATTTATGAAATCAACCTTTGATTAGTTTAAAATGAAGCACACATAAGGTTCTATTTGCTATTGTGTGACCATTAGACTGGCCTGTTGGTGCAATGGCAGCGATCCTGCCTTTAGCTTCCGAGGTCGTGGGTTCCATCCCCACCCATGACAAACATTTGTGTTTCATTAACATTTAAGTATGTTTATCAGTCTCTGACATCCATAGTACAAGCTCTGCTCAGTTTGGGGTCAGATGATCATGGTGTGATTTGTACCGATATTTATTTATTTATGATTGAAACCTTTCTGATTTTAGAACAACATTTAAGAAGAAGCTTAAGATCAAAAACAAAAATCTTCTATACTACACATCTCTCTTTCTATACCTATTTCACTTTTTAGAAATGAAAAATAAATGAAACATATCTAAAGAAAGAAAACTAGAAAAAAATAAATTTCGGACCTTGATGATTTCGAGCGGGGATCGAACCCGCGTCTTCCACTATTATCAAAAAGACGAGGGTTCGATTCCCGCTCGAGATCATTAAGATCCGAAATTAGTTTTTTTCTAAAAATCATAATCATTTAATCATTAACAAGGAACATGGTACAAAGATAAAGTGCGGTCGCCAAGCAGAAAGAATTTCGTACATTAACCTGTTATCTCCTGTGTCTGTCGCTCCCGCGCAAAATATTTTGCGTCACGCTCGCACGGTTCAATGCCCGGCGTCTAAGGGCTTGCAAACATTTTACCGCGAGAGTAAGGTCTGTTCTTTTCCTCACGCTTTCCTTGACATTTTTGAAAATGGAATGTCGTTCGGTATTTTTCAAAATAACGGACGACATTCCATTTTTGGCGGCAAATGGGCAACTACATTTGTTGCAATATTTAAACGCGACGAATCATTGTAAGCTAATTTAATGGAAAGTAGTAGCTCGGGTACCGCAGAATCTGATTCAAATTAGGGAGGTTATTAAAAGTTTATTTGATTGATGACCAAATTGTAATTAATGTAAAAAAAAACTCATTTAAATTTTCTTATTTGTACATTATGCTTAAAATAAATAAAAATATCCCTGGACATTAAAATAAATATCCCTGGACATTATTCCACACAGCGCCATCTAGCCCCAAAGTAAGCTAATTAAAGCTTGTGTTATGGGATACTAGACAACGGATAAACATACTTAAATACATTTTCTTTTGTAAATACATACTTATTATACATAGGATACACCCAGACCAGTACAAACAGACATGTTCATGCACACAAATGTTTGTACTGTGCGGGGATCGAACCCGCGACCTCTGGTGTAGTAGCCAACTTCTTAACCATTACACCAAGTCGGTCGTCAAAATATATAGTTATAGTTTATAATACATATTATCCTTATGCTCTATCATTTTTTAAACATAGAATAGTTATTGGTTTTTATAGATACTCTAGCCCCCGATCTACTTTAAACTTGAAACGAATCCAGTCATAAATGAAGCCAATTTTAAAATTAAAAAAACATTGATTCAAAAATCAGAATAAAGGTTTAACGAAGATTGTATCCTGTTAATTGTGGTTAAGAAAGTTATTAATTTATTATAAATAAAATATGAATGAACGCGCCAAACAACACACCTCTTGTCATGGTCGCGAAGTAAGGATAAATATCCCTGTGTTACGAGGTACCAGACAAGGAATTAGGCCAGGGGCGTCTCCCAGCACACCCAGCTCAGGCCAAGTTAGAAAAAATCATTTCCTGAATTGACCTGACCGGGGATCGAACCCGGGACACTACGGAATTAAAGGCGAGAAACCGTGCTCCAGCGCACTACGCCAATCGTGTCGTCATTATCTATTGATTGGCATTTTTTTCAGACCTAATTCAAATCAAATCAAATCATTTATTGCAAACTAAGTGTACATAGGTTGGTCCATTATGTTTAGTGCTTACAACTTAGTTGCTCTTTTCGAGCACTGCAACTTAGGCAACATGCTATCTAAGTAATTATAGTAATAATACATAACTTACATTATAACAATTATAAACATTTAAATAACATTTAAATAGATAACATTTTCAGGAACACATAAAAATTACAAGTAATTATATAGGTATATTATATTTCTGAATAAATCAGTCTTAAATTATGCATATTTATATTATTACATTTTTATATTAAACAGTTATTTTTATTTATATTTATTTTATATATTATATCTTTATTATTATTGCAAAGTTGTGTTGAAATATGCATTAACTGTGTAGAACCATTTGTTTATTAAGAATTGTTTAAGTTTTTTAGTAAATAGTGAAAGTTTTTCTTCTGATTTTATATTATTAGTTAATTTGTTGAATATTCTTACAGACATGGACTGTTATAAAGCATTTTAATTCTACTGGGTGGCAGGTATAATCTATGTTTATTACGCGTGTTTCTGTTATGGGTTTCGCTGACTTTTGTGAATTCCCGGTAATTTTTGAAAACAAATATGCAAATATCATCTATGTAAATGAAAGGAAGTGTAAGATTTTTGTAATTAATGAAATATGGTCTGCAACTGTCGGTATTTTTTTAAATGGGCTAAAATTCTGATGCATTTTTTCTGAAGTATGAATATTTCAGTGGCATTAACACTATTTCCCCAAACAATGATTCCGTACCTTAACCAAGAGTCTGCGTAGGCATAATATGCTGAGAGCGCAGTCTATGTTTGTGCTGTACTTAATTTCAAAAAATGCTGATATAAATCGTTATAATTTGCTTTTAATGTTTTCTATATGGCATTTCCAGTTTAGATTTGTGTTTATATTCATTCCCAATAATTTAAATTCGCCAACTGTTTCTATCAATTTGTTATTATATGTAATATCTATGTCTAATGCGGCTTTTGCGTATGGTCTAAATTGTATTGCTTTAGTTTTATTCAAATTAAGTTGTAAATTGTGATCTTCTAACCAATTGGATATTTTTGATAGCCTTTCTCGCATTAAGGGGATAGCGTCAGATTTCTGTGAACATTTAATTAAAATCGAAGTGTCATCAGCAAAAGGTACCGGCAATGCTACGTCTCTATTTAATACTTTTGGTAAGTCGTTTATATAAATTAGAAACAAGATACATCCAAGTACACTTCCTTGTGGAATAGAGCATGTCAACGCTGTTTCTTCTGATTTAATGTTATTGATTGTGTTATTCTGTAGGTTGTGATATTCTATTTGTGCTATTTGTTTTCTATTATGCAAATACGATTGAAACTATTTGTAGGCTGGCCCACGGATACCGGAGTTATATAATTTAGTTAGTAGTATTTCATAGGAAACATTGTCATACGCTTTTGACATATCTAAAAGCAAGCCTAATGCATGTTTTTTATCATTTATGTGTTTAAGTGCTGCCTGAATGTATTTGAAGACTGCTAATGTCGTTGATCTCGATTTTCTAAAACCGTTTTGGCTGTCATCTAGGATTTTAAACGTTTCTAAATATGCATTAAGCTGATTGCACATCGCTTTTTCAAAAAAGGTTGTCAGGGCGTGGGGGCCAGTGGAGGCCTTACATTTATTTGTTGGTTAAAGTTATAACTATGTATATAACTGGTATAGCTGGTATTGATTCGATTCAGACGGTCACTTCAAAGATCCTTTGAGAATTTTGAAGTCACCTTGAAAGCGCATTCGCAAATCGAGTATTACTTTCTCAGAAGTGTATTCGCAAAGCCAATTGAATTTTAAAGAAAATAAGCTGCTCTATTAGAACAAAATGAACTTGATATTTAGAAAGGAAGACATTTTTTGCGATATTGTGTAAACTAAGATGCGGTTTAATTTTGTGAAGACCATAGAAAATCCACAGGTCGAGCTATTCAAACTCAAACTCAAAATGAATTAAAGATTTCATAATTGCAATGAGTGTGGTGTTGTGACGCCGAATAGAGCCGACTGTCAATAACTATAACTAGGTCCAGCTGTTTGAGTGCCTTATCGTTTACGACTTTTACTTTATGGATGTTTGTTTGACAGCAATCGAGGGCGGCATGACGTCAAACTTGTTTAAGATTTATTGCGAGTCCGTTATGATTAATATCCGTGCTATCTGCGGATCCCTGCTCCCGTTCATTATTCAAGCCAACTCGCTTGACATTGCCGCCGCAAATTGCGGTCGAGTCCTTTTCAATCTATTGTTTTTGCTCCTGAATCAACACTGCGCCTGAAAAGAATTTATGAAAACTTAGCTTTGCAATGGAAATGTTTTGTTAAAATTGTTTCGAGAGCTGAACCATTTTCATTACGCTGTCTATGTTTGTAGCTTTATTTTTTATTACAGTTACTTGCTATTTGATTGGATTTAAAACTCTTTGTGATTGGGACTCTCTTCTATAAAATGTTTTTTGAATGCAATTTAGAGGGGGGTTCTATTTTATGTGACTAGTAAAAGTCGTTCATGACTTAAAAGTAACGACTCTGATAAAAGTTACTGGCGTAAGTGCTTGCTCATGTGGTGATTTCTTTTACTGGCGAGATTCTTTAATGGATACATCGATTTTTTTCTCTTTGTGTTGTATTGATACGTTTTTTCTTGGAAACCCCGAATGCCCTTGTCCTCGTCCTCGACCAAGTCACGTCACGTCTGGTTTGTCTCAACCACTTTAAGTGACTACGGCCTCCTTATTTCAGTAATTTCGGTATTTCTACCATGCCAGGAGTTTAAACCAATGAGAGCCGCTATTTTCTGTGTGAACCGCGTTGACGTTTTTGTATGGGATTTCGGTACAGCGCCCCTAGTGATTAAAAATGGAACCAGAAATGGCATACAAATTTCTGAACGCAACGATATCTGTTTACGTGTTGGAAACTCAAACGGATATCAGTATGTCTACTATGATAGACATATATGATTTGGTTTCGTAGCGGATTCCAAAGCGATGTATAGCCCGGTCCATACTAGTTGAGACTCCTTGTTTTTTTAAGTCGTGAACATTTCGTGTTCTGACGATACTAATTAAATGCACTTGTAACATGCGCTGGTTATAGTTTGGAATGAAAGCGAGTATGCTCACTAGATAAATATGGATGGCTTTGTGCTTAAATTGAACTATCGTTCTTTGTTTCAAACAATGTTATCTACCAATTATTTATATTTGAAATAACTAAAAGCAAATCGTATAATTAACAGCTCTATTATGAAAGTGGTTAACAATATGATTTGTGTCTGGGATAATGTGGTTGCTTCGTGAACTGAAAGTTATTGTTTTAAAATGATTGTGGTTTAATATTGTGTTTACTGATTTAGGGGTCGTTATAGCTGAATTGAGTCCAATTTTATCAAATTAATTGGAATGTGATAGTACTTCCAGTGCACCTATTATGAAAGTAATTCTAGGCTAATTGGTAGAAATAAAATGATTTCATAAAGTAAAGACAGTATTAAAAGTGACAGGATTGAACTAGGACTTGGTAATCCTAGTTTTTAAACAATATAAAGAAAAAAAAAGCGTGACTAGCGTGTTGTCCCGGATTCGATTCTAAGTCGGGTCAATCCAGAACAAACTTTTCTAAATTGGCTCGGGTCCGGGCGTGCCGAGAGACGCGCCTGGCTGACGTCCTTGTCTAGTACCTCGTTACACAAAGATATTCACACCCCATATTCCAGACCATGACAATTAGTGTGTTGTCAGGCGCGTATTTATATTGAATACTGATGCTATATTATGTGAAATGAAGCAGAGTTGCAGCTACACTTGTAAGTGCTGCTGCGAGTGACTTTGCAGAATTCGGGAGCCTTCACACGCCACCACGATCGGGCTAGGCATGGCTCATGGCATTGTCGGGATTTCGTAGAATACCATGCAGCTAGTTTCGCATAAACTAGACCTCATTTGTTCCAACTAAGACTGGCCCTCTGTCGCTCCATGTACTTGTGCGCGATAATTACCTACCAGCCGCCGGGTCTTGGAAGACTCATTTATTTTTGGCAGTTGTTTGTCGACAGCCGCGTCGCGCATTCGTACGCGAATCTTGCGGTTGAGATGACGTATATGTAATGAATGACCAAGGACATTTTTATCGAAAGAGATAGCCCTGGCAATATATGCCTGACACATGACAGCACGCATTTAAAAATGACATAATTGTAAATTTTCTATGGTGTCATTTATCTGTTTCGTAGTAACTATTTAGTAATCTGTGCCTCGGCTTTGGGGCCCTGTCTGTGTGAGTGTGTTAGTTTTTTGTGCTAGCCCTGTAAGTGTAGAGCTCTTTCTAAAGTGATTAAGAAGCAAGTAGGTCCCCTGAAAGTAAGTTGTCGTGAACTTCAGAGGCCCTGTTTCGCCCTCGCGCCGTTCGCGTCCGCCGGGCGCTCGCTTACAAATCTTCGATACTAACAATGATGTTTAATGTAAATGAAATTTGGTTTCGTAAAGGGCCCGGGGCTAAGAAGTTATAATAATATTTAGTCAGCCTTCCACAGATGCTGCCTAAGGATTATTTAAAATAAAAGAAAGTCGCATGACGTAACAAATGACGATTTAAATTTACTAGTATTTACATTTACGTTATCGTTCGCGTAAAAAAATGTATTGGGATTTGACATTGTCACGTCATGTCATGTCAAATTCCAATAAATTTAACGTGGCAACGCGTGGTAGACGTACTGGTATCCGTGCTGATCGTTTAACAGATTGACTGCAAAGCTGTGAACAGCCAGTGTTAATAAAATATATGTAGATCAGGGGCCTTGATTTGACCTCATCATAACATTGTTTATCTGTCAAAAAGTACCAGTCTAAAACTTTTCATTTGCAGAAGTAGCTCTAAAAAAGGGGCATCGTAATTCCAATTCAAAATGAGCATTTTTAGAAGTTTGTAATACTGTAATACAGGAATACATGTCTATGACAAATGATGACACGCACAATTTTGTTTTTATAAATTATTGCGTTTTGTTATGCTATATATCCACCTCATGTACGCACATACACCACACAATTTGGCTAATTTATCTACTCCACACTAGAGACGCGTAATCCCTGCTGTTGTTCTCAAGAAAGTTGCCTGGAATTCTATTCGAAATGGCCACCTTCGGCTTTTATACAGGCCTTTAATCTGTCTGGCTACGAATCTATGGATTTACGCTCTGTTTCCATGGGACATTTTGCCACTGCTTGCTCCAGAGATTTTCTAAGAGACTCAATGTCACCGTGTCGTTTAGAGCAGGCCGTGTCCTCTAAAACTGACCAAAATTTGTTGTCTAAAGGGTTGAGGTCTGGGCTAGATGAGGGCCAGTCTTCAGCTCTTATAAAGTAGGTAACGTTCGTTTTGAGTCAGGCTTGGGTAGTTCATGCCTTGTGACCAGGTGCAGAGTCTTGCAGGAAAGTCCACGGTAAATTTTTATAAGTGTTTTGTTTTGCTAAGAGGACAACACGATCCAAGACTGTCTCTTGATACACTTTGGCTGAAGTTTTCACTCCTTTTTCCAAAACGTGTAGCTTTGTGACTCCTTGATAAGACACGCCCCACCGAATCATCATTGACGCAGGGTAATGACCACGTTGTAGTTTGTACTTTTCCGACGACTTGAGCAGCTTCTTTAGAACTATGAGCGTACACTTTATCATTTTGTTTGATGTAGTGCTCTTCGCCTTTCATCCTCCTGCGTATCGCGACAGAAGGCGTTTTGATCGATCCACTCTTTAATTGTAAAAACTGATTAAGGGCATGTCCTGTTTATCGACGATAAGCACCGAGCTTCAGGTCTTGTTTTTTAATACGCGACAGAGTCCTAGCGGGAATCTTCATTTCTCGCGATAAGATTATTTGCGTCCTAATGTGGTTTCGAGGTATTCTGGCTTTACCAGTATTAACAGCCTTTGTTTCTTTAGTTCAGTTCTATCAGCACGCGACCGCCCCGATCTTTTATGGTCTTCAACAGAGGAAGTGTTGTTGTATCTGTTGATAGTACGATATACGAACATGCGGCTGATACCAAGCTTTTGAAGTGTCTGGAATATGACCGACGGCTCCATACCCACTTTGTGGAAGGCGATCACTGCAATTCTATTTTCTGTAGCACCCCATTCCATATTGTAAATTGATAATGAACAAGAAAAAGTTTGTGAAATGGCGCGAATCGAAAGAAGTTTTTGAATTAATAAACGCGTTCCAAATTCAATATAATTAAAAAGTTATACAATTTTATTATACACCAAATTATTTTGGCCCATGTTTTTTATGCCCCGGTCTGAAACAGGGTATTTTGTATTGAAAATCTACCAGTAAACTGTAAACCAGTCGAGAAATATATATGCCATAGAGTTTGAATGAAAGAAATAAAATGTTTTATGTTTAAACCTCTCGTATTTAATTCTTTGTTTTGAAGGACCAAACAACTCTCTCGGAGAATTCAAGGAAAATAACAAACTCAATATTCATTCTCTTGTGTTTTGTAGACACTACCTCCACGCGAACTTGATGCGATCTTAAACAGATACATACTCGTATATGCAAAATACTGTTTACAATTTAAGTAAGTACTCGCAAAGCTGGGAAAACATCTTTAATACATTATCTGTTAGACTAAATAATTAAAATTTAGCTTTGCTTAGTAGAGCTACTAAGTAGGTACTGCAAATAGCAATTTCAGTGAAAATAAATAAATCAGCGAAATTGTTCCTACACATAATAATATCTTCAATATCCTGTACAGAGGCAAAGAGATTCATTTCTTAAAAAATGGCATATCTTTTAAAAAAAGGATATCTTTGCTCAAAATTGACTGAATCAATTTAATTATTTTAAAGAGCTTATTAAAATCAATGGCAAATAATTACACAAATTGAATTGTTTGCATCTCATTATCTCGTTCGTTCATTTTCAAGCTTGCTTAACAAACGTTACTGAATTCACAGGTGTGAAACGATCTCTGTTTAGGATTAACTTCCTGGTTTATTAAACAGCTTTATTTGAATGAAAGTAGCGGAGTTAAAATTGCTTCGTCGTTCAGATAATTCACTAGTACATACCTAACCCTCCTTTCAAACGTCAATGAATTAGTTAGCACTAATACAAATGAATCTAGACTGGTGGCACAATGGGCAGCGGTCCTCCCTATAGAAGGGCGTGGGATCGATCTGAATTACCGAGATAATCATTCCTGTAAAATTCCTATATAATTTACTATTAATGAATGACATGAAGAGTTTGGTGACTTAGGCATTATGCATTCTTGCACGACCAACCCAAATTATTTAATAGAAAGATTTTGAAGAGTTGAATCGGTTTTTGCATAATGTTAACAAAACAAAACAAAAAGCCACAGAATTTGTAGATTTTAAAAGAATGTCACCTTTTTCATATCGATCTTTAAACTCGGAAACATGACACTTTAGGATATACATAATATTTTTTTATTGTTTGTTTAAGTGTCCTCTATTCATATTTTGAATAGAGGAAATTCTTATTCAAACACATATTTGATGCGTGGGAAGGCAAGCAAGATGCAATAGGAGTTTTTTGTGATTTATCAAAAGCATTTGACTGCGTAGATCATGAAATCCTACTGATTAAGCTGAGACATTGCGGTGTTTCAAATATTTCACTTAGCCTTATAGAATCTTACCTCACTGATAGAATACAAAAAGTGAGTATCAATGGTGCGAATTCTTCTGGTGCCACCATACGTATGGGCGTACCCCAGGGATCAATATTAGGTCTTCTGCTGTTTTTGATCTATTTAAAAGACCTGCTTTATTTTGTCAAAGACCTATGTGGGATTGTATTATTTGCTGATGACACTTCTCTGATTTTTAACGTAGATAGAAGTAGCAAAGCACTTGACGTAAATAATACTCTCTCTGAAGGT
Organism: Udea olivalis; assembly: GCA_947369235.1. Taxonomy (NCBI): domain Eukaryota; kingdom Metazoa; phylum Arthropoda; class Insecta; order Lepidoptera; family Crambidae; genus Udea; species Udea olivalis. The sequence continues at coordinate 13,967,125 of OX376350.1, read as the reverse complement.
ACTGCATTGGTTCATGAGTAACAATTTACTGCTTAATGCTAAGAAGACTAAATGTATCAAATTTTCTATGCCCAATGTAAGACAGGTCGATACCATTATAAACATGAATAACGAGCCATCAGTGATTGCGAATTCCACTATATTTCTAGGAATTACTCTCGATTCCAAGTTACAGTAGGGTCCGCATATTTCTGCTCTGGCGGGAAGACTTAGTTCGGCAGCTTATGCTGTTAGAAAAATAAGGCTCCTGACTGATATCGCAACAGCAAGATTAGTGTACTTCAGTTATTTTCACAGTGTTATGTCGTATGGTCTACAGTTGTGGGGCTCGGCAGCGGATCTCAACACCATCTTTGTTCTTCAAAAAAGAGCCATCCACTCCATTTACAACCTTAGACCACGCGACTCGCTTCGTGAAGTATTCAAAGAGATAGATATTTTAAATGTGTACTCTCAATTTATTTATGATAATGTAATATACTCGTATGTCCGTAAAAACTTGCATCTCTTCAAGAAAAACAGTGATGTTCATAAACTCAATACCAGAAATAAAAATAAGCTCGTAACCCCCAGTCTAAGACTGCATAAGGTAGGAAATCATTTGTTGGTCGAATGTGTAAAATATTTTAATAAGATCCGGTAAGTATAATCTGCTCCTCTGCACATTTTTTGTTATGACTTTACTCTGTCAATTCAATTTTTGTGTATAAAAACAAGATTGAAAAGAGTAACCGTTGAGTTTCTTGCCGGAGTCTTCTCGATCGGAAACAACCTCCGAACCGGTGGTAGAGGCACATTATTTTTAATTATGATATTAACATATCATAGTATTATTTTATGTAAGTTTATTTTTATTCAGTATATTTTTGCTACAATTTTTTTTTTGTATATTACTTGTCATAAGTACTTTTTATAAGTCTCTATGAATAGAGATATTTTTTACTTTTTACTTTTATTTACTACTTTCAGCGTGCGCGGAATCTTCAGAAAAAATTATATGCCAGCCTCCATACAAACATGTTCAAACCCCTTTATCAGTGACATTTGCGAACGGTTAATGTTAACCAAAACCCAGCAGTCGTTTCCTACCTTTTTATTGCCGTGAGCAATTATTTACAGTATCTTGGGATTCAGTTGTTCCGTTATATAATGAAAAATGTACTTACTTAGATTCTAACAAAGAAAAATGTCTTGAGGAAAGTTTTAACTCCAAGTAGGATAAGAGTTTGAAACTACGAACTGCCCCATCATCTAAGTACATACAAGTATGCGGTATCGCCATGAAAATTGGCGTACTGGAAAACATCTCTCGCACAGCACAAAAGTATGCAAAACGCCCAGTTTATACGGAAAGTGGAAACACTTCTTTACCAATCGCATTGTTGGATTACAGTCAGGTTTAAATGTTGACTTACAGTTACACAAACAGAGAGATGAGATAGGATGAGATGAACTTTATAGCACAAACAAAATGTTACAGATTTTAGTAATTATTGAAGTGTTGTACACTTTAGGCGGCCTTATCGCTAGTATAGATCTCTACTGAGAGGTTACATACACTTAGACAAACATACAGGCTACTTAATCGTACACATACATTTATAAAGTTCAAACTCGGTGACACGTATAAAATTAAGAGGATGTATGAGTTCGTAGCATTGTCGTAGTGAAAATGACCTGCCACAACGATTCTGGTACGGTGATGATGTTTTCTTATAATCGCAGCCGGCCGGTACTCGTCAAAAATAAACTCCAGTTAGTTGCCGTGTTAAGTTAACTCATAGTGTAATTAGTAGTTATGCCAAGTATACTTTTTAAATAGTTACTAGCTTTTTTCTGCGTCTTGCTTCGTGGAATAGCTTTTTAATGCTGTTCGATTGGTATGGAACATCACTTGTCTAAGCGTGGTTGAAGCGTGCAAACGCAACAAACGGACCAAATACAAAAGGTACTTAATTATTAAGCCTATATTAATATGTCTAACTGCAAACGTTACTATATGAATACCTGCCGACATAATATCATTCAAAACATGCATGTCAGACATCACAGGTTATCAACTTGACCCAACACTGAATAGGTAAACGACTATCCAGATATTCTTGCAGTGGGTCCCAAATATTGTATCTTAGTTCACATGGATAGCCACTTCAGGGATCAGCCAAGGTACTCTTAGATAAGGTAACGGAGTAATCCCTCGATATACCTGCGGCAATCTCGTTTAGGCCTGTTTATTTACATAAAGGCGAGCCTGTTTTGGCGTGTATTGCCATATTTTGGAGGTAGGTGTCGGAACTATCTTTTCCGTTCTGGACAGTTTTCTTACTAGTATGATATGGACTTACTTTGCATGACTATGCCTTGAGCAAAGAAATGTAAGAGGAATAATATAATAAATACTAAAAGCAGAGTCCCAGAGGGATGGTTATTTACTTTTTACTGCTGCTGGTTATTAAATGTCAACTTATCTTCACAATTAGAAGGGTATTATGGTTTCCTTATTTATTACTACGTATGTACCAGCCTAACTAACTTTGTCGGGTTTTGTTGCGAAAGATCCTAAACAAGGTTGGCCTGAAATGGGAATTGAGAACACGGAGCCGGAGCCTTTGGAATCTCTGTTTGTTTTTTATTTGGCTACCGCGGCCAGAAAACCAGATAGTCTACTTTCTGTTTAAGTATTTAGTTAAGAGATGCGTTATTATAGGGCTGCAATAGAATGAAAGCTGAATTCGTTAGCTTGCATTTATCATAAAATTATTTTACCAGTAGTTTGGTTCAGCGGTAACTTAAACTGAATTATAAAACAGTTTGGAACAAATGCAAAGAATTCCTAAGTGTTGAGAACTTTATACATTACTTCTAGGCATCGCAGTGAACATTGAAACGAATTGCGAAACTTTAGATATGAACTTAGAACTGGAATAATAAGACCCTGAACCGGAAATAGCGATTGCTAGTAGCTTGACCATAAGCGCTCTGCCGCTCTATGGATATGCGGTGGAGGGTTGAGGGTAAGAGGAATCAACACTTCAACCAATTTGACCTATCTAAATCAGAACACATTTATTATTTTGTGACATTTTACAAAAAACAAAACGAAATAACAACAAAAAATAGAATAGCATCAGTTAGCAATGCCCTCTAAAAATAGAATGGACCTCACTCAGTATTAGCGCGGGTTTGCATACCCTCGATGAATGAGGATTTCTTTTGAGTTGACCTCTGGGAATGTTACATATTTTTCTGCGCAATTATCATTGAAAATGTAACTCCTTTTCTTATGGCCAAACTAGATTGCCGAACTACAAACAAAGTATCGAAGAAAAAAAAATACTCACACACTATTTCTGAAGTTAATGAATTAATACTTAGCACTTGTTAAGCTAATGTGTTCCAGTAGTTTATTCACAAGGGTAGAAAGGCTTGTGACGCCAGCGGCACGGCGCTCGTGGTCAAGTTATAAGTGAAACAGCATCTACTTGGAACTTCTCACTATTATATGGAGCCGGATAACTAGGGATGTTTAATTTTAGTTTCCACTTGTGTTATTGGAGAAGTTAAAATGCGAACGTAACTGTGTTTCATTCAGAATGCAAGCAAAGTTTATGTACAATCTTGTGATTGTAGATGGCCTTGCTAGTTCTCAAGTTTTCGATAGTTTTTTTTTAAATTCGCTGTGTGTCATAATAATTTAACAAAACCCTCCATTTTTTATACTTGCGTACATTAACACTCCCGCCTCTAGATATAACGTGTTTTTTTACATATTATTAACCAATACACACAACCTCATTTCTAGAAAAGCGCGATGCCATTCCCTTAGAACACGGTAACTGAACTATTCGAGATCATGGTGGTATTAGGAACAGTGTTTTCTATTTAAATTCGACTAATGTACGTCACATTCGTCGAATTGAAATAGAAAACACTATTTGTTCATTAATCCAAGGCTTTATGTATAGAAAACTCACTGCCCCATTTCTACACAAGTCTTCCAAAGCGTTACCTAGCTGTCATTTACGCGTCAAGAAAATCCATTCCCTTACCCGGAGGTCATTACGAACGGTGCTTCCTATGTGAATCTAACCACAGTACGCTTACGAGGTTAAATCCGAGGTTTTATGTTTTCGAAGCTCACAGCCTCATTTTCATAGCATTTCCTAGCTGTCAGTTATGCGTCAAGAGTGCGAGTCCATTTCCTAGAGGCTGCAGCGCCCACTGCTGGTTCTGAGACGCGCCGAATTCGTTGACGCGCGCTGGAGCGGCCGGGTCGAGTGCTAGCAGTAGGGATACTGCGAAATGTAATTTACCAAGGACGTGTCCTTCTGTGTATGTTTGATCTTGTTCTGTTCTCATTAGATTTAGTTCCGTCTAGTACTTACCCACCTGAATAAGTTAATTATTGCAAAATAATCATGTTCTTCTTATTTGAAGTGCCATATCTCGTCTATATTGTGGGATTAGATGTTAGGAGTAGAAGTCCTATCAGGCAACCCAAACAAGTTGGCTTTGTGATCTTTGGCAAGCAGACTGATTAAGCCGACACTTATCAATTGACTGACTGATTTTACCGAGGATTTGACAATTTTTACATGCTTTCTTCTATCTTTTTACTTAAAATGATTGTTTATTTTTTACCAATGTTGTAGCTATGACAAAACAATTTTGCTAAAAAATCAAGATAAACAAAATCATAATTGAAATGATTTATACCTAAGTACATCCATGTTAAAAAACCAGTTATTTCAGAAATAAAGCGTATTGAAATAATTATAATATCACCTTCTTGATAACCTTTTCAGTCCCAATTATCAACAGGACTTTAGGCAAAAACTGAACCTACTGCTAAACTTAAAGTTACTGCAAATTTTACCCAGTTATGGTGTGGGCTAATCCTTTATTTGAGCAGTAGCCTATGAATAGTAGATTTATCGTCTTTAATATTATACAGTAGGTACTTTCAAGACAGGTCACGTAAAATACGCTAGAATGGCCACACTGTAGCCGACCTAGTTGTCGCTGCAACGTCGATATGCTGTCACTGCACTATACCGACTACTGCATCCCATACCCGGCAACACTTGAGAGTTCTATCACGTTCACTTTAGGCATAAAATGCTTTGACAACCTATTTTAACCGTCTAACATATAAAATTTGTGGTAAGTGTCGTTGTCGCGTGCCGACCGACATAATTTGACGCTTACGTTGCATTTTATTTATTCGTGACTGTACCCACACTAGTGTTATGTTGTTTAGTGAAATTGCAGTGACCTTATAACCTTAATTTGTAGCAACCAGCACTAGTAATTTCGCCACTTCTAGTTACTATTTTATTAGTTTAAAAAATGAAAGGATGGCGTAGTTGATAAATAGTAAGGATAGAAAAAAATACTCTTGCCTGTTTCCGTATAATATTGAATCTTGGAATGGCTGTGTATTAAGGTGTGCATTTGTGATTAAGGCGATTGTAGCCGCCAACTAGCGCCACCAATTGATTTATTTTTATAACTTCCAAATTAGACATTGTTTCTAAAAACTGAATGTTAAATATCTCAAAAAAAACTTCTTTTGAATATTAAATGTCTGTCCACGACTTTTTATTGTTTTTTAGTTTTAGATCGCGTTTTTGCGCAAAGTGGTCACTTTTAGCGGCTATAATCGCCTAAAGGATTCAAAACAACAACTAACAACGGTAGCCGTGATGATAAATTGTCTTATTGAGGCTATCGTTGTTCGGCTGTATGAATGCTTCTCTTCCCAATTACTAAACTAAATATAAGAATTTGCATTTAAATGAATATACCTATCATTTTGAGATATTATTTTGATTTCAACCATAATTTGCTATCACTTTGTGGGAGTGACTTCTAGCTAGACTAGCCCCATAAGTTTTAGACGTCTTCTTTTTAAACAGTATTTGATTCATTATAAACAGTATCTGAGGATTAAAAAGAAAAATATGCTTTCGAATTTCAGCTCATTCTTTAATTCTACGTTAACATTTTTTTTGGTGCCCTCCACCGTTAGATATCCTATTTTTATAAGCAACATTAAATTTTCTGGTTACATGTAGTTCATATGCTACAACATAAATACGAGTATCGTTTCGCCCTCTTGCTTTCATTAGATTGATGGAGCCTTACCGCGAGTGGTTTCAGCCTATTACTTGTTTTTTCGTGAGTTTCCGAAGGCAAAGGAACACACGGTGTTCGGCTTATCCATATTCATTCAATGGCGTCGTTAATGTTCGCACGCGCGTTCCCGAGTTTTCACTCCGCCGCCCGTAACGCAATGTGAAAAGTTTCGCCTTTTTTGCTGAAGCAACAACGTTTTGCAAACGCCTGAAATAACCGTTTGTTAGCGTTTGATTGTAGTTCGCAATAATTTATGTGCTTTTGTTAGTTTCAATTTGAGTTCAATCAATGAGAGAGTTAAATAAGTAATAAGTTGACCTAATTGGTTGCCAAAAACGGCTCCTTGCTTTCAAATCCACGAAAGGATTGTATGTTCTGGGTTGCTGCGGTGCTCGCCGTGATACTTGAAGTTTTAAAGAACCACTATCAGGTATTTCCGCGCTGATCACATAATTTTAGAATATGTTATTTTAAATGCAGGAAAAATGATGGCATATTTAAATAGTTCTCATACAGGTGAGCTAAATGATACTTATATTTTTGAATTAATATCAATGATTCAGACTGCTTTATAAGTGAACTTTAAGTTTTACGATGTATATAGGTGGCATATAAAATTATACCATGTAGACGAAGGCATAATGGTGTTATAGTTACATGTATTTATGCGAAATCACGTAATAATTAGTTGGAAAAGAAAAAAAAAGAGTTTCAGCAAGGCGAAACTTTCAAATCACACCACATTTCATCTGCAGCAAAAGTCCGCCACAGATAAATGCCAGCTAATTTAAAATCACTCAAGGGTGTCTGAGGCGGTATCTTTTTAAATCGTGATAGCGCACGTTTAGCGGGCCGCTTGGCGACCGCCCAGGGCTTGGCCGCCGCTTGGCAGCCGAACGCAAGACGTTGCGAACTTGCAACTTGCCAGATACGGCCTGGCAATGTTATGAACACGGCTTGCTACTTGCAACGTAGATGTGAAATATTTCTTGCATGCAGTCTCTAGTCTACTGCTTTATGTTGACGCAGCGAAGCTATTATACATTTGTAACTTCGTATAGTAGATTGCTTGAAAAAAGTATTTAGCCTAGTAGAGCCGAAACCTCTCCCTTAGATAAGATCTTACAAATATAAGAAAAGATAATTATATATTTTCTTCAATCCATTAGGATAGCAAAAATGAAACAATTGGAGTTATGTTAACCAAAATTTTAAAAGTACAATTTAGGCGGTCTAATCGCTAGAAACGCTCTCTTAAAGACAGTAGGTACGGTACAAAAGTTAAATGGTCATTTTATGAAGAAAGCAGCATGACACTTTTATTTGTTCAGATAAATCAAATTTTTGGCGAAATATAGGGCGAACACTAACAACTTCTATTTTATAAATCCTCAACTTTGACAACATTTTAGAATTGGAGGGAGTTTGTGATAAGTACAAAAATAGATAAATGCAAGCAGGTATGTACAATCTACGAAAACGATGTGATCACAGATAAAAACAAAGAACAAATGGTAAATAGAAAGTTCGATAACGAGGGTACACCGCGGAGGCACTGAATAACCAAATCCTTTTTCGGCCGGTTACAAAATTTGACATTTCCCTTTTTCTCTTTGTCTTGTCACAAAAGCTGGTGGACCCATTTAAATTTAATTTGCATAGTTTATCCGACAATATTCTAAACTTTTTTCTACAAACATTTTTGAGTCACATTAAAAGATTTTCTTTTCAGCTCTAAAATTTGTACCGTCGAATGTTGAACTAAACGGTTTTATTACTTAGTTAACGAACCTAGCCTGGGTAGCCAGAGTAATATATTTTTTATTAATTGAACAAAATAAAAAAGTTTACTTTGCTAAAGCTCATTATATCTATGAAATCATTAAAAAGCAGTAGATTTTTCGTTACTTATTTCTAGAAAATAACTGCTAAGTAAAATGCAAGCTCACTCTACATTTTCTCAGAAATGCCCTTGAAATCAAGTGATTGTTGGAAAATGTCTACAACAACGTAATGAAGCTAAAAACTTAATAAGAATAATCGATAATATTAGAAATGATACTCTACGCTCAAAAGCCAAATCACAAGCTTGAGAAAATCTTAAATTAAATTGTTAGAAATTATTCTCTAAACGGAGACTGCATGTTTCTTTAAGAAGACGGTGGACGTTCTCAGTGTAAGACGTCAAGCGTCAACAGGGAGTAACCGAATTCCAAAACCTTGGATACTTGGAAATTTTAATTATAAACTGAAGTTTGCAAAGTTTTTCAGAATCAGAATCATTTATTTCGCTTGAAAGTGGTACAAAGATGCTAAATATATATACAAAGTCCTCACATTTTACTATATACTACTATATAGCATAGCATGCAAAATTCATTATTATAATTTTAAGTTCACATGGAAATTATTAATAATCATCATATTGTCAGAATGTCACCGAAACACGCTTAAAACATGAAATACAAAATAATTGAGTCACAACAAACGAGACTCAGAGAATTTAAAATATTCATCCAATGAGTAGAAGCATCTTTCTATCAACCACCGTTTGAGGTTTATCTAAAATCTGTTTAGTGAAAGTACCTTTATTTCGTCATTTAATTTATTATAAACTTTTATAGCCACGCAGTAAGTGCTTCTACTGTAAAGCGTCGTCGAGACAGCGGGTAGAACCAGCTTATTCGGATACCTTGTATTAAATTTACAAACCTCTTTTTTCTTTGTAAATAAATTTGAATTGGTTTTTACAAATATACATATTTCATAGATGTAGATGCATGTTACGGTTAGCAACTTGAGATTTTTAAATAACGGTCTGCAGGATGTCAAACCGTCAACATTGTAAATAGCTCGAATACATTGTTTCTGAGCTATTAGTGCCCGGTTTTAGAGTAATTATTCTTGTCATAGCGATTTGCAAACATATCATAAAGATCCTTTGATGAAATGGGAGTGTAAGAATGGGCTTGAAATCGCTATGTTGCTCAAAACATACATAGGAATGTTCTTTCTAATTGTTCCATGTTATTATCCATCTAAAATGGTGTCATATATTGTTAGCCAGTGTGAATTCAAATAGACCTCATGTGCATTTCTAATAAATGTTAAACGGAAAAAACTATTAAAATTCTATTTCTGACTGTGCTTCTGTGAAATAGACGGTTCCCGACAGAAATATAAAAAATCTCAACGAGTGAAATCTTTAGAGTTTCACACATTTTGGTTATCAAAATATAGACTTATAGCTTCTGCCCATGACGTCGTCCGGCTGGAATTATAATATATAGGCTATAGCCTTCCTCGATAAATGTGCTATCTAACACTTAAAGAACTTTTCAAATCGGACTAGTAGTTCTTGAGATTAGCGCGTTCAAGCAAACAAACTCTTCAGCTTTATAATATGTATAAGCTAGTAATAACTAGCTGTTGCCCGCGACTTCGGTGGTTATCCCTATGCAAAATTTTGAGACTCCTCAAAGCTAACTGGGGCCACCGCCCTTCCCCCTCATGACTGCCCGCCGGCCTTGCACATTATAAATGCGCGCGCAGTTCTTGATCATTATTTTTCTGCGATGTTGTTTTAAAACTACGATATCTCCTAAGATATTCATTGAAATCGAATGATGAAAGGGCAATTTTGTTTCAAATTAAATACTTGTGATGAATAACGTATTTATTAGGATGAGGATTAATATCATGTTTATAAAAACACCTTTAGCAAATAATGCATTATTTTAGAACAAATTTGGTTAGCAAAAAAAGGTTATAGTGAGCAAACCTTACTAGACTATATATAATTTTTAATTTTTATTGTATAGTTTAACTGGACGTTTTAATATTTGCACACCGACAATTCGGTAGAATATGCTGGAGAGAAACTTAGATTAAGACCAATTGTAATTTACCATATTCTTGCAAATAAACGATTATTATTATTATTATAACTTTTTTTAAAACTTTTAAAGGGGAAAAATTCTGACATACATGGTTTTTGCGTAACTTTAACCGTTTACGCAGCGAACGCAGCGGAAGCTCTCAAGAGGAAAAAAAGAACCCCGATTTTGAAACATTCTTCATTGGTGCTCCGCTCCTATTGGTCTTAGCGTGATGATATATAGCTTAGAAGCCTTCTTCGATAAATGGGTTATCTAACACTAAAATATTTTTCAAATCGGACCAGTAGTTCCTGAGATTAGTACGTTCAAGCCAACAAACAAACAAACTCAACAGCTTTTTATTATAAGTATAGATTAAAGTTCTAGATAAAATGCTCATGGCTAATGCAAATATATAAGTGAAAATAGTAAGTAGCTCAAAAGGCTCGTTTTGTTTCTTGCTTACATATTCAAGCATTTGTCTAAGAAAATGTAAAGATACATTTACACAGTAAATGAAAAAACCTTTCTTGTCTACCTAGACAATGTAAAATGTGAATTATCTTATTAGTGTTAAGTGATGCTTTATAAAAAAGTAAAAAGTAAAAATAATCTTTGGTATTTTAAGTCTCTACAAGCAACAATTTATGAGAAACTTTTGCCAGCAACGGAAACTAATAATCACCTACTCTGTATGTATCCTCTCATGTAAAATTTAAGCAAATTAGCTTACGGCCATCAACTTGTCGTATTGAGTCAGGATGGCTCCAGACCGGACCGTCACGTGGCCTGTCCATATGCCATTACAGTTTCCAACTGATATAATTAATCACGAAGACATAAAGTTTTCCCCCAAAAGGGCTTGTTTTGAAACCGACAAACTAAAGACGGCTAAATTGAGTTTTGATTAAGCCGAAGTAAGGCGAGTGGCGGGTGGCAAATGGGCACTTGTTCATTCGTTATCGCTTATGGAGTAGCGGTGAGTTGTAGTTTGTAACTTCATATCTAAGTTAGTTGTTTCTTTGTACACGTCATCGCGTCAAGAGGTCTTTAGTTGAGGGCCGAGGCAGCTGGCATAATGGAAAGCGGTCCAAGAATAACTTATAAGTAATGATTCGTGTAGTTACGGAGATAGTGTTCAATAGATTGTACTAATGAAGTATAGTAAAAAGATTTTCTTACTTAGAATCTTATTTACTGACGAAAAGGTTACAGTAAAGTAGCATGCTAAATAAAAAAAAATGTAATTATATTGTCTTAGAAGGAGTTACGAGTATATATGTTACCGGCAATGTGTATATTGCGGCATTGTATACAATGCCTAGGCATTGTACACAATGCCTAAACCGTTCAAGCAATGTGTGAAATATTCTTCATTTCATACTTTTCCTAGGCATTGTATGCAATGCCTGATATCTAGCCGTCAATGTGTATAAAAAAAACAAGTTCACTAAAAAAAAAGTTCAGTCAAAACCGTTTTTTGGCATACATTTTGGATCGGAAAGATAAAGCGAATCGTTTGTTTTCATTTTCAAAATATCCTTAGTTATAATATCAAAGTATAAAACGGCAAAAAAGAAAATGAAGCCAGTTCATTTCTGGTTCATGTCAACCTAACATGCTCGTTGCTTCGCTCCTCGCAACCTAATAAACCCGCGTCCTACAGAGGAATACATTTTCGGGTTAAAAAGGTTTTCTGAATATAAATTGAACAAAAAGAATAACCAAGCTATGCATTTTGCCAAAAGTTATTTATGCTTTACGTTGTTTGACTTTGAGTATCTCAATAAAACTTGATAATTAAAAGCAAAATCTATTTATTTCACACATTACCAAATGGCCACTGGGCATTCTATACAATGCCTAGGCATTGTATAAATTGCCTAGGCAAAGTATGCAATGGACAATCAAATTCGTAATATTTCATACATTGCCTATACACCCGGCACTGTGTAAATTGCTTAGGCATTGTATACAATGCCTGAATTATATACATTGCCGGTGACATATACATATATTGCGTTACCATCAAGAACACTAGCTAACACAAATTTCTAGTGCAGCCTCCATCCAGCGTATTCCTTTGACCTTAATCAGGTGTCTGTCCACCTTCGTAATTGGACGCTTTATCAGACCAGCCAGGGTTTGTTTGTTCATTTGTATATATTTAACATAACTGGCAAACATTAGCTACGAGTAAAGCGTACCAGTCAATAATTAAGTAAATGAACGTGTCTCAGTATTAGAACTGTGGTGATCAATCACGGCACTAGATGTAGCGCGTCTTCGGACCAGTATTAATGACTAGGACTGCCGCGTTCCGACAATGTCGTCAAACTACATTACCAAGAGAAGCGGCAAATTAGTTATTAATTGTAGACAAGAACAGCTAGAGATTTTTTGGCGCGCTAAGTACCCTTGTTAGGTTATCTGAATGAAACTTTCACAAAACTTAATATGTTTTTAATAATCATCCGAGTATTGTAATGCTCTAAGTCATTTATACTTTTACAGCAACATATTTTTACGTATACTTGTACGAGTAGTTGTAGTGAGTTTTTTACAGATAAAATTAATTTTGTGATTCAAAAAACTGACGGAAAAGGACCTTTTTCATGTTTTGTTTGTTAATCACTTGCCAACCTCGAGTCAGAGTAATTTTGAATCTTTTCAGGCCTCTGAAATAATTTGTTTTACAGTTAAAATTAGCGTTACCAGGTGAGAGTTATAGCCTTATGCGCTCCGTAACCATATCAAAAGAAATAGAAATAAATAAAATCAGTTTTTTTTTATATTGCCCGTCAAGATAACTGCACTCCACCTGATGGAAAGCGGTCGTGAGGTCCAGATATGAGGTTGACAAGCCCAGTCATTTAAACGAATCACTGGGCTGGCTATCCTCACCTTGAAGGCCTGCAGAAATGCCTTTTCACGCCCCGCTTGCAGAGCCCGGGACTATACGAGGAAGGAAACACATGTGCTGGAAGAGCGTTCCACGTCTGGATGGTACGACAAAGAAACGAGTCACCGAACCTTTTAGTTCGGGTCAACAAATGCTGAATTGTGTGTGGGTGACGCCGTAGTCCAGCACGCGTGGTACGGGAGTGGAAAGGTGAGGGTGGAATAAGCTGGAATAACTCGTCAGAGCATTTCCCATTGTAGAAGCGATAGAGAACACTTTGCCTGGCAATGTCTCTACGCAATTGGAGAGGCTCAAGAGTCAAAGTTGCCTCTGGGTTTCCAATAATACGGATAGCACGCCGCTGCAACCTGTCAAGAGCTTCGAGCAGGTACTTGGCGGAACCGTCCCAGAGATGAGAGCAGTTTTCAACACACGAGCGAACTTGTGACTTATACAAGAGACAGAGCTGCACAGGCGTGAAGAATTGTCCCACTCTGTTCAGGATTCCGAGTTTACGGGATGCAGTTCTAATGAAGCTCTCAATGTAGTGGTTTAGGTTGCTACGAACATCCATGCCAAGGATGTTTAGGCTATCCTTAATCGGTAGCGGGGTGCTCTGAAGAGTGGGATAGGAAAGGAACGGCGACGCCTTTGCTGTGAATTCAAACACCTGCGTTTTCTTGGCATTGAACTCGACAAAGATTGCAGGCACCCCATTCTGAAATGCGGTCCAACCCTCAATGCGGTTAAGCTCAACAACAAGACTTTGCCACTTCTCCTCGATGATGATCAGGTTACTAACGGTTTATGAATAACACGACAAACTGCTAGTTTTCAAAAGTTGAAATATAATGTACTTCGTTCTACTTTATGTTAGATTCCTGTTAGACGTTGGATACACCAATTCCAGGCGAAGTATTCTGGACTATCGGCTGGTTGGACAGGCATTCCGCTCCAAATGGGAGCTTGCTAACTTTTCATGCTCTGTCTGGTGAGTTTTTTGACTGCTTTTAGTGCTAAATACAGACAAATTCAGACTTAGAAAAAGACAAAAAATTAGAGCAATGCTCTTCTTTCGACGCTGCTTCATTTACGCTCTAATCGTTATGGCAAGAGATGTCAAAGTCAAGTGACTTTACATTTATCATTCCTGTGTCTAAACTCGTTTAAAAGTCGATTAGAAAATAGCGGTAGGTACTCATCACTTAACGTCACATCAAAAATGTGACACGGTTGGTTATTGGTTATTATTTAGCTAAAATGTCTGTCTGCAAATTAATGCCAAAGGCAGGTGCTTTTTATGGGTGTGCATAATTTGTTAGTAGCAGAGCAGGCCGTTGTCCATCGTTCGATAATCATATTGAGCGCTGACGAGAACAGACTTAACGAACGAACTCGGCGTAATTGGAAACAATTTGTGCATTATAAACCGATCGCGTAATGGGCCGAAACCTTTTCCCTGTCGGTGTACGTGCGGGAACTAAAATAAAAGACAGGGATTATACACAGCTGCGCTAAGTTGTTTCTGTATTACTTACAACCGCGCAAGTTTCGAGCACGTAGAGTAGGGCTGGTGCCTGCAATGCTAAAAAGGGAGCTTGGGTGAATTGCAAAATTATCTTCACGCTTTTAGTACCTAGTACATTTCAGTGATCGTAATTTTCTTCACTAGTCTTTTCTAGTAATGTAGGCATTTCGAAAAAAAACCTGCCAAGGGCTCGCACTCCGAGAGGTCAGTACAAACCAGAAGCTACGGTTTTTTTGGGACATACAGGGTTTCTCTGGAAGTAAGGGTCAAATCAAAATAGCGCATAGCTGGGGTTCATTTCCGACCTTTTTAACCCTATTAATATTGGTTCGATTTCTAACCGTTAAAAAGTTATGATCAATTTTAGTTTTTTTCAGAAAATCGCCTAAATCCATCCAAAACTATTTTTTTTTTTTCTGCCTAAAGATTAGCAGATGATTTGTCTTACATTGACTAGTTATTTTATTGGGCTGGAAAACCCGTGGAAAATCCGACTGCAATATTATTTCTGACTTTTTGGATGCCTTCAAATTAGACGCATCAAGAAGCGTTGCAGTGGTGTTACTGTGTCGCGCTTTACGTGTGTTATCTGCTAATTTCATACAATAAATATGATGTACGCGTGTCATGACAGTGGCGCCTCAGTGGTGCGACAATGGCGCTGCGACAACATATTGAATGAAAATTAGTAGTGGTGTCACTGCAGCGCTTATTCACGCGTCTAATTTGAAGGCACCTTTGACTAATTAGTGAACCAGAAGCTAACTATTAAGTCGATCAAATCATTGCCTTTAAAAAGTTTTTTTTCTTTGAGGTATTTTTTGATTCCCAAAATTAAAATAGCTTGTGAAGGAGTTTCAAATTGGCGTCATTATAACTCGTCCCTAATGTCAAGTACATTTGATCATATGATCATATGTTTGATTACGTATAAAATTAATGTTGTAATTGGCCGATAAAATAAAAAAATTGATAGATTTTAACCACGCAACATTTACTCACACCTGACTGAGTTTACCTTCACAACTTACTATTTTATATGTTACTGCAATTTTGAAAGGTCTCAATCAGAGGCAAATATACTACTTAATAATAATGATTTTCCAACTCAAACTTAAATATCTTTATTTAAATAGACTTAATCAGTATTTTTAAGTAGTCAAAAAATATACTCAAAAATAGACATAAATACTTACTATAATAATATGAATAAATAAACAGTATACAAACATAATGCAACTCTACCACCGCGTCGGAGAAGTTGATTCTTACTGAGAAGACCCGGCGAGAAACTCAATAGTTACTCTTTTAAACTTGTTGTGGTTTTACAATGCGAGTTAGTAGAGTACAATTTGTTTGTTGATAAAAAAAAATGCTTAAATTCTAACATTCAAAAATAAACAGAACAACCTAACAAGTACTGCAAAGCTACATAATATAAAACAATAGGCTGTACCAAGTCATTAATACAATTAGCGATTACCTTAGGCAGGGGTATATGAAAACCCTTTTTTCAGCTAGTGAGTAGCAGCCCTACGGTCAAAAGCACGATCGACCGATCGACGAACTAAACGGCTTCACGAGGCTTCAGTCAGAGTTAGCCCGCGATACAGAGCTCTCTGTTCCGATCTAGCAGGGTTCATTTTACCCCGACACAGAAAACTTTGGCCGATAATGCTCAAACGGTTTTATTCTCGCGTCAACTTCGGCCGGAATCGGAACTGTTTTGATTTACGCTTTAGTTATTACCTCGGATGTTTGGAGTGAAGCAATGCTACACTAATCAGATTTTGGATGGGATTGCGAGTATTATCCAAATTGAATGAACTTATTATGGGGTTGGCAACATACCATACGGATATGGGATAGGATTGGACGGCAGTATGAAGTGTCTTGTTTGTTGGAAAAGCTTATTAATGTATTGAAGAATTTTTGAATGATGACTTCGGATGACTTATTAATTATTTATTTTTATTTTTGATTGAATTAATTTATTTTTAATATTTTATTTGACATGTGATTTTTTTTTACTTAACATTTATTTTTTAATTTGTTATTTTTATTCGGTTTGGACATTCTGTTTATTGTATTAATTGTAATTTTTTTAATAATTTTGACGATCATAATGCAAATTCATTTAAGTAACTTCAAATGTAATGTATATTGTAATGTTGTATTATGAAATAAATTAATTTAATCTAATCTAATCTAATCTTGGGGTTAAAGTGACTAATACCTTCATTCATTGTGACATCATTGCTATCACTGGAATGGCACTCAAAAATATGTCAGGACCTATAACTAAAGGCGATTTACTCGTAAAGGCATGATAAGGTTGGATATAAACATTACTAAAATAGCTAATTAGATTTTGCTCACGATTTGGACACCCGTACCCGCTTTTTCCCGTTGCCGTAGACATTACGGAAGGTCCACTCTTAGTGCTCCCCTACATTCCCTAAGGAGCCTAGAAGCAAATTCCAGTTTTCTACGCCCAGTAGTTTCACTTCGCCCGTGCGTCAAACGCCTGACAGACTCATTAGTCAGTAACGCAAAAGCTTTATATACGAGTACATTGAGTTGGAAAGCCCCAAGGGGTAACGCGTAGTGAACAAGTGCACGTTTATTAATCATAATCATTTATTGCTTTATGTGGTACATAAGATGGTATAAAATTATAAATAGTACATGTACAGGGTTTACCCTGTAAGGGCCCAACAACATTGAAATAATAAAAGCGACGACATTAAACTATTTAAACTACAAATATTTACATAACAAAAATAATTACTAACTAAAACACTTACACAATTTTATTCAAAAAACTTGTCGCAATTATAAAAACTTTATACAATTAAATATTCTTTCAGGGTTTTGTAATACTTTTTGCTACACTCTATATATTTTATTTCTGAGGGTAATTTATTAAATATTTCTACAGACATACAAACTGCTCCAGAGCTTACTAATTTTAAGTATCTAATAGTCAGAAGGGAAGCTCGGCACTACCATAGATGGGCTGCGTCTGCAATTGAATGTGTTCTCTCTTGCTACACTAATTACCAATTAATCATGAGACCGTTGATTTCAAGATTGTCACCAAAGAGTTTGGCATTTTGAAAAGAGAACTATATTAAATAAGCTTCTTCAAAAAAATTACAGATATATGCTGTTTCTGTTATTGTTTTTTATTTTGTGCAATAAAGTATATTTATCTACCTATATACGAAATACCCCAACCTCAGAAAAGTTTTCAAAATAGTCGGCATTTGATATAATTGTTACGAATTTCTCGAATTCTGAATCAACCAACGCTGTTCTGAAATCCGAGTCCTACTCGTATCTAGTACCAATAAAATCGGGGTTGGACCTATAAAATGCGTGAGGTTTGCTGCGTCTCAGATCAAATTGGTTTTGGTAAGCGCGGCTTACAAGCTTCTTTTTCGGTCGTGTAGTTGCTTAATATTTAAGATTGTATCCTGTAGCTCACCTCTGACTTTACTTTTCTTTGTGAAAAAAGGTCAATGCTGAAGCGAACATTGATAGAATATAAATTAATAGTAAGATCATTTCAAAAGACTGTGAACTACGCAATGTCTTTTGTAGCTAATGCAACAATACGTTTAAGTAGATCGTGATAGTTTTTATCAGCGTTTGAAATGGAAGAGTGTAAACAGATAATATAATACCCGTATATTATATATACAAATATGCATACATCTCAGGCTAGGTACAAGTAGCTTTTGGAGCGACGATTCTTGTCTTAGGGGATTTTCCTGACTAAAAAAAGGGAGTGTTGTTGTGCGAAATTTCACGTCGCTAGCTCCAATGCTAGTGCATTAATTATGTCAGTCATCTCCTCCTTGATTATGTCAATCAGTCAGTTTCCTCTTATATGCATCAACGAGTATATTGTCACCCTAACAACATGTTTAAGCAGCCCTAAAGAAAGTAAAAAAAGTTTCGACTTTGGCCTATGTTTTCAAGATATTTATTACTGTAAACTTTGGCTCGGTTGCATTTTGTCGTAGCTACTGCTGTTGTAATATTGTAGCTAGAAATTTTGTCGGTGTATATAAATCTGGCTGACTTTAGTGTAGTGAGTTACTTGGTGTTCGCAAGCGTGTAATGAATGATGGCTAATGTACTCGTACAATAGAGACTTGTACGATGCCTTTTCATGTAAAACTAAAACATAAAATTAATTTTCTTGGGATTTCTCTAAGTGAAAATCTTACCCCAAATGTGACCTTATACCTAAAGCTAAC
Organism: Udea olivalis; assembly: GCA_947369235.1. Taxonomy (NCBI): domain Eukaryota; kingdom Metazoa; phylum Arthropoda; class Insecta; order Lepidoptera; family Crambidae; genus Udea; species Udea olivalis. Next base: position 13,948,411 of record OX376350.1, on the reverse strand, counting down.
CTTAGTTTTTCAAGCCTTTAAACACAAGCTTGAAAAAGAGCAACATACTCACTAAGTGATTCGAAAAATACGACTTTAGACGCTATTTAAGGTTTTTTTATAACATTAGGAGTTTCAAAATAAATAGCAACACTGAGTAAAAGATCCATTAACAACGCGACGGCTATTTATTTATGAAAAAGCAAAATTTTTAGACTATGTACTTACTTAGCAAATTACCTACAGGCTCTAACTGATACGTTACTTTTCGATAACTTGATGTGAACTTCTCAGTCGAAGCCCCTTCAATGTTCAATGCATCGCGCCGATAACTACGTTAGGGCGTTATTCCACAAGAAATGTGAGCTAAAGATGTGTATAATATCCATCCTAAGGGTGCGATTCCACCAGAGATGTGCGAGGAATGTGTTTGTTAAGAACCAATAGAATCGCGTAGCTAGGTGAATGAAACAATTCTATTGGTTCTTAACACACACATTCCTCGCAACGCATCTTCGCATCTCCATCAATGGTGGAAACGCACCCTAACGATCGATCATTTCCATAGCTCAGCATTAAGCTGTGAGCGAGTTAGTATGGAGTGAGGAAGGAAAGGAATGTGCACGATTGTGCACATTCGCTCTCATTATTCTCACGCACCTACTAACCTTCACGTACTACGTACACAGATATACACACTCTCCCACACCCACACACAAATACACACACGCACGCACACAACACACTCATGCACACACACACAACACACTCATACACACACGCGCACACACACACACACACACACACACACATACATACACACACACGCGCGCGCGCACATTCAATGATATATAAGCAGGCACTTCCAGTTTTATTTATTTAGATAAGATTTATTTATTAATACTTAGATTTAAAAAATGTTGAATCATTGTCTTATACTTATGTCAACAGATACCGTTGAACTGTTCTCTAGAGGTGGAGGGCTGATATCCTGAGATACACGCTCCGGCCTAGTTCAGGTAGCAGCCCACCATAATTAAACTGTACCTATTGTTCTCATTGTACCTTTACCATTGAATATTTTTATTATGGTGAGTAAATAAATGATTATGATTATTATGATTATGAAACTAACGCAGTAAACGATCCTTATTGGTTAATATCATACACATACTTAGCTCACATCTTCAGTGGAAAAGTCTCTGTCTCTAGCTCTAGTAAATAGCGGTTCTGTGAAATAAAAAACGATCGAAGTATAGAAGAATACGATTCAGTGTTGGAGCTCAACTCTTAGAGCCCTATTTCACTAGGACAACATGGTGGCGCCACCCGGTGTCTACAGTTGTATGGAACGTATCTTACCGGTATCAGCTTGGGTGTGCAACCAATTTGTTGCCAGTAATCGAATCACACGCTGGTGGCGCAACCATGGTGTAATAATGAAAGGGCCTTAATCGTTAATTGCGTTTTCGAGAAATTGCCGCTCCTCACCATTGATCGATTCTCATTAAGCGTTCCGCTTTACATCGCAGTGCGAACACAACAAATGAAAAACAGCACCGATCTCATCAACAACGGCCATTTTAAGAATGTACTTGCCAGATCACAGGCGTACTAATATGCGCCCCTATTCGGTAATTATTTATGCACATGTGAAGTTCTCGTGCGTTTCTATCCATAAGTGTTTATCGGCGCTGATCCACGCAGGTAGTCTCTATGCTATTTTGAAAAGCGTCTATAAGTGTCACGATGAGAGTCACGTTTATTTAAGTACTGTATATTATGGAGATGTATAATACAGGGTTATTAAAAAACATCAACAACCAAGCAAGACTAGGTAGTTACCATCATACAAAACAACATTTCTTCTACGACTTTCGATAATTTGACACACTTTACTTCAATATAAAAATAAATTATCAATTTAATTTTACGCTTGAATGTTCTTATATCTGTGCGCATGGCATCGCAAAATAAGGTAAACAAACCCTTCCGAATAACAGGGTGTGAATCCAAATCACTTACTATGTAGTTCATATTACTATCAGCAAAATCGCGCGCGAGACTAAAATGTCACGACAGTACAATAAAAGCTTGGAAAATATTTTTTAATGAATGTATTGAGTTATGATAAAACTTGTAGAACAAATGTTGTTTTGTATGATGGTACCTAGTCTTGCGAGGTTGTTGATGTTTTTTCAATAACCCTGTATATTATCAATTTATTCATGTCTATTATTAGGTATAAATAATTTTGATTAGTAATGTTAATTTGGCGATTCAAAAGTGCTATTTAAATAAAGATATTATGACTTTGACTGTGACTTTCAAGGCGTACCCGTACTATGAGTTTACGTCGGCGATAGTTGCCAGCGTCTGAAAGTTTTTGCATGCGATATCAGTACGGCGCCTCTCGTGAATTAATAGAACTAAAAAAAACATACAAGTTGCTGTAGTTTACTATTGTAAGCTCATTGTATGTCTACTATAAGCTTACAACATGGAGCTTGGAATATGTCAGCAGCGTTCAGTGTGTCCACTGAACGCTACTGACATGTTCCAAAGGGCGCTGACAGACTGGCGCAGGCAACCTTTTCTTCCTTTCTACGTGAATACGCCCTTACTCACTAATTGCGATCCCGAGGTATCGCCGCTCCTCGCCATCGATCGCTTCCCGCGCTCCATCCTCGTATTCCTTCCCATCAACCTCTTCGCTTTCCATCGCAGTGCGAACTTGCCGCCACCTAGCTGACGATAGAACAAACTCGTCGATAGACACAGATTGAAATCTAACTAGATCATGCAGGGCGCTTAGTTCGTATGACCAACGTCCGTATCCAAAAACGAAAATTAAAGTTGAGCAGTCCTCACATGTACAGCAGCTTTGGGCAGTTTTCCCACTAACGGCGAGGAATCGACTAATTATTGGCTATTTTCTCGCTCAAGAAACGTACAATAGATATACATTCCGTGTAAACAAAAGAGATGCATATATAAATAGTTGATCGCTGACTGTTCACACTACACGGCGAGAACTCGCTCCACTAGTTCGTCGCTGAGCGACAAGAGCTATCAAAGAGAGTTCTCGCTTCTCGATTTTCTTTCTCGCTCGTTTTCTTGTAGACTAGTTCTTCGCCCGTCTCACTCGTACACTCGCTCATATAGTCCAGCGACTAAACTATCGGAACTACACACTCGCTTTCCGCTACTCGCCAACTCGTTTCTAATTCTAGCTCGACTCGCTTCTCGTTCATCGTCGGCGGTGCGACAACTGTCTTAGTGACAGCTATCACATTAATCTAGATACGGGGACAAGCGTGCTTTCTTTTGACGGTTGTTGTGATGTCACGATAGTGTTTTATTGATAGGAATGCGCCATTTTTAAATAGATTGTTATTTAGCTTAGGTACAATAAGAAGAATGATCCTTTGCCATAACGGTTGTGCGCACTCTTTTTTCCACGCGAAGTAACACACGCGTCATTTATTTCAATATATATCTGAGTAAGCTGTGGCATCCCTCCGGCGGGTCGCTAAAGTAGGTCGCACCCCCCCGTGTTGTCGCTTTCACTGCGACCGCTCGGGATAAAGCCTAATTTTATTGCGTTGGGTTCGATCTTGTCTTCCTGAGCTCGTGGGTAAAAATGAAACAAATAATTCTTCGTAACTCGATCTTACCGGCGACTAGTAACTGATCCCTTTAATCGTTGCTACTAGGAATAGCATTACGTCAAATAGCCTTGTTGTAGAGGTTGAAACAATGAATTATGCTTATTTCATAATATACTGGTAACAAGTTCGGCCGAAATGAGGTTTTGTGTTCCAACCCCCCTGGGTTGGACATTTAGGCCCCAGCCCTTAAAATAATACCGTATAGCAGAATTCTTCATACAATCCGTCAGAAATGAAGCACAAATCCAATCCACACATGCGTGACTATTACTTGCTTACGTGCGGCGCGCTCTGACATTGAACATTGCGGAGCTGTAATGAACACTGCAAAGCGGTCCGTTTAGGGCCATTTATGGATTTATGGCTCCAAAATGGGCGCGCGGACTTGGTTTCTACATGTAATTTTTTTAAGCCCCAGCCTTATAACAATTGCTTATCCCAGTCAAGTTAATTATCGAAACTGATGGTAGTGAGCAATGTCGTCAGTAAATATCCAGTCTAGAAGATGCGTCAGTGCCAGGTAACCGCTGACTGGCTGAAAATGAAGGATCATAAGTTACGAAATGGCTACGTTTAGTTTAGGGAATGAACTTGACAAGTAATAAGGGATTGTAATAAGACCCCTGGTCGGGCAAAGTGTGTTTTCGGAAAATGACCCAGGTACCCCCGCATCCCCGCAATTGGCAAGCGTGGTTATTGGGCTGAACCCATGAATTGTAGCGATGACTTTATTTCAATGATGGAGGGAGGCCTCGGCACTGGGACAGTACTTAGGGCAAGTACATACTTTACGCATAAACATGGAGCCTTGTCGTTGAGATCGTGACTCTGTTTTCAGATTAATCTCCCAACGAAGTGGGCCGACGGCCGGAATATCCGGTGTGTATATTCCTTTACAAAGGTCTCTGACTGAGCTCCTAACTAGGACGATAATGGAATCTGACGATTTGACGCCGCGTCGAGTATTTGCCAAATTTTCCTTGCACTCGAATTGCAGAATGCTGTTGTGTTTTACCCAAATTTGTGGTGACTTTGTCTGCAGTTCTCGCTGTGACGTCACGATACAACTGGCTCTTAGCTCCGTTCGTTTATCACCGTAAATAGGAGCATGCATTTACATATAGGTGTAGCTATATTTACCTGGGGTGATATTACGCCCACCTGCCTTGAAAAATGTGCCCACGTAGGCTTATAAATTGCGTTCTCACTTCTCAGTGAGCGTTGGTATACGAATAATAATAATCAACTGTATTGGCAATGGGTTCAAATATGTTCAATTACTTAACTCAATTACTAATTTACTTATTCAATGTTACTCGTATCTTCTGCCACCATATGAAATACGATGTCATTATTTGCGTCGCAACTACTTAGAGATTGATTTTACCTGGAATAGAATTTAACTCAGTTCTTTTCCATAGATCGTTTCTCTACGCCAAAATTCACCAAAATCGGTTCAATGTTTTGTTCAAACCGTTCTTATCTAACAGAGTTGGTACTTGCTATAGCTATGGTCATCTGCCCTGGAAGGAGACTTAAAAAGGCTGTATTACTCACATTACAGTCACCATATTTCGTAAGTATTTACAATTTAACTGTCCACAGCTTACTGTCCTTTTAAGGTTCCGTACTGAAGTTATGAAAAAGGAAGTCATAACCGACCACGTCCGGCTATAACAGTACTATCAGAGGGGCTGAATTCGGTATTCGAACGGGAGGGAGAATTTCCTTCGCCAAAGTAACGACGCGAAATTTTTGTATGATATACCTAATGTTTAGATATACGTAAGAATGACAATGATTGTATAGTTAGTTATTGAACGCAAATTTTTTGACAAATGTTTCGGTATGTTCCGTGTCCGGGTGTCAAAACTAAATATCTCTCTGTCACCTCTAAAAACTCTGTCACATCTTTGCTTGCTTTGAGTTCAGACAGGTAATCATTGCTGAAGGTGTCCCAGACTACATATTTCATATTTTTAGAAATACTACCGATGTTCATGAGGAATTAGCGTATTTTTGGCCATCTCTACACATGGTCATCTGACTCTAAACTTAGCAGATCAACCCATAAAAACAAACAAAATCAATTCACTCACTAAAGTTTATTTTCTTAAAAATTTAAAAGGGTAATAAATGAAATGTTTTACAATTAAAATGTCATAAATTTCTGTATAAAACGTGTTCTTAATACTATTTGTTTTCGATAAGTGCACCCGTTTTCAAAACTGGCTGTTCCTTCTACATCTTGTTTCTCTGTAGATATCTACAAAAACGTGTGCGGAATGCGGAATTGTGAAGTCTAGGCTACACTGCATGCAAGAACGTAAGACAAGTAGGTACATTTCAGTTGTGTATTCCTCTCTGAATGAGCGCATACATTAACCTATTTACTCCACCATTCCATACCTACTCCCGGCCCTGCAAAGAATGCGCTCGAAGAGAACATATCTATGTCTAAAGTACTTTGTCATTCGAAACACAATGTTGTATATCTCGTCTCTTACATTCTAGTTGTCGCAATTCATTATTTTTTTCTGTTAATGAAAAAAACTCAATCAACAGTTTGCATTGTCAATATATTTCGTTCATTATTTTTGTTGCTTTCACTTTTCTTCTAAGTTAAGATTTCGTTTCAGGAACTAAACTTTTTCTTAAAAAAAGGTTTTCTAAAGCATATTACTTAGGGAAGTGTTTTATAATGGCTTCAAATATCTTTATCTCCTTCTCATACTAAGTTTTCATTTAGGGCCTTTGATGTCACTGACGTAGTTATTAGTGAAAAAAGACAAAATATGACTTTGAATGTTCACTAACTGAACTATCAAATGACTAAATGAGATAGCGTTTCTACCGCCACGGACGCAGCTTATTAGTTCTAGGTATTCCGTATAATCTCTAAGTTCATTTTAGGTTCAGTTCGAGCGTGATGTCTCAAACTTTACCTATCTAACTTGTTGAGATTTGCACTAATCCCCATGCTGAAGGCTAGCTGCAGTGGCGTTCAAGTTCTTATAAAATATGATCTCAGCCCAGCGGCAGGCTTAAATCTTAGTAATAAACAAATAAAACATACCTTATAACACAATATAAGGATTTAAGCCAGTGCGTCTCCCAACACACCCAGATCCGAACTTAGAAAAGTTAGTTTTCTGATTTGACCGTTTTACCGTGAATTGGACTAGGGACACCACGCAAGTGGAGGCGAGGAACTGGGCTACAGCGCACTACACCAATCGTGTCGTCATGACACATGACATGACACATCAATAAAGTTAGCAAACAATAAAAATAATACATACCAACTCGTTATCAAGAGAAGAAGTGAATCTGGCACACAAGATTACGATAATTATAGGGTGAGTAGTGAGTACATCTACCACGAGTTGCCACTTGAAATATACATTATCGTTCGCGTAAAAAAATGTATTGGAATTTCACATTGTCATGTCATGTCATGACAAATCCCAATATAATTTTCTACGCGAACGATAACGCAAATTTAAAGTGGCAACTGGTGGTAGACGGACAGGAAGGGTAATACAGGAGGTCTGGAAGACACTTACTTCGATCGTCGAATCTGGAATATTTCGGTTTTGGAATAAAGTTTTTCTTATCTTATCTTATAATAATACGCCACCGCTATTTCCGCAACAAATAGTCGCGTGTTAACTCTGCTAAGAATTGAACACGAACGTTTTATTACCACAATCATGCATTGTTACGAATGCGACAAATATTGTTCAAGAAGTTTCCAACACGGATAAGCAATACTTTTACTATGACTGTCAAAAATTAAACAAACTCGCAGATATTATAAATAAGTGAATTTTTATTTTTAGCATTAACAATGCTCTATTTTTTACACAAAGATAGAAACTAGAAAAATTCAACCTAATCCTGGGACTCAAGCGGGCTATTTCTTTCAGGTGTTAAAAGGCGCTTGCCTATAACATTGATGAAACAACGTTGGCTTACAACGTAAAATACATTGAATAAATTCGCCAGCTCTGTTAACGGCCTCAGTTGGAAGAACAGTCACCCGGATTGTGAAAGGTCGCGGGTTCGTATCCCACTTGAGTCCCAGGATCAGGTTGATTTTTTTTTCTCTAGTTTCTATGTTTGTAAATAAATGTTAAAGTACTACAAACAAAGCAAATACAAAAGTTCCTTATATTATCTACGAGTACTATATTGAAGACGGTACAACCTAACTGATTTGTGAATCAATACAATATTTTGAATTCCTGACATCCCCTCCTTGCGTTGTATTCCTCATTACTGAGGGTCGTGATCCCCCTGTTTTGTCAGCATTTGCTTGACGATGTTCCGCCATCTGTGCCTATCTTTGGCATTGTGGAGCGCATCGTGTGGTCTCGTGTCTAGCACTGCCCCAATCTGGTCGGACCATCAATTCCTGACATACATTTGAACATAATATTGTTAAAAACTAAAGACTTATTACTATGTAGGTAAAATAGGTTAAAGAACTTTCTTCACGTTGCAAAGCTCTTACATTGCAACACACTTGTAAAGAAGTGCTTACACTGAGTGTTATTTTGCAACTTTTTACACCGTTTATTATCGTCTCATTAAAATGAGATGTGCCCTACACCGAGCCCATCAAATTTTACACCAACGCTGATGCCCCACGGCTCATATACCTCGGTAACGACTTTTCCGATGTGGGTACCCAATTCCTGCTTACTATGTCTTTTAAGCACCCTCGCTGTCTTGTCATTATGGCACTTAAAAGTATTTTTATAACAGTTAGTCGTACGTTAGCTTGGATAATATTTTATTGAAAAGGGTAGGGTAGGTAATGAACTTGGCGTTTTCATTATATTACTAAATGGTGCAAATGTCGAAGGCGCTTTTGTGTGCCAAGCCAACTACTGTGTTAAATTTTTAAACAAAAAAGCATTTTACTTAATATCAACTGGCCTTTTACCTTATACTATGCCAATTATTTAGTATGTAAAGTATATAATCAAATAGAAAAAATATAAATATATATTCTGTTCATAGACAACTTCGATCCTTTTAATTACGTGTTTTTAATGCCATTTTTGAAACAGTATGTTTTTTCTTATCCTTATTATTACCATTTATTGACGACCGACTTGGTGTAATGGCTAAGAGTTGGCTACTGCACCAGAGGTCGCGGGTTCGATCCCCGCACAGTACAAACATTTGTGTGCATGAACATGTCTGTTTGTACAGGTCTGGGTGTCTCCTATGTATAATAAGTATGTATTTACAAAAAAAAAGTATTTAAGTATGTATAACCGTTTTCTAGTATCCCATAACACAAGCTTTAATTAGCTTACTTTGGGGCTAGATGGCGCTGTGTGGAATAATGTCCAGGGATATTTATTTATTTATTTATTTAACTGAGAAAGATGATGATGATGAACTCACCATTGCTACAAAGCACTAAATGGCAGTGACCCGCATTCAACTTCAAAATCAATGTTATATAAAAATATTGTTTCAATATAATGTAATGACGTTCATTTTGTGTGTAAAATCCTATACAACATAATGTGGGGCCAGAACAACAAACCAAGTAACTTTGGTGAGCATACCGTAAACACTTTAGCCGCATGATGTGAAATAACAAAACAACTCCAAACTCCAAGTGCCTATGCAAGCCAACAAAGTACTTAGCTTAAAACCTGCTGCAATGCCAGAACACATCAAAACAACATACGTTTTCTATTTGAATTTTAAACTTTAACACATTGGCATAAGATGGTGCGCTTCTGCCTCTTTAATACAATTATTCATGAAGTTCCCAAATATGCTCTAGGGGCATGAATAGGGGAATAGCAAGGTACTCGTATATCGGGTGATTATCGAAAGACTTACAAAAACGTTAGAGCATACTCTGTATGTAATTTATTTATATATTTTTTATCGCACAAACAAGTAAAGTATAATTGGCGGACTAAATGCCTAGAGGCATTTTCTACCAGTCAACCGCAAGGTATAACAGAAATATTGGATTTTCTGGCTTTGCAACATTTAAAATGGCAGCGAAAACAACGAATCTCACATAATAATACTAAAATATATTAAACATAATTATACTATACATGCTATTATACCAATCATGCAAATATACATACCTAAATTATTCAAAATAAATGTACTATATTATTTCATATTACATAATATTGTCTAAAGAAAGTTAAAGACAAAAGTAAGCATCTGAACTCAATGACATAGATGACTAAAACAGGATACATCAGCGGCTCACTTAAAGTGATCACGCAACGACCTCTCCAGAGCAAGTTTGGAGGTAGATTCTTGGAAATGTAGAAACTATCTTAGTGAAAATCAAATTCACTTAATTAACTTTCATCAAGTTCAGACTTATATTGTTACGTCATAACTTACTACCTACTGAGTATGAAATATCGCAGTATAAGTAGTGAAAAAAATAAGAACAGTGAGGAAATTTTTAGGAGAATCGCAAGTGACATAAGTACTTCCAACATAAACTGGCAGGAGACAACAAAAGAAACACAAAATGAGAAAGCACCAGACAGCAGTGTCACGATATCCAAAAATAAACTGGACCTCACTCAGCTAGCGCCTGGGCCGTCGCGCGTCGGCTTAGGCGCTGATTTCAGTAACGTACGGAAATACTGTGTTTTGAAAATATAAAATGCTGTATATTTGACATGACTGGCCTGTTGGTACAATGGCAGCGATCCTGCCTTTAGCACCAGAGGTCTTGGGTTCGATCCCCACCCATGACATACATTTGTGTTTGTGACGAACATTTGTGTTTGTTGCGTCTAGATGTTATTATCTTTATTATTATTTCTATTTATGTATGTATTTAGAAATATTTAAGCCATGTTACAAGATTTGCTTAGTTTGGGGTCAGATGATCTTAGTGTAAATTGTCCTAGATATTGATATTTATTTGTTAAATATACAGCTGAACAGCTAAATATATGGCTAATTAGGTATTTGAAAAATAGATAGCAATATTTGATAGAAATGGCGCCGCTGGCATAAACATCTTCCACAACAGGCTGCCAAGGTTTGAGCATGATATCCACCAAAAGCTGAAAATGTAAGTGTTATATAAATATATATGGTTTTGATCACTAGTAAGGTACCAAAATATATTTGTTTGGTTTTTAAATGTTGTGTACTCTTAATAATAGGTACTTATATTGATAATGTTTTTGTTTTATAATGTGTTTATATATGTAGGTACTCTTGGTATACCTTTACAAAAAAAATAAAAAAAAATGGTGTTATATACAGATGACATAGGAAGATCTAATATAATAATAATTATACATATAATGGAGGTATTTTTTCATAGTTTAATAGTTTTGAATTTCTAAATATTATCTTTTCCAACCCTAAACGTATTCAGGCAAAGGCTTTCATGGCGCGGCTGACGTGTATGAGTCGCTCACGAGTACCCGATCATCCTGGTTACAACAGTGATTGATTCATCGGTTAGAATCTACGTCACTCGTGTTGTTAGGGTTGGCCCGATGGTTAACATTTTGAAGATCGCTTTTTTCACTTTTACACAATAAATGTGACTGAACCATCTTAATGTAACAATTTCAACGTGATTATTTCAGTTTCGTCGTTTGTTCGAGGCTACCCAGTACAGGTATTATTTAACTGATTATTTTAATGCCAGTGGCCGTTACCAGCGGTTAAAATATATCCGTGTCTGTAAACACGCGTTTGCGTCAAGCTTTACCTGAGATGCTGCAGATATAAAACCCATTTTGAAATGTTTTTGTAAAGGTTGACCTGTCTTCGTCTTGATGTATACAGACTTTTAAGATCAAACAAACGCCTGTCAAAAGTTACTATGCAATTTTATGAAGAAACATTTCAGAAAGATAAAATCTTCTGATTCTGGCGAACAGAACACCAAAAAAGCCTATGTGCAGGTAGACTTTAATTTCCGACCTGATGAATAGGTAGATACATATCTAAAGCAAATTTAAAAATAAGGGTAAGTACCGGGTGGCGGTCCGCGGAGGGTGCAGCGGGGGAAGCATTAATCGTGCGCCCCACTCGACATTTTAAATAGGCGTCATTCAACTCATTTGACGTGCAATTATTTTCATTTCGCAGCCCAGTTTCCGAACGTGCGGGCGGGCGACAACGGACTTTTTTTGTCGCCCGCGAACCTAATTTATGATGTCCCGAGTCCTTAATTAATTTGCGCCCGAAGTAACGTATACGTGCCTAATTGTGTCAACCCTACGTGCTTCGGAAACGACGCTATTTATGACGATCTGCCATCTGGACGGGCTGTTAGCGGGATTGATGAGGTCCTGCTTTCGTCGAGAAAGGCCGCAGGTTCGATTTCTACCCAGCACAGGCATAAATGAGTAACATTTGTTATTATTTTGGGTTTCAGCCTCTGACACCCAAAGTACCCGGTCCGCTTGGTTTAGAGTGAGATAATCTCAGCGTGAGATCTCCCAGATATTTATTGATTATAGAATTTTATAATGATGGCAGTTGTTTCAAATCTAAGGTTTGTTTCTGGTATTTTCGATCGAAGTACAGTGTTATCGGTATAATGTTCTAGTAAGTCTCTTTTCGGCTATTATCATCATTATATTTCACAGCCACAAGTCGTCTACGGCTTATAAAAACGTTAAATAACTTAAAATAAATAATTTTGTACGGGAGAGAATTTTTATTTTTAACATTAAACAATGCTCTATTTTCTACAGAAAGATAGATACTAGAAAAACTCGACCTGATCCTGGGTCGAGGAATGGATTGTGAAATGTCGCGGGTTGGAATCCCGCTTGAGTCACAGGATCAGGTCGAATTTTTCTAGTTTCTATCTTTGTATAGAAAATTTTGGACACTTTAGAGCAGAACCTAGTTGAATCAAACTCTGTTTAATTTCAAGATCTGTAACTAACAGTGATTCGCAAATAAACAAATGAATTGCTACATAGTTCGAATTTACTTAAAATTCTACATCCTTTATCAAGTCATCCGTCCTCCTCACTGCCCACTTTACACCCCCACCTCATATTAAATCAACAGATCACAGACAACAAAATATTAGGCAACTACTGTTGTTTCCCAATAACTAACAAAAATATCCCAGGCAACATTACTGTAGGGCATGGCCGTGTCTGTAGTCTTAATATTAATATTTGACTGTTATTAGTTGGTAAACGAACAAAAAATTGTAGATATTGATTTTGAGCTATCATCAGTGGAAGCTTATAGGTATAATTCGCTATTTGATAGTTTCTTGAAAAGTGGTTTGATGTTCGTAAAAGATGTTAATAATGCCCCTACAAAATATCTTTCCAAGAAAACGTGTAGCTTAGGAGAAAATTACAGTTTTTTTCGGCATGGATTGAATTTCTCGCGAAAACGCTAGGTAACGTGACTTTTACGTCACTACTCGTAAAAAAACCTTTTTTTCACGTGTAGAAATGTATTACTTTCATTGAATTTAATTTGAAATTAATAAAATGAGTTTTACTAGTCTCGTTGAGCTAGCAAAATTTTCGTTTGTTGATTTTTATAATTTTTAATATTTAAACTTGGAAAAAAAGAGAATATAAAAATAAATGCCTGTAAACTCAACCAAACAAAATCTTATAGAAGTACAGACGTGTGTTAGAGTTATGACGTCATGGCATGGCCGTCCGTGTTTCGTGTCATTGCCCGCGCATCTTAAAATGTAGATTTGTTTTATAAAAATAAAATATGATGAACGTTTTTGACAAAATATATCCAACATAGTTATTGTTTACCTATGAGCTACAGTATGCAACACTTTTTATCTTCTATTTTCATTACAGTCAAATAGTGAATTGGTAGATTGCGTGTTCTATGCAAAAAAAATACAAAAACAAAGTAAAAAGTACATCAATAAAGAGTTGTTTTGTGTTTATTCTATCCCTTTATGTATATTCTATTGTTTTTTTCACTTAAAACTTTCTGTTGAAATCTTCTAATGTTACGAAATGGCTACGGTCTGATCCTATTTTTTGCAAACTAAAAATGAAAGTGTCTAATTATAAGGTGCTAAATGAAATTTTTGTGTGTACTTACTACACTCACCGATCAGACAGATCACCTTAGTATTTGCGTTTGAATGCTTAAAAAATGTGTAAGATACTGAAGAAAAGTTTCTACAGACCGTAAAGAAATGCGCACGAAGGCAAAATAACGTCTGTGTTGACAAAAAGGTTTCTAGTATCTAAGGCTGTGCACCCCGATTTTGACAAGGGTGCTATTAGGGGCAAGCAAATTACCGCGGTATGAAAATATAAATGTAGAAAAGTACTTTTTCCTGTTTTTTTTATTTGTGACCGTATCTTCGTTTATAATGGTTATATTTTTTTAAGCGCCTAATACAATGTTGAAAGCTAGCAGTAAGCAAGCATAAAGCAAGCTAGCATAGCAAAAAGGGTGCGCTTTTTAAACGTCCAATGTAAATTGTAAATAAAATGATATAATTTGGAAGGATTTATACGCGCTCTTTTCGTGTGCGATAGGTCTTTAGCCAATGAAGAAATCTTTTTTCTAAATCTTTGCTAACGATAAGGCGGGAAGCATTAATAATGTGTATATTTTTTATCGTGATATCTATATATATATATCTCATATTTTACTTCAAATTACCTTCGGCACAGCAGGATAGGTTAGTTCAGAATATGTACGTGTGTACATATTTAAAGATTTAGAAAGAAGATTTCTTCATTGGCTAAAGACCTATCGCACACGAAAAGAGCGAGCTAAAGCACTTATACACATATGTGTTTGTTGTCTTGAAGGTATTTTTTTAAATAAATCCTTTAGCATCCCATTGTGGAATATTTACAGAATGCGGGGAAACTCAACCTCGCCTATACGCCGTTAAGTTACCCTTTAGTTCTAAAATCCTTTACTCAACGAAGTGAGAAAACGATAACCGCTTTTATGGGCATCTTATCTTATTCTTGTTATACGTAACCAGAAGTTGGTTATACCCCATTAAGTGACCTCTATAACTCTGCTTAGACAGGAACACGCCTATGCTCCCAGGTATGCGTACGTGCTCTTATCGTTTTTATAATAAAGGTCAAATTCGAATGCTCGTGGTCACAGATGAGATTTCAAATGCAAATGCTGCGTTATCCCTAGCGGATGTTACGAAGGAGTTGCGGAAACAGTGAACGTGTTAGGAATCAGTTGAATTACTTCAATTACCAGTTATGCTATGAAACGCAATTTAGCAGATGTCCCCTGATGAACATACGCCACTTCCGTAGATTTACTGAGCGGTAGGTTGCGATGCGCATTGCACGGCGAGAAAAGGCTTATCGTATAGCCTGGCGCGTGAAAAAGCCTGAATTTGGTAACATGAGCATTTTAGTCCTGTAAGATTTCTGACGACGCTACGGCCTATGCTGTTTGCTTTCAAGCGGTCGGCATTTGAGAACCTTTTTACTTCAATAGTAAGTGCGAAAAACAACGACGACTGGACCTGGCGACGTATAACGCACGCACGCTTCGGACAGACGTAAATATTGTCGAGCTGGAAGAATAATTGAGCAAGGTTAAGTGGGATATTGTGGGATTATGCGAAGTCCGAAGACAGGGTGAGGACGCGCCTATCCTTGAATCCGGAAACTTGCTCGTCTACCGGGAGGGGGAACCAACTATCCCAGGTTGGTGTCGGGTTTCTCGTCCGAAAACTCCTCGTTAACAGCGTGGTTCAAGTCGAAATGGCATTGGGCAAGTGCGCCTTGCCCACTGCCATTTCAAGTTTCTTGTCAAAAGGCATTTTCCATCAACACAAAGAAGTAAAATGATAGTAACGTTTCGTAGACATTCAATGCACGACACATTAAGGGAGGTAATGAGGGGTGAATCAAAGAAAGGCGGGGTAAGGTCGGAGACTTTTTTGCATGCACCCCAACTTTACATTTGTGTAATATATATGTTTTTGCAAGCTCAATTTAAATGCTGCTCGCTCAGTAAGGCTAATAAAATGCTAAGTGTTACACTGTTACTGAAATTATTATGGCGTGAATCAGGGTTGACAACACAAACAAACTGTTTTGTGAAAACGATGAATAATTTATTGCGAGGAATAAATATGATCGGTGGGGGTGTATGTATATCGTATTATAAATATAAATACAAGCTGGTAAATATTAAAGATACATCTTGAGTTTTCCAGATGGCCACAAATCAAGCGTGACCTTCAAATATTAAACAACTGCATTGGTATAAAATAATGCCAACTGTCACAGTATACGATCCTTGAAAATTTAACTGAACTCTACTAAAAACTGGCACAGCTTATACCAAGATTATCTAACTAACCCTAAAAAAAAACTAGGCATTGCTCGTACTGAGAGAGATAAACATGCTTATATACTTTTAAATGTATACCTAAATAGATGCAACCCGAATATTATTGTATGTTTTTCTTTTATTCTTTATTTGTAAGTTCTTCTTACAGATCTATTTGATAAAAGGTAATTTTACTCAGAATATATGAAATAACTACAGTCGCTTATGAATTGGGAATGGTGACAGCCCTTCCACTGAGTTGGAGCGTAGTCGGTGCACAATTCTTCATAACAGCTTTTGCGTGCAGAGTAGCAACGAAATAAACTAGTTTGTACCAGAATAAATATCAATAGTCATTAGTTAATACTACTCTAATTTTGTTTGTCACGAATCTGGAAGTTGGAACTGTTACATTTTGTGGGTAATATTTTGTTAGTTATTTAGAACGAGGCATAATATACCCGTCTGAAGTGCGATGGTTTCGGTTCGAACACTGATTCTTGGATTGTTCCTTTACCAAGTACAATTGGATCGATACATACCATGCATGACTGACCCTTTGGAGCAATGGTATAGTGCCTAAGTTCGTAGGTTCTATTCTTATTCAGGACTAACATTTGGACAGGACAAAGATTGTTTTGTGTCTCTTACACACTTATAGGAAAACCTCTGCTTAGCCAGGAGATTAGATAAAAACGATCCTGGTGGTGGATGTTTCTTCGTTTCCATTCAACTTAGACGGACGCAGTTCGGAACATTACCTATCTTCGGCTCATTATTTATTTTGGTCCTGCAGTTTGAACTCTGGTGTCGTACGTCATCACCGCTTCATTGCGCTGTCACAAGACACAAAAACACAATCACACTATACAACCGCACTGTATTTATTATCTATGTATTACTCTTATTTACACTACACGATATCTTTTATTACTTACCATACTTTTACCTATATATTCACAAATATTTATTATATGTATATGTAAGGCACATACGTATGTCCGCCGCAGATCAGTTCGGGTCCACTGAAAATCAGCGCATGGGCCCTTAAAGCCCAGGCTGAATGCTGAGTGAGGTCCTTTTATTTTTTGGGCATCGGGACACCGCTGTCTGATGGTATTTGTTTGTCTTGTTTTGTTGTTGTATGCCTACTACCTATATGTTTTTGTTAAATGTACCGATGTCCTTAAATTGAGTAAATGTCTTTCTATTTCTATTCTGTTGCCTAGCCAAGAGCAAAGCATATTCCTCTGGCTCCAAAAGCAGCAATTCTGTAATAACAATCGAAGGTGAGTTGTTCTATGTAGAGCTGTCCTTTTCATGCCTACTGATATGTGGTTTGAATATCAATTTGGGTGCTCAACGTTGATTGTGGATTCAAAATTCGTGGATAGTGATACGCACGTACCTACGTACGGCTACCTAAGTATGTACCGCCTTGAAAAGGCACGGCTTAGGCCTCAGCCTCGGATTTTGCGGGCAGCGGGGCGGCGGGCGCTGAGACTGGAGTGCACCGCGGCGCGGGGGCGGGCAACAAGCAGTGCACTCCAGTCTAGCGCGCCCGCCGCCGCTGCCACCCCGCTGCCCTCAAAATTCCAGGCTGAGGCCTTACTTCTACGATCTAACAAGCGAACTAAAGTCTGACACCCAGCTCTACGAGGTCAACGCGGACGCTAGCGGCTGTCATTGGTGGAAACTCATGGTAGATATACTGGTATAAGTTTACAAGCACAGTAATGCGAAGCAACCACTAAACTGGTCAATCCTGCTTTTGGTTATTCGTTGCAGAATTTCGTCAGTGCTCTGTGTTGTGGCAGTCTAAAATATTATATTCATCCGAACAGAAAATCTAAACATTACATTATTGTTTGCAGTAGTCTACCATGAGTTGCCACTTAAAATTCACGTTATCGTTCGCGTAAAATATTAGTATTATGATTAAGTCCAGCGCCTCTATTGAGTCGAAATTAAACTAAAAACGGTCCCATAACGTAGCATCAAGCTACGGTTTTTCATTTCCATTTCGACTCAACAGAGGCGCCTAATTCAAATATTTTACGCGAACGATAGGTAACGCAAATTTAAAGTGGAAAATCACGTACGATTTTACTACCTACTAGGTACTAATTAATAATTTCCAATGCAAATGCAACATGCATTTGCATTGGAAATTTAATTTAGTAGTATATACCTTGTAAAAAAATGCGTAAAGTAACCTAAAAGTAATGTTGGTATGCAAATATTTACAAAGGAGAGTTGAAAAATCCAATGGAAATTTAGTTCCAGTTTGTAATAAGAAGAATTCAATTTTAATATACTCGACAATATTTCAGTTTACTCTGCTTTTACAGTTTCAAATTAAACTTTCAGTGCATTTCGTGCATTTCTAAACGAAGTTGGAGAGTTGCATGATGTTTTCACGGTGTTGAAGTTTGTGATAGCGTTATTGATACATTTTTTTAAACAATCTTTAATATTTTACATAAGTAATATAATAACTATTTAAGCAGTGGCTGCAGAAAATAATTGTAATGTATTGAATTGAAGACATTTTACTTTTGGATTATTATTAGAAATCGTTCTCAATCGGACGTTTTGGTTTCATAACAGTAAACTTGATAACTGGGACCAGCTGGGACCAACAATTCAACTTGCCTTCTGTACCCCAACAAACACGTGTTTTAGTTACATAAAATTTCGAAATGGTAGAATAATAAAATAATGGGAACTAGGTAATTTGATTCCATTTGTTTTTCCAAATCTGTACTCCTCTCAGGGTAAAGTTCAGTTGGCTGGTGGCCGACGCGTCTATGGCTGAGATCTATAGTCGTCACTTAGCTAAGCACAGACTTATTATCACTTATTATTCACTTATTTAATAATGTTATAATTATTACTAACGAATACCTAAGTTGATATTTAAATAAGACTAAAATAATTGAATATGGATGAGAAGTAACTTATACAGATTGATACAGCTGTTCAAAGTCTGAGATAAGTCTAAGTTAAGGCTAAGCACGTTTTATAGATCTCGTTCTAAGGCCTATTTCAGACGAACGGCTTTTTACATGACGTCTTTAATTTGAGTTAAGAAAGCTGTCATTTTGGGTAAACAATAAAAAATAAGTAGGAGAACCTTTGCCTTGCAGAGGAATACTTTCGGCCTGTAAAAGAATAGGTTTATTCCAAGAGTCGAAAAGTGGCATGAAATTGTTCTCTCTGGTCCTTCTCCTAAAATAAGTGTAACCTAACCTACTTACATGAAATAAGTTTTACTAAGCGCTTATCTCTTGGTTGGGAAATGCGAGTTTCCATCCCAGTGCGAGTTACGATGGCCTCGCATCCACTGAGATTGAGAGTCACTAGGAGTCGAGGTCAATAAACTGAGTTATGTTGACCTGAAAATTGTTGTCACGGGTTTTTTCAAAGTAAGTTTGTTGAAATTGGACGATAAAAAAGCTGGAATTTGGAAAAGGTGAAAGTCAGTTTATTTTTAAATGCTGATTTTCCTATTTAATTTATTTATGTTATGTATAGTTACGAATTGTTGTTTTACAATGTACATCCGGATTTTCGACCACCGAAAAGTACCTACCAATTCGTTTACAGCGAGCCAATTATAGATGTTGACAATCAAAAATAAGTACTTAGAAATATATACGAAATATATAATATATACCTATACCTACCTACCTTACAAAAATGTCAATATTCTTAAACAAGGCTTTAAAAAATAAAATATATTTGAACGATTCAAATCTAAGTTCAAATCACGTAGGCATCAGCGTATCACACAGTAAAAACAATTCTATCTTACTTCAGAGAGCTATCTCGAAAACTTTGAGTTATCTTTACTCACGTAAGTGTACCTCTACATATTCTTGCCAGTATTACAATATTCTCTTTAAAAAAATGTTTAGAATATGTATTTTGAATGGTTGTACCTGTTATTGTTGTCCGTGATCTAGGTAGAGCGTAAAGCTTTCATCTGACAAGCTTCAGTTGCTTTTGTATTCAGCGAGAGTAGCTCCTAGATGGGGTCAGTGAACTCGCCTGAGCGCCCTGAGAGCCTTTACACCCTGCGACTTGCAACTGTGATACTGCAGATATTCTGACGACTCATTAGCGTAGTGCGCTGTAGCACGGTTTCTCGCCTCGATTTCCACGGTGTCCCGGACTAGATACCCGGTCGGGTCAATTGAGGAAACGATCTGTTCTGAATTGGTGGTTTGGGTGTGCTGAGTGACGACCCTGATCTAAATCCTTGTTTGGTACCTCGTGACACAAGCATTTGTCCTTATTTCAAGACCATGACAAGTAGTGTGTTGTCTGGCGCAATTTTATTTATATATTTATATTCTAGTAATGTAAGTACAGTTAGTTCAGTAACTCCTACTTTTGTTACTAAATGGAGCAATAAATGACATGACTTTGACTTTTGGATTTACAATGAATATGGTAAAAAAGAAACCTTCATGCGAGAATCTAACCTCATACCTCTCTTTCAAAATAATGTTCCTCTACTAATATAGATTATGTATGAAAGTAGTTAATAAAAATAGTTAAAATAACACCGCCTGATTGTGTACTGTGATGTTACTTCTAGGAGTAGGTACAATGTTATTTTGGGTTTGCAACAAAGAACATTTACCATGATTTATTCTTGGTTCGGCTTTTCAATCTGTCTTGGAAGCATTATTTTCAGAGCAACAGCTACTGTTGCTGGCTTGTAAATTTTAATTCCATGAAATGTTGTTAATTGAGAATGATTGCGGATTTTTAAAAAGCTTTTCTGTGTTTGACGTGAAGGGTCTCCCATATTTAAAATACAAAAAAGCACTCAGCAAATGGTTCAAAGACAAAAAATATTATTCCATATCAGAGCTGATTAAATGACTAGTTGTATCTTAGAATGTAGACTAACTTAACATGTAGGTAATTATCTCTGTAACTAATTCTAATCTTATTCGCTAACTCTAGAACAACGCTGCTTGGCTTAAGTTTTTAATATAATAATGTTGGCATGCACGTGCTAAATTGTTCTTAATAATATTTCACTAAACAATAAATCATTTTGCATGCTAAGTGAATTAGCTAAATGTGCTGTGTAACTGAATAACAAAAATGTCATCAATGATGAACGCGCGCACGCACGCACGCGCACACACACACACACACACACACACACACACACACACACACACACAGTCGCCTCTCTAGTTTAAATAATGTAAATATTTTACCTACCTACGTATGTGAACTGCTTCTCAACTAAATTTTAACTTAAATCTTAATAGAATATGGAAGAGCGGGGTCTCTAAACACAGGTTTTTCAGCTCAAATAGAGACACCATCCACTACCACTTAAGTTAAATTTTGTTAACGAAATAAATATTTTTTATTTTCATTTCATTTTCAATGTACCACATTTAAAGCAAAATAAACAAATTCTATTCTATTCTATTGGTTTAACGTGGTTTCATGGTTACATGCATACATATAAAAGTCACATCTACTTCTTTCGAATGTTTCGACTGACCACAAGACAACTAGGAATAGAAGTGGCAGCGTAACCTATTAACCCAGGTAATCGTCTATCAATACAGTCCGTCTCTTAAAAGTTCGTTTGAGTCGTTGCAAAAAGTCGCCGTGTATGGACTCCAGAGAAGCCAGAAGATGTTACTAAGTGATATGTGCCTAAGTATTATTCGCTTACTAACTTTATAAGTTAATCTTTGAGTTTCGTCAAGTTTTTACTAAAAGCTCCCCTTAGAGAGGTCGATAGTAGGATGTCACAGTTAAACTTATATCCTTATAAGTTAGAACACCTTGCTTGAGCTAGTACTTTTCGTCGTCGTGTACAGTCAATCACAGCCAGAGTGAATAACTGGCCGGCATAAGCTCAGCTTAATTTTTTTTAATTCTCAGCATTAGCAAATTCACTCTACTAAGTAACAACGCGGCTCTGAATTACACTCTGGGGGTAGGGCAGACAAGACCACGTGGAGTCGGGGTCAAATGAGTCGTTCTCAATAGCATTCGTTTTTGATTAATTAGTTATCTCGTTTTATACTTTTGCTAAAAAATAATTATGTGATAAGTATACAACATTCGTGGAAATCAAATTGTGGGAACTACGCATCGATATACCAAAACAGAAATGAGTCCTATGGTAAAGACTATTCGAGTAACGCAATTTGATGAGTTGTTGCTTATTGAAAAAAAAACAGGATCTGTTTCTTGAAATTCAATGTAATAAATTGCGATAAAGTGACGGGTCCCCAAACTAAGTACACTCATTACGTACACCTATCGCATCTTCGATAATAATTGTAAATCTTCTTAAATGATTTGATGATGTGCCCCACAGAAAATCTTTATGCTATTTTTCATAGAATCAGCGGAGTATCAAACCCATTTAACCCATATTGTACTTTCATTGGTTTCTTTTGTTTTACGTCGTATTGGGCAATAACGATTATTTATCTTTGTTTGACGCGCGATCGCAGGTCATCTGCATGTCATAGTACACGCGATACGCCAAGAGCAAAAAACGACGATTTGCAGCGTGTTTTTATGCAAAAAGAGATCAGAAACATCCAGTGTACAAAAGGAGGGCATTTCTTTCCATCTTTAAGTATAATTTCGTCTAAATATTATCAAATATTTATTTAAAATGTAGAAAAAAAACCACAAAAAAATCTCTGTCTTTTAAAACACGTAATTTTTAGAAACGAACTGCCATTTATACAAACTATTTGTAAACTACATTACAATCAATGTTACTCTACCTACACCAGTTTTTCAAGTAAAGAGAAATACTAAGTTTTAGACAAATAGCAATATCTCAGTATAGTTTAGCATAAAGTAATTTTATGTTTAATTCAATGATGTACGTCTAGAGTAAGTAGCTGTATCTAAGCGAAGCGAGCGAGCGGGCGAACTTCATCTCAGTTCTCGAGTGCTTTTTCGTATTCAGTGTACGCCGGGTCAACCACCTACCATGCCACACCGACCCCAAGAAGGTTAGGGCTGCAACTGTACCTTGATTGTGTTATTTATTGTCTATAGAGTTACAAATTAATCATTTTAAACCTTAATATAAGTAAATAAATAATCTGGGACACTTACACCAAAATCATCTGACCAAAACTGAGCAGAGCTTGTACTATGGGTATTAGAGACTAATAAAAATACATACTTGAATAGATAATAACACCCAGACACACAACAATGTTCGTCACATGAATGTTTGTCGTGGGTGGGAATCGAACCCACGGGACAGTCAGTATTTTTATATATTTTTTTAATTTATATTGAAAACATTATAAATGTAATATTATTTTGGATGGTGAGCCTTCTGCCATCAGCGGCTAACAGCATTAGTCATTCAAAAAAAAGTAAAATTGTTGAAAGTAAACGTGACGAGGAAAAAATAATTATTTCATTACTAGCTTTCCGCCCGCGGCTTCGCCCGCGTGAACTTCATTTTAATGACATATGGGTTTTTTTTCCGTCTTAGTTAGCACCTAAGTCCTAATAAGAACCCCTATGCAAATTTGAAACTCCTAGCACTTCAAGTAACGAAGTTTCATACAAACAAACTATCAACCCCAAAAACAACCCCTTAGAGGTCGAATGTAACCAAATGTTTAAGGGTAACATTTTTACAAACTTTGAATGCCATATGTATTTAAATCTAATCAACAGCCTAAAATATAAGTTTTATGCTTTTAGTTCTGAAAATGACAATACTTATACAACCTTCCATGCCCCTTTTCAACCCTTTACAACACTTTTTTCCAATTAAAAAGTAGCCTATGTCCTTTCTCAGGCTCTAGATTATCTGTGTACCAAATTTCATTTAAATCGGTTCAGTAGTTTTGGCGTGAAAGCTACTTTCGCACTCATAATATTATATAAAAATATATAATATATATATTAAATGGAAGTATGGATTCATTAAAATAACCATGTATGCAATAAATGAATAACATTTAAAATATATGATTGTGGCTTACCTGTAGTAATAAAATTGTACGTAACAATTACCAGAATCCAATTTTATGCTCCTCTCTACCTTAGATTTCGTAAAGGGATGTTTACGTTGATCCTGTCGAGGTTAGGTTCGAGAATAGACGAGTTTTATAAGGACTATGGGAGGGTTTACGTGCTCTACTTCAGTTCTTAGGCAAGTTTTCTCAACTATGGTAGGTTTATAAGATTAAAACTTATGAAGTTAGCTTGAGAGTTAATTTATTTAAAAAATATAAATCACCTATCGGCTTTTGCTCTGGAATGCAACTTAATTTTAGATTAAAAGTTCTTTTATAACGAATCAAAGTGACTGATGAAGGGATTTCACGAAAATAAATTGTTTTTAAACTCAAATAAACTTTGAGAGTAATTTCAAATCGTCTTAAAGTTGGTATAAGAGAAATACACACATCAAAAGTGTCTAGGGATCAAGCATTTTTATGCGAATTTCTTGAGATTGAGATGTGGCTTTGTAATAAATTTATGATTTTATAAATTTATATGGATCCTTTTTGGTGCATTTCATAATTTGAAACAGGAACTGTCAATCAAATTCGAGTAAAAGATCAAAATCAGCTGTCAATATTTTCCCTATAAAAACATACAACGCATTGAAGACATTATTAGTGCTACTGTTTCCCTACTACTGATTAAAACCAACGTTATTATGGAGCGGCGACGTCATTTAAGCAGGGAAGAAATGCTCAGAGCCGTGGGAATGATAGAAGCTGGTTCCCGGCAACGTACTGTGGCTTTAGCTCTGAATACAAGTCAGAGTGTTATCAGTCGACTTTGGACACGTTACCGAAGCACTGGTACCGTGGCTGAGCGCCATGGAGGACGGTATCGCTGCACCACACGGAGACAAGACCGATACATTCAAATCACAACTCGAAGAGCTCCAACAATAACCGCCATGATGTTAGCCGTGAGGCTTCATCACTCTTCAGGGAACTTAACTAGCGACCAAACAGTCAGAAACCGCTTGCATGAAGTGAACCTTCATTCCCGAAGACCGCTAAGGGTACCACCTATAGCAATGCACAATCGTAGGATTCGATATTAATGGGTTCTTGAACACAGAAATTGGGCAGAAGAACAATGGCGTTTCGTGTGCTTTTCTGATGAGTCTCGTTTTGGTATGAGACCGGATACAAGACGTATACGACACTGGAGAACCCCTGGACGCCAACAGCGATTAAAATCCTGCCAGGGAGTCCATCCTTATAGTGGTGGAACCATCATGGTATGGGCGGGTATTTGGATCGGCGGAAGAACTGAGTTGATTTGGATCAGAGGCAACCTCAACGCTCAAATTTATGCTGAGACGATTGTATCAGACGTCATCGTTCCTCTACAAGTGCAAATCGGTCCCTTATTTCAGTTAATGCATGATAATGCACGACCGCACACCGCAAGAGTTGTAAGACAGACTCTCGCCGCAGCTAACATCAATGTCCTGCCCTGGCCTGCTTAGTCGCCAGACTTGAACCCGATTGAGCATGCATGGGATATGCTACAGAGAAGAGCTCTGCCGAATATGGAGGGTATCCAGTCGCAAAAAGACCTTTTTTTGTTGTTGCAACGAACATGGGCGGCCATTCCACAGCGTGATTTGGATGAACTCATTTTGAGTATGCCAAACCGATGTTCTTGTGTTGTTAATGTTCGCGGTAGAAACACGGACTATTAATTGTTTAAGTTACCCAATAAAATTTTAAAGAAAACTGTTATTTCAGTCTTTTTTTCGAACTTTAATGTTAGTGGTTCAAATGTCAAAAATCCCTTTATTAGGAAAATGGCAAATTTCTTTATTAATGCAAAGGTGACTTGGTTTATCGTTACTGTAGACAAACGAAAACACTTTATTTGATGAATCCTTAAAGAAAATTTTAATTAATATCAATCAGGAGAAAAGTTATTGCAAAAATATATGTTGATCCCTAGACACTTTTGATGTGTGTATATATCTTATTTAAAGTTTGATTTTAAAGCTTCCAAAAATAGGAGTGTCTGTGTTTTTTTAATTCGGTCATCGGCTCATTGAGCAAGTAGATATTAAACTGAAACGAGATTTTAAGTATCTCCGTATTTTTAAGTATCTCATTAATTAACAGAATTATAAAGCAGCTTTGCATTTGTTAACGAATTGGTAATATTTAATAACATGTACCTTTAAATTTTCAGAGGTCCTTGTTGGCTGGGATATTTAGGGTATCAAATAAATAAAATAAATAAATAAATAAAATCTGTTACTATTATAATTAACTGTGCTTTATATGTGCAAATTTTAATTGCTTAAAATAGTTTGGATGCTCTAAAATTTACCATTATTATTAAAAAGTCAAACAATTTTCACAATTTTTAATATTTTAAAAACATACTTAAAAAAGATGATGTCTCCGTGGTAAGGTGCCCACGCTAGCAACTTATTGTTGAATTGCAAGGCTAACATAATGTAAATTCTGATTTACTATTAAATTCACGCAAGCTAAAACAGTTACCGATGTAAAACAGTAACTTATTATTTTGGACAAATTTGTAACCGTACAAAATAAACGATACTAAATACAAAAAGACATAAGTATCAACATTTTATGTTTGTTTGTATGTTATAGAATTTTTAAATACTTATATTACGAGTATTACAGCTAAACACAAATAAAAGGTGATTTAATTTTATATAAAGGGTGAAAAGTTATCAAAGCTACTTAGCTTTCACGTAAAAAGAAATATAAAGTATAAAGAACTTTCTTTAATATTTCTTTTTACGTGATTTCTTAAATAACGTAAAATGTTCAGTTATTTTACTCAACCTAAGTTTCACGTATGTATTGCTCAACGCACACAGGAACTACCTTTGCGTATTAAAGTCACGTACCGTTTGCGTCGCCGGGAAAGAAAGCTGGCCGTGTGCAGGGGTTCCTACTTCGCCATACAAACTTTGTTATTTGAATTGGAATAGGTTCCGATGTATTAGAAGTTACCCTCGTTAGTTCAACGAAAGTAATGGACCCTTACTTCTTCTACAAGAACGAATATTAACGTTTCATTTGCAATTTGGGTAAACGGCGTAATTCTATGGAGAATAATTTCGCATAATAAATATACTTCTGAAAGATTCAATAGTTATACGGATGAAATGTTTCAGGCATGCGCAGACGACGGAAATTTCTCCGTAACGGAGATAAAGTACGCTTCTCGAATAAAAAGTCCGCCGCGGATTTATAGGACTCATCGCACACAGTGTGCGATCATTTGTTGTCCGAGAGTATTTAAATATTCTGAGATTAAGTTGTGCTGTTAATAACATGAAGTTTAAGAAAAGAGAAGACGTTTTAAAAAAGAAAACTGGGTCCATCCCTTTATTTCGAATCGATTATTAACGCGGACTTAAGTCCGCCGTGCACGTTGACTGCTAATAGTTCGCTAGTCCGCGGTGACTTTTTGTTCGTCGTACATTTAGTCGTCCGTGTGCGTTGCTCGATACAGTTTGTAATGAATCAATTTGGCGGACAAAAAAGTACGCCGCGGATAATCCCTCGTCTGCGCTGGCCGTTGCAGGGTACTGTCACTTAGTAGAGTAAAATAGTGAATGATCAGATATAGGAGTAATTTTCTTACGATATCATTATTATATGTGGGTATATTAATACGTCGTTGGTTAATTCTACGTAAAGGTTTACATCTTGTCTTGGACTTAGGTTCCTAATATTCACCTTACAAACTGAGTTAAACTCATGGTTGCCTTAGAACCCTACTGTCGGTATATCTCTATCTGTTGATTTAGTATTGGGATTGGCCATTAGGACCGGGATTTAAACAGAACCTTGACCTTTCGAAAGTTTAGGCTTTCTACTACAAATGCTGATTTAAAACTATAATCTTCTATCCTTCAATAAATTTAGCAAAAGGGTTGGATCACAATGAAGGGTCGGCCGATGTTGATGTACTATGAATACGTATATGTCAAATAAAATGTTACCAACGTTATCTTTGTTGTAACGAGATAAAAGTACTGTATAATGTTCTAGTGAGAAGTAAAACAGAAAAACGAATATGAGTGAAAGAAAGTCTTTTTATAAATGCTTGATTATTTGGCAAGCTTTAATTTGTAATTTTTTTTAACCACACATGAACATTTTATTAATCCTGTAATCAAAAAAATGTTAAGGTCCGACCGCCGAGAAATGAAAATAAAGTCGGATCAACCTATCTCTGCGTGGAATAAACATTAGTGTCGCAATTTTTGTGAAACATAGCACTTCAAATATGAATCTCGCTTAAAGAATAAACGAATGTTTAAATTAAGTGCCTATAAACAGCTTTTGTTATTTAATCCACTTTCATGTGTGTTGCCGGTCTTGACGTGAGGCTGGCCAATTGTAATTTACAACTTTATCCCATTACAAACGGTCATGCTCAAATTTTTAAATAAAGAGTGTGATTAAAATAAAATAATAATTAAACCACTGTTTCGTAAAGGTCGACAAACACAATAATCCGGTCAATTTCGATATTCGAAGTTACGATAATTCGCACCCGGCTCAAAATTGGTAGGATTGTTCAAACACTTTCATAAATGAAATCGAAAAAGTCCTCATCGATCCGACACCAAGAAAAAAATATATTCTGGGTCAAAGGTTCGGGAATCACAGAAACGGGTTATGCGCGACTTTCAGCAAAACGGTTAGTTTTATCATAAAAACAGCTTTGACAAAAAATATATAATTTGCATTTGTTGTTGTTTTAAAAGAATGTATTTAGTTTAATCTCGTGCACCGTGTTCAATTTATCAGTTTGATCGTGTGGTTGACTGGTAGAGAATGCCTTTGGCATTAAGTCCGCCTATAGTACTTTTAATTTAGTGCAATGAAGAATGTCATGGAGTTTTCTTATTATTTTTCACCATACCATCTTGTACTACCTGTGATGACGAATAAATAAATTTGAATTTGAATAAATAAATAAATTATCTACTGGGTGAATATTGACAATCAAATTATTGTAACTTCACTCCTATTTTTCTACAATGATATTCAATAATCAGATTAATGGCATCATTAATATCGTCTCATGACGTAATCACCTTTTATGGTATTTTTTCAATCTTCCTGAATGGTGCCAGGAGAACATAAGTTAAGGCCCGTATTCACTTTGATTAGTAGCAAGTGCAGGTGGTTAGTGCAGGTGCTTAGCGATTATGAGAAAACACGTGTGTGCAGCGATTGATTAGTGCTATTGAATAGAATATCACTTCGCGACGCAGGATACTAGTCACTCGCAATAATCCATCGCTGTCTACACGTGTTTTCTCTTAATCAATAAGCACCCTTAATCACCTGCACTCGCACTAATCAAAGTGAATGCGGGCCTTTAGGGTGAGCTGCGTGACGTCAATGACGCCAATCCTCGTACAACAGACTCGCTCATGGGTGTCAACAAAATTATCTAAAGTTAATTGTTCCACGCACATTACAGTTTTTTAATTGGTCGATAGTTCATTGATGCTTCCATCTTTATTCAAACCACATGTTCAAGCTTCTAGCACTTTGAGCCAGGCGCCTCCTTTTCTAATTTTTTATTACCAGTTATCTTTCTGTATGATAAATATGTATGTAAGTATATTCTTTTGCTACAATATTACGTGTATGTCTAATTGTAGTAGGTATATACGTTTTGGTATCACTCATTAATTACTTTTTATTACGGATTCTCTGTCTAACGGTTGTCTGGAAGAGAAGGCTTTTAGCGGTAAGGCCGCCCAGATTGTACACCAACATTTATTAATCATTTCTGCCATATTTTATTTGTACAATGAAATATATATTTTCTTACTATGTCCATATGAATGAAAAATGTGAACATCCATTATTTTCTATTTCTGCCTGAAAAGGTGCAATCGAATGTTACTATCCCTGTTAACATTAAAAACTGTAACAGTAACTTTTCCTTCATACAGAGGTCAGCAAAACTCTCCTACGTATTTCGTTACGAAATAAACAATTTTTGTTAATAGACAAAATAATGAATATAACATGGGTAATGGTTAATGTCCATGCCTAAATAGCAATTGCGTACATATTTTGTATATTATTATGTTCCATAGTATTATGAGTGTTATAAAAAAAGTGACAAAGCTGGGAAATGGCAATTCATTCATGTAAACCCAAAACAAGTTTAAAAGAGCAACTGCTGAGTTTCTCGCCGGGTCTTCTCAGCCAGAAATAACTCCGACGCGGTGGTAGAGTCGCATTATGTCTGTATACTGTTTATTTACATATCCATATTATTATGGTATTTATGTCTATTATTTAGTATATTTTGCTGTGAATATGACGATTTGAAAGTACTGATACAGTCTATTTAAATAAAGTTAGTTGAGTTTGAGTTTAAGTTTCATCTAAAGTATGTACCTAGTCAATGATGTCTTTGCAGAACAACAAATAGTTGTGAGAAATACCTTACTTGACTCATTCTAATACATCCTGTGTATTCATGAAAATATGAAACAAATGCTATATTTCAGAGGAACAGGAACAAAGAATTTCATGTTTTTATTTATTGGAAAATTTCCTCACGTCTCTAGCAACACTGTCGGCATAGTAATGTACATTTCGAACTATGTAAACACGAGAAAATGTCCTAGCTCATACTTCGTGACGTCTCAATAAATATGATGTATGTTTTAGCAATAGTAACGTGCTCGAAGGTATGATATTGAAATATTATAATCATTCATTCACGTCATTTCAAGTAAATGAACTTTTAAAAAACGAGTGTTAAGTAAGTTGTGTTTTTAAGTTCCATTCCTTTGGACAGAAAAATAAATATATAAATATAAATATAAATATGCGCCAGACAACACACCTCTTGTAATGGTCTCGAAGTAGGGATTAATATCCCTGTGTTACGAGGTATCACACAAGGAAATAAGCCAGGGGCGTCTCCCAGCACACCCAGACCCGAGTCAATTCAGAAAAGATCGTTTCCTGAATTGACCCGACCGGGAATCGAACCCGGGACACTACGGAAATCGAGGCGAGAAACCGTGCTACAGCGCACTACGCCAACCGTGTCGTCAAAAAAATAACAATTTTAAAATCTTGGGACAGTTACAACTTTTCTGTGAAAAATGTTATCATTTTTATGTTTTATGGATGGACAATTAGTTTTATTTTGCCAAATTACCTCGGTCGAAGTATCATTTGAATTTACCTGCGATTTACAGAAAAAAATATAAAATAGTAACATAATTTTTATTGGTTTAATTTCCACTCAGATTATGTTCTTTAAAGTTTGTTGTGGCTTTAAAAAGATTTGGAACGACGATATGAAGCAGCTAATAAATTCAACTCACGCCTAGCAGGTGGCTATTTGCTAACTTCTACAGTCCATCAAAACAGAAATAACATAACATTGGTAACAAATTACTAACCCTGTTTGTCAAATATGTGAAGAAAATTTTGTGTTTCTTCTGTTACTGCGTATAAATAAAAAATACAAAATACAAAACATTCAAAAGCTTTTATTTACTAAGGTGTATTAATTTATGATATCTATGGTATATACAAAGAAGCTCTGTAAAACCTCAGTTAGATTGAGATCAGAAGTTTTATGTGAGATGACTGTATTAACGATATTTATTTCATAAGAAATACATACAGCACTAAAAAGTTAAAACTATTTACATCTTACATAAACACAAACTTAGAATAACTACAATAAGTAAACAAAAAAAGAAGTACAATTTGAAAAAGGTATGGGCCGTCGGGCAAGGATCCCAGAACGCTGGCTGCGTTTTCTTGCTGAATGGCTATACTGATAGATGACTTAAATATACGAATTCATTAAACTGTAGCAGTTTTATTTGACGCCATGATGTTTTGCGAGGACAAGTTAGGTACGCTTCGTTTTTCCCGCCGTGCTAGTAATAATAACAGACAAAATTCACTGAACACTGGGAAGTTTTTCTCTTTAGCGGCAAGATCAAAAAGCTGGAATGACGTCACATTCACGTCATCATCTCGCAATCTGAGAAATATTTTCTCGCAAAGTTTACAGCGGATACGCTGTTTTTCCTTTACTGAGATTCGAAGCTTGAGTTACACTAACAAGTTTCGGACTTTCAGATATATAAAGCAAGTATGTTTTATTTGTATTGTTCCTTTTGTTTTACGTTTTGTAATACAGCTGTTTGCGCAGTTTAGGTATGAGAATTTGAAATAACTTAGCATATTTTTGTCCTTTCTAAATTTAGTTACATTTCGGGTTCGGTTTTTCTTGAAAGTAGCCCTAGTTTGTGTTCGCTAACAAAGTTTGGTATGGGTTAACAATGTTAACAATACCAGAAATAACTTGATTTGAATCGGCTATTTACTACTATGATTTGGCTACCTGAATTAATGAACATCAGTTTGGGTACTTGAACTTCCGCTTTATCATCGCACTGTTTCGCTTTCGCAAACCACTTTATTAAGAAAAAGCAATATTTATTACCAAAAGAAGTCCAGTCTGTATGTGCCTCCCTATAAGAGTGGTTGGTAGACGTGAAAATTAAAAAAAAAATGCTGAAAGCGTTTGTACCCCTTATTTGAGTATCAAAAGGTGACCACTTCAGGTGGTTTGTTTGAACAGCCGCACGCGATATATGCTCTGACCACTGACACATAGCAGTCAGATCCTTGACCTCAGCATAAAGGCTTTAAAGCCGGGGAGAACCTCGAACTGGGAAACTATGTTCAATGAAATAGATTTTCATTTTCAACTTATAACTATGAAGCTGGGTTTTCAACACTAGTTTACCTTAAAAATAAATATAGAAACCGACTTGAAGTAGAACCAGACCTTAGGATGAAACTTTCGCCATTACCCGCTAACTTGGATTCTTTAGTAAAAACTAGCTTTCCGCCCTCGGCTTCGCCCGCGTGAACTTCATTTTTCTTTCCCGCTTTTCTGTTGAGATTTTTCCTGAATTTTCTTTGCTATAAACCTCACGGAGCCCGAGACCTTTCCAACGAATGCAAAACCGTGGAAATCGGTTCGTGCGTACTGGAGTTATAGCGTCAGGCAGGAAAACCCGACTTTATTTTATATAATAGATAAGCAGCAGCTCTATACCTCGCACTAAAATTTTGTGACTAAATAGGCGATACCAAAATATGCAGTAAAACATTTTGACTGTTAATAAATGTGTACTAATTTACCTTTTGGAACCATCTTGGGATTAAATGCATTAAGTGGGTCACGAAGGGGCAGTGTGAAAATTACCGGGCCATGGCAGAACAATTTATTGGGAAACACTGAGCCAACGTTTTTATGGTGCGATACAGGCAAATTGCTTAGTTTTCTATGACATTTCCATGTAATGTGAAGTTTTTGCTTAATTTGTAAAAAGTTGTCTAACAAACCATCGAGCGTCATTTTCGCAATGTGGGTCGCAATGAGTAAAAACGTCGAATGTGCGATGTTCTGTTAAAAGTAAATGCTCAAAATACATCAGGACCTTTTTCGTCATTTTATTTATGAGTTTGAAGACCATAGGTAAACCAGGAGCAACACGCTACTTTCGTTCCGACATGTCAAATTAAAAAATGTATGACTTAATATTCTATGAAGTTTATTCATAATACTAAAACAAATACTAACACATCTGAAGTTATTAAAATGAACCTAAAACTAAAAACCTTAAAAAATATAATATAATCACTAAAATTCAGTCAAATACTCACATTAGTAAAAAAATATACACTCATAACTTGCGAAATAAACATAAACTACTATTGGCCAATGCGCGTACTATGTATGGGAAAAAACAATTTTATCGGAAGGAGTACAGCTATACAACAACCTGCCAAACGACATAAAAGAATGTGACAATATATCCATGTATAAAAGCAAAATTTTGGAACATATTCTAATCAGTACACTGGATGACTGTTACAGTGTACTGATTAGAACTGGAGACAAAATGAAATGCAAAATTATAATAATGTTATTTAATTTTTTTAAATTGTATGTATCTCATTTTAAGCGAACTCTGTTCTTATGAGAAATAAATCTTTTTTTAAACCTAAAACATATTATTAAAAGGAGTCCCTTTAATGTGAAATGTATTTTTCTGACATCAAATGTCATCTCGAGTGCTTATGTCATTCCCGTACATTTTTCACATTCCTTCAATAGTCTTCGTCTTCTCGAGTCAATGGCAACTATGAACAATAGTAACATGACGTCACGAGAATTCCTTAATACCTATATGTTCCGTTCTGTTTTCCTGTGCAAACCTCCGGTTGCATAACCGCGAACGTGGATTATGAGAGTTGCGCTAAGTTAACAAGTTCCCAACTATCAGATGCTATAAATTGTTTTTGTTTATTTTTGCTTGTTGTTCTGCAACTATAGCAGTAGGAGAACTACTTTGTTCTCTGTTTGTGAGAACTATTTCATATTAATGCAGCATTATTTACATTTTATTGCTGGCTACATGGGATTTTGTTATCATGTGAATTGTAATTTAGAGCCGCTATTTTATTAAAGGTACATGCAAATGTGATAATATATGAACAAAACTGCGCCAGACAGTCTGCAATAAGAGACAAATGGCGGGAGATCGTGAAAAAAGCTGTGTCCGCCTCTAACACTAATGTGGACGCCTCAACGTGACCACGACCGCTCTGCCAAGAGGGAAACGACAGAGAAGAAGTTAGACAAAAGTTGGGTTTGTGAACGAATTTCATTATCTAATGTTTTGTTTGACAAGCAAGCTTTGTTGATGATTAATATTTATATCTCACAATCGTAAATATTGTATCGTAACTTACCAAGTGGGTTCTTTAAAAAACGTGTGTCAATTCAACGTCATCATCAGCTTATCAAATTCACTGCTAGAGATAGGCCTACTCTAGCTTGATACATTCATTTTAAGCCTTTTCGCGCGTAATCATTCACAAGTACAGTCAGCACCAGAAAGTACTTTTTCATATTCGCAATTCTGCCATTTCCCCTAAAATGTCAATAACAATTTGAATAGAGTTGGTGTCATAAAATGCTAAAATATTGCGCTACTTGTGATGGTGACTACCACATTTGCCGATCCGTAGTGTCTTCTCAATTTAAGCCACGCGGCAGTATGCATACCTTCTCGTATATGCAAAGCACCTTTTTTGAAGGAAATATTAGGCTGGACCTTTCCATGGTGATGGTCATAAAAAAGGCGTAATTGCGCACATCCCGCAATACCCCTTTGATGTGCCCGCATAATCCGGGCGCCGAGAAAACTTTCGCTACCAATTACTACGGTCAGCGTCGCAAGACAGATCGCGGGTATTACAACATCCTTCCTTAGTGCCGCGGCCTCTATACGATTCAGATTTATGACAGGATCGAGCGCAACCTATGGCTCCCCGTTCTATAGTCGCATTTGTGTATGTAGCAATGGTGAATCACTATGCATATATCGTACAAGGCTCGTCTGCTCACTTATTAGGAAGGACTGCGAAAATTCATGACATAAACCATTGAATTTCAAGTTGATAGTTTTAGCGTGACTTATTGCGACGTTAAGTTTTAGAAAAAACATTCATTCTCAGATATCATAGATCCAGAGTTGAGCAATCTAGCTTGAAGCCCGCCATGTCTGTAATCCTATTCAGATCATCTATTCTGAGTTCATTGTAAAATTTTCGCCTAACTCTTCGGTGTTGGGAATGCAGGCGGTCAGCGTAGTATTTTTCTACCAGAATCATAATCGATGTTTGTATTTTTTAGTAGATCCTACGGTATAATCCAGGTGCCGAGCAAAGTCGCTATCAATTACTACGGTAAAGACAGGTCGCGGGTATTACAACACCCTTCTTTAGTGTCGCGGCCTCTATATGATTCAGATTTATAGCTAAATGGCTCTTCGTTCTATAGTCGCAAGTGTGTATCCACGATGAATCACTATGCACATAAAAGGCTTGTCTGCTCACTTGTATTGCTCAAATCTATGACATAGTTAAACATTGAATTGAATTTGATATTTTAAGCGTGAGTTATTGTGGAATTTAGTTTAAGCACTTAAACTCAAAGCCAGTGTATTCCCTGGATAAATCCTGGCCAGTTTAAGGTCTTGGTAAAAATTGCTCCTAACTCTTCGGTGTTGGTAAAAACTATCATGGGGTTCAATGCCGAGCAAAGTCGCTACCAATTACTACGGTCAAGACAGATCGCGGGTATCACAACACCCTTCTTTAGTGTCGCGGCCTCTATATGATTCAGATTTATAGCTGAATGGCTCTTCGTTCTATAGTCGCAAGTGTGTATCCACGGTGAATCACTGTGCACATAAAAGGCTTGTCTGCTCACTTGTATTGCTCAAATCTATGATATAGTTAAATCATTGAATTGAATTTGATATTTTAAGCGTGAGTTATTGTGGAATTTAGTTTAAGCACTTAAACTCAAAGCCAGTGTGTTCCCTGGATAAATCTTGGCTAGTTTAAGTTCTTGGTAAAACTTGCTCCTAACTCATCGGTGTTGAAAATAACTATCATGGGGTTCAATGCAGACGGTCAGCTTAGTATGTTTCTATTAGAATCATGGTGATTGTTTGTATTTGTTAGTAGGTTTTACACTATAATCCAGGTGCCGGCAAAACTACGGTCTACGTCGCAAGACAGATTTCGGGTATTACAACATCCTTGCAGCGTCGCGGCCTCTGTACGATTCAGATTTATGACGGGATCGAACGCGACCTATGGCTCTTCCATAGGCGCATATGTGTGTATATAGAGAACGGTAAATCACTATGCATATAAAAGGCTCGTCTGCTTACTTGTAAGGAAGCATTTTTAAAACCGATGAACCATTGAATTTCACGGTAATATTTTTAGGCGTGAACAAGTGTATGTGGCACGGAGCTCGTGTGGTCCTGGGTTCAATCCTGGTCAGAACATCTAAATTCATTGTACAGTAAAAATTGCGCCCCACTCTTAATAAAGTATTAAACGGTTCAATACAGTCAGCTAAGCTAGTATTTTTCTACAAAAATCTTGACCTTAGATTGGGTTTGAAAGTAGAACCTACACCATAATCGAGGTGCCGATAAAACTTCCTTAGGCAATCACTTGTTTCAGGGGGAAGAGAATACTACCGAGGTATCCCTGCCTGAAGTAAGAGGCGACTAAAAGGGCCCTTGGGGGTCGCGAAGCGGGGGGGCTGCGGCTGCGTGTGTTTCGATTTGCGATCACGAGGACGACGGTAACGCGTGTCCTCGGACACAGTGGTCTGTGTTATTGTGCACTGGAGTTGAGCTTGCTCCTCCCGAGGCTGGCTGCCAGGCGGCCTTGCGCACCGAAGTTTCCTGCGAGGAGTCTCTCCCTTGTTGGGGATCCCGGGTCCCTTACATTCTCCGCCGAAGATGACCACCGTCAGGTTTTAGTGGGCAGGGGTCTCTGTTTTCCCAGGAGTTCCGAGTCCCACATATCCCAGGTGTCCCGAATCCAGGGCCCTGGGAATGCCTAAATGCATTTCCTGACGCAAAAAAAAGGTCGCGAGATAGATGGCTGTTTTTAGAGAATTTTTCCTTAGACGCGGTCTCTATGCGATTCGGATTTGTGATGGGATCGCATATTTAAGATTGTGTATTTCTCAGTAAAACCAGCCCTTTATCAAGTGCCGAGATA
Source organism: Udea olivalis (assembly GCA_947369235.1). NCBI lineage: Eukaryota > Metazoa > Arthropoda > Insecta > Lepidoptera > Crambidae > Udea > Udea olivalis. The sequence goes on along the minus strand of OX376350.1, from coordinate 13,910,736 downwards.
AATTCTACAAGCAACCATTTTGGTGAGGTCGTGAGCCTGATCCCCACGATGTTATCAAATTCTTCCTTTGAGTTGCGTCCTTTTTGCGATTCGGTATCGGGATCGCTTACGACCTATGACTTCTCATTCCATAGCAGCTTATGTGTAATTATCGCTGGTGTCGAATTACCTCGTAGTATCTGTTTTCAGTTTAAAATCTCTTAGTAGTTTCAAATATTTTTTATTGATTGATTTCCTCTTTATGTTACCCCAAAATGTCTTCAATCAATCTTTTTTTGTCATTATCATTATCATTTTATGGAGAGGAATGGAATAGTGTGTAAGTATGTGCGAGAATATGCACGCTGTTACTCGTTGTATCAGGGTGCGCTGATTATACATATTTATTTTATTTTAAATAAATAAGCGCCAGAGAACACACCTCTTGTAATGGTCTCGAAGTAGGGATTAATATCCCTTTGTTACGAGGTACCACACTAGGAAATATGCCAGGGGCGTCTCCCAGCACACCCAGACCCGAGTCAATTCAGAAAAGATCGTGTCCTAAATTGACCCGACCGGGAATCGAACCCGGGACATTAAGGAAATCGAGGCGAGTAACCGTGCTACAGCGCACTACGCCCATCGTGTCGTTAAATATAAACAAACAATGTTGTGTAGATGATTGATATTGTAACACTGCTGTCATTAGTATCGATCGAATTCAGAGTGAATGCAAAAAGAAAAATCTATTTGATAAGATCGATGAAATTTGTTCTCATTAAACAAAATACACTAAAATCACATTAAGTACAGATTAAAGTTATGAGCTGATTTTTCAGAATCCCAGCACTAGGAATGTTTTTGCCAGAAATGATTAACTTATGGTCTCGAGAAGAACCGCTAGAAATACAGTTTCAGTTTTGTTTCTTTATGCATACGGTTCAGATTTATGATTGGGTCACAGGGGGGCATCGCTTCTCGTTCGGGCGCTTACCCGCATTTCCCGCGCCGATAAATCTTACGAGTTCAAAATGGGCAGGGCTTTTGACGAGTTTTAATCTGTTTGCTATATTGGTTCTAAGCGTTACTTACTTACATTGAAAAACAGAAGATGATTTCTTGTTGCTTAAGTGCGGTTTAAGCTGCCTCCGGCAAAAAACCCCTTGGGCAAAAATCCTTTAAGTTTGAGTGGCGTCTGGACTTCTATTCTCTTACAAGGAAAATCCGTCGTCGATAAACAAATCTTTGGACTTGTGCCTAAACTAAACTCTTTGGGAATCACCTACTTGTATAACTTTAGCTGGCCCAAAATGCCTTCAAACTGTAGCAGTGTGCAAAGAAATAAATCATAATTCTGAAATTGTATCTAAATGGTACTTGTTGGCAGCTATTTCAAGATCAAAGTTTGTAATCTTACAAAAATTCAGGTCAGTCAGGGTAGCAAAAATCCAATTAACCTTTGGCCATTCATCTTTATCCTTACGATATTGATTTATGGGTTATTGACACATCCGCGCGCGGGAGGGCATAGTTTCTTGTTTCGTTACAACACCACATTCACTTCCTGCGTTGAGCTATAGAGTACATTTCAACTTATAATAATAGACCTCACTGCCATACCCGCTATGCCTGAAGGTTATGACGTGTACCCCTGATACCTATTCAATAGTAGGTATCAGCTACCCGTACTGTTTACTAATGTAAACAAATGGAATAAACATAAAGCTTCAACAACAGATCTGTCCATTGACAAGTACAATGCACGTGTGTGCATCAAAGTTATGAGAGAAACCAGTTTACACCGGTTTAGCCAGTGCTCAAGCTAAGCCTCCAAGCACCTTTATCTGTCCAAGCACAGATGTTTAAGCTTTGTCTACATTTATTCTATTTACTCGTGTGACTGTACTACCCAACCTTCTGTCGAAGTTACTTTTGTTTGAAAATGTTTAGTGATTCTGAATTTCGTTTTCCCATCAAAGACTTGCTGAATAATGGCCACGATATGTATCAGTAGGTCATCACCTGCCACGTTATGTCTGTATTTCACTGTCCAGATAAAAAAACAAGGATGGTTTTAGTTAACGTTGTGGAACAATGATTTTGACTACTTATCGAATTTATGGCCTTAATTTCTCGTACTTACTAGAACTAGACCAATGGGGTGTTTACCGACTGACCCCTACATTAAACAGTGTTTAAATTCTTAACGCGCCCAGCCCACCAGGTCGCACCTAACCGGGGCTAGTGGTTTGGAAAATGGGCACTGCCTGTGCAGAAATAGGTTTAGGCCCGTTGGATATCTGCATTAACTGCGAGGACTCAAAGTGAATACTGATTTTCTTTTAACTATTTTTCGAATAGTGTGTTAATTTTAAGGTGTATAATTTTATTACGAAACTAATTAATGCTTAAATGAACATACCTGTACGTGAAGTTCTATCATAATTATACGAAGCTTGAGTATAACTAGCAATAGTCTTCACACGCATTTTTCATTATCAATGTGAAATTCTTAAGTTGTATTTAGATATCATATGAATATTTCGTTTTATTAAAATTCGGACCAAGTCTCCCAAGGTTAGTAAGTTTTACCTCATAGCTCAGTAGATCTTACTTTGGTATAAAAAAAGTTTTTCAGAGTAATATGGCGAGTTGCCTCAAATATTACAGCAAATTAACATGTCTGTGTTTTGATAAATCAGATAACAAGCATTGATTTGAGGTACACCGTGTGTGTGACGGGCTTTGACAAGTATATGCACAGCAAGACAATAGGGGTTGCGATATCTGTCTAAGGATATAGAGACAAAGTCACATTGTAATAGTAACATGGAAACTATGTTATGACTTGTAGGTACCGAATCCTGTACGTCTACCACGAGTTGCCACTGTAAATTTACATTATCGTTCGCGTAAAAAAATGTGCATCAAATCCCAATACATTTTTTACGCGAACGATAACGTAAATTTAAAGTAGCAACTCATGGTAGACGTACAGGATTCGGCACCTACAAGTGTTTTACATCTTGGTGGCCTTAATTGAAGGAAGTAATCACGGTTGGAAATGAGTCTTAAGCACCACCAGCGCTGCAGCGGCTAGAGTCTGTAGGAAAGTGTTTGTATAGAATTCAGAATTGGAAATAAAGATGACATTCAAGTTGTCTGTAGTTAACTATCGTAGTATAAATTGTGTAAACTCATGATGAAGGTACAGACTGTTGCTCGAACACGATGGTCTATCTAATCTTTACATTAAAATAAAACATCAACCAATGTTTTAAATTCATATACAGGGTAAATGTTGAATATTATACTTTATTATTATAACTAGTATTTAAAACTGTGGTTTCGTTTAGAAACTGGGGGCTTACTCCGGTACAAATGAACGAAATTTCGTGAAACTTTAGTAGGGTAAAACGGACACAAAAACTAGTATTAGTATGACTGTGTTTCATGTATTTTGTTCAATGAAATATGGTTAATAGAATACCAAAAAATCAACATTAATTTTGACGGGTAAGTATGTTTTTTTAACGATTTAAAATTCACGTGACTACGTGTGCGCGACGAACGGGAGGGGGGGGGGGTCTGTTCCGGTTTTTTAACCAATAATTCATTCAATTTAAATAATAAGCTTTCTAATAACTTTTTTAGCGCTTTGTGCAAATTATTTGTTGGCAAATTATTTTGTAAGTAGATAAATGAATATTCTATTGCTTTTTAATTATTCATTATGTTTAGGAGGTGGCTGAAGGGAATACGAATTTAATTTTTCATTCCAGGTTTGCCGCTTTCGGTGGTTCAAAATTGTTTTACTAACTATTTCAAATACCTTGCAGCTAAACTAATTTCATACTTTTCTTGTTTCAGGTAAGCCTGTTCGGTAGCTTTATCGTTCAAACAAAAGGAGGAAGTTGTTGGTGAGCTAACATCGATGTGCACAATAAATTATCATCATTAAAAATGCAACGGAAAACCATTATAACAACTGGCTTTATTTTGTCATTAAAAGACAAAACGAAAAGGTGTATGCCATCATTTAGAGTGTAAAATAATTGCATCTGACCCGGTAGAATGCCACAGAATACAGTATTTAGATGAAATATTTTTAGATTCGAATCTTGGAAAGTAAACTGGGGCATGCTGAATCTTGGTGCGACTACAAAAAGTTTAATTGAACGCAGTCCACATTGCCAGAAATGTTATAGTAGGTGGATTCAGTAGAGTGTGAGCTTGTTGGTAACTAAACATTGTTGGAAATTAAGTAACTACTCAATTTAATAAGTAAAAGATTTGTTATTAAAGGTCTATTTATTATTTATTTATTTATTCTTCATTGCATAAAGAAAAAGTACAATTGGTGGACTTAATGCCTGTTGGCATTCTCTACCAGTCAACCACTGGGCGAAGCAGAAATCGTGTTGGCGGTGTCTCATAAAACCGGAAATAAAGTATACTATTAATCCAAAAAACATACTTATACCAAAATTATACATATTACACATACATAATCATAATACATAAATTTAAAGATACATACACTAAATATCGTACCTAAATCTTAAAATATTGTCTTGAAAGGAGAGAGGTTTGGTTAAATGAGTTAAGGTTTATCTAAGAAGAAGTTGTGGATTGCTCTTTTGAAGGAAAACCTACTGGTCGACAATTTAATTTTATTAGGCAGCGAGTTCCATAGCCTAATGGCAGCTAATGTGAAAGAATTCGACATATGGGAAGACGTATGAAGAGGAGTGTGAAGCAGCAAAAGGCATGCGGGCGCTGGTTGCGCGTGCTGCACTCGCCCCTATACTTAAAATTAAATTTTAGATATCTGGGGGAATTGGGATTACTAAGAATATTAAAAAGTAAACAGAGCGTTCGAGAATTCCTACGGTGACGAATTTAAAACCATTTTAATTGAGAACGAAAGGGAGAAATGTGGTCGTATTTTCGTACACCATAGATAAACCTAATGCAACTGTTTAACAGACGTTCAAGTTTATCAAGGAGACCTTGGGACAGATTAGAAGTGCAAACGTCTGCATAGTCAATAAGGGGCATAAGGAGTGCTTGTACTAAGATAATTTTGGTGCCGAGAGGAAGAAAGTTTTTGAATTTATATAAGGAGCGTAAGGAAGCAATAACTTTTCTGCTCGTTTCAATAATGTGCTTATCCCAACTCAGAGTATTGTCCATAGACAGGCCAAGGTTCTTGCCGTGAGGACTGTAAGGTATAACAGTGCCGTTATAGGTTAACACCGGACAATCAGTCCCAAGGCTACCCAGCTGCCGCGGGGTGCCTACCACAATTGCCTGACACTTAGTTGGATTTACCGATATCCCGAAGTTGATAGACCAGTCAAGTAAGCGTTTGAGATCAACATTCAACTGGAAAATAGCCCCATCAAACCCCTTCACGTCAGTCTGTACGTACAGCTGAAGATCATCAGCATACAGATGGTAAGAGCTGCAGAGAATATGGGTTACAAAGTTAATGAATATAGAAAATAAGAGAGGGGATAATATTCCTCCTGGTGAGACTCCAGAATCGAGGTCACACCACTGAGAAAAAGTTTGGTCAATGCGCACTGCCTATTTCGGGTTACAGAGATATGACGAAAACCAATCCAATGCCTGTGGAGTGATATCTATAGCATTTATTATCCACCGACTATTCATATGCCATTATTTAACTCCTCTATATGGGTGACCGAGTGGAGTTGAAACAATTTTCACATTATTTGCCGTACACAAAAGACTATGAAATAGATTTGAACGAAATAACTACAAATCGATAGTGCATTTCTTTCACTTTAAGTTGTATTTAACAAAAACAGCGTAAGTGTGAAAACCAGCTCGGGAAATTAACTTGTACATGACAAGCCATTCTGTTTCAACTCCCCTTATACCGAGGTAACTTGAAACAGGGGTCTAGGGGAGTTGAAACAGTCATTTATTTTAAAGAAAGGACTATAAATATTAAACAAATATGTATTTAAATGGGTTTTATTAAACATGCAACAATGAACACATAATATCTTAGAGACATAATATCTTAAATAATAATTAACAACAATGATGAATGGTTTAAATTTATCTGAAGGCAGCATCCTGAACAATCTTCAGGCGCAATATAACCTCTTCTGCCGCAAGGTCATTTATTTCTTGGCGCGCTATACCTCGGTCTGTTTTTCTTTTGTTTTCTGATAACAAAAGAAAAACAAAAACAGAAAAAAGCACAACAAAAAACACTTAAATATATTAAGCCAATCGTCATACAGAATAGAAACGAAGATAGTTGGAAAAACCTGATTTAAACCTCATCAGTGGCAGAAATCCCACCATCCTTAAAACAATTATGATCTAAACACAAACCACAAAGCAATGACTTGCACAAACCCTTTTATTTTAATCCTTAGTAAATGAGCTTTTGAAACATACATTGTGTAAGCTAAGACACCGTAACCTTATCAACTTATGAGATACCAAATAAAAACCGCCAAAACGTAGATTTTGCATTTTTTTTTCACATGGGTTCCAGAACTCCGTAATCACGTGCGTGAGCGACGGACGCACACTGGAGGGCCCGCTGGGGGTTCAGGTGCGACAAAACAGCTTTGTTGCTTGCTCGCTAAGTATTTTGGATGCTGCGAAATTGACGTTGTTTCAACTCACCTTGGTGTCAAAACCCCTCGGTCTCCCCTACCTAACTTTTTGTCAAAAAAAATTGCTAATTGACGTATCTATCCATAATAGCAATGGCTTATGTTTAACTGTTCACCAAATTTGGTTAAAAGTGACATCCAAAAAAATATATTTGTCACTCAAAATTGGTAAATATTCACCAAATTTTGTTACCCTATTTAATACTAAAACGTACTCATTTATTTAAGTTAACGTTGGCCAAATAAAGCAACTGACACCTAAATTATGTATCTCTGACACACATTTAGTTGATGTTTATCAACATATCAACATTTTTTTTAATGCGCAAGCGTTGTACTCGATTTGGGTAGCGTTGCCGCGTAAATTGGTAGGTATGTCAAATTTGGTAAACATTTACTAATTTTGGCATACGGTTACATATTAGATACAAGTTACAGCTTATTTGTTATGCGAATTAACTTTTTTAGATATTCAATATTTGGCACTCGTGGACTATTTTTTTTGGATAACTTTTCTTTTTCTGGTGTAACTTATAGTTTTTAGGGCAAACATAAATATTAGGTTCACAAAACTTATTTTGGTAAACAAAATATTTGTACCCAATAATAATTATCTGAAGTTTGTTTCTTCTTTGCTTTGTATTATTTTACGTAATTTGATAATATTCTTATGTCTGTCTGAATATTTTAACAAATTACTATCCTGTAATTACGAGCGCCCTTATAAAAAAGGTGCCAAATTCCGTCCGAGTGAAAAAAGCAGATGCTTGCATTTCTGAGCGGGATGAATATTTTATGTATCATTTCGCAGTCCCGGGAATTCATCTCCACTTGAAAGATTTATATCGGGTGAAATCTGGAGTTTGCGGCGTGCGCTTTAAACGTAACGATATATTTCGCTGAACGCGCTGCAATATTTTCGTGAGTGCATTGCGGGATGCGGGAATGAATTCTAATACGCTCAGTTCAAATGAGCGGGAATATAAATTCGCTGAGGGATATTTATCGGATTAGAGTGGTGTGGAAGGTGTGGGCAGTGGTGCTGGTTAGTAATCAAATGGGACACGTTTTGGCCTACTACGTAGTACGCCTCGGAAATTTTGACAAGGGGATTCCAATTTTTCTCAGCAATTTCAAAACCGATGGAAATAATAATTTATTTGCCAGATTCAAAAGTCAATTTACTTCATTTTGCCCATAACTTAACTTTTCATAGCACAAAATAATCATCAAAAACACCTCTTCTAAAACAAAGATTTAAACTTTACAACCAAAGAGGACCATGTGAAGCCTCCAAATTCACCACAAAGGAGTATGTGGTGATATGCCAATATTCTTTATTTGTTTTATAAGAAAAATACTGTCTTGCCTCGTAACCCCACCTTTATTACCTCGCCTTAAAGGTACTCGTACAGTCATGAGAATAATTGTAGGTTTACATTTTAGCACCGCAAATCAAAATAAGGTTAAATTTTGAGTACCCATTGATGCTTGTGACTGTACTAGCATTTACTCGAGCTCTACTTAATTATTATAGCAATACTCACCCAGGAGTATAGCCTTATATTAGAAGATAGCTCGTTAAAAATCACGAAGCGCACGAACAACACGGATATGAGTCAGAACGCGAACTTAACCATAATCGTAGATATTTTACTACGTTTAACACACTGTTAAACATTTTAGTGGATAAAAGGTTGTGAAATTCGTCGTAAGAACTTAGGCATCCATAAAAAAGTGGTAAAACATAAAGAGAAACCGTGTGTAAAAGTTGTAAAAAACAAAAATATCCCATAAAGGTCGCCGTTATGAAAATATGGGAATTCTCAAAATTTTCTTTGAATAAAACCATGTCAAAATAGAAATGCTGATAGCAACATAAATGATAGCAATAGTATAGTAGTAGCTAGTAAAGTATTCGCTTTACTAGCAAGAAATGATAGCAGGAAAGTACGACAAGTTTATCAAAAAGCGTCGGAACCGCTTATTATAACGTTTATTTTACATTTGAAACCTGTATACTTAATATTCGATGATGATGAATACGAGCATTTAGGTAACAAGCGCAACGCGTTGCTCCTTTTGTAAATCCACATTGGATTGGATATACCTATTCGGATCTCAGTACCAGCTGTAGCCCCAAATTCCAGCTCAGGCATCCTGCAGCTCCCACAGATATTAATCTAAATAAATAACGCATGGTCCGTTTGCAGGAAAACCAAGCGTGTCACTTTTTGACGTCACGAGAGCGTTTTAGCTATTGGAATCCGCCATTTCTCAACCGACTTCATTTTACCGGGTGATTTTTAAAAGAGTTGCAAGAACGATATGGGACACACAGCAAGTTATGTAGTAAAACAAATATTTTTTAAATTGACTTTAATATCAAGGTCACCATGCAAAATTAGTCGAATATTCAGTACTTATTCATTGTATGAAAACCTTAAAATTCAAGTCAAATTTTGAAATAAATTTTTCATTTACATAGGTACTACATTACTTGCTGAGTATGGGATATCGTTTTTGTAAATGAAAGTGAAATAATTTTTAAAATCGATCTTGTAATTTTTGTGTATATTCTTTATAAACTGGCAAAGCTTTCCTTTTCATGATATTTCTGTAGATGTCGATATGAATCCTCATGCAGCAGTGTAAAAACAGGTTTGACACGTGAAGTACTTCCAGTTGCGACATTTATTGCAACTTATGTCTGTGGCAGCAACTGTTACAGGAATAATCCGGTTTTGGCGGTAGCACGTGGCGTGCGCCGCTCTGATAACTAAGCTGCTCCCAGCTGACAGCCGTATTCAAACACTCATTAGGATGTATACTAGGGACATTTATAATTTTTCAGTAAACCATCCATCTTTACCAGCAATGCGCCTATAGCGGCCTATCCTCAGCTTACAACCTTAGACCACGCGACTCGCTTCGTGAAGTATTCAAAGAGATAGATATTTTAACTGTGTACTCTCAATTTATTTATGATAATGTAGTATATGTTCGTAAAAACTTGCATCTCTTCAAGAAAAACAGTGATGTTCATAAACTCAATACCAGAAATAAAAATAAGCTCGTAACTCCCAGTCTAAGACTGCATAAGGTAGGGAAATCATTTGTTGGTCAATGTGTAAAATATTTTAATAAGATTCCGCAAACTCTTGTTGAACTGCCAATTCACAAGTTTAAGTCACAAATTAAAGCTAAGTTAATGAAGCGGGGTTATTATAGTGTTGACGATTTCTTAAATGATAAGAATTTGTGGTCATCTTAGGTATAATCTGCTCCTCTGCACACTTTTTTGTTATGACTTTACTCTGTCAATTACATTTTTGTGTATAAAAACAAGATTGAAAAGAGTAACCATCGAGTTTCTTGCCGGAGTCTTCTCGATCGGAAACAACCTCTGAACCGGTGGTAGATTCACATTATATTTAATTATGATATGAACTATCATAGTATTATTTTATGTAAGTTTATTTTTATTCAGTATATTTTTGCTACAATTTTTTTTGTTACGTGACATGTCATAAGTACTTTTTATAAGTCTATATGAATAAAGATATTTTTTACTTTTTTACTTTTACTTTACTTGGCGCATCTACTATTTATGAACATATTGTCATAAACAAGCATTTTTACGCCCCTCCTGAAGAACTGCATGCTGTGTAGGTCATTCATTCCACGAAATGCACGTCCTCTGAAGGTAGCATCTTTGAAATCGAACTGTAAGAGACCATAGTGGATCCAGAGTGGTACTCCTTTACCTTACTTTGGTATCGACTGGCCTGTTGGCGCAATGGCAGCGATCCTGCCTTTTGCGCCGGAGGTCGTGGGTTCGATCCCCACACTTGACAAATATTTGTGTGACGAACATTTATATTTGTTGTGTGTCTGGGTGTTATTATCTATTTAAGTATGTATTTAGAAATATTTAAGTATGTTTATCAGTCTCTGACGCCCATATTACAAGCTCTGCTTAGTTTGGGGTCAGATGATCTTGGTGTGAATTGTCCCAGATATTTATTTATTTATTTATTATCTCAAATGTTCTTGTTTGAAAATCACACTACACATCTTTTTTAGTAATACATAATTCGGGTGCTATAATATTTAGTTCCCCTAATTTATAATGACATATTATGTCCGAATTGTCGTATTGCATAATATTAGTCCACCGTGTCGGGGAGCGCCCGCAAGATCTTTTGCCTTCGACTTTGCCTTGCACTACAAGTCGCTCCATGGAGTCCTCGTTTCGGCCACAGTCACCAATTCACACAGTCACACAGTCGGCTCAAGAACCAATTTTTCACGCCAAGTAGATCATATCATTTTAATCTACCTTGCTAATTCTTAAAGCTAAGTATGAGAAACTATTTAACAAGAGAAAAAATAACTTTGCCTTTATCTTCAAATGCAGTTCTGACAGACTGCAGCATCCAATACGAGAATAATCCGATTTCAGTAGCACGTCGCGTGCGCCGTCCGTTTAACGAGCCGCCATAACAGCCTTATTCAGATTCATAACCATTAAGAAATGTGGAAAAGAACCGCCATTTTAAAGTACGTTAGAGTTTACTACTATAGGCCGTTAGTTTTGAGACAGTTTCATAACTCGTGGAAATGATTGTTTTATTTTATCCTTTATGCGGTCTCACTGCTAGGCTTCCATCGTTTGAACGAAGATTCTCCCCTTGACTTGCGTGGTGTCCCGGGGTCGATTCCCGGTCAGTTCAAGCAAGGGAACAAAGTTTTCTAAATTAGCTCAGGACTGGATATGCTGGTAGACACCACTTGTTATTTTATCCTTATCCTTGTCTGGTCTCTCGTAATACGAGGATATTGATCCTTATTTTCAGACTTTGACAATTGCTAATATGCATTGGTTTTGGTGCAATGATGATTTCATATCGACCCCATAACCACCACGGGTTAGTATCTGAAAAATCCGAAAATAAACTTTCGAACCTAGAACTTCTGGATGTCAGGACAAGCACTCTTACATTTCCAACTGAGAATAAAGTAATTTTCTTGATTTGATTACAAAAAATACTCTGAAAAATAAATCGTACGTCACTATAAGCACCTTTCCAAGATATCAGAAACTATTATAGTTTGATACTTCAAGCTTAACCCTTAATTGCACGTGCAAGAGTTAAACGTGACGTAAGCCTTCGCGGCTGATGACGGAGAAAATGTAAAATCCACGTGACCTACTTACACCGCCTTCATTTGATCCGACACTATTTCATGTCGCCTGTTCCAAGTCACGGTCTCAACCAATTAACAAATTAATTTGATGAATTAACTCCAAAAGCATTCTATTTGTCGGTTCACAAAATTCGACATCTGAAATGACTATATTAAGGTGTAACAAGATTTCTAAAAGCCTTGAGGAATCTTAATGGCATCATAAGCAGCTTTCGCAGGCATCCAATTTTCCATAACTCGTTCGTTAAATTAGAGAGAAATAAAATCTCAAATTAGAAGGGACTTTTGTACGCGGATTAAGGTGCGGTGTCGTGACGTAATAGCGGGTACAGATTATTTAAGAGTTGTGATTTAGAGACGTCACTCAGGCGAGCATCTGTGCGAGTTTCTGCGGCGCTCATAGCGTTATCGATTTTCCGCAGTCGGCGACGTCGGCGGGGGGAGGAGATTCTCAGCTGGTCGCACCCTCCTCGCCCCTGTAAACATAAACACAGGCTCTGGCCGCCCGCGTCTCTCAGGATCGACATCCGTCGAGGTGAAATAACGACACTGAATATTTATGAAGCCCTCGTATCAGGGATTAAGATTCGACTTTTCTAGGTCATCAATTCGAAAGGCATTTGTTGCGGGATCAGTCACGTCGGGTAACGACGCGGATGATGTATAGTGCTCGTGAACTATGTGTCGTTATCATTTGGGTCGTAGAACGAATGGTCAATTTGACAAATTAGGTCGTTTGTGTCATTTACATTCGAAAGCGATTTATTTATCGGTTCGCGTTGGGAAGCTGGGAACGATAACTTACCAATTAATAACCTATATGAGTCAGTTATAGAATGAGATGCAGAGAGAACATGAACTACATGAGTTTTTTTTTAATATTCTTATTAATTATATCAGGAATACATCTGCACACGATGTAAGTATAAATTAAAAATAATTAATTAGTAGGTTCACGCAATTGAATAACATACACCAAATTATTCTTTACTTTTCTTGCGTGGGCAAGTATGCACTTCTTGTTAATTTTCCTTCGCCTGCGGGTTGCTTCATAGAGATCGCTCGTTAGAGATAAAGCCGTCCAAACTGTGTATTTTACTGATTCTCTGAAAGTAAAAGTTTATTTTTCATCATTCCCAAACTAGGTTGCACTATGTTTATTTGTGTAGGTTAAGCTCATTAAGGAATTAATACTGATAATATATTATCATCAAGTCGAATTCAGAAGCCTTATTAAACCTGTAAAAACTACACTGCCATATAGTGTCTACAGGGAACCTACCATGCACGGTATTTGAGCTAACAACCGCCTATATTCGCAGCACAAATATGTATTTGTGCTGTGATCATAGAGTAAAGTTGTAGAAGACGTGTTTAACATGTGTTAAACACGTCTTTTACAACTTTACTCTATGATCTTACAAGAATCACTTTAACAAAGAGATCGATAAAGTCCACACAGCGAATTTAGAGAGCGCACAAATTCAATTTGGATAGATATCATCGCACGAACATTATTTTACAAGCCGATTTCACTGGTAATATTTTAAAAGTGGAAACTTTTGAGAATAATACGTAAAATTACAGTAAAATCGAAAGCATTTCGACTTTTTCACTTTAATTTAAATAAAATTGTACTATAATACTGTAGATTTTTCAGTTGTTTGTTGAAGTTGAGCTTGTTTGTTTTTACAGTCGAACTTTGACCTCGTCAAAATTAAATATTATGAGGATTATTGTCAAAAGTACAGCAGCTGTTATCAGCGAAGCATAAAATAAGTGATGTAGGTAAAATTGCAAAGAAGTATGCTTTGAAATAAGCGATCAGATACCATTTGGTATTGATTTGTTACTGGTGTAGTTATAGCAGTGGTTTGTAACATACATCAATGATTAATGACCAAAATAACTACGTTTTCTTTGCGAGTTAATTTATTTTGCAAAGTGACACATTTGCAAAACATTCTGATAAGCAAATACTTATCCGATCCTGTATCAAACATATAACAACAAACTGAACTTTTGAAACGATGATTGTCAACAAACATTTTAATAAGCAAATACCTACTTGAGCAAACATGTGTCGCCTCGGCTGTAATTGACCGAGCATCCCAGACATCCGAGGATGCTACGTGGTGTGGCGAAACTCCTCGATGTATATTGCATGTTGGTGTTGGGCACTAACAATGGCATTCCCTGTGTCGCATGCCATTTGTGGGACGGCAGGCGGAGCATTACTTGCATTTGCTTGCAATCGTACATAATCTGTGGAAACAGTAATTGGTTGCCTAGACCGTTATTAATAGCCGAGTTAACCAACAACTTTATAATTAATCATTGATTACCGCAAAATGACGCCTGACACCAGTTACATTTGTGTATAGCGTTTTATTTCACAAATATTTCTGTTCGTTTACTGTTGAACATGTTGAGCGAATATAGAATATATTTTTGAACAACTCTGTTTTCTTTGAACGGCGGTTTATTTATAAATTGCGTATTCGGAAGTAATTAGAATTAATTTCCCCTTTTAACGGGGTACGTTAAAAGCTCCGAGTTTCGCGCCCGCGCCAATTTACACCGTGTACGCATCCCAAAATTAATAACGCTTAAGCCATGATGGAATCATAATACATACACTAGTGATGCAACCAGTTTATGTATTTGTATTCATCAATTCAAAGCAAGCAATATCTAAATTGGTTATGTTATGACTTAGTGTTTGTAATCTACATTGTGTTTTATTCAGACCATGACTTGCCAAAACTAAGCGGCCCTGTTGACCATGCAGTTATTACTTTTCTAAACAGATAGTCTAGATCACTAACAGAAAATGTACTTTTGAACCTAGAATTGCAGATTGAGATTAGTGAATACTGCGTATTGGCTGACCTGACCGTACAAAAATTACGTAAAAAAATAAATTCGTTAGCATAAACGGATTGACACAGATGGAGCATTAGTTTTATTGAATAATATCATTAACTATAACAATTTCTATTTATTTTGAAACCAGCTTTCTACTTCTTGGTATTCGTAAAACGGGTATTCAGTATTTGCTCGTAGCACAACACTATAATACACCGTAAATTAAACGCATTAGTTCGATGTTACAGCACGCGCTTGCATCTACATTGTACGGCGTGACTTACAATTTTGTGTTGGCCTTTGTATTGCTGGCCATATTCATCATATTCTGTAAAGCGGCAGCGTTGCTGGTGTTCTGGAGATATTATTTATAGGGCACGGTCTAGTGCGTCTGAATGAATTGCAATTCTGCAAGATATTAAAACAATCCGACATTTAGACATAACATGTTTGCCCCACTGCGGGCGCCTCTTGAGGCTGGGATTTAGCGCGCCGTCCGATAGAGCATTCGGTGGGCCACTGATTAGTTCAGCGCGAACGGAATAACGCCGCGGCTTCCTTCTGTTTGTAATGAATTTATTATGAAATAACATTAGACAAATTAAAAAGTTGTCGACCTAGAATATACAAAGACCTATCAATATTTTTTTTTAAGTGCAAATTGTTATTAATTAATATTTGAGAGTAAAACAAAAAAATCGTTGACGTTCTTCTTTGTGTTTTTATTATCGGTAAAATTATGCTATATCGTGTTTCGGAAAAGTTGTCGCCTTAGTTAAAGGCACTGACCTGCTCGTACAATTTTTTATTTACTAAAATATCCTTTAATTTAGTAGGTATCTTCAAACAAAGTCGATCAAATATTGACAATCTTGGGAAAGCATAGCCAATTAAGATGAGGGTTTTCAATACAAGGTCTTCTACGTTACACAATTTCCCCGTAAATTATGACCTGGTTGGATTTTTCTTTCAGTACGGTAACCCCTTCAGAATGTGTATATCTAACAAATATATTTTTTATTCACTTGATGACCACTTGATGAGTTCTAAATCATTATTACTTACTGATAGACCAAGGCCTATTCTTTATCAGAATAACGAAGCGAAATATCTAGCAAGATGTTTTCACGCAGACTTCATATCACTTTTCAATTGTCCTTGATATTTTCTTCTTGTTTTTCAAGTTGGTTAACTCTATGAAAAAATGTCATTCGGCTAACGCGTGTTTTCAGGAAGTGCAATTTGTATTGAGAGAATATCGAATTCGTAGCTTATGCCGATAGTTCTTGCAAGTCACGAGCCCGCTTGCTGGTGCTCTTAATACCAGACGATAGAGTCTGATTTTGTAACAGCTATACTGTGCAGCTTTACAAATGTATATATAAATGATGCTCTAGCGACCTCGTCAGATATGATTTTAGTCCGTATTTTGAAGAGCTGAAGATGTAACTACGAATGACAAAACATAATGGGATGTTTATTTGCTTAAACATTTGTCCGATCCTTTCGTTTAGCTACCGGCCTACTTACTACTTTTACATCTGTGCGATAATACTTTTAATAATACTTTTATTATTATTATTTTATGTATTTAACCTCCCTTTCATTCCCCATTCCCACTGGCTCTTTCACTCGTCATTTGCTACGTTCCTTTACAATCAAATCGTCACGCTACGTTCTCGACCCGACATATCGTGTTTTTTTTTAATTTTCCATGTATAATCACATTTTTCAGAATAAACTACTTTTCATTGTTTTTCATTAGCTGAAATATCAGTACCAAGAGGCAGCTTGTCTGGAATTCCTTTGTAACTGCTCATCTGATGCTTCAATAATTTAATGGTATTCCATGAATGCATTTTTAAAGTAAATCTACGAGTACGAGTATGATGAAATTTTAAGATGCCACTGACTTATTTACAGTTTAATATTTTAACCCTCTTTAGTTGTTTCGATTTTCCATAATGCCTGTTTACAAATATGAACAATGATGCTATAAAAAATAGATCACGATTTTAGCATAATAGTTGCAACACTATGAGTACAACATACTTAATCTATATTACAAGATACATAGTCGGTTGGTATTAAATGTGAGCTAAATGTAAATGAAAAAACAACTAAATAAAAGGTAAGCCCAAACAGCTTTCGGATTGAAAACGAACGACCAATGTAATTAATTGAGTTTGATATATTCGATTGCTAGCATATAGATAATTGGAATTATAAATAAAGCTTTCTGATAACTGATGAAAATAAGGCATAACGAGTATGTTTTGGGGTTTTTTAAACATAGTTCGGGATTTGTAAAAAAAATTCGGAGACAACCTTAAGTTGTAGGTTCATGTCTTGGGTTATCACCTTGTTAAGTACAGTCAGTTATATTTTTAAAAAAAAATACCTTTTTAAACTAAGCTTAATGAAACAACAGTGATGAAGACAACTTTTGTACATATTCGTTCAATGCTCAATAATATACCTACTTAAATTATTGATCCTTGAATGAATTTATATCTTAGAATTAGATGGTTAAACTTGATAAAAGCCTTGAAAATAAATGTATTATATTGTGTCAGTAATTGAATAAAAAGATGATGATGAAAGAACTAGAACTTAATTAGATTAATAGATTTGATTGATTGGATTAGTCTTTGGGTATTGAGAACTAGGGTTCTAGTGTAGTTTGATAACGTAGAATTTGAACACTGTTTACCACATGATACAGTAATGAAATGTTATACAAGGCTTGCACCGCTCAGAAATTGTGAATACATAACTTTATTCAAAGTTAATAATTGAATTACTGCTTACTGTGTAAAGTTAAATTAGATTCTTACATTCAAGAAAGTGCGTTGATGATACTTACTCGTATCGTATCATGAATTGAAACTTCGCTCAAGTTTTATTAAGTGACAAAATCAGAAATGATGACGTTAGAACTCTTGTTACCTTGTGAGATGTGCCCTGTCAATGTTCCAAATATCAGATAAAAAATTAAAAAGTAAACTGAATAATGCCTTCTGACCGTTTTCACTTAAAGCCTGTAGATGCTGGATATCCTTAAAAATGCCTTCTACAGTTTTACCTAACGTACGGGAGGCTTGCAAAAGCGCGTGGACCTTGCCTGAAGGGCGTTACTGGCATCGCATAGCGCACAGAGCCTGCCATGATCAGTAACGCGCATTGCAGTATCGTAGCAAGTCTTGGTGACGTCCCGTAGCAGATATGCTCCGTTCCGACACATTAGGTATCACCGTAGCATGTGATGTTTACCGCAAAAGTATAGAAATTATTTGTCTTTTGCGTTTTATTGCATCATAGAACAATTTTTTTTTGAACCTGTAATGTCCTGCTGCTGCTGGGCAAATATCCTTCCAAAATACAACAATATTTATTATTTTTTGTAAATAATTTATTTTAGAAAAAAATCAACGAAATAAGTAAGTTTTGAAGATATTATATTAGGCAAGGCTTAATAGATAAGTCCGGCTTTATTGATCTATATCTAAGTATGTACTTGCTGTAATTAGCAGAGACACACTTAGATATAGATAAATAAAGCCGGACTTATCGTTACGAAGCAATATCTTCCAGAAAAGCAATACAATATTAAGATAATATTGAATGTTTGAACAACTTATGTAAGAGACACCTGTGTATTAGAGATGCTTACGTTAGCATCTCTCTACATTTACGAAACAGCGGGATTTGTAAAAAAAATGTACACTTGTTTCCTACCATATGTCAGGGCCAACAGAGTAGACGTCACAAGCATATGCTAAGAGCCCCAAGCAGAAGAACCGCTTTAAAAGGAAAAAGCTTTTTCTGTATGGCTACCAAAATATTCAATAAATAACCAAAAGATATAAAAAATGCAGACATTCACATATTTGGTAAAAAATTAACAACTCTTTTAGTTTCTAAAGCTTATTATACACTGACAGAGTTTTTGAGTAACAAGCTGTAAAATTAGTGAATATGGTATATAATTATATATAATATTGAATATAGACTGCTAAATTATATATTAATAATCATTTCTGACATTATTTTATTGACTATTTTTATTTTTTATTTAATGTATTGAATTCTTATTTTATTCTGATTGTATTAGCTTGAATGTATTTGAACTGTATTTGTAGAATTATTTAGTTAAACTGAACATTTGCAATCCAACTAATGGCTTAGCATAGTGATTCTGTACCTGCCTAATCATAACAACTTGTATTTTACACCTGTTTTCGCAAATAAATTGATTTGATTTAATTTTTGATTTGAAACCTGTGTTTATTAAGTACGTCCCATGTATTATGCTGCGACCACAAAGGTTCGAAAAGTTCATCTCTGTCCTATGGCTTTATTTTTCTAATGCATGAATATTTAATATTGCATGCTCGTTGGGGTTGAATTATTATGGCACGCAAACTTTTATAGCAATTAAAATAACATTTTCTTTTCGAAAGCAAATTGGCGACCTCGTTACAGTTATGTTAAAGCAATAACATCCATTAAAAATCATGATTTTTTAATGCAGCGTATAGAAATTTAAGTTGAGTCTGCTACGAGCCAATCACCCTACCTTGTGAGAATCGGAAGGGTTTGAAACAGTTTCATTGTTAATATTTGTTTGAAGTACTGCTGCCACCTGTGAGATGGCTCTACCAAGTACCAGTTGGATGCTATGAACTCAGTGGACCGAAGGGCTAGGAGACTCATAGGCCACGATGCGCTCGTTGGAACCAAACTTCAGAGTTTGGAGCATCGGCGCAAAGTCGCCTGTCTATCGGTTTTTTATAAGGTGTATTTTGGAGAGTGTGCGCAGGAACCACACAACCTTATACCTCACTGTACTTTCTACCACAGGTCCACTAGACGCCGGGAGAGCTTCCACCCCATGTGGTTGACTTTCCAATAATCCGTACCCAACGGTTTGCTGCGTCTTTTCTGGTACGCACCGCTAGGGAGTGGAACGCTCTCCCTGCGTCTGTGTTTCCGGATACTTACAACCTTAGTATCTTCAAGGTCAGAGTGAATAGGCATTTTCTGGGTAAGCGTGCACCACCATCGGCCTCGTCATCGCTTCGCAGGCGAGACTGAGGCCAAACGCAAACCCATTTTACACAGAAAAAAAAATGTTAGCCAATTTAATAACAAATAAACTGAGTGGAGCGAGCCATTTCGTCACTAAATATCCAGCAGAAGACGCATTAGTGCCAGGTAACTGCTGACTGGCTGGAAATGAACTGGCCAAGTTTTAAGGGATTATAATACCCTGCATTTAAAAAGCGTGGTAATTCAGCCATCAATGTTCGCAATGACTTACTTGTGAAAACCATTGCCAAGCAGTGGCACAGTGTAAAGGCTTTTTTATTTAATTTTGAAGTAATAAAGCAATCAGCTTATACATTTACTGTCCCACTCTGTCCAAGGCGATTGTTACAATGGAGTTACCGTTAATATTGACGGGTTATGGCTAAATGACTATGCTTGCCATATTGCTTGGTTATCATAAACGTGGGCTTTGTTTTAAAAAACACTTTTTACCAAATCTCATAATTATAACCTCTGAATCGAGTGGAAGATATCACTATAACAAGCGCATTAACGAGGTAAATTGTACTTTTAATAAACAAAAAAGATAGCCGATAATATGCGCCGCAATTCACGTAACCAACAGCAAACGTGTACAGATACCGAGCGTTATACAAGAACAATTACCTCGCTGGTGTTGTGGCATAGTATATTTGGCGTGGGGTTAATAATAGAGGCCCGAGATAAGGGGGAGAGGCAAATTATTACACCCAGGAGAGCGCTGCACCCACACAGTTGCAACGAATTGATTACTATCTACTGCCCGTGACTTTGGTCCTTAATATGATACGTGAATAACACACATTTATATAATATTTTATAGACCTGTACCTACATTTGAGTGTTAATTCGATTAATAGATTTCGATAATTAGCAATTTCTTCAGTTGAAATGTAAAATTACCAAAATAAAATAAGCACAGTGACTCCGGCAATAATGACTTTCAATCTGTCAAAATGATGTTGCTCATACTGTGCATAATTTTTTCATTCTGCAAGCTGTAGACCTTCATTCAAACTAAGGTGAACTAGCTCAGTACTCACTGCATTACTGTAACCTCATATTATCTGGACCAACCTCACGGTCCTTTACATCAGGGGTAGTAAGGTCAAATTGAAATGCATAAAAAAAACTTTAATTGTCTGATGGGTAGAAGTCAATTTTTTATTTACGTCATAAACATTGTACCCACTTCAAAGAGCTCCTTAAACCAACCTCAAGATAATAAATTTCGAAATAACGTAGCTACTTACTTAGTAATACGTAACCAATACCAAACGCGTTCCAATAGCGCAGCCGTTTGCGAACAACGACTACGTCTGTAGGGTAGCGGCAAAGTTACTGACATACATCGAAATAGATGATGCGAGTTTATGTACTTTAAATAAATAAATATGCGCAAGAAAACACATCACGTGTCATGGCCTCGAAGTAAGAAAAAATACCGTTGTGTTACGAGGGACCATACCGGGAAATAAACCAGTGGCGTCTTCCAGCACACCCAGACGCGAGCCAATTTAGAAAAGATTCCTGAATTGACCCGACCGGAAATCGAACCCGGGAAACCACGCAAGTCAAGACCAGTAACCGTGCTGCAGCGCACTACGTCAACCGTGTCGTCAACTTTCAACTTCTCAACTTTGCGTGTTAAATGAAGTGCAATGCTCTTCTTTTGACGTTGCTTTATTTAGTACGTGCTTTACTGTTACAGCAATGGATTTCAATATCAAGTAGATTTGGAAGTATAGTGCCCTCTATTATATTGTAATGTCCAATCCGGACCCATAAATATGCTATGTATCTAATTTTAAGACCTTTATTATACTTATGGAGTCCAATAAACTGATTAAATTGAATTGAATTGAATGAAGGATTCGTTGAACGTAAGGATGGCACATGTAGTCTCTATATATTTTATTTTCATCAGAATGGCAGTAGTATGAGCCTTTTTTTAAATGGTTAAGGTACAGTTAATCTCTGTGTACGTAAAGAGGCGTTTACATCAACCTTTACATAGGGGCAAAACCTCTCGCGCTTCAACACGTTGCGTGCGCAGTACGGCGGTACCATTTTAATATTGTAGCCGTTGGCGCGCGTCGAAAGCCGTTGCGTGCGCGACCGCTGTCCGCTGACGCCGGCCGACACCAGCAGCGACCGGCGTCCGGCAGTCCGTTACCGTTTAGCACCGTAAATGCACGCCCGGTTTCGCTTATAATTTTACACGCATTGTTTATCAGTTCCTTTTACTTGTAAAAAACTCAATGTAAATATGTTTAAGGAGAGAACCTACTTTCTTTGGCTTTCCCTTTAATGCCCAAGTAGGGCTCCCTTTATCGGTTTTCATCCAGATACATGCGTTATTTTTTTCGATTAACGTCTGTGGGTGAAGTATTTGGCTACGGAACGCGTGGGTTAATACCTCGAGATAAGAAGGAAGACCAAAATCTCTATAGAAATATTTAGTTCGGCTCGTGGGCACGCTTTATACTAATCCTGGCTATTAAGAGCTCACACAAACACGTAACAGTTCTCCATAAGTTCAACACAGTACTAAATGATTTACCGGAAAATAGGTTGGGTTTGTTTTACAGCCCTCATGCAGTCAATACTTTTGGATTATTAATTGTAACTATTTTATGGACTGCGATATATACCTTGGAAATAATAAATACCTTGCAAAGCAAACAGTACTGAGACGAACCCATAAATTTCTATCACCCCCTTCTACTGACTTGAAAAAGAATATATGATCACGTATCACAAATATTTACTTCACTAATCCACTACTCTACTAGGAAGTTATATCTTTGTGTAATAAATATCAAATAGTGCGTATTTTTTCAACTTTGTAAAATTTTTACGGGTTTTTGTGTACATATTAAAAAGCCAATGAAATCAAAGTAGCTATTTTGGTACGTAATAAGTATCAAATCGGGTGAAAATACTTAGCTTGTAGCAAAAAGGTCAAGCAAGGTTCAAGAAATCCTTCAGCAAATCCTAACTGCCAATGTAATTCCTAAGGTTCAACGGTCGAACATCTCAGGATTAGGTTTGGTGGCCGTTTGATGTTTTACGCAAACTTTATTCTTTTGACAATTTGACGTTAGAAAGCTTAATATAATGCTATAAATAGAAAATAGGATTTGTAATCAAAAATGGTTTTAGACGGGAGAATACTATGTTTAAATTCTTCTTCTGAAATGTCTTTCAGACACCTATTCCAAATGTTGTTGTGTTTGTACAGCTCATATCTAGGCTAGAATAATTACAAATACTGAAAACTGTACATTTTGTGAAAAAATAAAAACTAAATAGGTTAGGTAAAGTTACTTAGGGTTAGGTTCAAAATTGGAAGCTATATGCCATTGAAGGATATTTTACATAAGTCTTTGCTATGAATGATAGCACATTAAGAAAATTTAATGTAACCACCTTTTATAAATAATATCCCTTTGTAAGTAAGTTTTGATTTATATTGTAATATGTATACTAACCTCTTTTTTTTTCAAAAAAATGGTGAACGCCGCATCAGAATTTATCGCTTAGCAAAAAACTTAACAAGCGTACAGACAAGATTTTTCTAACTATGTCGAGATCAAACGAGCAACATATAGTTACGTGTCTGTATCAGGGTTGATCTCATTCATCTAAGTACGGTATTTTATTTAAGGGCATATGTACCTACACTTATAGCAGTACTATGTACTCGTATGTGAGTATTCTACCAACCTTTGTTCTTGTTTTGTGAGGTCTATGCCCTTCTCTACTTATAAATGCTCCTTTATTTTCATTGGGTTGTCTCAAAAGGATTTCGTTATCTTTTTTCGTATATCCGTCCTTTCTATCTAATCAGCACAGATCCATATCGAAGGACGGTCTCCTTTTACGCACTATGTTATATGTTTTTTATTTGATCTACATAAAACATAACATGCTATTTAGTATTATGAGCACTTCATATGAAATTCAATCAAAAAAATATAATCCCGCTTGAGTCCCTAGGATCAGGTCGAATTTTCCTAGTTTCTATCTTTGTGTAGAAAAATATAAGTTTACACATTCAAAACATGCTACGGAGAAACCGCTACAGAGCAAGTCTGCTACGGCGTCACTAACGTTTGCTACGAAGCTGCGCGTGACCACAAACAGACGGCGTATGGATAATGGTATGGTAACTTTGGTAATGGTAACTTTTTACAAATAGTTGAAATATACCAAATGTTTTCCATAGCACGCCAATTCTTCAATATTTTGCCGTTAACTACCATCCGATTTACGTGAATTACAATTATGTAATACCTACTCACTTTTTGTAGTCCTTCAGCTATCAATACGATATGTGAAAGCTTCTCTAAAGTAGAAGTAGAATCAATCAACCTGCGATACACCTTTATGTTTTGTTTATCTTAAACTTATTTAGAGGAGTTGGAGTATTTTTACTTAAAAGTTTTTTTTATTTGCCTTCAAGATGAATTGTCTAGACTCTGTCAGACTATACATTCGTGAGCGTTTTCCTTTCCTAGATATTGTCGGAAAGAACAAACAAAGTAAAAATTGATATCTAGAAGCTATCCACTGCTTTGCTTTCAATCAGACTTAGTTCTTTGGTGTTTTGAATAATTTCTCCATTTCCTTACCATACATCCTTACTCTTTCAATCTACTTATTATTCACTCGCGTTACGTATGCAAGCCTAGTAGAGAATTTAGCGTTAGCACTAGCGACAGGCTTCGTAGAATCGAAAAAGAATTTCTGCGTCTGACACCTAGGTTTTTGAGACTGAATCATTGACTACGAAGTAATTGGTCAAAGACATCCTATGAGCAAAAAATAACAGACGAGTGTGTAATAATTTGTTGTTTAAAAAGACGTACATTAGATCTTAAACTGTCGAACACGTTGGTTGGGTGTGGTCTCGAACATTCTGGAGCTTACAAAACAAATAGTGTTAGATAAGGTCGCCTGGGGAGTATATTCGAATTGGATGGTAGAAGTTTCACAGTGAATATGATAAAGTAACTATATTTTGGAGGTTACCTATGAATCAGACATAAAATTCATTCAACATCAAAATTTTATTCATAACATTGTTGACATCCCGTGATTATTACTTTTGTGACTCGGAACCGCGAGTAAAATCCATACAATTGTTTTATTTTAATCAAATACTGTCGGAATGTATAAAAACCCGTTATTGATAAGTTACACAAATAAGGGTAAGTTACAATACATTATCTAACATTACAGTAACTTTGGCACTAACGTTTAAAGGTGGAGTAATATAAGTCCCTTAAAAGTACTAAACTCTACTAAACTCAAATGTTTTATTGTTTCTAACACCAGTTGTTTTATTTTTCCTCAACTTGGATGATTGTGAGCAGTTTCTTCATTCAACAGCATAAACGCATCTCAGAGGACCAATGTGAGAAGAAAACAATATGAAAGGCCTATTTTGTAAATGTAATTGGAATCGTTTATTCATAGAGGCGCTTCATAGAACGAGCTAGATGTTTATATAGAAGCGCTTTATGCGCCAGGTTTTATAGAATTGCAAACGAAGTTTTAAATATATTTGCATTTTTAAAGTATTGCGATCTTTAGAAAGGTAAGTGAAGTCATTAGCCTGTTTAAAGGTTTTCTTCTAGAGTTCAACATTCAGATATATTTATTTAGATATAAATAACCGGCATCGGAAATAAATCAGCGTTAGTTGCTTTCTGTGCGGATTGCCAATCCCACGCCGGAATTCTAAAAAATCCGGAAATTCTGATATAGGTACCCTTATCTCGACCAAGTAATTGAACCCAAGACCTTGCTTTTGGGCTGAGTGTTATAACTTCTTGGCTAGAAAAGCTCACTAAAGACCTAAGAAAAATACGAATGACAAGTAATAGTTCTTTATGAGCTAAGCTGAAAGAGGGAGTGAGAATCTTTACTTTGTCCCAACCGTTTAAGTTCTCAGATTAACTAAAAATATCAATAACTTAGCAGCTTGCCACGTCAAAGGTATCCTGACGGTTTTTATAATAGACAATCAAACTTTAGAGCGATCTCCTTTGCAGCGTTTATAACTTTTAACTAGAAGAGTTTTGGAAGATGAAGTCTGCGCGTTACGAGTGAACGATGCTCACTATACTAAAACCATAACGCTCTTTTAGAATTTTTAGTCAATTTATTGAAGTGAATTGGGACTCAACAGCCTGGAAGAAAGGATAATCATTTCAATAGTCGTGTATAAAATGATTGTGTTATATTTTCTTTGATTTTAAACTGAATAGTAGTACTGTTGGATTGGGGTGATAAAAATGACCAGTACAACCAGATGTAAGTCTCTCACTTAGTTCCAATCCCCCATCATAACTAGTTCACTTCTAGAGTGAAGTTGTGCCGCAATTCTCAGTGACGCGTGGCGGATTGGTCCGCGTGTCCGCGACTCGTGTCACGGCTCCGTGTATCACACGCCACATGAAACTAGCTTTGTAACTGTCTGCTTTGAGTAACTATTATATTAACATAACTAGAGGCTATACAAATTGCACAAAATAAAATTATCAAAACACTGTTCCAATATCGTTACCTAACACCTACTTTCAAAATATTCGAAGATACTAAATTAATGACTGTAAGACAATTTTATATTTATCACACATGCATACTTATAAAAAAAATTCAAGAACGTTCTTTCCATACTAGCCTAACACTTTGTACCGTGAAACAAGTCACTAAGCGCAGCACGCGCCGCGCGAGTTTTCTCGTCCTACCTAAGGCAAGAACAAATTATGGGAAAAAAATGATTAATTTTGAAGGTGCACAACTCTTTAACAAAATACCTTCTTTTATAAGAAATGTAAGCTCATTAAATGTATTCAAAACAAGTATTGCGAAATATGTGATAGAAAACATGTAAACAAAATGTTGTTATGTGATATAAGTGTATTTATAGTGTTGTGTTTATGCTGTGTTATAATATTATGTTCGAACGACTGTGAAGAAGTTATGTACCTACCTATGTTTGGTACCTTCCTATGTTTGGTTATGTTTCTCATGTAAGCGACTGTTTTTTTGTCTTTAATGAGAATAAATATATCTTTAACCTTATTATGTCATTTTGCACTGTTTATTAGGTCATACCTACTGATCATTACAATCATAAGACTAATCAATAAAAGCCTTCCCTAAAGATCAGGATTGTGATGTTATTCTCTTGGCAAGGCGGACTAACACAGGTCGTAAGCCCGTTAAGTCCGTAAAATTTGCACAACTCGAGAAAATAGAATAACAATACACGAACTAGTAAAGTGTCAGAAATAGTGGCAGTGTTGCCTCGCTGTACATCGCAATGCTCGCTAGATAACTGCCAGAAGCGTTTTCACGTATTCCAATACGAGCTCGTTAGGACTCCTTGGTCACAACCACCACTAGACGAAACTACAGACAGGTCAGGAATCGTTATTTCGAAACTTTCTGTGCCACTGTTGCCGCAATTGCGTGTCTTAATGTTCCTAAGAATAGTTCAGATGCGAGAGTGTCAATGTTTATGTAGTGTCTGCTCATAAGCAATACTGCCATTTGTTAAAAAAAAACGATGTAGGTAGGCCGTTCTAATTTACACCCAGGCATTGTTGGTATTTACCCTGCTTATCTACATTCGTAAAAACAAGGACGCTGCCGGCCGGTTACAATATTACGTATATCTGTATCCGCCCAGTCCGGTGTAATCGCACTAAAAGCTGCACACTTACATCACAAGGACTTACTACCACTATTTGTATGTAAATTTGTCTTGTACAGTTTTGTTTTGGCTTAGAAAAATGACGTCGTATTGTTGGGAACGTTCCATTAACTTAATAGTGACGCCACTCTGTTTTCTTTGTTCTAACTTTTTAAATGTTTATCTTAGATCTAAGTAACGATGCTCGCCGTTTCCTTTTGCTGTCTTTGATAAGGCAGGATGAAATAATGTGATAGGATTTATTTATAAATTTTTGTGGCAGTATATTTTTCACCTTGGTAATTGATGAGGGCTTTAGGGATAGAATTCTAGCAAATTGTAACCCAATTGAGTTAGACAAGCTGATGGTTAGGAATTATCGTAGTTTTAAGATACCTGTAATACCGAAGGTACTAGTGCGTAGCCGACGATTCAAAACTTTTAAAACACCATTATAGAATCAAAGAGCCTTGCTGTAACTTTTTGGTATGTTGGTAAAGCTAAAGAGGAAGCTCGTTCTTCTTTGGAAAGTGACTAGTAGTTTGTAAAGCTCACTTTGAATAAGTGTGCTACTAAAATATGTTCAAAGGTTTCGAATTATGTTATTAATAAATTAGAGGATACCGGCAAAAATAAAGTATTCCATGCATCCTTAAAAATACAAAATACATAATACCTGACCCATAACATGCAAGTACTAGGTCCAAGAGAAGCTGTAACAATGGCGGAACAACAAAAATATTCGGAACGGGCCGAGCGCGTCTCGAACGCTTTGTGCGAGCGAATAACATGCAGCCCGTTGTGAAATACCGCGTAGACAAAGCCGCGGGACATAGCTTATGAAGGCCATATAAATGGAAATTGTCGCGATCTGAGTTCCTCGGCTTCTCATATTGCAGACTGGTTTCGGAAATGACAGTGAACCGACTATGCGCGACCGTGGTGCCTCGTTTGAGCTCTATTTGCAAGTTGAAATGCATGTTTATTTGTTTTAGTTCTCGCGCTTGCTTTACGAAATGACGTTCTAGTTGTACACTGTTTTAGATTGTTTGTGATATGTTTTAGATCTGATTTGCAGTGTTTGGATAGTTTTGATGGAAAACAGTTGTGATGCTGAAATAGTATACAATCTACACCGTGCTTACCGTTTGTGTTGAGTCTTTCAGTGATAAATAAGTTTAAACGAACCAGAGCCCCTCGGGAAAAGTATATTGATAGCGGCGGACTTTTAAGGGCCCACACTGGTGATGGATGGATGAACAAGGCATGGTTTCTCGATTCATGCAGACCCCTTTTCAAAGCATGCAATGTTCTGCCTCTGCCTTATATTTACTTGAGAGACCTATGTCTGTTCGTGAAAACCTATCTAAACTACTTTACTAAACGTGTTGCGGTCTACACCAGACAAAAAAGAGAAAGGTTCAAGAACTTACTTTATCAACTCCCTGTCCGAAAGTATATTTACGACAAAAATGTTTTTAATATGTGCATAACCATGTATAATTTACTTCCTGATGACCTGAAACTAGGTACTCGAAGGTAACAAATTAAGTGACTGGCTCCTGATAAATTGCTTTTATGACATTAAAGAATATACTGACTTCTGCAATAAGTGTAAAAAATGATTCGTATTTTTTTAATAATTAGAATTTTATAGTATAGTTTAATAATTGACTTTGAACAAATTTCATTGAATTTCAAATTTCATATAATATAATTTAATTAAATATTTGCACGTCTGCTTGCAGACTGAATACTTATGACATACCATTATATTAAGACCTTATTTGTAACTCTGTATTCTTGCAAATAAATTATTGATTTGATTTGATTTGATACAACTGATCTGTGATTAAATTTCATGCAATGATTGGCAATAGTAAAAGAGATCCTACGTCTTGTGTACGTTACGTGTGACCCTGGACTTGTTATATTAAAATAAAATTGAACCTATTCAAATAGATAATTGAAGTTTTGTTATTCTGACTATGCTGATTTCGAATCTTTCAAATTAGAGTTACAGAGATTACAATAAAGTCCCCGATGAAGCTCAGCACGTTGAAGTGGAAGGTTGAAGTGGTAGTGACCTTCATGTCTCTGTATAAACTCCTCTTATAACTGATCTTTCTGACGGAATGTGGTTGCGTGGTTTGGATATGAGGTTGACAAACACAGTAATACAGCCTGCAACCTCATTCTAAAAGAAGACTATTGAGTTTCTTGTAAGGGTCGTCTTAGTAGAATTATTGAAGTCTGTATTGAGTTACATTAATACATTATTTTAAGTGTATGTACGAGGACGCGTAAAAAGTAATCACTTTACAGTGAGCAGTGTAGGACTTAGTGTAGTTATATGATTACCTTAAACAAATTTTTCATTACCTTTTGTGACATGTAATGTAGTTTGTAGTTCTAATAATAATAATTTATATAATAATATCTAATCAATAATATTCAGCGAGGAAACGCAGCCAGCGTTCTGGGTTCCTTGCCCCACGGCCCATACCTTTTTTAATTTGTAAATATCATTAATATTATTATTTTGTTTATTTTATTATTAAGTGTTTACAGTAATTAATTATACTTAAGTATTGTAATTTGGTGATAAATATATAATACTTCAGATCAATCGTACTTTTAGTTTTTATGTTTCTTGCTCGTTTTTAATTTTTAGTCGATTTTTGCGAAATGGGTCTTTGAATTTAAATACGAATCCCTTGACCAAACCACTAAGTATTGAAAACATTTCATCGAGTCCTATATATTTTAAACCTTACGAATTTTATTAGTAACACACCTAGACTTACTAAGATAATGTTCAGATGTTAGTTTAGGACCAATTACATTCCCTTGCTTACCCTACTAGCTTCGTCAAAGCTGAATATTTTATTTTGGGCGTAAACACACATCTACGGACGATTCAATTAATAATAAAACGTAGTGCTACTATTACATTATTTAATAACTACGCCTATTCATCTACTGGAGTGTAATTATGATTTCTGTTCATGTTTGATATTATATAATTGATTAATAAAAGTTAATAAGATTGTAACTAATATTATATACTATTAGTAATAAAACCTTTTGTTCAAAAAGTAATAAATAGTACATCATGTAAAAATAAATCCGCCAGACATGCGGACCGATGTCACATCTCCTTTATGCGAGTCCTCAAATTAGTATTTAATTAGAATCATAATGAAACTCATTTCGTCTTTTGTTTCTCAACATTTCGGACGTTGATAATTGGGGCACCGCCCTCGGGGTTTGAATGTTGAATGAACACAATGTCCGAGTGAACGAGGCACAAATAGTGGTGTCCCCGCTTCGGGTGGGGATGACGAATTCACGACAGCGCAATGAACTTGGCTAGTGCTGCATTATTCATATCAATTTCGGACTTGCGCGTTGCTCGCCCGGCCGTTTGCACCGTGCGAGGCGATTAATGTAAACGAGGCATGGATGTCTCACTGGCTAGCAATCAAGAAGATTGCACTTTATTAGAGATTGAACTTGAACCATGAGATTGACTTAGAGAACGTCACTGTCTGAAGAGAGAATGCAACGCCAGTAAGCTGCACTATTGATTTCAGGTACCCATGTTCTATTTGCCGGTTTTTTCTTGATTTATGTGTTATTTATGTGTTTGGTGACGAGATAATCTTATTTTTGTAAAACCTCAAAAACGTTAAACAAAAAAATATAACGATACCTCATTCGGATTATAGAGAAAAGGTATTAAGGTGACTTCAAATAGAGAGTACTTTCACATAAAATAAATTCATAACATAATATTAAAAAATATTATGACCGACCATCTACTGCTTTCCATAACATTTTTGCATACGTTATTTTTCCTACTTTAGGTAGGGTTAACAAGAAGATGCAGTCAGTTCGCTTGATTAAATTACTGAGTTTATTATATTATTTCTGAATACTTTATGTGCTCGTTCAAATTTTCAGTAGTAAAACGCTGTATGTGGACGAATAACCTAACAAGAGCTGTGTATTATGTTTACAATACACAGTTTACTGGCCGTAAAGTTGCATTAGCTGTTATGACAAGGAAAGTAGTAACAGTTTATTGCACGCTTGTAGCCGTGTTTACTTCGGAATTGCAATAATACCTCGGAAACGCTGCGATCGCTTCTGAGTACAACTCGAGAAGATACTTCGGCCGTATTGCCAGAAAGAGATTCTGTCTTTTAGTATTTTATATTGTGAAGAAGGATGTTTATTTTTCAACTGACAAAGTTGAGTACTAGTGCATTATTATTACTCACATTTTACAACATTATTTGTATTCATATAATTTATAAGAAAGATATTTGTAAGCTATGACGGTCTGCACATTTATTTTATGGCTGTCATTGTTATTACTCACATTTGAGTTAAAAGACAGCATAAACGTAGGGCCTTCAAAGTTTGAGGGATGTTTCAGAAATCAGATTAACCCTCTGATTTAGTATTGAATAATGTTCAGTTTGAGTTTTCAAAACAAGAGAAACGAAAGTCGTCCCATGTTTTACGGTTTCTGTTTACTCCTTATTGGTTTATGTTTGGCATGTAAAAGATTAAATACTAAAAAAAAATACGCTAAAATTTCCAATTTCACCAGTGTGAACAGGCCGAAGATATACTTAATTGTTATTAAAAAACTTTCATTGTACGAGTACATACTTTATATAACAGTAAAATGTTATATTGCTTAGTAGTTTTCATTTATGCTCTATGATTTAATATTAAATTAAGTTTTTAATAAATTCACCAGTGCTGACCTATCAACAAAAGTTCAATTTGTTAAGAAAGCATTTTGTGGTGGTATGTACGATTAATATTGATGGCATAATGCGTTTAGGTGGAAGCCTTCGGTTTTACCAGGAACGTCCTTTCGGTTTACTTCAACACGATTCTGAGTAAGAACGTTCGTGCCAATACGAGTAAACGTTTAAATGTAATAAAAAAAAAACATCTTACTAATTTTATAAATGCGTACGTTTGTTTCTCTTTCACGCAAAAACTACCGAACGGATTTGAATGAAACTTCACAGTAATACATCTTAAATAACAGAATAACACATGGGCTACAATTTATGAAAAAATTATATAATATCGTTATTACCCCCTTATTGCCCTGCCAGAATACCAGCGTCTCTGCCGTGCTTGCACTGCAGTGGCACATGCTGAGGCAGGGTCCTGATTGGCCCACTACTTCATTGTTAGTTTTTATTCCCTGTATTGTTTCTTTGCATAATGTACCCTCTAGTCTAAGCTAAAATTGTGTTTTGGGTCAATAAATGGTTTTTCTTTCTTCTTTCTTTCTTTCTTCTTATATGCCATAATATATAACGATAACGCGGCAAGATAGTTGAATATACAAATAAGAAGCTTGCAGTATTAGCTTTCTTAGAGCAAATGCACGTAAATCTTCAGACAAAATCATTGTGATAATGAAAAGGAAAGTTTGGTTTCAATTTGTAATTCAAAATGTAGCATTTTGAATACGAGGAAAGTTATTTTGCGCAGTTTGTGGTCTTAACTAGTGTGGCTAAGCTGAACGCTTAAACGCAGAAACCTACATTTAGTACGGTTGGCGAGTAAAAGTAAAATTAAGAAAGTAAGTAGGTAACATACAAAAATGCATAGATATGTTTGATTCGCCATAGCACCTAACGTCGCCACTACAAAGATACTCGTATCTAAGGGAGGACGAAGCGATAGGGCGTCGTTACTGTAATTTATTTTCTCCAAGGCTGAAATTAGTGAACTTGTAAAAAGTAATTGGTATGGCATGCAAATTGCTGCTCCAGGGAGTGTTGAGCTACGGCAAGAGTACCTAAACTGCTCTGGATGTAAATGAGAGGCGGCTAAAGAAGATTTGTTCGGAACCATTCGACTTTATACTTCGGCCGGAGAGAAAAGCTCGCGGTGTTTGATGGCTGCTTTGTCGTGTTCGAGGACTGAATGCGTGTTAATATCTTTTATTTAGGTCTTTTTAGATATACTGTTTTTGTTATTTACTTAGCTCCCGACTTTCTTTTAGGCTTCCTTTCATAAAAACGCCCGGGGCCCCCGATTTTTGAGACTTAATCACAATCCCTTATAAATAACTTGTCAAGATAATTCAATAAACTGAGCGTAGCGAGCAATTTCGTTAATGATCTCAATTCCAGCCAGTCAGCAGGTCACCTAGCACTAACGCATCTTCCAGGCTTGATAGTTACTGACGAAATTTCTCGCTATCTATACAGGGCTACTTTAAAAACACCAATCAAAATTTTCCCAGACATTATGCATTAATTGAAACAGCTTTTTTGAAAAAAAGGGTAGGACTTTCTAACTTTTACATTATTATATTTTTTTCGAACAGATTATTCGAGCGGCGTGGTTACTTATTCAAAATTGGATTTCAATTTCCGATTATAGCGCAGGCAGGGAGTTGAGAGGCTGCGAGCCCGCCGCCACTCACTCGGCGCAGTATCAGCGAAACTAGTGATTTTTTTTATACCTTTGAGTAGTTACAATAACATTAATGCCAGAGGCTAAATTGATTTGTGTTTACTCTATATCAGGGGACTAAGCTAGCTAACCTTAAAACAGCGCTAATGGCGTATCATGGCTACGTTGGTTCCATATTGAGGTATGGGCTGATTTTGTGGGGAAACTCAACACACAGAAATCGTGTCTTCATTCTACAAAAGCGATGTATACGATCTATTTGCGATGTCGGACAGATGGAATCGTGTAGGCCTCTCTTTAAGTAGCTAAACATTCTTGCATTACCATCCCTATACATTTTTGAAATTTTAATGTTTACCAAAAAAAAAGT
Source organism: Udea olivalis (assembly GCA_947369235.1). NCBI lineage: Eukaryota > Metazoa > Arthropoda > Insecta > Lepidoptera > Crambidae > Udea > Udea olivalis. The sequence continues at coordinate 13,876,376 of OX376350.1, read as the reverse complement.
ACACCTCTTCACAAGATAATGTGATAATTGTAGTCGTGGTGGTACAGTGAGATACCCTTGGAAGTTGTCTGTGCCACCAGCAGCCACAGCTGGTTTTGCTAGAAATAGCTATAGCATGTGCGTTCGACTGTTTAATTTGTTACCGAACCATTTTCAGAATGCACATCTAAATGTTTTTTCTTAAACATGCTCGGAAATATTGTCATTACTTTTGAATAAAGAACACGCGAAGTATCATATTTACGTAGACTGAAAACCCAAAATCACTTCCCGGCGCGTTCTTTGAATTTCGAACGAAGAGCGCGCCGGCAATGTTGTATGAAACGGTGTGCTGTTTGAATTTAGAACTCTTTCATCTATCGTACACATTGCGTTCTCGTGGCTGTATAGCCACAGATGCGTTTACCTTTCGGCACAAATTGTAAAATAAAAAAAAACAAATTGGCGGTAAAGCGGAGTTGTTAATTTGTTAATAATATTAATTAAATTTATTATGTAAAAGGCCCTTTTTATTTCCTTGCATTTTTTTAAGAAAAGCACTATATATGCCTCGGCCGAAATGGCAATTGCCTGTCTCGTATCATTGAAGTCCTCGCCTGCGGCTCGGCCTTCAAACTCATACTCGACCTGCAATTGCCTATTTCGCTGCCTTTGCAATACTGTAATGTACTATTAAAAAGCATATTCACAAAATTCTAATTGACCACTGCATTTATGACATAAATGAATTTATGAATTTCTGCCGTGCTGGTCACCTTAAACGAATTGTTATTGACATCTGACATGTTTTGTTCTTTTATATTCATAGGCTACTAACTACCAATTTCATTGTTGACATTGTACTACCAGATAATTATTTTATGACCGTGATATTATCTGAACTTTTGACATCTGAATTTAATTTTACTGACTAACTTTACTGTATTAACTTTATTTAGGTAATTTATTTAATTTACATAAACTTTAATTTTTTTTTTCTTTAGAATAATTATTGTGCTTAAGACACAATTTGATGTTAATTAATTGCTTAACGACAAAATATTTGCACATCGTTGATCGATAAAACATGCATGTCCAAACTATAAATATAAGAACTTCAAATATACCATGTTTTATGCAAATAAAGAATTATCTTTAATAACTCAACATTTTAGTATGTACTGAAGGTTGTCAAACAGAAAAATACGTATTTTGCCTTTTTCTCTAAAGATCCTCATATTTCAATTTGGATGGTGTTTATAAATTAGCCCTGTATATGAGCCATCTGTTTAGGGAACTGACTTGACTGAATGTAAGCGATTGTATTAAGGTGGATGCTCTTTTTTTTTTCATTCGGGCCTTCGTGCTCGGCTCTAAGAATCAGCCAGCTATTTAAGCAGTGCACTGACCAGTTTTAGAGTTGAGACTGCGTCCCTACAAACGTAGTATAGATCGCCATCTAGTCCTAAGAAGCGATGACTTGCGAAAGTTGCGGGAAGTGGATACATCATGATTATCACACCATCACAGTCTGATCATAACGATAATTGGAATATAGGTATAGAATCGGTTGACTGATCCCTGTCTACCTTTTCCCAAAAAAAAAATCGCTCAGATTTGACTGATCTCGATAGATCAGTAAAATCTGAGCGATTTTTTAGTTAAAAGCAGAAGCACCGATGCGCTTCTGCTTCTAACTGCCATTTTTATTGTTACATGTTTTTTCTGTATGACTGCCATGAATTTCCGTCTCTTCCGGCGATCGTTGCGTTCAGAAATTTGTACGCCATTTTGGTTCCATTTCATATCACTGGGGGCGCTGTACCGAATTCCATACAAAAAAAACAACGCGGGTTACGCGGGTTACGCGGACGCTAGCGGCTGTCATTGGTGTAAACTCGTGGTAGACATACTGTTCGCATTTTGAAACAATACTCAAGTAACTATTCTAGGCAGTTTGCATACCCTCCAAAAATATGAGCCATCATTCGTACCACTTGATCGTATTACCATTTTGGAATTAAATCACAAAACAGTGGACAAAGGACCTAGAACGCAGCATTTAGGTTTTGCTCGTTAGCTCCGGATAATTTAGGGTTTGCCGGCGAGTCGGGCAGCCCCAAATTATTTAGCCTAAATCCTGGTAATGCTTTTTATCTATTTGCATATACCATCCACTCAAAGAGTACAGCGTAATTAATATTAGATTACGTACCTGTCTGAGCCATAGTTTTATTAATTAGCCATAGTTTTAAAAATACACGCTGTATGTGAATTTGACGCATTGAAAACTATATATATTAAATACTAAGCATTTCTAATATTTTTTTTTAAATGTTTTTATGTTCGGATTTTGTAATAATCTGTCATTGTAAATAACCGAAAAAAAGATGTGCCGTTTTTCATTTGATACGGGTTTTTTTAGTTTACATTGGTTATCAAAAGTGGAGTTAGTGCATTGCTGATATTTTGCTATTTGACAAAATGTGACAACATCCTACCTAAGAACGCTATCCGTGTCTTTTGGAGACCATTGTAGACTGCCTCTTAAAGATAAAATACAAATTGATTACAAGGACAATAAACATTATCAAACGTTCGTTAATGAGAGTAATTCATCCTCAACTGATCCTGGAAAGTAGTGCGTCTGTCCCACACCAGCAAGCCAGTCAATTACGCCTCAGAGGACGCGCTATATCTGTAACGGTTGTGGCATTTTATGTCTTCCCGCTTATTAGTAAGTAGTTCCGTCGCACAAGCTTACAGAGTTCTAGAAGTTTGCCAACTTCTGAGCTATTAGATGCTTACGCGTTAGTGTCTCAAGTTTTTTCTGGACGAGGCGAAACAATTTCTTATTAGAGCGGTTTCAGACTTATGTTTTGGCATACGCGCTCGCACGCGCGTTGCATTTCTCACTTAAAACTCGCGTACACGGGTTTATTGCGGCGTGTTCGCTTGAACCGGTAATGGTCAGTCAGTATCTTATGGATTATTAGAGTTTAAAAACGCTTCAACGCTCGTACGAGTTACGCGTGGGGCAAATGGCGCGCCTGTACGTGCCTACATGCGCTTCCAGAAACGAGCTTATACGTGCGTATAAGAAACGCTATTCTGAAACTGCTCTTAGTATCTTAAGTTATTTCTGTAAGAGGCAAAATAATTCTTTATTACGCTATGTTTGAGTGTCTTCAGGACACGCGTTTTCATTTTAGTGACCTACTTGTACTTGTGTATTGGATAGAGCCGTTTAAAATTACCTCCATAGTCTATTGTCGAAATTAGTTTTGGTATGAAACTTTTCTACAATAACACATAGAAAATTAGTGTTTACGAAAAACGTTTATTGGACATTCATAAAGCTGACTAGTCTGTTGGCGCAATCCTCACCCAAGGATTCCTGTAATGTAAATTTGTGTTTTTTTAATGTGTTGTGATATATTAAATATGCACTCAGAAGTTATTTGCATAGCCATTATTATAAGCTCTTCTTAGTGCGGGGTAATTTTTTCAAAGGTTTTCAGTCAAATGAACGCTTTAATGATGTTGACCCCAAAATGCAATCCGACCCTTAGCGGTGACGTGACAATTACACTCGACTTGTGACTGACGTCAACTTCCCCATCAACTAATGTTCAGAAGCTCTTATTGAAAAACTTGGGACGCAAGAGTCTTTTCTAGGTCACCGGATCGCAGCCCAAACTTTGGATGGCAAACTTTCCCTTTGTGATTTGGATCGACGCTGTTGACTCTCTCTTCTTTGTCACTTAAAACTAGGAAATTGTCTTGAACGAATGTGCTGTAGTTAGCCGCTTTTGTAATCAGGACTTTTTGATTCTGTTTGGAGTTTTATTCGGCGTGATTGTAACTGAACTTATTGCGATTTCTTAGATTGTGGCTTAGCTTAGATCGAATAACTTAACGAAAACCTTTCTTTAGTTCAGAGGAAATAGCTATACAATCGTTTAGTGCTTAGGCGAAAAAAGTTTACAGTGCTATGAGTGAAACTTTTGTTCCAGCATAAATTTTCAATGATGGTTCCCAACTTTCAATAACTTTCAAGATTTCGGGAGAAAGTCTTTGAAACAACTTTAAGTTTGCAGTTTCGTAGAATATCATTTCACAAATGTCAAAAAATCACGCTAAATTGCGTCTTAAAAAAACAACAATTTTAACAAAAAAAAAAAACAAACTTAAAAAAAAACTATTCCAAAACAAAGCACTAAAAAGTAAAGAAATAATTGCGTATTCTTCTAAAACTTATACCATTATATAATGTAGGTACAATTATTGTTATTGTTGGAGTGGGTGTCAGCCAAGGAAACACTACAATATACCTAGCAATATACCTATTTCTTACATATCACGTTTACGTATGTATGTAGGTAGTTACAAACCTACATTGGCTGACACCGACTCCAACAATAACAATAATTATACCTACATTATATTATCGTATAAATTTTAGAAGAATACGCAATTACTTCTTTACTTTTTAGTGCTTTGTTTTGGAATAGTTTTTTTTTGAAGTTGGTTTTTTTTGTTAAAATGTTTGTTTATTTCTTGATTTTCAGTGAACAGTTCTTATTTATGTTATACATCGAAAAAGTATCGTCCAATTGCTCCTAAGAATTGAAGAGTTCCGTTACTTTGTCATGGATCCCATAATCAGGACCTAACACTCATCAAACTACCCTTGAAGTATATCCTTTCCAATAAAAAAAGAAGCATCGAAATCGGTTGGCGTGTTATTGAGTTATTTGTCCATTTGTCGCGCATATGGTTTATCCAGATTTAAGACTTATATGGATTTCCCATGGATGCCACTGTCAGAACTGGACTAAATTAAAATAGGACCACACGGGCAGCATCAGCTTTCAAATAGACGGCACGATTGGCGTAGTGTGCTGTAGCACGGTTTCTCGCCTCGATTTCCGTAGTGTCCCGGGTTCGATTCCCGGTCGGGTCAATTCAGGAAACGATCTTTTCTGAATTGACTCGGGTCTGGGTGTGCTGGGAGACGCCCCTAGCTTATTTCCTTGTGTGGTACCTCGTAACACAGGGATTTAATAATCCCTACTTCGAGACCATTACAAGAGGTGTGTTGTCTGGCGCATATTTATATTTATATTTATAATAAAAAAAGAATTATCAAAATCGGTTGGCGTAATATTGAGTTACCCGTCCATTTGTCGCGCATTTTGTCTATCTAGATTTAAGACTTATATGGATTTCCCATGGATGCCACTGTCAGAACTGGACCAAATTAAAATGAGACCACACAGGCACCATCAGCTTTCAAATGAATAAAGAATTATCAAAATCGGTTGGCGTAATATTACGTTATTCGTCCATTTGTCGTCCATTTGTCGCGCATTTTGTCTATCTAGATTTAAGACTTATATGGTTTTCTCATGGATGCCACTGTCAGAACTAGACCAAATTAAAATGGGACCATTCGGGAAGCACCAGCTTTCAAATAAAAAAAAAATGATCTAAATCGGTTCACCCAGTCGAAAGTTATGAGGTAACAAACATTAAAAAAAAAATACAGTTGAATTGAGAACCTCCTCCTTTTTTTGAAGTCGGTTGATAATTATAAAAACTTGAAAATGGAATCTCAGAAAGTCTGTCGTTTAGCAAAGCAGAGTTAAAAGAAGGCAATTCGCAAACTTGTGAGTCCGTTTTAATTGCCTTCGACCTCATATCAGACGGCTTTGCGGAGTCTTCGCCGGCCTGATCCCATTTTGATAGACGTCTTATCTGTTTGTGGATTGGGCCCTCGAGTTTCAGTTGAGCCAAATATTCAGCTGATAATATAATAATCTGACAGTCTCTACAATTTGCGTTTTTCAAAGCTGAAATTCGTTCGACTACAATATTTGTAATGATTCCAGTGGCATTTTGGCACCCCGAATCGAAATCCTGCCTGTAATGTCAAAAGTCCTAGGTTCGGTCTCTCCCCCAGGACCAATTAATGTGTTAATCATAATACTAAAGAAATAACGATATGCCGAATAGGGCTGTGTTGTGTTGTCATAATTGTGTTGTTATTATCAGCCCCCATCGCACGTGTGTAACATTTTATGTATTATTATGCTCTTAATAAACCAAGCTCATGACCGCATAGAGGCGTTAATAATTCCGATGCTTGGAAATGTTTTGTTCTAAGGGATTCACCCATCTCGGGGAGCTGTTAGTGTTGTAAGAAATCGAGTTTCAACTCGTTCCAGAATCTCTACTCGTTGGAGGTACTTACACAATTTTAAGGCATAAAAGCCTACTGATATGGAATTGAGTACGGTTGACATGATTATGACGCAATAAATAGGAAGAGTACTTTCAGTCACAAGGCTTTTGCAGTAGCAAATTCATTCAATATTGTCACCGAGACTAACTATTCAATATGAGTAAGTTAAAATACTAAAGCCGGAAGTTTAAATATTAGTAAAAATATTTCTTTCGGATGTATGAAGGTCTTTCTTTCGTGGCCTTGAAAAACAGTAAGGAAATAATGTTGGCTTGCAACGTAAGCATGTACCTAGAAAGATTCGTTCGGTCCATTGAAATACCGGTAGCTCAGATGCCACCCGGATTCTGGAAGACGCAAGTCCGAATCCCGCCTGATTTCTTTAAGGTCTGAAAAGTTTTTCTTGTTTTCTATCTTTCGATATGAAAAACAAGGATTACTTATAAAATGCTAAAATAAACACAGTAGAAATCAAGATTGTTTCAGGTAGAAAATTTCACTTCAAATGCCGGTATTATCATACAATTCCTAAAAAACCTAGTTCGAGTCCTCGACCTTTCGCTACACTAGCGACAGCGGGGTAATGACTGTAATATTTCACGATACGGAAGTTTTATGCATCCAGTAAACGAGCAATGCTCGAATAAAAGCAAAGAGCGCGTTGCAAGGATGTGTATTTAAATATTACATGTATGGTAAGCGTGCGTCACGCGTTTCTGTAATAACTTACGTTATGTAAAGTCATTAGCAACTTTAATTTTATTTGCATTTAATTAGCAAGTTATGGTTGGCTTTGTTAGGCTAGGGGCCCAAAAAGCACACTTTACTGTCTATGTTAGCTTTACTATGTAACATACATACATACACGCCTTTTTCCCAACGGGGTAGGCAGAGACCACATCTTTCCACTTGCTACGGTCCTGACACACCTCTTGCGCTTCTTCCACTCTCATTAATCCTTTCATACATGCTCGTCGATTATGGGTACTCCTGATCTGACCTTTTCTGAGCACGTCTTGGACTTGTCCTAAGTACGTCCGTCTAGGCCTTCTTACTATGTAAAATAAAAAATTATCTGAATCGATATAGTTAAAGCTAAAAAAGGGTTGTCATAAGTAAAAAACATCGTAAACGATTTCAGCGATGCTACTGAATGAACGTGAGTCAAACTTTGTTTCCTATGTCTCGTCTGTAAGACGTTATCTTTTCTTAGGTTCTTTTTGTATCTCTTTGCCCTTTATGAACATCTTTTTCACGTAATGTACGCCTGCGGCTGTGATTCGTTTTGCTCATTAAAGCATCGTCTATGACATTGGTACATCACTAATGCTCATCCACGCTCTGAAACTTTGTCTAAATTTGAAACAATCTTTCTGGAACAAATAGACAAACAATCCTTTTAGGTAATATAAACATAATATAAACCATTTAAGAATGGCGTCAAGCACCTTGAATACCTTTCTTTAAAATCGTTTAGAATAAATAAATGAATATCTTTCAACCCAAACGAAACAGTGTTTGTATGATGGGTATCGTTTAATAATATTTTAAAATTTAAAAAAAATCTACAGAAATAGATGCTGATTCCAAACATGGTAGAAACATGAATAGTAAAATATATTACTTACATTGACTTGAACTTCATATAACAATAGATGGGAATTCCAAGCATATGCATATTTACAAAACAGGTGCGTTTAGCAAGTCAACGAATAAAGAGAAATTGTGTTTGATACGCTAAATACTTTTATAACCTGTAAGATTTGACAGTTAAACTCCGTAAACCAAATTATGCCAATAACCGACACATGCAATTCAAAGTTAAACTAGGCCGAGAAAAGTAACTGCTACAGTGGGAACTGTATATTTGACTGGCTATTTGTGTACAAATTATTCTGCCCTACGTGACACTGACATGCACTCACATTTCAGGAGACTGAAGTATAATTTAACCATACCTAAATGAAGTAATTAATTGGATAGAATTAATTTAGTTAAGCCGCGTTTTAGTTCTGATTGGGGTGACCTTTCAACCCATTTCACGAGGTTGACGAGTAGACGTTTCTTCAATTTAGGAGTTAACCTATAACGTAGAGCTGAGAGAACCATTGAGAGAGAACCACTAGGCGTATAAACTACAAATTTTGACATATGGTATCTTTATTAATACACCTCTAAAGAGATGAAATAGGCTGTTTACTTATCCGTGATTTCATAATCAACAATAATCTTATAAAAAAAGATTACAGTTAAACTTTCAGCTTTTAAAGACCACAACGGTAAAAAGAGGTGAAAAAAGAGATTATATGTTGTGAAATAAGTTAACGTTGCGTGGTTGTTTTTATTTATTTGACACATTAGAACTCTTGATTAATTTAGAAAATTAATTTTGCCACAATGGGTATACTTTATATTTTAATTACTATAAATATGAATTAAAACAACAATACAATTACCCGCATCTACATTGCATTGACATACGAGGTGTTGAACAAAACTAGCCTCTGGAAGGTTTTAGCAGAGATCTACGAGAATAGTCCTTACTTAGCTACGCAAAGACTTATCGCAATCAATAAATATTATTGAGTTTGTTATTATTATAACTAACGAATGTTAAACTGAGACCAAAAATATTAATTCACATTTTCGTGTTTTTATTATTAATTTAGTTGAATATGATTGATAATGATGAAAACATCACAATCAGGTCCTCGCAAGCGCTCAACGTAGTCAGACGTGCACGCGTTCGTCTCTAGCAATTAAAAAACTTTCGTTAGGGGTCTCAGAGGCCTCCATTATGTGGTTACGTGACTATTATTTTAGTTAAATGTGTCAATGATGAAAACAGCCAGCGATGGCTGCAAGGAGATATCTGTCAGACGACGAAAATGAACCCGTTCGTTTACGTACGTTTTGTATACTTGTATTTTGAATGAAAAGTCCCCATTTCTTTGAAATTATCAAACAAACTGTGTTCTCGCTGTTGTAAAAAACTACAACTTTAGCCCTTGCAATTTTGTTTAAGTTTCGTTTTGATTATTTTCGTTCTTTTATATGTTTTTTGATTATTAAATAATTAAAACCCATGACAAATGAGTACCTCTCATAAGTGATTATTACAGTACATCTCACTTAACAAATATGATGGTTTATATATACAAAGAAAGAAGTGTTTGTTATTTGGTTGAGATAACAAAAAATGTTTTAGACTTTCATGTTATTTTATATTCGTAATAAATAGTTTAAAACGTTCGTAAACTGACTATCAATTCAAATTTAATCATTACCGTACAAAATTTCACACACAATTATTATTTCGTTCCGGGGTCCTTAAGACCTATGCTAGGTGGTAGTGTAACAAAAAGAACTGCTAGGTAGTTAAGGGTTAATAAGAATGCCATAAGAACTAACTGATATAGATAGATACAGCTAAGGTAAGTTTAAGTTTAAGCTCAGCGGTACTCAGCACGCTCCATAGATCTCAGTCTCAGTCTATCAATCTGCTGTTATTATGCCCTGAAGAATAATTATGCCTGTATAAATCTATTCTAATATTATGAAGCTGAAGAGTTTGTTTGTTTGTTTGCTTGCTAGCTTGCTTGCTTGCTTGCTTGAACGCGCTAATCTCAGAAACTTCCAGTACGTCTACCCCGAGTTGCCACTTTGAATTTACATTATCGTTCGCGTAAAAAAATGTATTGAGATTTGACATTGTCATGTCATGTCATCTGCCTTCCCAATACAATTTTTTTACCCGAACGATAACGTAATTTTGAAGTAGCAACTCGTGGAAGACGTACTGGTCCGATTCAAAAGTTGTTTCAGTGTTAGATAGTCCATTTATCGAGGAAGACTATAGGCTATATATCATCGCACTAGCCCAAACTAACTATTCTACGCGGACGAAGTTGCGGGCAGAAGCTAGTCATTAATGAAATTAAGCAGGCTTGCAGCGAAAATAAAAATAAAGTCAAAATTTTACAGGACTATCAGGGCCTCGGCAGCTCATACCGGTTAGCACGGGCCGCGTTTGGATAGGGAAAGCCAACTGTACGTGTACCATGAGTTCCCGTCACGTAAACTACAAATAGTTGACTACTGCAATCTTTCTTCTATTTTTAGTTTCATTTAATTCAACAGTGGCGCTGTACCGATATTCCATACAAAAATGTCAACACTGAAGCTAGCGACTGTCATTGGTACAAACTCATGGTACTGGGTACAGAGTGGTTCTATACTTCATTCATTATAACATTAAAAATAAGATCTAGGGGGGCTAAAATGAATGACAATTTGCATTTGACGTTACATGACGATAACATACCTGAGTATAACCTGGCAAAATTGAAAACCCCTTCCGCCACAGCGTATGGATTATGTAACATTTTAGATTTGGTAGAGTTGTAGTGACAGTAAAAATGAAAACCCCTGTCTGTTTTAGGTTTTTACATCGACAATATAGTTTGATGCACGACAGAATAATTCTTTTAAGCAAAAGCCTCATAAATTCTGAAGTTCCTTTACTTTAAATGAGAACAATTAATTGTGACAGCTGCTATTTATGTGGATTTTAATAAATTCGGCATAAATCTTAAAAGCAATGATGTTTATTGTACTTTTACCACAAAGTGTACCCTAAAAAGAACCTTTTTTACTTCTGTCTAAAGCTATAATGAATGGAGTATAGTAACACATTACCTTAGATGAAGTGTTTTTTTATATTTTTTAAATAAAAAATAGCTTTGTGATTGAAAAAAGCAAAATTAACCTTAATAAATATATGTATAATTTAAATTCGTTCGTTAAGCTGGCTACTTTTGAGTTTGTTCATTTGTGGACGTTTTCATGAAATAATGACTCGTGGAGGGAAGGTAAGTTTCCTTCAAATTAACATGTTAGCAAAATAAGCTCATGTTGTTAAATATAAGCCTTGTGAACACACTGAGTGTGTTTGAATTTAAATTCTCGTAAGCCGATGTTCAGTAAAGCGGTATTTTTAGGAAAATATTTTACACCATACTTTAAGGTTTGAATAGGTATTCGTTTAGGTAGGGGAAAAGGGTTTATACAGCGCACTTGGGCATAAGGCACATCAGATTCTATTGCTCCTATATTCGCCTTCCCCTAACCTGAGAATTGCCAATATGAGGGTCCCGTGTCTAACGAAAGTAGTAACAGGTTCTTGCTTGCTTCCTAACAACAAACGAATACAGCCTTATAAGTCCCACCGCTGGGCACAAATCTCACCTCAACTATGAGGTGATAGGAGCCATACTTCAACATGAGGGCTCAGTGCGGATTGCTATAGAGGTGAATGTAAGGTAAGGCCAGTGATAAACCTCATCTGTCAGATGGTATCGAAGGTGCAATCTCCTGCAACGTCAACCGGGGCCAATGCTTTAAGAACCTAACGAAGGCCAAAGATACCTTAGAGGACCTCGCTAAATTTTGGTCGGGGTGATCATCCATCCCATTACCCGACCCGGCGTGCGTTTAATATTTGAATGATATTTTATTTAAAGTTTTGTTCAAAGTAAGTACATGCTTGGCTAATTAGGCTTCTCAAAGTTGCTACTTTACTTCATCAAGAAAGTTAACGTGTAATAATTTAAAAAGATAAAAATTCAAATTAATATTTGGTCAAGTCTTTTCTTTTCAATGTCGTCTGGGTCGTAGTATCTTCTTCGGTGCAAAATTAGCTATACAATTATGACCCTTGTTACGTTCTTTTTAACTAAACGTTTACTTCTTTCGGTGCTTAGTACCTGATGACACTTATCTCAAATATCGAGTAAAATTTGAATTGAATAACGTCTCAAGATGTTTTGTGAAAGGATCAATTTCGATTTAACGTGAAATTCTCATGAAATCAATAGGCTTTTGACACCTCATCTCATTTTATTATTGATTGAAGAGCAAAAAGTTGGTGAATAGAAAAAGGTTATGTACAGAAGCGTTAACAACAACCTTTACAAAACCATCGCAAAATGGGTCTTTTGTTAGCAACATAAGGTGCCCCTATGCAAAGGTTGATGAGAACGGCTCTGTACATTAATTCGTCTTTACAGCTACTAATTTACGTGACAGTGTTTATTTACTAAGTATTTTTTAAATGAATAATGCCGAAAAAACGACTGAATGATGTCGTCCGAGGCAAATACATGTTTAATTCGATTTTATTTAAAATTTCCAGTTCTTGACACTGGAACCTCAGCTTAGATCTTCTTCACATTGATCCACACTCTTTATGCTTTAAGAAGTTCCTCAACCCAAAGTTTGCCTGGAAGAAATCTCTCTCTAGCGATAAGGCCGCCTAAACTGTACATATTGTTTAAATTGTTGAACATTACTGTTATTGTTTTTTAGTACAATAAAGTATATCTATCTATCTATTGATGCAAAAAACATCAAACATGCTTACGTCTCTTCGTTTTCTTTCGTGTAAAATATAGAGACCAGACTTTGTCACGGGTCACACCATCCTCCAAGATGGTAGATATAAGGCAGGTAGCAAATCAGAGCTTGTTCCTGAAAACAACGCTTGGGATGGCCTGCCATAAACTTCGCAAACGCAATCTGATTTAAGAGCCATTTGGTATTTTAAGTGGAAGTTAAATATATGCAAAACATAGTCCAACCTTTCGTATTGACACAAAAGGAATCACATTTTGTAAATACAATCTTTTTGCTTTTCTAGAATGATCAATCACGCCACCTCGATTTTCGGAAAAGTCTTACCGTGTTAACTTCAAGTAGCTTATCTCTAATTAAAGCTTACTACTTGTAGTTGGTGAAAAGAAATACCAAACCGTGAGACATAAATTTTTATGACACATAATGAACGACAATATGCATAATTCGCCACAGTAAAAAGTAAAAAAAGTTATATATTTTTTTATTTTCCTGAATTTTATGACGGATATTTGTTACAAATAAATTATAATTATGTACCTACTTTTAAATATTAATTTCAGTATACCTAGGATCCTTATTTTAATCGCAATGTTAAGTTTTATTTACAATTCAATCAGTTAATTAGATCTTAAAACGTAACGAGGCGCGAGTATACTTTAAAATTTGCAATAGGTATATCACAATCCACACACGCGCGCTATTGCCGTATGTAATTTTGGTAAATGGCTCTTAACGATCCATATTGGTATGGGCGAGTGAGTACTGTACTGTAACCCTTATCATAAGTTTACATAGATGACAGTCGCTTGAGTCAGTTTGTATGGAATTACAGTGCAGCGTGAATAGAAATGGAACTAAAATGGCAACAAATTGCTGTAGTCAACAGTCGGATGACTGAAGTAGTAGTTACAGTGATAAAAGTTGTAGTTTAAATTTTATTTTCACTTCTCATGCTCTAAAAGTACGCCAATATAGCCCTACGAAGCGGGCCTAAAGTGACCACTTTAGCCCCTAGGGAGTAAAAAGTAATTAGTTTTTTAAATTCCTTCGTGTGACATAGACAAACTCAAACAGCCAGTAAAAATATACTATTATCTGTGGAGTGTGGACCGTCTTTATTGCGAAAATGTTGAGAGTTTCAGTTCCATGGTTTGTCCGCAAAGAAGGTGGCGCCATGTGTTTTAAATTGTAAATATGTGGTTCTGTTTAGAAGAAAAAACTGACCACGAAAATTTCAGAACTTTTTCAAGTGTAGATTTGTTCGGTTTTAAATGTTCTTGTACTAAATTGACTATTATTCTCGCACTCAAAGTGAAAAGTACAGTTTGCACCTCGAGACTAAACGCCAACTTAATATACCCTCGGTTTAATCGCACGCTCGGGAGTCAAACCACCTCTGGTATATTATGTCTTCGTTTAGTCCCTCGATAAAAATATGCTTTATAATGAATGTAATTATTTATTAATTTTGAAGTTTGAATTAGTTTGAAGTAGTTAAAAATGAATTAGTCCTGCGAAAGAGAATATGATTAAAAGAAATAAAATAGGAGATGGATTAATTAATGTATCACCTAAGGAACGTATTTCAAGGCAAAGGCGCAAAGTGGAGATAAGACGCGGGCTAATTGCTATTAATTAACTCAGAAAGCCTTTGTATCTACCTGCCGGCACTTGTAGTGTCTTATTCAGCTGTAATGTTACGTTCATAGTCTGTGCATTTACATGTACTTGAGTTGGAATGTTGAAAGACAGAATAGGTATATCAAAGTGATATAGTATACTAGCTATGCTTAGTTTGGGGTCAGATGATCTTGGTGGAAATTGTCCCAGATATATATTTTTTATTTCATCCGTGAAACGGGCTCACGTATGTCCAATGCTGTTGTAGATATTATATTACACGATGAACACCATGGATGTCTTCAAAATATAAAATTTTCTATTGTTAGCAAAGACATCAATTGGTGCAATCATGTTTACGCTGTAATTGATGGCTTATTTACCACGCTTGCAAACCCAGGCCATGTCACAAAAAACCGGGAATTGAATACGAGATCACTGATTTTCGGTCCGTGCGCTCTTGTCTTAGACCACGGGGTGATTTACAATATAAAAAAATATAATTAAAATGAACACAATTCAAACACCCACAGTCCAGATTCTAAAATATAAACATTGATTTGCTCCGTAGTTACGTAAATGAGATTCGCTGGAATGTACATGTCCCAAAAAAGGAGTAAAGAATAGACAGTTGACCGACTTTTAGATCCTCGTCCGTGATTAGTCTTGCAGAGAAATCCGCTTTCCTTAGATAAGTATTGGGTCCTCGGTTGGAAATAAAGTTTCAGATCGTTTTCGGCAATCTACAGTTTCTAAACGAAATAAACAAAAATGTCATGATAAATAGGCTTTTAATGATTCTAAATGTTTAAGATCTTCATTTGGGATTTTGATTCACGACCGCCTGATTGTACATTGCCGCTTCAATGTATTTTTTACCTGAGAATCTCGGTATTGTCTTGCTTGTATTTGTTTGATGTTAATTAACATGCCCTTTTTTTTAAACAGATACCCTAAAATGTCTTACAATTTAGGATCATCTGTGTGTGTACAAATTTACTTCAATTAGTTAGAGTTTCTTCGGTCACGGTCCTTCTTTGTATAATCAGTTGGCATTCTGTTGCATTTTTTTTATTTAAGTATGTTTCTCATCACTTCGTCCCCGAAAGAGGCAATTACCAATAAGTATTGCAAACAAACAACAAACAAAAAATATCTTTATTTAAATAGACTGTAACAAGTACTTTTAAATCGTCATTACAAGAAAAAAATATATACTTAGTAATAGACTTAAATACTATAATAATATGAATACATAAATACACTGTATACAAACATAATGTGACTCTACCACCGCATCGGAAGTTGATCTTATACGGAGAGAACCCGGCGAAAAACTCAGTACTTACTCTTTTAAACTTGGTTCGGTTTCACAAAAAGAGTTAGTAAAGTACAAAGAGTATTTAAAAAAATGCTTAAAATAAATAAAAATTCCTTAAAATATGGACTTAAAAGTACATCTAAACTACCGGATATAAAGCAAAAACATTGTACAAAGTTTATACAATTCAAGCCTAGAAATTGTTAGATTTTTGTTAGTCAGTACAAACTAGTTATATAAATATTACAAGAGTTAACTAATCATGTACCGAGTAAAGAGCTTAAACTCAGGCCTTTTTATCCAAAAGGTAATCAGTTGTAGTGTAATAGCCCTTTTTTGATAATACTGCCTTAATGTGGTTTTTGAATTTGTTTAGTGGTGTACACCTTGCCCCATAAATGAACCTAAAACTTTCTGTAACCTGAAAGATGGGAGCGCAATTTTATCTCTATTCCTGGTATTTTTGCCATGTATATCACTGTGTTTAGTATACAGGCTGATATTTTTCCTTACCAAAACAATACAGTTGTAAATGTATTGAGAAGCTACTGTAAGGATCCCAATTTCCTTAAAAAGCTCCCTAAGCGAGGCCCGTCCGCGAAGCTTATATATGAATCTAATAGCTTGCTTCTGAAGGATGAAAATCGTCTGTATATCTGCTGCCTTACCCCAGAGTACAATGCCGTAAGACATAATACTATGAAAGTAGCTGAAATAAACAGAACGAGCAGTGTCTACATCTGTTAGAGACCTTATTTTTTTAATAGCAAATGCAGCCGAACTGAGCCTGCCTGAAATGATAGTTATATGAGGGTTCCATTGTAATTTTGAATCAAGTGTATCCCCAAGAAAAACTGTTGAATCTACAAGCTCCATGTTATTAACCATCTACCTTTAAATCAATGAGATTATTTTTAACATTAGGCAACTTGAAATTAATACATTTTGTCTTTTTTGCGTTTAGCTGTAGGTTATTGACATTAAACCATTGTAAAACCTTAGAAAGCGCGTCATTAACGTCGTCAAAAAGGTTTTTATTCCTGTCAATATTAAAAACTAAGGATATGTCATCTGCAAATAAAACAATATTACAAAGGTCTTCAACGTAAAAAGGTAAGTCATTTATATATACTAGGAGTAAAAAAGGACCCAGAATAGATCCCTGTGGAACCCCCATTTTAACTGGTGAGCCAGACGACAGTACACCATTTACATCTACTTTTTGTGTTCTAAAACTAAGGTACGAAAAGATAAGATCCAACGCAGTATCTTTCACACCATAAAAATCAAGCTTGCGAATGAGAGTCTCGTGATCGACGCAATCAAACGCTTTGTATAAGTCACAGAAAACACCAAGAGCATTCTGTGAATTCTCCCAAGCCTTGAAGATGTGCTTTAGGAGCGCAATACCAGCATCAGTAGTCGAACGACCCCTAGTGAAACCATATTGTTCACTGTGTAGGAGTCCGTTCTTGTGAAAGTGGTTCAGAAGTTGATCTTGTATAATTTTTTCGAAGATCTTCCTTAAAGCTGGCAGGATTGATATGGGCCTAAAGTTACCTGGGACCTGTTTATTACCTGATTTAAAAAGAGGTACAACTTTGCTGTGTTTCATTAAGTCTGGAAACACACCATTATCAATACTATCGTTAAAGATTACGGCTAAGAAAGGAGCAATTACATCTATTATATGGCTGATGATATTTACTGAGATACCCCAGAGATCAGTGGTATTCTTTAAAGCAATACGTTTAAACGATTTTAATATGTCAAGCGTATCTATGTGTTTAAATGTAAACAGAGTATTACAACTAGGTACATTGTCTTTCAGCAACTGTTCTGCTCCAGTTGGTGAAGAATTCAGTGAGGCTGTAGTGATTAGGGGTATATTACCAAAATATTTTACAAAAGCTTCAGCGACTTCTCTTTCTGATTTTACAATTTTATCGTCAATATTAAGAAAAAATGAGGCATTGTGTTGTATTGTGTTGCTTCCTAGCAATACTTATTGGTAATTGCCTCTAAGGAGGTGCAGAGCATTATTATTCAAGACATCTTCCACCTTATCATATGATGTCAATCTGAATATGAGCCTGTGCTAATTGTGATGTTGATTGTTAGACAAATGTACAGATACAAAAGTCCGAGCATGAGAAAACAAGATGCTTAATTTTGTACTTTCTACCCGAGAAGTGTCATTTTCATTACTTCAAAACATGACGTAGACTCTAGCACCATGATATCTGTCGTGTAAAACACAAGTTTCATTTTACAGGATACTGTCTGCGTCTGTTCGTTAATGGTGCATGACATGCATTAGCGTTTTGGTAGCTGATTGTCTTGTAGTTCGCAAAGTAAAATTGCAATAACACTCATTCATTTACCCTGTTTTCGTAAGTGAATGAACTCTTTATGTTTGTATTGACTTTTCAAAGTTAAGTGGCTCTGTTTGATCGTTTGCTATTGCGATGTGTTTAGATTTCACGAAAGTTGAAATACTTATTTATAATATACATGCAAACATACCATCACGGCTATATCCCAAACGAGGTAGTCAGAGCCAAGTGACTGTTGCCGTCATGGAACAACCAAAAGCCCACTTTACACCAATAGTATTAAAACCCAAATTAACTCAAAATTTCACAACATTAAAAAAACATTAAACAGGTATACCCGTAGTTAGCTAAACCATAAAATCGTTGTAGAGGTCAAAATAATTGCGATCAATAACATTTAGATGCAGCACACTCTTATGGGGTGGGGTTACTGATTGATGCTTAAACGGAAATCCCCATTTTTGCATTACTTTAGCTAATGTAGGTTCCTTTTTTTCACGAACTCTCAAATGTTAAAAGCGCGGCATTGGTCAGGGCCCCCAGATTCTGCTATTTCAATTACAATGCAATCGTAATTGATTAACATAATTTTGACAGTTTGAGTATGGACCAATCGTCAAAATCACGCCATTCAATTTACGATTCCATTGGCCTTTGATCAGCAGAATCGGGCCCCAGTATGCCTACCATGAGCTTACACCAACACCACGACACGATTGGCGTAGTGCGGTTAGCACGGTTTTTCGCCTCGATTCCCGTAGTGTCCCGGGTTCGATCCCGGTCGGGTTGATTCAGGAAACGATCTTTTCTAAAATGATTCGGGTCTTCGTGTGCTGGGAGACGCCCCTGGCTTATTTCCTTGTGTGGTACCTCGTAACTCAGGGACATTAATCCCTACTTCGAGACCATTACAAGAGGTGTAGTGGCGCATATATATATTTATTTATTTAATGACGCCTCTAGCGTCTGCGTTACCGCGATGACATTTGTATGGATTTCGGTAAAGTGCCCCTAGTAATAAGTAGAACCAAATTTCTGAGGCCAACTATCGTAGTTTACGTTACATGAACTCATGGAAGTCTTCAATAAATACACACATCAAAAGTGTCTAGGGATCAACATATATTTTTGCAATAACTTTTCTCCTGATTGATATTAATTAAAATTTTCTTTAAGGATTCATCAAATAAAGTGTTTTCGTTTGTTTATAGTAACAATAAACCAAGTCACCTTTGCATTAATAAAGAAATTTGCCATTTTCCTAATAAAGGGATTTTTGACATTTGAACCACTAACCTTAGAGTTCGAAAAAATGACTGAAATAACAGTTTTCTTTAAAATTTTATTAGGTAACTTAAACAATTAATAATCCGTGTTTCTACCGCGAACACTAACAACACAAGAACATCGGTTTGGCATACTCAAAATGAGTTCATCCAAATCACGCTGTGGAGGAGCCGCCCATGTTCGTTGCAACAACAAAAAAGGGTCTTCTTGCGACTGGATACCCTCCATATTCGGCAGAGCTCTTCTCTGTAGCATATCCCATGCATGCTCAATCGGGTTCAAGTCTGGCGACTGAGCAGGCCAGGGCAGGACATTGATGTTAGCTGCGGCGAGAGTCTGTATTACAACTCTTGCGGTGTGCGGTCGTGCATTATCATGCATTAACTGAAATAAGGGACCGATTTGCACTTGTAGATGAACGATGACGTCTGATACAATCGTCTCAGCATAAATTTGAGCGTTGAGGTTGCCTCTGATACAAATCAACTCAGTTCTTCCGCCGATCCAAATACCCGATACCATGATGGTTCCACCACTATAAGGGTGGACTTCCTGGCAGGATTTTAATCGCTGTTAGCGTCCAGGGGTTCTCCAGTGTCGTATACGTCTTGTATTCGGTCTCATACCAAAACGAGACTCATCAGAAAAGCACACGAAACGCCATTGTTCTTCTGCCCAATTTCTGTGTTCAAGAGCCCATTGATATCGAATCCTACGACTGTGCATTGCTATAGGTGGTACCCTTAGCGGTCTTCGGGAATGAAGGTTCACTTCATGCAAGCGGTTTCTGACTGTTTGGTCGCTAATTAAGTTCCCTGAAGAGTGATGAAGCCTCACGGCTAACATCATGGCGGTTATTGTTGGAGCTCTTCGAGTTGTGATTTGAATGTATCGGTCTTGTCTCCGTGTGGTGCAGCGATACCGTCCTCCATGGCGCTCAGCCACGGTACCAGTGCTTCGGTAACGTGTCCAAAGTCGACTGATAACACTCTGACTTGTATTCAGAGCTAAAGCTACAGTACGTTGCCGGGAACCAGCTTCTATCATTCCCACGGCTCTGAGCATTTCTTCCCTGCTTAAATGACGTCGCCGCTCCATAATAACGTTGGTTTTAATCAGTTGTAGGGAAACAGTAGCACTAATAATGTCTTCAATGCGTTGTATGTTTTTATAGGGAAAATATTGAAAGCTGATTTTCATCTTTTACTCGAATTTGATTGACAGTTCCTGTTTCAAATTATGAAATGCACCAAAAAGGATCCATATAAATTTATAAAATCATAAATTTATTACAAAGCCACATCTCAATCTCAAGAAATCCGCATAAAAATGCTTGATCCCTAGACACTTTTGATGTGTGTATATAAACATCTGGGAGACTTACACCAAGATCAACTGACCCCAAACTAAGCAGAGCTACTATGGGTGCCAGATACTGATAAACATACATAAATATTTCTAAATACATACTAAAATAGATAATAACACCCAAAAAACACAAATGTTCGTCACATGAATATTTGTCATGTGTGGAGATCGAACCCACGACCTCGGGTGCTAAAGGCAGGATCGCTGCCATTGCACCAACAGGCCAGTCTTACAGTGATGGGACAATTCATTCGTTAGAACAGTGCTGCAAACTGATTGAGTTTCTATCAAGGTTAGTGTTCCAATGCAAACTATTTGATTGCGTGCTTCGTTTTCTCGGTCCATTTTAAAATGTAAAAGCGCTGAAACAAAACTGAGGAGTTGGCTAGCATATTATAAATTAATTAACAGTGAAAGGCTTGTCGGGGGCTGCAAACAATTACTCCAAGACTGCGCGACTGTGCAATGGCTCCTTGCCAGACTGACGCGTTTTAATAATTATGACTTATTTCATTAATTTTGGAGTGCTCAGTACTCTACATTAACTTATAAGTAGTTACTGCCAGTCTGATTGCGGTGATAATGTATGCAAAATTTTGCTCAGTTAATTTAGTCGTGCACTTCAGGTGAAGTACTTATTTCATTGTAATTAGACTAGTTTAGGCCTAATAAGAGGAATACGTATTGTTTTCTGATATGTATGCGAATACTCACTAAGTACCTACGTATACATTTTAATATTTCGTGCAGTTTAATATTTTTCACGGCTGCTGTGATCACAACTGAAGCTGTACAGGAGTTAAAAGGTCGGATTAAATAAATAATAATTAATAAATATCTGGGACAATACACACCAAGATCATCTGACCCCAAACTAAGCAGAGCTTGTATTATGGGCGTCAGAGACTGATAAACATACTTAAATATTTCTAAATACATACTTAAATAGATAATAACACCCAGACACACAACAAATACATATGTTCGTCACACAAATATTTGTTATGGGTGGAGATCGAACTCACGACCTCCAGCGCTAAAGGCAGGATCGCTGCCATTGCACCAACAGGCTAGTCGAATAAAAAATTAAAACCGCTAGTAGAATCCGAAAAGTTGATGAATTTTTTGTGTAAATTTGGTTAAGTTATAAATTAACGGTAGCTAACGGGTTTTTTACAACTATAATCACGACCCAAGAAAATATCTGTTTTATCAACAGTCATTTGTTTTGTTTCGGGAATTGAACCCGCTTTGCGTCTCAACCGGCGCTTGTAACTACTACTGCACTCTGCACTAAACAAATCATATATTCTAGTTTAAGAGTAGTTAAAACACAGAGTTAAAAGAACCTAATTAGTTTACCTAATTAATGGTGGCAGACTCGTTTATGATATGCTTAGCAAAATGTTGCTTTATTATCTGTGCCGGACATCATCATCAGCTACAGACAAGCCTTTGACTACCCCAGACAAGGAGGTATTTGGGACAGCTTCCATCAAGATTAACTGATTCCAAACAGCTTGTCCTATTGGTATCAGAGACTCAAAACCATACCTAAATATTCCTAAATGGTTTTGCACTGCAGTTATAAAACGTTATAAACTTTTGTTAAAAAAATATTATGACAAAATGGAAACTGGCAGCATCATTATGCACACATAATGGACAACAAAACCCAGATACAGAACAAATACGAATATTACTTTGATTATTTTAGCATCTTGTGCCGTGCTGGTGGCGGCACTTTAAAATAATACTTTCCACAGCCCCATATCTTCCCATGGGTGTCGTAAGAGGTGACTTAGGGTTTTTTTGCAGCAGACCATCTGCTCTCCTGGTGGGAGACTTATGTCGGCCGGTTGTTGTTACCACCATGCAGTTGTGTATACCCGCCCAGTGATTCTGACCCTTGTTTCTTCTGCATATCAATGACATGTTATCTCTTGGTAATATTCATTGCTATGCGGATGATAGCACGGTCCACGCGCGTTATTTCGAGCGCCCTGGGGCAAAGCAGACTGACATCGAGGAGAAGAGGCGAAGTCTTGTTGTTGAGCTTGACGGAGTGTTGGACCGCATTTCAGAATGGAATGCAATTGTCGAGTTCAATGCCAAGAAAACGCAGGTGTGTGCATTCACAGCAAAGGCGTCGCCGTTCCTTTCCCATCCCACTCTTCAGAGCACCCCTCTACCGATTAAGGATAGCCTAAACATCCTTGGCATGGATGTTCGTAGCAACCTAAACCAGCGGGACTACATTGAGAGCGTCATTAGAACTGCATCCCGTAAACTCGGAGTCCTGAACAGAGTGAGACGATTCTTCACGCCTGAGCAGCACTGTCCCTTGTATAAGACACAAGTCCGCTCGTGTGTGGAATACTGCTCTTATCTCTGGGACGGTTCCGCCAAGTACCTACTCGAAGCTCTTGACAGGTTGCAGCGGCGTGCTATCCGTATTATTGGAAACCCAGAGGCAACTTTGAACCTTGAGCCTCTCCAAATGCGTAGAGACATTGCCAGGCTAAGTGTTCTCTATCGCTTCTACAATGGGGAATTCTCTGACGAATTATTCCAGCTCATTCCACCCTCACCTCTCCACTCCCGTACCACGCGTGCTGGACAACGGCGTCACCCACACACAATTCAACATTTGCTGGCCCGAACTAAAAGGTTCGGTGACTCGTTTCTTTGTCGTACCATCCAAACGTGGAACGCTCTTCCAGCACATGTGTTTCCTTCCTCGTATAGTCCCGGGTTCTTCAAGCGGGGCGTGAAAAGGCTTCAAGGTGAGGCTGGTGAGCCCAGTGATTCGTTTGAATGACTGGGCTTGTCAACCTTATATTTGGACCTCACGACCGCTTTCCATCAGGTGGAGTGAGGTCATCTTGACGGGCAATATAAAAAAAAGCATATTACAATGCTTGTTTTTCATATCTAAAAATACTAGTAGATACTGAAAAAAACCAAAGTAGATACTGAAAAAAACCAACTTCGGACCTTGATGATCTCGAGCGGGAACGGCCACCAGAATTGTGGAAGACGCGAGTTCGTTTCCCGCTCTAGATCATCAAAGACCGAATGTTTTCTTGTTTATATCTTAAGACACAAATGCGAATGTTCGGCACATGAACGTTTGTCCTCGATGAAAAGTTCTGTACCGAAATTCTTAAACGTAAATATTTTATATTTTAAATGGTATAAAATCTTTAAGTAATCATTTGTACGTTATGTTAAATCCACCACGTGATTGGTAATTGGCTCGATCAGGATTTAGATGGAGGGCATTACGGGGGTGATGACGTGGAATGAAAACTCGAATTGGCTATTTGAGCCGCGGTGCGAGTACAACGATCCAGTGCGAATTTCAGTGGTTGAAGATTTTATTCGCGGCGTTGGTTTCATTGAGGAGCTTCTGTATTCTCATTCTGTTTTCATATAACTGTAGAACATCAACTTTATTATGCGTATTCTGATGCTGCAAGTACCTGAACTGTTGGTGATAATGGTGATCAATTATGTTTGACGTGTCATGCTATATTATCAACTGTTTCACTAGATAATCATCGGCAGCTCTTAGAAGTCCACTGTCAAACCAGGCATAGCCTATGTGTACTCATAGAACGCCACTGGTTGGGCCTTTAGTATTTAATAGCTTCTTTCTTTCTTTTTCTTTTCAGCCTATAGCAGTCCACTGCTGGACATAAGCCTCCCCCAGGGCGCGCCACAAAGCCCGATCTCCCGTTTTTGCCAACCAGTCCCTACCAGCCACTTGAATATAAACTGGAAGAACTTCATCTCATTTGTGGCATAAATGGTATATAATCCTTATTTATTGTAAGTTTTGCGTCCTGATCACCCTTATACGATTTCCTTGTTGAGGCATCATCATATTAACCTCGTCTTGTCAAGTAATCAATCAAAATAGTACACCAAATATTTTAACCTTAACTGGCTACTGCGACCAACAGCATCCTATATCCTATAGCACCTTTAGCAACCTTGTCATTTATTGGCCCGCTATTGATTGGATAAAATCACCGCCAAGACGTCTTATATAAATATTACGGTTAACCCATGTGTCAGTCTCGATTCGTCCCGAGTGAGCTGAACGCAGAGGGTAGTTCGTTATTTGGGACAACGGTCTATATAATGGGACCGGAGCCCATCGGAGGCTACGATATCATCTCAGCTATTTCCATAATAATTAGGTCGTCGTCTTAATTACTATTTTACAGTTTACCGTGAACTGAATTACTTCTAATGCCTGTAATAGTCAATTTTGTGTTTAAATTATGAACATCAAAACATGCAAATATTTGTCAATTTTCTCATCAAAAAGCTTAAATTTTACTTAAATGAGTCTGTTTCACTTTGTTGTAGTATCTACCTAACCTTGTGTTATAAATAAATATTTTTTTTTAATCTCATGAAGTGGTTAAAGTAAAGTAAGTAAAGTAAAAAAATCATTTATTAATTTAAGCTTGTACAAAGCATTTATGACATGTCAAAAAAAGTATATAGAAATAATAATAATAAACGTAAATAAAATAGTACACTATTAGTACATCTCGTGAATATACATAATGTGAATGTGAATTCTTATCGAGAAGACTCCGGCAAGAAACTCGATAGTTACTCTCTTGAACTTTGTTTGTTTTACAAAAAATAAATTCAGAGTACAGTCAATGAGAGTAGAAAAAAGAACACAACATTGAGCAGAGGAGCAGATTATTCCTACTATGACCACAAACTTTTGTCGTTCAAGTAATCCTCTACATTATAATAACCTTGTTTCATTAACTTTGCTTTATTTGCAAACTTAAACTTGAGAAGAGGTAGATCAACAAGACTTTGAGGTATTTTGTTAAAGTATTTTACAGATTGACCCACAAATGAGTAGCCTTGTGTAGCCTAAGACTAGGAGTTTTCAATTTGTTTTTATTTCTGGTATTATTTTTATGAGTATCACTGTTTTTTCTAACAGATGCAAGTTTTTGCGCACATACATTATGTTATCTAAAATATACTGAGCATGCACAGTTAAAATATCGATCTTCTTAAATACTTCCCTAAGCGAGTCGCGTGGTCTAAGTTTGTAAATGGAGCGGATGGCTCTTTTTTGAAGTACAAAAATGGTGTTCAAGTCTGCAGCTGAACCCCACAACAGTAGACCATACGACATAACACTATGAAAGTAGCTAAAATATACTAGTCTTGCTGTTTCAATATCAGTCAAGAGTCTTATTTTTCTAACAGCACAAGCAGCGGAACTGAGTCTCCCTGCCAGGGCCGGTTAAAAAAGCAAGCAAGGATTTAAATTATCATTACGTCCTCTATATTGACGATTGTAGTTTCTTCGTTGTGAATTTATTGGTTCGTTTTTTACTGTCGTTTCGAGTCACTAAGTATTTCGATCCCTTTGGCAGGTCATACTCAAAATGTTAGTCTGTAGAGAGAGTCTTGTTGTCTTGGCATCACTCGTAGATGCTTGTCAAAGGAACAATAGGCAGTTTGGTCGCTCTGCTTAATGTAGGTTGACGTGGGTATACAATTCAGGGTTTTCGTATTATTTTACAAATTCCAGTTTCAACAGTAGATATAATATATATTTGCGTGTTAAGGAATAGTATAAGCTAGAAAAACCAAGACCCTTATACGAGTTTTATTAGAATAAACGCGTCGAATAGGCGTTCGAATACATACATATATAACATTGGCGCTCAACCTTCCATACAAAACCCGTAGTTTGTATGTTTGTTTGTTTAGCATATGAAGATTTCCGTAGTGTTCCGGGTTCAGTTCCCGGTCGGGTCATTTCAGGATACGATCTTTTCTAAATTGACTCGGTTCTGGGTGTGCTCGCAGACGCCCCAGGCTTCATCCTGGTCGGGTTCCTCGTAACACAAGGATATTTATCCTTACTTTGAGACCATGGCAAGTGGTGTGTTGGCTGGCCCATATTAACTAAAAAAAACCTCACGAGTGAGGCAAAATGAAACTCGCAGTTGACACTCTGACTCTGTTTCTAGTTTCCCAGTCGCCGATGCAAGCCTTTCCCACGGCTTGTTTCTATTTTAAACATACTATCTAGTGATAGTAGCCGGGAGCAGCGGCTAGCGTGCTTTCAGAAGCACGGAACCTCAATCGTTAAAAATAATTTATCACTACAATGAACAGACTCTACTCCTACATTTATTTTTAATGCAAGATGATTGGTTACTAGGGATATTATTCGAATTAACTCTAACATAATATTTAGCCCGCCCGAGAATCGAATCAATTACCTTGAAAAACAGGGCCTAGGTGTCCTGGGAGAGACGCCCGTGGCTTAACTCCTTATCTGTTTTGGGCATCGTATGACAATTCAGCCGTAGTCGTGTCATTAAACCTTGTGTCTCGTACACTTAAGAAGTGGTTACATAAGAGTACAGTTTGCTGTAAACGTAACTTTAGCGTTTAATCGTATCAATCAAGTATGTAGCAACTTCTATCGGCTGGTCCTCAATCAATAAGCAGAATTATTGATTTCCACCGAGTCGGTCCCTCAACGCCAAGGATCGCGATCATTATGTAAATTGTATGAAACATAATGACATTTCTGCCAGAACTAATTAACATACTGGTGTTGATTACGTACATGGTTTCCCTGAAGCTTATTAATAACTTTGGTTGCATTTACTTTTGCCATCATTATGTAATATTGAGTTTAATAAACAAGAAATACTTTAAGACATCCTCAAATTGCGAAGTGGCCTTGCTGGTTACTCCTTGTACTATTCAATTAAATATATAAATGAACAGATAAAAGCAAGAGATTATTTTCAAATAAAAGTAAATAAACAAGTGTTTTGTTTAACTTGTCATTTGACTAAATACACTTTAATGTTATTTTAAACGAGCTATCATGACCAGTTCAGAAATAATTGACTTATTTCGGTCGTCGGTTTAAAGTCAAAAATATTCTTACATGAATAAATAATACTCGTATGTGTGTGCATTTAAAATAATTGTTTTTCTTCAAAAGGTTTGATATTTACCTTTATTATGTCCTACTGCTATTGCTTGTCATTGACCTATTGAGTATCCCTGTTTCTTGTCAACTACAATTTGTTGTGTTGAAAACCCAAAACCATTAAGTGTAATTATGTCAATAGCTTCTCGCAAAATTAGTTCACGTTGAGAGGCCACGTTTCTTCTCGCTGTTAATGTAACAATGGTCACTAGAGCAAAGATGTTGTTACATATATGAAAATAGACTACTTAGTGAACACCGAAAATATTAATATATAATATTTTTAACTCGTACACTATTTTTCACTCTCGTCTTAAAAATGACAAAATCTTTTTTCCGGCACATCTTTTTAACGGCCATTTGCCATCTAAAAGAATAGCATTATGAGATAATATTTGACGCATCTGATTATTTATTGATTTCGTTTGAGAATACAATGTACAATAGCAACAGAAATGAATAGTCATGTTTCTTTGACCGAAATAAATTAAAAAGTTAGTTCGCAGTATTTTTTGTTGATTGGCCCATAATTGGTGCATGTTTGGGTCAGGCCTGAAGCCGAAACCCAGAGTTCGCGGGATCGATTCACAAGGCAAAAATTACTGTATTGCTGCTTTTTAATATCATTTTAACAAACAGTTATGTAAGTATGTAGTATAAGCTCTTTTAGGTTGGGGTCCATGGTTTGATCCAAGCAAGCCTTCACAACTGCTAGAAAGATGTAAAACCGTTTCTGGGAACGAATATCTAAAGTTAAGAGAATTGCAGTAAGTACAACGAAAAAATCGCAAATCATTATTGTGTAACAAGGACAATTACAATTTGGTAATGCCTCAGTTATAGCCTCGTTCCAGTACATGGGAATATTTGCTTTACAGCAATTTTGCCTCTGGAAAAGCAACGGGACGTACTTGTAATTTCTCGTCTGACTTTAGTCCACATTAAAACGTAACATAGAAAATTTATGGAGCGATTTTAGACAAACATTACTGCGGGGCGTGGGTCCCGACCGCTGCCTGTACAGTCGAGTACAGCTTGAGCTTAATATTACCAGTTTATGCTGAGCTCTCATCGCTATTGAATCGCGTGCATCGCGCGGTCGTTACTGATACTAAGGTGCTATGCGTGAGCTAGGTTGACTGTATTTACTACGACAAATGTGTTATTTTTGCGTAATTTATGTTTATGTAAAATTTAATGACGACACGATTGGCGCAGTGCGCTGTAGCACGGTTTCTCGCCTCGATTTTCGTAGTGTCCCGGGTTCGATTCCCGGTCGGGTCAATTCAGGAAACGATCTTTTCTGAGTTGACTTGGGTCTGGGTGTGCTGGGAGACGCCCCTGGCTTATTTCCTTGTGTGGTACCTCGTAACACAGGGATATTAATCCCTACTTCGAGACCATTACAAGAGGTGTGTTGTCTGGCGCATATTTATATTTATATTATTTAATGGCCATAGACAATAGTATCTCATTTATTCTACTTCAGTTATAGCTTATCTTATCACAAGAATACCTGAAGTAATATATACTGATTACCGTACTACTGATACCCTGATATATGATAATGTAGTTTAAGTCCGTAAAAACTTGCATCTCTTCAAGAAAAACGGTGATGTTCATAAACTTAATACCAGAAATAAAAATAAGCTCGTAACTCCCAGTCTAAGACTGCATAAGGTAGGGAAATCATTTGTTGGTCAATGTGTAAAATATTTTAATAAGATTCCGCAAACTCTTGTTGAACTGCCTCTTCACCAGTTTAAGTCACAAATTAAAGCTAAGTTAATGAAACGAGGTTATTATAGTGTTGAGGATTTCTTAAATGATAGAATTTGTGGTCATCTTAGGTATAATCTGCTCCTCTGCACACTTTTTTGTTATGACTTTACTCTGTTAATTCAATTTCTGTGTATAAAACAAGATTGAAAAGAGTAACCATTTATTTTCTTGCTCTTCTCGATCGGAAACAACCTCCGAACCGGTGGTAGAGTCACATTATGTTTAATTATGATATTAACTATCATAGTATTATTTTATAAGTTTATTTTTATTCAGTATATTTTTGCTACAATTATTTTTTGTATATGACTTGTCATAAGTACTTTTTATAAGTCTATATGAACAAAGATATTTTTTACTTTTACTTTACTTTACTTTTACCCGACTGAACAATTATAACTGGTGGATATGTTCCTCGACAAATAATGCCAATTGGTGAAATAGTTCAAAACATCCTAATGTATTCGCTATAAGTAGGTACTCGAACTTTAAGGTTTTTATTCACCTCGATCTTAACTTTTTGCAGTAACAGTCACGGTATGTATAGTATCAAACAGCTATAATATATTTAATATAAAAATATAAGATGTTTTCTTTGTATGAAAATCTTTAATTTGCACAAAAGCGCTTAAGATAAAAATATCCAAACCAACTCGGTCTGTTTATTTTTCCTTACTGACATTACATTTATAATTACTGTGGTTTTTTTTTGGATGAAGTGCAATTCGGTGTTAACTTTTTTATACAAGTTATATGTATATTATGTAACTGCTGTGAGATTGCAATCAAAAGTTAATCGGAAATCATTTTGGCGAATTGTTTAATAACGTATGTAAGTAATTATGGGTTGTGACCGGTAGCCTTGCTAAGTTTATGACCTGTGTGAACTTTAATAAACCGCAGGAAAGTTGATATTATACGAATTGTATTAAGTTTTATAAATATCAATATCTTTTCGTACGATTTACTTAATCTGGCTCTCTTGAGCGTATTTACTTACTATTCTGTGGTTTACTTGCAATTTTGTTTTTGTTTAGCCTTCATAATATGTATGAGGCGAACAGTATTCTTGTAGACTAATAACAACAATGTTCATTGTATTGTGTAATTCAGCTTCTTTTATCTTGGCATATGAATAGTATAGTAATTGTTTAGACAACAACGCTCTCAGAAAATATGAGTACCTAGTTATTTGGTGTAGTTGATGTAAATAAATATAAATAAATATCTGGGACAATTCACACCAAGATCATCTGACCCCAAACTAAGCAGAGCTTGTAATATGGGCGTCAGAGACTGATAAACATACTCAAATATTTCTAAATACATACTTAAATAGATAATAACACCCAGACACACAACAAATATAAATGTTCGTCACACACATATTTGTCATGGGTGGGGATCGAACCCACGACCTCCGGCGCTAAAGGCAGGATCGCTGCCATTGCGCCAACAGGCCAGTCAGTCAATGTATTATGTAAATTATTTTTTTGAATCCTGAGACTATTCATTTGAATTGAGTAGTTGACTATTTTCTTGTTAAGGTATCATCGAAAGACCTCTTAATAATAGAAACATTGGTGAAAGTAATATTTAGAAAACACGAAAACTCCCCGAGATATGGATATTTAAAAAATCATATTTTGGACTTTCCCAAACTGTCGCAAGATGGTGACTTCACAGTATGCCTATTTCTATACGTTCTGCAAGACACTTGTCCGCCAGATATATCAAAGCTAGTTATTTAAATGTGTATAAAATTTAGCAGGATATAGTAAGGTATGTCATGGCACATTTTAATCTCTTTTGGGAAGCTAGAGCAGTAACAATTGGCATCGACGTCATAATAAAGCTATCGGCTAAGTGCTAACTGCATCAGTCTGTCCCACTCTTCATAGGTTGATGGAATATAAAAACCACACACCTAATTGTGCTTGTTTCACACTGTTCCTTTCAACTCTATAATGTCTTCGTCACACCAGTCCTTCTTCATCACCAGGGCCATAATTTCGCATTCCATGAAATCGTCCCTGGCCTATCATTAAGACTGGCCTGTTCTCGAGTGGCGCGGTCGCTAATCCAATTTGTCTTCCAAGGATTACAGGCTATTCCGCAATATTAAATGTGGGTTAGCAGTAATGACTTTCTAGATTACTATCTGCAAGTAGTTTTGTCTCCGCTATAGCCTTTTAGATAAGTTCAGTAAGTCCACCATGAGTTTCCATCCGGTAAACTACGATAGTTGACTACAGCGTTTTTTTTAAAATATACGTCGGAAGACACACCTCTTGTAATGGTCTCGAAGTAGTGATTAATATCCCTGTGTTACGAGGTACCACACAAAGAAATAAGCCAGGGGCGTCTCCCAGCACACTCAGACCCGAGTCAATTCAGAAAAGATCGTTTCCTGAATTGACCCGACCGGGAATCGAACCCGGGACACTACGAAAATCGAGGCGAGAAACCGTGCTACAGCGCACTACGCCAATCGTGTCGTCGAATTTTTTAATCGGTTTTTATTCACTGAAGACGCTGTACCGTAATGATTTTTCATACGAAAAAGTCAACAGAGTGAGGTAGCAACTATCATCAGTGTAAACTCATGGTAAGGTTCTATTCAAATCAAATAACTATTGAAATCATTGCCATACTGAAAATGTTGAATTGAAGAGCAATAAACAAGAATATTATTGAACTTTTTTCAAAGATTGGCATTGGCGTTTGGCGATAAATGTTTTTTTTTTCAATGGATTTGCGTTTGGCCTCTGTCTCGCCTGGTGGTAAGCGATGACGAGGCCGATGGTGGTAAACGCTTACTCAGAAAATGTCTATTCACTCTGGCCTTTAAGACACCAAGGTTGTAAGTATCCGGAAACACAGACGCAGGGACCTTAGCGGTGCGGACCAGAAAAGACGCAGCAAACCGTTGGGTGTGGAATGTGTATAAATGAAATTCTGATATTCTCTAACTCCCATTCATTAACAATTGGTCAACAGACTAAGAAATACTAAACCATTTACAAGTAACAGTCGTCTCGAGCGAGACAAATTCAACAAATTGCATTATTTTCGTAATAACTGGTTAGTTATTACTAAACGGGACGGGATGGTTATCCCGTCTAACTTTGAGTGAGGGTCACACAAGTTCGGTGGTAACTATCCCCTAAACACGAATATTAAAGCGATAAAATATTGCTTCCCTTCAACTTTGAACTGAAAACTTCTCACCGCCATTAGTCTAGTTGCGCCTACATGTGTTCATATTGCGCGTATTTCAACCGAATGGCTCATAAAGTTTGTCTGGGAAGTGCATTGTAGAGGTTATTTTGTTACGGAGTCAAACACAGACATAATCCTACATAACGCAAGTCCCTTCGTCTCTATGAAAACCAATCGTACCACTTTCTGACGTGACAGGAATTCTGTACTTTAGTGTATTTAGTTAGACCGAAATTGTTCATTAAAATGTCATTATTTGTTTGTGCAATAGTATAGGTATTATTCATCTTCTTTTGTCTTATTTTCTCAATCAGTTAACAATATTTATAGAAAATTTTAATCTTCTTGTTTTTGTGATCCGATTCGGAAAAGGCTGAACTAAATAAGGCAGCGTCGAAAGAGGAGCATTGCACTTCCTTTTGACACGCGAAGTATGGTTGTGCAGAGATTTATGTCGGTGGAGTGAAATGTTACCGTTGTGTTCGTAAACTGTCCAAGTTTGCTTGAATTTTGTACTCGGAAAGAGTGGCTGGGATGCCATTTTTATATGCACCCGGGAGCTTGATCTGCCAACGTGGGAAATCCTGCCAAAGTATACTCGATAAATTCCATATCCTAGAATTGTATTGTTTTGGTATCGAATACATCAGCGATTGTTGTGTTATATGTGTGTATGTAATTTTATAGAGATTTGGCATGGATTTTTTATGTTGATCATAATTTGAAAAGGGATGACATTTTTTAATGTCTTTTTCCTTTTTTTAAGAATAAGAAATTCTATTTACATTCAATCTTTATTTATTCATCAATAACACCTTTTTCTTGTCGCTGTTCCTAAAAAAAAGGTTGTAGTTGTACTTCGTACAGTACAGTACGGCTACCACGAGTTGCCATTTTAAATATAAATAATTTTGTATTGGGATTGACATGCCACGACATGACAATGCCACATCCCAATAATTTTTTTTACGCAAACGATGATGTAAATTTTGAGTGGCAACTCGTGGTAGACGTACTGTTAATATATTCCTACTATTTTGATATTTGATCATGCGTGGTACAGTTGATAAATTAGGATAACAATGTATGAAATAAGCGTCAATGCATTCAGTTTTTTAGAAAAAAAATTAACGAAAAAGATAAATTGTGCTGCTGAAACAGTCTAACTATATTATGTAATACCATTTTAACACCTTATCAAGAATTCAGTAGAGTTTGGGCAACACAGACTTAAATTATTAATAGTTTTAAACATTGTTAAAATGTGGAAAAAAATTATTCAGTGAAATTATATCGATTATTCTATTTAAGTCATAGGGGACTATGTCCAGCATCGGGTAATAGTATTTACAGTGATTATACTTAACTTTATAAATGAAAAAAAGTTGTAACAAGAAGCAACCTATTCCCAATAAGTAGGGGCGGGTGTGTATTACAAAAATAGTACAAGGGTTCTGTTGTTGACATTTTTCTGAATACGGTACCGTAATTTCGCACTGAAATCGTCTACGTGAGAAGAAACTCTGAATATACGGACATATTTGCTGTTTTTGTAGAAAGACTTTTGAATTTCCACATAATTTATGCTAGCATTTTCCTGTATTCCTGAGATGATGTTGTCTTTTATCAATTTACTTTCTTTGTGTTGGAGTATATCTGCAATGAATCGGGAGGCTATTATCCGACTATGAATGAAACTATCGAATTTAGCCATCTTTCTTCGTTGGCAAGGGCGGAGTTTATCATGCTTAACTACCTACATAAAAATATTTTCGTAATAAGTAAGGTAAGAAATATTTTGCATTGTGTATTATATTAAGAAAAATGCGCCAGCCAACACACCACTTGTCTTGGTCTCGAAATAGGGATAAATATCCCTGGAAACGAGATACTAAACAAGGTTTCTCCCAGCACACCCAGACCCGAGCCAATTTAGAAAATATTGTTCTCTGTATTAACTCTACCGGAAATCGAATCCGATACACTACGGAAGTCAAGGCGAGAAACCATGCTGCAGCACACTACGCCAATGGTATCGTTTACGTTTCTCAACGAATAAATATTTTTATACAACTGTATTTATTGTCGGCTTTCGTTCGTCATAGACTGTAGAAAGTTAGTTACGGCCAAAGTACATACATAGGTTTTGCATCAAAATTTCCCTGTGTAAGATTATCGTCTAAGCTTAACTAAATTATAAGAAAACGAAACGAATTTTTAAACACGAAAACAGCTAATTAGAAAAAGGTCTCTAAGTAAGTTATTTTTAGAATCTAAAACTTATCAAACATAGTTAATTTTTGAAAAAGGTCTTTTAAAGAAGTTAAAGACAGTAAGCTAAACAACATTACTATAATCACATTTTTCAACTCAATGTTAAATGGTTTTATTAATCGATAAAACTAAATAACGAACATCAAAATAACCATCTGAACAAACAGTAAATTCTATCCATTCTTTGAGTTTTCTCGTGTGATTACACAATTTTTGGAAACTTTCGTTCATAAACGAAGCATCCATTAATTATTTTACTAGAAACATACTTTGTATCTGTTCTCTGTCCCTTTCTAGCCTGTTTGAACGTTATACGCCAGAAAGAGGTAGTTGCAGAAGCTGCGTCTCCTTTGGGGCATTAACTATTCAGCGACACGCAGAACACGGGACCAAGGGTCGGATTGCCGTTCTGTTGCTACTAGTGTACTGATCCGCGGTCCACACTAACTAATGATTTGCACGGAGAAGTTATGTGTGTCATCACTGTTTCTAAATTTCAATGCTTCAATAAAAAACAATTTCTGATGCTTTTCCAAGAGGTTTGTTAGTGAAGGCTAATTTTTCACTTTTGATCACTCTATAGAAATTTTTCAAAGCATTCCTTTCATTCAATTGTCTTCCATATTCGTAGGTACTTAATTCTATTTTCGTTTTATAACTTACGGAAAATATTTCAAAACTGTTACGTTCGTAAAAGTCAGCAAAGAATGAGCAAATTTTGTTTTTATAATCATATAACATTTATATATTCTAAGTTTTTGTTCTCACGAGGTTCAGGAGGTGTTTTGAACGAAGTTTTTTTACCAGTTTTCTCCGCAGTCCGTTATTTTGTCTGGTGCTGGTCATTTAATTTTTCAAAGCATTTCTTTGGCTGGCCCTTTATTACGTACAGACTACTTACACCCTTCAAGGAGCTCTCTGTAAATTATTCACAAGCAGAGCTCCGAATCCACGAATTATATTCCCTCGGTCCCATTCATTAGCCTGTATGCAATTTTCATCAGAAAATTACGCATTGAGCGCGCGTTGCTTTTCAATCAACAACTGGCTTTGTCAATGATATACATACTCGTACATAGCTAAAGTGAAAGATTGGGACGTAACACTGGTAATGCCATATCCAAGCTTTTTAAAAGACATAGGTATATTGTCACTTATTGTTACTATTGCGATATAAGATTTGAAATACAAGTTTGTGTTAAGACGTAGTCAAAGTTACAATGCAGACGTCAAGATACAACTTCATTTCCCTTTTTTGATTTTAAAATTACAAAATCAACTTACGAGTATAACACGATTCAGGTTTAACTATTCTTTCATGAATTTTTTGTATTCTTCGATTTGTTGTAGCTAAATATTCCAAATAACTTATGTTTACTTCATGTAGATTCGCAGACGAACATTAAAAAGGCATTACAAACTTTTACAGCCGCTCCTTGTGCCATAAATAAATGAAGCAAATGAGTTTCGTGTCTAATAAATTCTGTCGTAACTCGAGCTTATTCAGGAAGACCAATAAATAGGGGCAATTCTGTAAAGCGTTCGACTAGTTCAGAGTCTACTTGTATTCTAGAGTCGCGTGCGAGAAGGCAATATCACAGGCGCGGTTATCGACGTCATCTCTTGACGAAAGGAGGGTACGAGCCCAATTGTTTATATTCCGCTGTTGGAAAGGCTTTATATTCCTACTGAAATTATTTGTAACATGGGTTACGACTTGCTCAAATTGATAATAGTCGTGGTGGACACTTTCATGATATAAAAATTGATTCTTCGAAATTGACCTATAAGCTTTTATCTTCATCAAACAAGAGATGCAACATTTGCTCTAAGGAACATAATAAATAGTCGAAAGTTAAAAAAATAAAAAATAAAATATGAAAAAAATGATTTACTGATAAAAAAACAAAACCAATTAAAGTATCAAAAACAGCAACAGTGAAATTTATTTGATGCTTGCTAATTCAGCGTTACTCATTATGATGTGATCTAAGTGTCTTCGAAGATCAAATAACCTGAAAAGTCTGAAAACGGTTTATTCTACTCAAAATGTATTTTAAATGAGTGGTTGGGTTTTTTAATATTAAGTATTGCAGTCAATAATGCAAAATATATTTTTATTTAAATTTAAGACACGTTTTTAGCTAAGTTCAAAAGCAAACAGTATTACAAATGCTCTGGGGCGTATTACAATTTAAAACAAAGCTTGTGAGCAAAACGCGAGCAAGTAGAGTCTACAATTTTCAAAGATGTTACCTTAAATGTAACCTAACTCGGAACAATATTGTTATTTGGTAAAGTTATAATCACCTTCTAATTATTTTATTTGCATGAAACAAGCAGTAGTGTATGTACAGGTTTATATTAGACTCATGCTTTTACAAATAAAGTTAAACACGTAAATGGAAAATTGTTTCTTTCTTTGTGATTTATGCTGGTTAGTCGCAGATGGGCTTCACAGTAGCTATAGTCTAAGGGGGCGCCCCAAAATGAATAATAGACCTATGCTTAGGGCTACTAGGTAGTAATTGATTTAGTATTTTCGGAGTATAACTCAATCTAAAAAGATCTATTACAATGTAAATTGAAGTAGTCGTAATGTAATTTTAAAGTACCCTAGATACTTACTGGCTAAATATTACCAAATGATCACTGTTGATTCAAATCATTCATCTTTTAATACACCAATCAACGCCACGTTTCATTCTACTATTTTAAAATGTATTTTTTGATCGTTGATTCATGCTTATTTTACTTCTTTAGAATTAGTAAGATGGTTTGTTGCTTAACCGCAATTAAGACAATAATTAAAAAGTGTAATGCGAGCAAGACTTCCTTGAGTGTTCAAACTATTTTCTGTTACGTATTTCTAGACTGAAGAAATGCTTTGTTAATTGCTCTTTTAATATATCCGGGTAAGGTTACTGTTGCCGCAAGCCTGAGTTATTGCGTTCGTGCTACGCGTTACAAATTATGTTGCTGTAGCTACAGTACAAAGTTCGGACTGTCGTAGATAATACAAGTATGCTACGGCACGACGGTGTAGACTGTAGCTTTCAGGATTTTGAACCAAAAGTTGCAACATTTCGTAGAAGTTATTCAGCCAAACACAATTAAAATAAACCGACAAGTGAAATAAGTTTGGAAAATAAATCGATCAACATCCTATTTTTTACAGTAACTACCATTGAAATAAGGCCACTACCATAGATATCTTGGCTGCCGTCGAAATGCTAAAAGTACTTTCATTGTAGTAAACTGTAATAAATACAATCAGTAACTTCTAGTATATGAGTGTGTCGTTCACTATCAATTAGCGTTATCCCTTCTATTTGGGATAATTCTGTAGTGTTTATTATGTTGTATGTAGTTCGAATATTATCTTACAAGTTATATAGTTATTACTTGTGACATGACTTATTTAAGTGCCTACAAGGTCCGAGGTCCCAGGTCTATGATTTGATGACAGTTTCACGAAATGCTATTATGGGAAAGTTGTATTATGAAATAACATAAGTATTAATATAGATGGAATAGTTTCCAATCAGATAAAGAAACAAGACGAGGCTATATTAGTAAAATTCTGATTACCTTGACCCAAACTTTACACGTGGTGGCAATTTTTAACCGCTTGGTTAAATCGTTAATAACCGACTTCGCATCTATAGTTGCGATGTATACTCGTTATATAATCATCATTGGATACGAATACTGCGAATAAAAGCAAATTTTGATGATTATTTTCAAAGTCAAAGACTGAGGTCACGCGTATTAAGTTTCACGCAAGAGCTAGTTTTTTATTAAACTATTTTCTATAAGCTATTCTTTATATAATACTTGTATTGACAGCAACTATCCCGATTGGCGGAGTTCTAGACTAATAGGTATACAACGCAATATCGCTTCGATATTGAACATGCGTTAAGAATAGCAATAGGATAGGCCTTGATCCAGCACGAACTTATCCTGGAGCGGCAGATTACGGATAGCCAGTAAAGTGATTATTTATACGACGGTCCTGCGAGCCGGATCATTGTTATTAGGTTATTATGTTTGTTTAACGCCTTCGTGGCCGAGTGGTAACAGTGTGTGGCTCAAAATCTAGAAGTCCTGGGGTGAAATCCCAGCTCAAGAAAATATGTTTTAGGATTTTAAACGTTTTTACGTAATGATTCAGCTGCTCATCTTCATTGTAGCGATGACTAAATTTGAATGAAAGAGGCCTTTGCCCAGTAGTGCCAAACAGTACAGACGAATTACTTAAATCAGTAAAAAGGTTAATAAACCTTTTTTTTTTAAATCAAGCTTATTGTGGTTTTGATTGGTATTGGACAAGAAACATAGATAACATTAACGACTTAATACTTTAAAATAATTGTTCATGAATGACAAGCAGATTTTTTGTATGTCTCTGAAGTAGCGATCTTAAAAATCTATTTATACATACATCTTGTTTTGACTGACATAAACTTTAGTCACTTGTTGTGTCGCAACTGCCATGTAGGAACACTTAACGAAATACCTCGAACGATAACCCACTCAAATCCACTCGCGTATTTGCGTTCTACACAGGTGTACGTTGTGCCTATTACGTAAACACCTTCACGTTAATCCTATATTCTGCTCAGCCGTCTCGTATGCGACACAATAATAAGGAAAATTTATCAAAGACATTGCTTATCTACCCAGTGCTATATCTTGATTTACGTGAAGTGTTCTCTGCGTGCGAATTATTGCCAGCTTCTGTGCACACCTGTGACTGCTTAATATACTCCAGCGGAATTTATTCTGCACTCATAAATACTAATACTTGAATTTCTATTGAATACCTAATGCGGTATGTAATAACTTAGGGTTGGAACTTATCTGTAAATAGGGGCTGCTAGATAGGTTACTAGTTAAAAGACTTATGAGCAAGAATTTGTACATAACCTATTCAAATGTTATAACAATAATAGTTAAGGCTTGAACTACACACATGAACATGGTCTAGGGATATTTATTTATTTATTTATTGGACTACCAACTTATGAAACAGTATTACATGTACATTTGTGTATTTATATAGCTTATTCTAACTGTTCTTAAGATAACAGGTAATCTAATATTTCAATTAAACCTAAATAACTAAAATTCTAATAACTTTTTGTTAAGACACCCATACATTAAAATAAACCTTGTTTAATAGCCTATCTAAGCTGATAATAAATAAACTTTTAGATAAAGTTAAATTTAAAAAAAAACTTAGAAGAAGAGGAAAAACTCAGACAAAATTTCATTCTTAACTTTATTTTAGAAACATCAAAACCTAAACAAAACCACTATTTTTTATAAAAATTGTTGAAAACTTAAAATTAATAATCCGTGGATCCACCTAAGACTCTCCTGACACATCTGCAGCGGTTCTGCATACTCAAAACAAGGGTGTCAATATCCTGTTGTGGAATACTGTCCTAAGTCCTGCTAAGATGCAAGAAAAGCTGGTTTTCATGCACAATATACCTTCAGGGAAATTCCTAAGAGCTCTTCTCTGAAGCATATTCCAGGCATGCCCAATAGGGTTTAAGTCAGGGGATTGTGCAGGCCAGTCTAAAGCTTGGATATCATGCTGTTGTAACCAACTTGTAACGATACGCGCCGTATGTGGACGGGCATTGTCGTGCATTAGCTGGAAATTTTGTCCCATTTGCTGTCTGTGGGGCAAGATTACAGGCTCTAGCACCTCATCTCGGTATTTTAGAGCAGTCATATTGCCTTGTATCCAACCGAGGTCATTTCTACCGCCGAGACGAATTCCTGCCCAAACCATAATCGTGCCACCTTGATATGCATGAACTTGTTTTGGGTGCTGCAGTCGATTCCAACGTCCAGGTTGTCTCCAAACGCGTACTTTTCGTGAATCAGGATGAAATTCAAACCTGGATTCATCAGTGAAAAGCACAAGTGACCATTGAGAATGGTTCCAGTTTTCGTATGCAATAGCTTAGCGCTGGTACCCGAAGTGGCCTACGAGCACGTAGGTGGACTTCATGCAGTCGTCTTCTCATAGTTTGACCGCTTACCAGCAAACCATACTCTGTCTGTAGCCTTTAAACCAATTGCATCGCCGTTACATTTGGTTGACTTCGTGCAGCATTTACTATGAATCGGTCCTGTACATGTGTTGTAATGCGTTGAGGTCCTCGGTGCCGTTTCACCACTTCCCCGTGACACGATAACGTTACCAAAGCCTGGATATAACGCTCTGACTGGTCCTCATGGCTTCAGAAACCGCAATTTGGGTAGCGCCAGCTTGAATCATGCCCACTGCTCTTAACATTTTGTACCTGGTCATGTGTCTACGTGGCATGATTAAATGAACACCGGAGATGCGTTTGACAAAGATTTATAGAAATTTATGGAGTTTTAATCAAGTTAGAAGTTCGTGAAGATTTACTTCTTTGGAAGAAATTCAATGAATGCGAATTTCATCTTAAAACAAAACCTTTTATACACAAATTTGAATTTAAAAAAGGAACTTAAAAATGTTTTTATAATCGGTCATTAATAGTTTTTTTGTAAGGCCAGTAGTTTTTAAGTTATTTAAAAAAGTTTTATATATCCCTAGACCATGTTGTTGTGTGTATTTTATCAGGTGATCATCAAATGAGTTACAAAAACGATATGGCATACTCGGTAAGTGATGTAGTTACTTTGTCAGTGAAAATTTGATTTTTTCAATTGACTTTTATTTTGAAGTTTTCATACAAAAAATAATGACTGTTTGACTGATTCGTATTGTAGTAGTTTTAATGGTGGTTCTTACGCGCACGATAACGCAAATTCAGGTGGCAACTCGTGGTAGACGTACTGCTATATGAAATAGTTGATCGAGATGAGTTGCTAAACAATGTCAATAATTTAAGGAAGAGTTCTAATGTTTCTAAGATTTGATTCCATAGTGAGTGTTCAATGAAGAAGTTAAAAAGATGGAATCAGAAAGGTGTCGATTTGAAACAAAAACAATGATGCGCAATGAAGCAATCTATTAAGTTAAATTACATAAGCACATAAACATAACCACATTCGCAAACCACGGAGTGAAATGAGTTTCAAAACTCAAATTCCTGTCATTCGCGTAATTTAACGAATAATTCGATTAATAATTTGACGCCAAACCGATGGTAATGGGATTGCATGCGGAAATATCGAATCAATCCGACTAATTTGACTGTTCGGACTGAATAATGAATTCCATAACTGCCTCCTGCCACAATAACGACTCGACCGCAGATATTCAAAGCAACTTAAGCATTTGACAACATTCTGAATTTCTGACAAACAACCTTGGGGAGTAATGACGATGCAGCGATGATTCAAATAATAATGCCAATTGAATTCGTATCGAATACTGTGTTATTGTATAGGTTCTCCTAACTCAGTAATGGTAATTGGATTGATTTGGGAGGTTTGTCTGTTGACTATTAACATTTATTCATTTGAGGGCTCATTTGCTCTAAAGCACGTAAATTCAATTCGCAACGTCTTAACCCTCCGCCTGTCGCGCCTTTATTATTACGTGAACAGTCACGTGGGGTCTTCTGAGACCCAAAAAATAAATTGAAATCAAATGATAATAAAACAATTTTTTTTCGCATTATTTTGACTTATATCATTTGAATAGGATTACGTCATTGTAACAAAAAGTAAAATACATTTTACTTGTATGTTGTACAAAATTACAGAACATTTTTGCATTTTACTGTCGCATTTTAATTGTCACAACTTGTTTTATTATTGGGTAAATAAGCAGCTATTACTTACTCTCATACTGGTTTTTGACAA
Source organism: Udea olivalis (assembly GCA_947369235.1). Taxonomy (NCBI): domain Eukaryota; kingdom Metazoa; phylum Arthropoda; class Insecta; order Lepidoptera; family Crambidae; genus Udea; species Udea olivalis. The sequence continues at coordinate 13,833,690 of OX376350.1, read as the reverse complement.
AATTACGTTAGTCACATTTTCAACAAAATCGGCTCCTCTGGGACTAGAATACCAGTGTTTTCTCATTTTTAATGGAAACGCACTTGTGTTGTATCTTTTCAAAATAAATATTAAACAAGCTATTTTTTAAGTATTTTGTACAAAACTCTCACATAATTTTTTTTTTCACCACTGTAGGTTAAAGTTAAGTGATAAGAAAATCACTCAATAAAAATTTCAACAAAATATTGTTTTTCTTGAAAATATTCTTGTTTTTGATAAAAAAAACTTATCAATGAGTAGAGTAACTATTTGCAATTCATTTGATGTAAAAAAAATACTGGAAAAGGAACTTTCCATTGAGATATGCTAAAAAATCCGTTTCAAGGTATAGATTTTTTGATATTTCGGAAAATTTTGTATAAGTTTAAAACGGTAAAATTTTGCTGAACATATAATGAGTTATTTTGGTAGGTATTGCTTCCAGCTATCACCTCCTGCAGTATGTCGTAATATTCCCTGGACACCCTTTATATACCATGAGAATATTATTAGACGATTTAAAAGACGGTAGGACGGCTACTTGAATAAAATTATCATAATATCATTGGTTGTGATTTTGACAGAAAAGATCAGAGAAGAAATATACTTACATGCATTTTCATTGTTTCAGGCGGTCAAGCGCGGGTTTGCTCGCGCCGCAACTGGCCTGCCAATCATCGCCCGCCAGCGCTGCGTCCGCGCCGCCGCTCCCCGCGCCGGCGTCCCCGCCTCGCGTCGTCTCCGCGCCGCCCGTGCCCCTCGCCCCGCCCCCGCCCGACCCCGTACCACAGCCCACCGAAGACGGGGTCAGATTACGACGAGTTCACACCGTCGCAGTTAGGGACTACCTTAAGAGAGAGACACAGACTTTTTTCGGTGTGCAGAGGGATAATGAGAGGGAACAAAGGAGGCTGTGGTATGAGAGGCGGAGGAGGCACGCGGCGCGGGCGCTCGGCGACCTCCGGCTTGATCTACCTCCGGACCATCATCCTGATGATGATGATATTAGGTGAGTTATGTGACGTCAGTTAAAATGCTAAAGGGGTGTCCTACGTGAGCGACAAACTCGACGCGGCTGGCACGATTAACCAGAGGCAGTTGGCTTATGTCCGCAAGGAATGTATGCCGTTTGTTGCAACGCGTCGCGTATGTCTCTTACGTAGGACATCGCGTAAATCTACGAATGGCTAAGCGTCGGCCTCTACTTGCAATCTATAGGGAAAGTTAGAGCTACTTGAAGCCAAGCCTCCATCTTGAGCAAAATTAAAACCATCATAGTTATTCGTCAACATACCGGCGCCCAGTTGTAGAAAGAACTCAGGGGCAAAAAATGGAGTTGAGTCATAGAGGTCGCAGTAGAGAAAGTCGATACTTTTCTTTAAATGGGTTATATTATAAACGTATTTACTTTTTGTAATTTTTAATATAAAAACGTCATTGTTATAATTAAAGTACGAGTATTATTATCATGCAGTTAAAATTCTCATACATGAAAATGTTTACGTCATGTTTCTGTAAAAAGCCTCTGCTTCATAATCAAATCCCTATACTTACTTATTTATTCATGCATATGTGTACATTCGTGAATTCCTGCAATACTTTGTACAAATTGAGCAAATTGAGTGCAAAATTTAACAGGCAATTAGCAACCATGTTGAGATAAATTATGGTATGACTGATATGTTTTTGATAAAAGTACGATAATATTTTTTTAGCATAATGATGGTGATGGACGACTTTATGGCAATTTATATTGAATTGGCGAATAACAAAATAATGTAGGTCAAAACAATTTATAACTAGCGATTGATAGTTGTAGATCTTGTTGTACGATAATTCGAATTTCAGATTAACCTCTGGATACGAACTTTGAAAGAGTATAGTTTCCAGTAATTTTCTGTAAAACTGATCTGAAGTCAAAGTTTCAGGGGTCGGTTACTTTTTGATATGATATTGCAACATGAAAATTGAGGACTATGAATCCTTGTAGATGACTTGTTTGAAAACTTGAAATCTAAGTTGATATTTTCATAATTAAATTAGTTTCAATAGCTTTAAAACTTGTTCACTATTCAACTACACATGAAATATTAATAACGTTGATAAAAATATACTATAAACATAACAACACTAGTGTTGGGGGCTATCATCCAGAAGCATAGCTCATTTTACAAAAAATATTAAGTCTGTTGGTTCTTTGTTAGTTTTGCAATCTGCTTTGCAGCCAATAGTCTAAACATGAGCTTCTCTTAGCCTCAAGGAGTCGGCAACGATTTTACCTATTTTGCTGTCTTCTCTAAACTTGGGAGCAAAAAAGTTGTCCTCCTTACCCTGTTCTTGCGATTGCACATCAAAAAAATGACTCAACCTATGAAACGCAATTGGCTAGATTTCTTCGCATGCTTCGTGGCGTCATTGCAAAAACAACTCAACTCAGTGATTTAGCAAACGTCACATGCTGCTTTCAACGAACATAACAGGGAAGTGTAAGTTGTTTACCCGCCGCGACCTCGCCAGGCCGTGCGGCTTATTAATGTGCTTGTTAATTCCCGGCCAAGTGGCACCAACTTCGTGCACTGACGAATACAAACTTTGGACACCTCTAAATGGAGTTCAACTTTGCCATAATGGCTTGCAGTGTGTTTATAACGAGGTTGGTTACTTCAGTTTGTCAAGATATTATATGTCATCCTTTTCATTCTTGACGTTCTCTCTAAAACCAAAGGGGTAGCGTATTTTCACTCATGAGCATCATCTGATGAATCATCATGTTTCGTAGCAACGTCCTAACAATAAAACCCATCGAAATTATTCATGACTTTTTATACATATTGCACTTTGTTTTCATGGCATTAGGATAGAAAACTCTGTTTTAAAAGTCACTGACTCAGCTCCTGACCAATTCAAAAGCTAGGTACACACTGTAGTCACAGAATTCCCACTTTATTTCAACTTTGCATTCAGAACTTCGCTTTGCTGGAACTGTTAGAAACGATATTATTCCCGTCAGTTAAGCAAAATAGTTTTAATTCTAATCGAACGCTACCAAACCAATTAAAACAGTTCAATGTTTTTGTAATTTTCAACTTTGGTGTGTAAAAACTTTCAGATATATCTACCCTTAGTGGTTGTATCAATATCTGTTTTTGCTTATGTCAGAAATAGCCTTTAAAATACCTTATTCATTCTGTTTAGGCTGGCAGATTACTGGCAGATATTTTCCACTACACGCCACCACTGATCACATTTGGGCACATCTTAAAATACCAAAAACGTATGTGGGCTGTAAAATAATATTGGATTTTTTTATCATGTCTTATCGGACGATTGATTCTGTGAATTCGCCAGAGATCAAACAAATACATTTATGACATAACTCATTTCACAATAAAATAGACTCAGAATCACTGCTTTGCCTTAATTGCCAATAAACAGAATATTGGTGTTTTGTAATACCAGTGTAAATTTATCTTATTTGGATAAAGGACTGTAGATTTATTGTTTACCGGAATTTTGAAAACGTTAGAATTAGCTTTAACTATTCCTAACACAGAGAAACGACTCTAAAACAGCTGGTACAAAAGAACTACAAGAACATATTGAACAAACATCTAATGATCGCGTCTCAGAGAGAAGCATTTTGTTTGGTCTCGTTTGGATGGAGGGATAGAAAACGTTGCCAGACAATAACATTTTATTGAAGCTGTGCAGTTTTGAAACACAAAGGAAATTTAACATTGTGCATTTATGTTTGCCGTATGGAGCAGAGAGCGAGCACGTTGTAGAACGTTCCGCTGAAAACTCTTAGTATTTCTGCATTGTGTAATATAGTCAGTGATAAAGAAAGTATAGAGCGGGAGTATTTTTATGAGCACTTAAGAATTATGAAATTGACTGAGCGCGGAAGCTTGTAAAACTTGGAATTTGGGCCATAATAACACATTTTTAAAATACTAGTCATTGTAAATAAGATTTAATTTAACCTGCAAAAAGACGGTTATTATAATTGTGACTAAGTTTTATTTCACTTATTGTTTTATAGTGTTTCGCACATTCGGCCGCGCCGGGCATTATAAAGTTGTGTATGAATGAGATATAAAAGTGTCCACGAGTAATATTTATTAATGGCGGATAAGAACAGACAAAGCTAGAGATATTTTTTTCATTTGATAGATCGATTTTATTCTGATATCGATTCTCAACCGCTCCTGAAAATTTGGCTCCTTCTTTAAATTTAACCCTGTATAACGTAAACTCTTTCACAGTATGTATGGAGCATCCGGCGCCGCCCCCAGAGAGGCGCGGGGGAGAGTGCGCGAGCGACCCGACGTGCTGCCCGCGCCGGCGTCGCTCGAGGAGCCTGCGCCCGCGCCGCTGCCGTGTCCCGGCAAGGACAGCGTCGCGCGGCTCACGCTCAGCGGCCTTTCTTATGTTGTTACTGTGAGTACCACTTTCAATAAACTCCTTCTGTATATACTGACACTATTCGCGTAGTAGTATAACAGCATGGATTTTCATGCTGTCCTGGATTAGATTTCTAGTCAGGTCAATACAGAAAACACACTTCTATAAATTGTCTCGGGTCTGGGTCAGCTGGGAGACGCCCCTGGCTTTTATCCTTCGGTTTCAAACTGGTACCTCGTAACACAAGGATATTTTTTCTGACTTCGAGACCAAAAGCTTCTAAATAAAAACCTTTGTTAGTCTTTATTGTCGGTGGTAATTACTTTAGTACTAGCATTGAACAGACTTGATCCAAGATCTTCTTACACACCTTTATGAGTGTGCAATCGTCTGTTATAAAGGTTTGAATTATAAAAAAGGTATTAATATACCTACTAATATTGTATATATTACGATTGGCATAGTGCACTGTAGCACGGTTTCTCGCCTCGATTTCCGTAGTGTCCCTGGTTCGGTTCCCGGTCGTTTCAATGCAGGAAATGATCTTTTCTTAATTGACTTGGGTCTGGGTGTACTGGGAGACAACCCTGGCTTATTTCCTTGTGTGGTACCTCGTAACACAAGGATATTGATCCCTACTTCGAGACCATTACACCAGGTTAAAAAAAATACAACCCAACACCCTGACAAGGTCAACTCGTGCGGCTTTTAGATTTCACTGAAGAAAAATATAGCAGCCACGATAACATTACAACACAATTTTGTTTGAATACACTACTGAGTATATAGCCAGGGTGTAGCCTAGGACCGTTCGCTTTGTGGGTAGAGCTTAAGTTTAATTTAACACACGCATGTATTATAATATGAATAATGTCAGACAACGTGGTGGCGTTGTTCCAAACTCCTACGTAAGGTCATGGGCGTATCTTTATCATCTTTATCGTCTTATTTCGTAGTAAGCTTTCAATTGTTTCGCGTATAACGACTGCATTAACACTTAGACTTAGATTGCGGTCAAGCACCCTGTCTATTTTAGTACAATTTAGGTCAAACCAATATAAGTTGAAGTCTCAATTATCCACTAGTTCTTACTTTAAGCAAAATATGTACTAATAACATTATATTATAATGTAACTTGCATAATATCTCAACATGTGGGTTTAGAGGCCATAATGGTAGAATTTTGGTTTTTTTAAATGACTCAGTAGATGAAAATCCTGATTAAAATTTTAGCCGCATCTAGAGATATTCCTAAGAAATCTCATGTGTTAACCTTTTTATGGTCTACTCGTATTTAGGTACCGTTTGTGCCGTGCTGGTGGCGGCACTTTAAAATAATACTTTCCACCGCCCGTCGCCTTCCCGTGGGTGTCGTAAGATGCGACTAAGGGAGCCCTGCAGCAGACCATCTGCTCTTCAGACGGAAGACATATTAAGTCGGCCGGTTGATGTTACCACCATGCAGTTGCGTAAAAACCGCCAAGTGACTCTGACCTATCTCGGTCAGGTCGCGTTCTGGGATCAGCACTGCACTAACCGGTGCCAGAGCAGGCCTTCAAGATGATTATGGCCAGCTCAGTAATTGCTTTGCATTATTGTGCTTGTCATCGTCATATCTGGACCTCACGACTGCTTTCCATCAGGTGGAGTGAGGTCATCTTGACGGGCACTGTAAAAAAAAAGTACTTGGGTATTCATGAGTGACTGATATTATATAATAAAATATATTATTATATAGTAATAAAATGTAGAGAATTGATAGCTTAAGACACATTGTAGATTGAGTCTTTAATGTTACTTTACAGAGCAAAGGCCCTACCGTAACTCCTCTCTTCTTTGCATTACTTATAATATTTTCAACGTTAAAAAGTAATATATTTTGCTAGATTTGATATAATCATGTTCAGGATTCTAATTGAATATTGCATACATCAGAATATTGTAATTCTACAGTCAGTAAGTTTTTAGTGTTTGACCTGAACTCATCAATCAGAAAGATAATCAACTTTTAAATTTTTCCTTCAAATGAAAATCAAAAGAAAAACAATATTTTTAACACGTAATTCAAGTGTATTCACGGCTTTTGAACGTCACGGTCTATATCCTTTGGCCCCGGTCCAAAATAGCTGTCAGTGGGGCCAGCTGTCTTCCCATTGGATAAATCGATGCAGTTAGTGAGTCTGCAACTAAACGCACTCTACAATATTCAAGAAATTTACTATATTTGATGCATAGAACAGAATGCTGTCTTAAAATGCTGTGGCAGTCAACAAATTTAAAACATTACCTGCACGAATCATTGCTCAAAACAGTCAGTGCAGTCATTGAAGCGAAAAATACGGTCTTACCTCCGAATTTTTTAACTGTGAACCGATTTGCATGAAATTTTGGAATTAGGCTCATCTTACCCTTAACTTCAAAAGTGAAAATGATCTGAACTCCGCCTATTATTTTTAAGGGGTGTAAACTACCCCTTAATGGAAAAATTGACATTGAGCCATTTTATCGCTAGAAAACATGTCTAATAGTAAGTGGTGAAATTGTAAAGTATTTTCTAACATAATTACCTCATATTAAAATCATTTTCAACCCCTTGAAAAAAAAAAAAAATTCAGTTACTAAGTAGAAAAAAATAGGATAAGTTTTTGGACCATAACTCCTTCAATTTTCATGCTATCACAATTTATAAAAAACCATTGTAAAGGTAATTAAGAGAGCTACAACATCCTTTATTGCAATATATAGTAAAAAACCTTTTTCTAAAACGGTGAAGGGTTAAAGGGCTTAAGAGAGGCTGTGATTGCGCTGCCACGCGCTCTTTAAACAATCAGATCTGCGTCAATTTTTGTTTGACAGAAAAAACAAAAAAAACAAATTGTTTGTCAGAAAAATACCGAAATTTTTAATCCGTACACTTTTATACGTATCTGTCGTCATTTTTGAGATATTATGAAAAAAAAGTGGGTTTTTTAATTTTTTTTTTTTTTTTTTAATCGTGACTTTTTTGAAAAATATGTGTCCTGAAGCAGCCAAACTGATACTATCTATCAAACTCTTCATAATAAAGTTAATTCTAGGCGGAATACGATTAATTTTAATTTTGGTGGAAATGGCACTTATGAAACCCATTGATTTAAAAGAAAAAACATTAGATGCTCCCCTTATTTGCAATACAGCTCACTTATTTTACGTGCAAAAGACTTTTAATAGTGCTCATTTTAAAGCTTATTTCAAGCACTACAAAACCCTTTTGTATTAGAATGCATAAAATGCATCTGCTCGCCGCTAGATGGCATTGACCACATCGATTAAATTTCAGAGAAAATAAAAAACGGCTTTGATCTTTAATATCTAGCTTAATATTGCACTTAGAATACTTTATAAAAAACGAAATTGTTCATTGTTTTACCTGCTACAATTTTGTTCTTCGCAAAATTTTCGATAAAACGTATATTTTTGGAGATATTTGCAAAATACCGATGAAAAACGTGAAAAAATTGCGAATTTTCAATTGCCAATAACTTGAAAAGTATTGGATTTTTTGAAAAACTTTAAAGATGATGTTTTGCCTAAAATTAGGCCTTCTATCGATATCCGAGGTTATTTTGCAAAAAAAAAATTCACCCCCGAGAAGGGGTGGCAACCACCCCCAGGGTGGTTGCGGAGTTCAAATCATTTTCACTTTTGAAGTTAAGGGTAAGATGAACCTAATTCCAAAATTGTATGCAATTCGGTTCACAGTAAAAAAATTCGGAGCAATAACGTTTCAATGACTGCACCAAGTGTATTTAGGGTTTTTGTTCATACCTGTACTGACTAATCCCACCAGTACTTCAAGGACACTTAACTAACTATAGTGAAAAGAGCCTTAGAAGAGAAGAATTTTTAATGACAAAGGTCTAAATTTACGTAATCATCATGCACGGTTTGAAAGTAGAAGTTAAATTTAAATCAAGACGAAAATTACTTTTGTTAAACTAAAGCTTGATAACTCGATTAGTAAAATGCTATTCAGGTGTGCTGTTTTAAATTATTTTTAATGGAACTATCCAAGTGCTTGCGCATCTCCAATATCCGTTTGTAATATTGCTGAGATAGTATGTCTACCTAAATCTATCTAGACACGCGGTAGCGTGTCAAGCCAAGTTCAAGCCAACAGAACTGGCAAGCAGCACCGTGTGTGGTATTACACGAACCATTTGGAGCCATTTTTGACCCCCTCACAACTCTAAAACTAGTTTTCCCCCTCACAACTCAAATTTGGCTTATCTATTGTCGAGATAGATATGTATTCCAAATTTCATAAATACCCCCTATATATGATAGGTGGATGAGAATACAAAGGGAAAAATCACACACTGCTAAATTTTCATCATTAAAGTTCAAAATTATGTTTTAGAAATGTTGATATTTCCAGTGTAAGTTGAGCTCAGATATACAGTGTGTTAGGGATAGAGGTAGCGATATTACTCTACTCTTATCAATTTCCCACAATGCACATTAAGAGTTCGCGCACGGGTCGTATTCAAATAACAATGACTTCCAAACTATGTAACTTAGAGCAATAAATTTGGTGTTGTTTTGTAGTTATTATGACTAGGTTTTGGTAATTTACAAAAATAATACACCTTAACCAGCTAGTTTTCAAAGTATGTTACGTAATAGTAAAAAACAGTCAATTTTTAAACAAAAATCTAACATAAACATTTTTTTATGTGGCATTGTTATTAGGAACGGTATGTTTCTTTTTCATTGGGTGATAGGCAGTATTATTAGCTTTTAAACACAATTTCTTTCTACTTATTAGGGCTTTCACATCCAGAGATATTGATAATTTTCATCAGCAACATGAAAAAAAAAACTAACAATAGCTGTGATTTCTGAAAGAGAGCAGATGGACCCCCTTAAGCGGCTGTTTTATCGATAAAATTAAGTATACAACATGCCCTAAAAATATCGCTACCTCTATCCCTAACACACTGTATATTATAAACCATATTAAATAAGGTTCAGATTAAGCTAGATGCATCGCATAACACACTTCCACACATAAATCATAGATGTCGGTAGTAAATTGCGGTGTTCAAAAGTTTCTAATAGGCGGTGTTCTCTATTTTATAACCTCATTTGTTCGAATGGAATCCTTAGGCGAACATTAAACTACAATAAATATTGTAATTACTGTCACGTTATTGTTATTCGCTGCAGAAATATAGTGATCCGCCAATACACTACCCTACACGTCAATAAATATCGTAATCCTTCAGTTTATATTGGCGGATCACAATATTCACAATATGGATCTTGCATGTAGCGTGCGCCTTAGTGGGCATGCCACAACTCGTTATTACGTACGTAATTGTCTCGAGTAGGTATTTTTTTAACACTACGTATTTGTACAATGCGTCGCCTTGCGATGGAAGCAGCTTATTATTTTTACTGAGTTACTATTAATTTCTGTACATAAAGTAATGCAATCTTAAAAGAAAGTAATGAAAATTAAGAAATGAAATGAGAGCAAGTCCAATATTATGTTACATGCATTGGTTGTTGACTTGAACCGCAAAAGAAGTGAGATCTAAATAGGTGCCAAGTTCAAAGGTCAGTAGGATATTACATTGAAGCCTAAGGTCTGACTTGGCTAGTTTTCATATACGAATTATATTATAGCCTTATCACATTCTAAAGCTGTAAGCTCTTATTTTATTCTTCCGAAAATTCGGCTTGCTGGTAGGATCTAATCATCGAACTTAGGGCTCTTTCATGACTATTTTAGTAGGTACTTAATAATTCGTATATAAAAACTAGCCAAGTCAGACCTTAGGCTTCAATATATTATCCCACTGACTATTGAACTTGGCACCCATTTAGATCTCACTTCTTTTGTCGTTCAAGTCAACAAACAAGGCATTTAACATAATATTGAACTTGGCTCTCATTTCACATTCATTTTTTTGGTGGGATAACATTTCACAGCGATCTGGCGCGATTTTGTCGTATGTACTACATTACTCGTATTGATACCTCTTACAGTTTTTATTCAATTGATCATGATCAAAAGTCTTCAATTTCATATCATCACAAACAATAATTCAGGTACGTCCAATTTGTGTTCAGGATTAGCGGAGCTATATAAATGATCCGAATACAAATAACTAGGTGAAACAATATCGTTATGAGTCGCATTAATCGCTCGCCTAGATTATCGGCCAGCCTAGTTAGGTATAGACATGTATTATCTATCCATCGAAGGCAATAATTAAACCCGTGTCATGTTCATACACGATCAATAAAATATGCATGTCGGCAGCTGTTCCAAGTTGATAGAGCGCTTAAACTATGCATGTGTATCGACCCAATACAGCGGTACTATAACCTAAGCTGCTTCTAAGTTGCATTGTTAGCTTCGAGATCCAGAACGGAACTATGTTAAACGCTAACGGAAAAAAACTACACCTTAAACATACCTAGAGTGTTTTAGGTACATCACCATAAAATTATAATTTCCTACAAACACGCTATAATACCTAATGCAATGTAATGAACATATCTAAACACTATCTGTCTATCTCTCTATCCCAGACCAGACAGACTTCGTTCTGTCAAAAGTTATTGTTTGACAGCTGGGAATAGACTGTTTTGTATGGCAAAAGAAAAGTTTTGTTTTTATTATTTTCATTAGATCCTTCCTTGTGCCTTAACAAAAATATGAAAAAAAGCCGAGGTGGCCAAGCCGTTCTCGAGTTTTGCGCTTAGCAACACATTTGGCGATTTATTTTCATCAATAAATAAAGATACGCCAATGACTTTAACATGTGTTTTCTGATTGGACTGGAACCATATCACAGGACTAGGGCAGCTGAGTTTTTTCTCGGATTCTCTCAGTGGAATCAGCAGTCCAACCATGGTGGTAGTCACCTTATCTTATATACGATTTAAAATCGTATTGATACATTTATGTACGAGAAGTGTTGCCCAAATGTGAGAACAAGACGAGACTTAGCCAGTCTTGGTCTTGCGCCAATACTCCTGGTCTTGGTCTTGGTATTGCGCTCCCAGTCTTGGTCTTGGTCTTACAGCAAGAGTCTCGCAAGTCTCGCAATTAGCATATTGATATTTATTAATCGTTACTTTATATCATATCTTAGAACCACGTAACAGAGTAGGTACATTTTGAGCTCGTAACATAGCCATAGTAAAGACCAACCAAATTAATAAATGTCTTTACATTTAATAAGAAATTCTAAGAATTAACTGACACCAGGTGGGGTTTGAACCCACGACCTAAGCGATTCGTGCCGATGCTCTAACCAACTGAGCTATCTACCCTGACCTACGGGAGTCAGTCTGTTTCTTGATAAACGTTTACATTTAATTAGCTTACATGTGCTAAAAGATGGTTAAAACAGATAAAAAACTAATTAATGACATTAACTTTACTTTTAACTTAGGAACATTATCTGTCTAGAAAGAGATTGATAAACAGCCAAGGAACAGAAAACAGTACAACAGAAATTAAATTACACAACAGTATACAATAGCTTTGCAATTCTCGTTACTTTATATTATTTTTTTAGACCAAGAATTAATACAAAGTCACCATCTGGCTGAATTATCCTGACCATTTTTAATATTTTCTAATTTCAAAAAATGACGTTTTATTAAAATAATCTCTCAGCAAGTACTGAAGTTAAAATCACGGGCCATCTTCGATAAAGTCAGATATTCTGTCTCATGCATCCTCAACCACTCTAAAATGTCTTCCGAGCTGGCTGCTCTGGGTTTACTAAGGTACTCCTTCAACTCGTCAATAACTAAGCCTTGAAACAAGATCTAGATCCAGATGACGTCGAGGGACATGCATACAGTTCCTCAAAGTCTATTATGTCTTCATCTTCATATTTATTTTTATTAACCTGTACTGTCCCACAGCTGAGCAAAGGCTTCCCCCAAATCCTTCCAGTGATCCCTATCATCAGCTAAGATCTGCCACTCCTGTGAGTACGTATACAGATCGTCCCGCCATCATTTTCTTGGTCGACCTCTTTGACGATATCCGTCTTTTGGTTGCCACTGCTGGGTGACGATCCTGGCCAATTTTTTTTTTTTTTCATATATTTTTTTGCGTCTCATGGAGTTCCTAAGCGTATACCCGAACTCCTATACCCCCTGAAACAACCCTCAGTCCTAACTGCACGACGCAAGAGTCTCGCAGGCTTAGTCTTGCACGGTCAGTCTTGGTCTTGGTCTTGCGAAATTGCAAGAACAAGACCAAGACCGATTTTGGGCAACACTACCGAGTATATTCTATAGTTTTTCCTTTGACGCGACAAAAGCACTGTTTTACAATAGACTTCGAAAGGCACTACTCTTGCCCTGAGCTATAAAAATAGCTTTTCATGACATTCAAATTTGAAAACAAATTTAAACTGGTTCTTTATTTTTCCCATATTGTAAAACCTTTGTTTCAGTGACAACGACGTTTATAGAGTTATTGAAATTCCTAATATCATGCTAAAGACTGCTTATCCGGGTTATTATGCTCCTTCGTGTATCATAAATAATCGTAAAGCTCGGTTAGCCATCACTGCAGCGACTATAAGGCCACAGGTGGTATTGTACTCGAAGCTGCTAACCTAGTTTCACATGTTAAGCATTTAAAAGTTAGGTAAATATCCGACAGCGGAATACTTCGGTGTTTTAAAAGCCGTTTAAAAGCCGGATTGAGGCTTGGTGCGTGTTTTTCACGAGTTATAAGCCGGGTAGTCCTTAACATACATTTTAGAGTAAACAAAGCCTGCGTTTTATGTAGGTCATAATTTGTTTTGAATGAAAAGAAACCTGGTTTTTATTTCTGGCATCCTGTACTGAAGTATTTTTCCTGTTTTCATTTTACTTGTTCATGGCCAATGTTTAAAAAGACTTTAAGAGTGAAATTCAGCGTCCATTAAAACAGTTAAGTATGTTTATTTTGTTTTTTATAATTACTTTTAAATGTTAAAAAAAACATTAATTAGATAAAATTATATCTCTTTATAGATAACTTAGGATTAAAAAAAATCTAAATTAAAAGCTACAAAACTTGGTTAGCGTAATGGAATGACATAATTTATTATCATGTTATTATTATTATTTTTTTATTTACCATATAAAAATAGTTGCATACATTCGCATAGTGATAGTTTCTAAAAAACCACTAAGGTTTACACTTGAGAAACATCGTGAGTTTACCATTTAATAAAACTAGGTACTTACATAGGTATTCTGTTAAAGGTAATAGAAATAGGTAGGTATACCTTTTGCTATAGGCAATACCAAAATTACATATATGAACAATCATACAGAATCGCCAGTCACCAAACTCACCAATTTAAATTAAAGTAATAACATTTCATTTTACACTTAATATTTTTTTCCGTTATACCGCCCACTAATTCAGACGGCAAGTTATTGATAAGGCGAGGCACAAGGTAGCTAGTTGTCCGCTCGCCATAGGCATTGTTTGTGCGTGGTTGAAAAAGCCGGTTCCTAGAAATGGCCCTAGTGCATACAGGGTGTCTGATATATGTTTTTAGGGATTCGTTGAAGAATTGCTCCTTCAGAATCGAATACTGAACTTGCATGTGTAACGGTAAGGTTTTACAGTGCTTGAAAAGACTGCAGATATCACTATGGAATTTGTTTTTAATATTATTTGAAACAACAGTTTTAAGTATTCTTAACTGTAAATTATTAATCTGGTCAAGATATGTTTTATAGGTTCGTCCATAGCTACTGAGCCCGTATTTAACATATGTTTCAGCTAGTGCATAATATAATATCAATTTAACCTTGAACGGTATACGACTGTTGAGAATGGTAATATAAGCTAGAAATTGTCTCAATTTATTGCAAACGCGCTCAATATGAAAGCTCCAATTAAAATTACTGTCAATTATCCATCCTAGATATGTTTGTCTGTCTACCATCTCTATTCCCGGGCAGCAACATACGCTGTTAGCATGTAAGCAGCTGTGCTCGTGTGCCACAAAGTTTTTAACTGGTAAATACTTGACATAGGGCGACTTTATAACTAATAGTTTAGTTTTACTGATATTTATGACTAACCCCGCATCATGACACCATTTAGTTAAAGAACCAAAATCAGACTGCAGGAGATCACGGGCAGCTTGTGGATTTTTATTACCAATCACGAGACAAGTGTCATCTGCAAACTGGTAGCAAGTACTGTGAACAACACAGTTTTTCATGTCATTGACGTAAGACAAAAAATGCAAGGGTCCTAGTACCAAGCCTTGAGCCGTTCCCTCCGTCACTGCTACTAATTCACTTACGGTGTTATCGATCTTTACAGTAAATGTTCGATTCTGTAGTTTTAAATATAGTTTATAATATCTAAGGGTGCGTCCCGATCTGACGAATGCGCAGCTCGGTAGACACTCGCAAGCAGCGCGCGCGCTGCCCGCGTGCAGATTCTGTATTCACTTTATGTTTCATCATTAACAATTATCGAACAGTAAATTTAAGTTTGCAACTATTCAAAATCAAATCAATGTACTTTTGTAAAAAAGGTTATGAATTACATATCAATATTCCTAATTTAGTTTGCTGAATACATGTGGTTATTTCACAACACAACATAATACTTCTGAGCAGTGACCTAAAAAAAATATGCCATGATTTATTAACAAATATCTGTAATTACAAATCGTTCTTAATTTTATGACCACCCCTGTATGCACGAACGAAAAATGCACGCGCGCTGTTCGCGGTCGCCTCACGATGGCTGCAATTGATGATAATGATGAATTTGATAATTTGCTACATAAATCAATGACAAAACTCAGGCACAGAACAAACACAATGACATGTTTGTCGTGCTGTTACTGTTTGTCCTGGTTAGGGTTGAATTGGGTTTTGAGCATACCGTCCGAGTCCTGACGAACGAGCCAGTTTTGGGTTAATATTACTTTTTGTTCTATGTGAAAAATTGCAAACTGTAGTTTATTTCGAAAACGGAAAGAACTGCTCCTTTCGTTTTCGAAATATAATAATGAGTTTATGTCAAAATTTCATTTAGATCTGTTTTAAATGTAAGAAAACGTACTTAAGTCGACCAAAACAAGACGATTCTAATCATTATTGTGACATTCACAACACAAATGAGATTGGTCTTAGTATTGTTTGACGTTTCTTGGTAATTCTATCTTTTCTCAAATCAAAACATAATAATTGTTACTTAAAAAACTGACCAAACCAGTATTCTTGCTGTTTAAAATTATAATTATTATATATAAACATCCAGCTAATATAGTTTCTCGGTAACTTTACCCACGGAATTCGAGTACCACTCTCTAAATGTTATTAGGGCTTAATAGCCTCATTTGTGCACCAAAAGTAAAAAAGATTGATTAATATGTTATGAAAAATTTTAGGTTTTAAAAAATATTTTACTAACTCCGAAAGTATTAATTCTATGAAATTCAGCAGTGACGGGCGATCCCTAATGGTCAGGTGCGGAATTTTATAATGCGCTAACCATGTTTGAAAAGCTTAAAGTTTAGCCTGGAATCTCAAACTCGCGTGTTGCTTTTAACCGCGGCTATGTGTGCCAGGAGATTTATAAACAAGACACATCACCTCACGTTGGGTAACTGGAATTTTACCTGCACTTTTCTATTATGCAACAGGGACACATAGAAGTTGGCTATCATAGCTTTGTTTTGTGTTGCTTAGGCTAATCGTACCACGAACACGGAACGAGCTAGAAAGCGCAGGTTTTGCTTAGAAAATAGTAAAATATGGAGATATTTAAAAATTACTATTATTTACTATTCGTAGATCAAGATGCTAGTATAAAAGTATGTAAACTAGTGAACAAAGTAAACATACTTGATTATTGTGGATATACATTTAAAACAAAATAAACAACTTTTCAGTGAACTTTAACGCTATGGAACCTAAAAATGGTGCTAAGTAAATAAGATTTCGGCAATTTAGTAAAAAACATTTATTATATATTATTAGCTTTCTCAATTACATAAAATCTTTGTGGATTGTAGCTTATGTGTTACCAATGTATAAGCTATATTACTGTAAAGTTTCATCTAAATCCGTTCAGTAGTTTTTACGTGAAAGGGTAACAAACATACACACATACCTACATCATACATCCTCACAAACTTTCGCATTTATAATATTAGTAGGATTATGAATCGATTTATCGTTTTACAATTCGTATTCGGATTATTATCGTAGTACTTGCTTATATCATGTGTGATAAAATGAATTGAAAATAAATTCCTCAAACTTTTCTTGTTCTACACGAAGCGTTAAGTCATTGATCGTTTCATGGCAGAGCGTCGAACTACAGAACCGTCTCAAATGCAGTTGGTTCAATCGTTATGTAGTTTGATGCTTACTCTTCATGTGCAATGTATTTTATTTTAGTTTCTCCCACGTCTCGTCGTTTCTATCGCTCCGAAATGGAATCTTGTGCAGTAAGCGAAAGAATGAAACGATTCCAATCAGTGCGTCAAAATCTTGCGAATGTTTGTTGATTAAAACCGATAAATAAAAATAAAACAATTGATTCACTAAAAAAATAACAATAAAAAGACAAATAAATAACAATAAAATATAGAATCCGTAACTAACAGCCCACGAATAACAAAAAGTGATCAGGGAATGAAAAAAATAATATAAGTAAACAGAAAGGGAGAAGTAAAAAGAAGGAGAGAGATTAGGAGACTAAGCAGGAGCGTTAAAGGGCGAGGAAATGTGCTTTGATCCTTGTTTTGAAAATAGACAATGATTCTGACTCTCTAATAAATAAGGGTAGGGTATCCCAGAGACGAATAGATTTAACAGTGAACGACTGTGTGTAGGAGTGCGACGAATGAGGTGGGAATGCAAGGCGAAGCTTCTTAGATGACCGCATCGGCTGACCTTGTACTGGTTGCAGAAATCGGAACCGCTCCTTAAGATAACGCGGCGACAATGGGTTAAAATGGGACATTGTTTGATGGAATTCTTTTTCTGGTGTTCTTTCAGATTATTTGGGTCCGGTAGTAAATCTGTGAGTGTGAAAATAAATTTAGCGCAACGACTAACGCGTTAGGCTCCTTTTCCACCAGAGATGTACTAAGCAGCTATGCTGCGAGGATGTGCAAGCTAAGCTACGAAACTATTAGACCGTTTCCACTGCTGCTATGCCATGTAACGGAGCGAGTAAGATTTGCTACGAAGATGCACCGCGGTAGCTGTGCGATGTATCGAAGCCACAGGAAGTTTCAGCTGGGAAAGCATGCACAACACGCATCGATAGCATCCACAGCAGGCATCTATGTGTCATATTAATAACATACCTTAGTAGAACCTACCAGCGCTATGCTATGTGGGCCAATGAATGTGATTGGTGAATATAAATAAATAAATAAATAAATAAATAAATATCTGGGACAATTCACACCAAGATCATCTGACCCCAAACTAAGCAGAGCTTGTAATATGGGCGTCAGAGACTGATAAACATACTTAAATATTTCTAAATACATACTTAAATAGATAATAACACCCAGACACACAACAAATATAAATGTTCGTCACACAAATATTTGTCATGGGTGGGGATCGAACCCACGACCTCCGGCGCTAAAAGCAGGATCGCTGCCATTGCGCCAACAGGCCAGTCAAATGATAATTATTGTAATTTATTTTAATTTAAATATTATATATCTATTTTTTAGTTTTTGTAATTTAAATTTAATAACTTCCTCTTCCTTGAGTTTACCAATGACTGGATTCAGGTACAGCGCCTCCAGAGAATAGTGTTGTAACAAATAGTAATAGTTTTCTAAAAATGGCATACAAGTTGCTTTAATTAACTATTGTAGTAGTCTATACTAGGGTTAAACTGGTAAGAGTACAGATTGGCCGATGCACCTGATGCATTTCTGGATTGTCAGGGTGGGTTCGAGCTCGAGGGCGTAGCCTATAGGCCTTCACGCTCTCTTTAAAGGTTATATAATTGAAATTGGTACCTAAGGACCTTATCTGCGAAATCAAAAGATAACAATAACAATACACACAACAACAATAAACATACACAATAATATTGAGTTGACATATTACGAGTATTTCAGCTCCGTAGCTAAGCGGTTGAGCGTGTGTAGCATTAAGAACATTTTTTTTTCTTTAACTTAGCCTTATTAAGCCACTTCGATAAAACCTTTAGTACTACTTCTTACGCATAATTTCATTAGACTATTATTTACGTTTCATTTGCATTATATCTGATCCTGAGTGTACTTGAAGTTTGAGGCTCTCTTCTCATTAGAATATTTAAATATCAAGCAAACCTTGGCAACTTTTTTAGACTTATTATGCTTTTGGAAGATTTTAATTTTGATTAGAAAGCACTCTGCTTGTAAGCAATTTATTAGGTTTACGCCTTTTCTCTATAATTCTAATGAATTCAATAATGCAAAAAAGTCCTTACACAAAGATATCAATCATATCCAAAAGACTCCATTCATACCCAAAATTAAATACAATAATAATGAAATACTACTTATATAGATAAAAATCACTTAGATACGGGTTATCTATTCTAATACTATAAAGTTGAGGAGGAATCAGGAACAACTGGTCCGATTTAAAAAAATATTTCAGTGTTAGATAGCCCATTTATCGAGGAAGGTAGGCGCGTTAGCCCAAAGTAACTATTCTACGCGAGTAGGCGGCAGAAGCTAGTTGCGTAATATAATGAGATAAATCACGGCATCGAATTATTTCAATATCATTATAGAAAGAGCGAGTATGGTATAGTGGCTTCACTTAAGGAAATCCATTTAAATTATAGTAATTTTAATAATTTGTGGAATTAAAAAATGGTGTTCAAAGTAGAAAGCCAAGGCGAGCTTGACCTCGTTTAGGGACTACAAGAAATTTTATCATCGTAAGAGTAAATTTTTATAAGTTGGTAAAAAAATTAAATTCAAGTTAAAATAATACATAATGAACAAAGTTAAAATAAAGTTGTTTTAAAAAGGTAACCAATCGAAGTGGCAAGTAATCAATCTACCGTGACTATCACTTGTTTTGTTCACCCGCGGACTGACAATTTTTTGATCTTTTTCTTTTACGGATCCAGTCGTGATGGTATGTAACATAATGAACACTATAAATTGTAATAACAGCCAGTAACTGAATATGTTTCTGTGACTGAAATCCAAGCGATAATTTCACAAACTCGGTCTTAACCGAAAATAAAAATAATTTTGCCTCTCCTGTGGATGTGCTCATTTTTCTCATCCACTGTCTCGGTTCATTCGTTCATGGACAGCCAAGCAAACGCGGTCGATACTAATTTGTAGATGGAATAGAAGCCACAGTCTGCAATCTCGCCGAGTTTTCAATTTCATACGATCCCACAGATTTACGCTTTGTTTTGTGAAAGAGGTTCAATTTATTCATTACAAAAAGTGGAACAATTTCAGAGGCGTTCGAAACGAAATTCTTAGTTCAAACCTCACTGCGTTTGTCGTACAGTGGTTGCACATTATTTTCTTCTACAATGGCTTTTCATAATAATAACCAACTCGTTTAACCACAGTCTCATTAAATAGGTAGGTTTGATGATGCCAAAATTACTTTTGTTAAATATGATTTCTTTATCTATGACATACTTGAATAAAGCTTCGTTAAATTAGGTATATGTTCTGTATGACAAACATAATTATTATTATTTCGTTATTTTGCATTCACAGTTTCTTTATTTCTTCTAAAAATAAAAATAATGGGAAAATAAAATACTTTGCCTTTTGAATATATTTCTTTTCTCTTGCACCTACAGGGCTAAGGGTCGTGAGCCCTCATATATAGGAGGAGGGTTCGCAGTAGTGGTTAATTGCCATCTTCAGCACATGAGCACACAATCCATTTAAGTAACAAATCATTCACAAATATTCGTCTTCCTTGGTAGTATATAGTAGTAGTATCTTCTGACGACTTTCACCTATGGGCCGAACTTCCACCTATGCAACCGGCAATTCAATAGGCTGATTACTTTTCTACTATGGATGATCTAAAAAAAGCGATCAAATTCTCGCGCCGCAACCTTGTCATTGCGGCTTTGTATGGGTGCAAGTTCGCATGGACGACCGAGACACAGATGTGAGACACCATACAAGTCCGTAGTACCGGTCAGGGTCCCCTATCGCAGAAGTAAGGGCGAACGATAAAACTCGCGCAGGTCGCATGCACGCGTGTCTGTTTCGAAAAATATGTAGTATGAGACGCGCACGAGCGCGTGAGACGGGTTGCTTTTACCCTACGCCCCATACAAATGCAAACAATAAATGGCAGCACCAAATGTATATTTTTTTTATTTCACAGGCGGTGACAAGAAAATCGCGGCAGTCGACGTCGATGCAGTGGTCGCGGTCGTTTCGTGCGAGCGCGACCACGCCGCAAGACGACGTCGAGGTGGACGACGTGTTCTTTGCACCTCCGACGTCGATCATGCCGCTCACACAGCACCACGAAGAGGACCAGGTCGATGGACCCAAGGGGTAAGTATAATAGTTCCTATTAATATACCTTCAACTTGAATAAAAAAACGCCACGACGATGGTTGGCGCCAAGAACGAGACAGGAGATAATTTATTATATATTTGTTTAATCTACTTAAATAGTCGTTATATTTTTAGTAAAAATTGACTTTGAGTAAAACATAAGACAAGTCAAGCAATACAGTAACACGAAAATTTTACGCATAATGTTCCCTTCACGATACGTGATTTACGATAAATGAAATTACCTTTACATAAATCTTATATAGACGAAATCACTTAGGAGAAATATATATTATAACAATATTGTTCGGGATAGCCAAGACCAGGACTGAAGGAAGACTCGTATTTCCTTGAGTATTACGACTATGTAATAGCAAACAAACGTCTTAGGAGCCCGAAACAAATATCTCTTAGGGGCAACAAGACTAGCAATTACGTTTGATATTAGATACGTTGGTATTTCTCTCAAATCTCATACGCCACTTATCTCAGACACGACTGCATGCACTGCGTTTGTAAAACAAGATGGCTGTTTACCTAAGGTCGAGAACCTTCTCGTGAAACTGTAGTATGAGTATGACTGTACTATATGAACTAGAATTCTAACTTCGAATGATAAAGATATATTTAACATTAATCATGCACAGACCTAAAGGAAACACGGAAGCATTAAATAAAAGCATTATCTAAAACAGCATTAAGTGAAAGAGAAATGTAGTATTTTGCTTCATTTCAAATTAAATATACAAAATGAATGTTTTGTAGATATTGTACAGACATATATTCAAATAAAATAAGATGGATACTTATTTTTCATAACAGAAATAAATGAATACGGTATTTCAGTGATTTTAATTTCAGGATGTATATTCAAATAAAATAAGATAAAATAATAATAATAATAAATATCTGGGACAAATCACACCGAGATCATCTGACCCCAAACTAAGCAGAGCTTGTATTATGGGCGTCAGAGACTGATAAACATACTTAAATATTTCTAAATACATACTTAAATAGATAATAACACCCAGACACACAACAAATACAAATGTTCGTCACACAAATATTTGTCATGGGTGGGGATCGAACCCACGACCTCCGGCGCTAAAGGCAGGATCGCTACCATTGCGCCAACAGGCCAATCAAAATACACATATGGATACTTATATACTTATTTTTCATAACAGAAATAGATGAATACGTATTTCAGTGATTTTAATTTCAGGATGTAGTAGCTAAAAGTGGAAATCGCTTTTTCAATGAACTAAGCTTTCTAGAAAGCTCCATAGTCAGAAAAAAAGTATATTTTATACATATTCCGAAATCACTAACTTAATGAGAATTAAAAAACAATAAGGAAGACACTTGGCAGTCACTTTAATTTTGCCTTGTTGAATAAAAACACGTAAGAAAATCTCATGGTTGCTATTTTACCAAACAACTCTGAGCTCTCTCGTCTGAGGGGTAACACTAATATTTTTAAAGGATCTTCCCACTTGCATTGTATTCGAACATAGGTAAGCTCGAAACAAATTGGGAACAGAAAACTCTTAATAATCTGGTGACGACGTGAAGTGAGGTTATAAGTGTGTAAGAGTAGCAAGTTAAGCGGAAGCAAAGTTAATTTATGACATTATACTGCCCTGGTGCCTGAGAACGGGGTTCACCTTGTATCATAGGAACTAGAAACAGAAAATGTACCCAAACAGCCAGATCCAAAACAAGTATATATTAAATCAGCTGATATTTTTTCTGGTGCGAGAATCAAACCCGTCTTTACCTTTGGTCTCAGCTGGCGCTCTTAAAAATGTAAAGGATTTCCTCATTGTGTTATATTCAAATTTCGGTAAGCTCGAAACAAATTAGGAACAGAAAACTCTTAATAATCTGGAGACGACGTGAAGTGAGGTTCTAAGTAAGTTACAGAGGCAAGTTGGGCGGATACAAACTTCTACTAATAATCGCGCTTCCGGCGAGCTTCGCTACAACCTCATGTTTCGCTCGCTTGACAGATTAATTAGCTCCTAATTTATAATCATATACACTGCGAACGAAGTTAGTGAATTAGGTGCACGGAGCTTGGAACCTAATAAGTACTTAGTTTACCGCTCTGGGGACGTATTACTCAATCTTTTGCTACTATCGAAGCGTGACCGTTTACGGTTCTAAAAATGCTCATATTGTATTGGTATTACGATGTCACTTTTTGAGAGCTACTTCTGCAAATGAATAGTTTAGACTGGTACTATTTGACAGATAAACAATGGTATGAAACGTCAAATAAGAGTTTGTAATACCAATACGCTGCGCAGAAGTTGAGTTTGCATGACGTAATGGCCACGTGACTGGGATAAGAGGTCCTAATACCAAAATGCCGGAACGCTCAATTCACAGACAAATGCGAGCAAGCTTTAAGAGATCGTAATGAGGCCCCTGACCAGTAAAGTTACGGTGCGTTTACACCAAGCGAGTGAATACTCATTCTATCTCAACTCTTTGAAATTTCCTTTGTCTGTCCCTGTTTACACAAAGAGTATAAATTTGAGAGGGTTGGGATAGAATGAGCATTCGCTCGCTTGGTGTAAACGCACCGTTAGATGAAGCCTCGCCGTGTGGTTGCGACCATGAATTAGTTGACTCGCGAAGTTTGGCGGTTTTAAGTACTGCTCTAAAACAAGTGTCTGTTAATGAAATAATTATATTTTTGCGTAGTCTGGGTTTGTGGCTTCTTGTTTCTCTTAATCGTAGTAGGTGCGATGGTGTCTCATAAAAATATGTATTCAATATTAACGTTCGCGTATTTCTTCGTCATAAAAAACAGGATGGATGAAATAGAAAAAGGTACTAATTGAGACGCCTTACGTTCAAACCGTATATTATTATTATCCTCTTTTCAAATTAGGAGATTAAACAATTAAGTTTAACAAGAATTAATTGAAAGAAATAAAAATAAATCGAAAACACCTTTACCTACTAAAATGTTATAATTTTGTAGATGAATAAATAAATAATGTTACAGAAGTCAAACACGACTTGTACTTCCCAACAATTATATAATACAGTGGTGTCAAGTCAAGTTATTTGACGTGGATATCAGACTACCCGAATCTATTTGATATGGGTCTGCGAAATCGGGGATTTAATCTGTATAGGCCGTTTAGTTCTAACATGCACTTGAGACGTAGATGCCGTTATAGTGATGTGTCTGTCTATTGATTTGATAGAATATACAGCGCAGGATTAAAATAAGAAGCTGTTTGCGGAACTACGGAGAATAAATCAACCCACACATAGGTTTTTATTTTACGATTATTAGTATACATTACCTACTTATTTTTCTTTCCGATAATGTATGTCATGTCACCAAGTCACAACTGCTAATACAAAATAAAATGTCAATACGAAGGACTACTTGAGATAAAAAACAAATTATTTACTCATTTTACTCGCACATCAATAACCCAATATGTCCGAATTCCACAATCTGTATGTGACTAAAATTTAAAAATGTACTTTGCAAAGAATAATTTATTTTAGGCCTTTATCAAAAACTAGCTTTCCGCCCGCGCCTTCGCTCGCGTGCACTTCATTTCTGTAACATGTGTATGTTACTGGCAATGTGTATAATCCGGCATTGTATACAATGCAAAATGTGTAAAAGCGTTCACTTAAAATAAAATTCTGTCTCTCTGACTGTCAGAATGCTCTTTTGGCATACATTTTAGGTAGAAAAGATAAATCGATTCATGATAATTCGTTTGTTTTCATAAGAAAAATCAAAGTATGAAAGGGCAATGTTTTCATTATCAAAATATCTTTAGTTATAATATCAAAGTATATAACAGCAAAAAAGAGAATGAGGGCATTTCGTTTCTGGCACTCGCCGGCCGCTGCCGCTGCACGCTCGCTTCGCACGCTCGGCTCGTGCAGCTGGTTCATGTCAACCTAACATGCTCGTTGCTTCGCTCCTCGCAACCTAATAATTCCACGTCATACAGAGTGAACCACTGCCTAGAAAGTTTAGTATGTCAAATCGAACAAAACTTATAACCTTGTTTGAGTTTGAGTATATACATATATTCCCAATAAAGCTTGATAATTAAAGTCAAAATCTATTTACTACACAGTGTCGTGAGATTTTATACAATAACGAACAGACAGGAACTAACCTCGTTTTCATTTTTGTCGTTTTGTACTTTTACATTATAAATAAGGATATTTTGATAGTGAGAACATACGAATCGAATTATCTTTCCTACCTGAAATAAATGCCAAAGGACAATTCTGACAGTAAACTTTTTTTTAGTGAACCGTTTTACACACATCCGGCATTGCAAAGTACGCAATGTATAATCAAATTCGTAATATTTCATACATTGCCTAAACGAACCCGGCATAAATTATACACATTGCCGGTAACGTACACGTTGTACACATAGTAATAAAGTAAGTAATTAGCCTATATACTGTCCCACTGCTGGGCAAAGGCCTCCATCATTGAAATCAAGAAATCAAGTCATTGCTACAATGGATGGGTATTGGCTTAATCACCACGCTTGCCAAATGCGGGTTGGGGATCACCAACCCGGGGTATGTTCCGAAAATCACACTTTGGCCTACCTGGGAATTGAACCCGGGACCTCCGGGTTTTTGGGCGGAGCTCTGGAACCACTCGGCCACGGAGGCGTTTCACATGTACATAAAATCTATAAGTTGTAGCCTGTGTGTTATTCTGATGTATAAACTGTATTACTGTAAAGTTTTATTTAAATCCGTTCAGTAGTTTTTGCGTGAAAGAGTAACATACATACACACATACATACATCCTCACAAACTTTCGCATTTATAATATTAGTAAGATGTAAGAAGTCATTTTATGAAAACAACTTTCTAATGGATTTCACCATGGTACGAGTATGTTCTACAAAACTTTGAAAATTGTAACTCTTTGATTAACCAATCTGTTAATAAGTTAGCTTTATGTAAGTTACCACTATGCAAAGTTGAAAAGGAGGCAATTATTTTGAGTGAATTTGTACTGATTCAATTCTATTAGTTCTAATTAAACCCAAGAATTCAGCTCCCAAGAACTTGAACAATTATAGTGAAAGAATTCAGTAATTTCATTAGGCTTTGCCGTTGCTTTGTTCAGAGTTTTAAGAACATGTTATTCAACTTATTAGGTAACATTATTAGTCAATCTGAAGAGTTATATACTTACTTCGTATGGGTACTTAAATATTATTAATACATTTTTCAGATTATTAAGTAGCACTATAAAATCGAACCGCGACACTACAAAGGTTGATTTCATTAAAGAGGTTAAAACTTTTATGAGTTGAAGGTTCTTGATCTGGAAATGGACAGAATAACGTTTGGAATAATATTACATCTTCCTGAAAATATATTTTTTAACTAAGTTTGTATTATTTTCAAACTTTAAGGTTGTCATACAAAAAAATCACTTAAATTTATTGTATAAAAGCCAAAATCATATTATCACTCAGATAGTTTCTACATCACCTTCTGATTATGACAGGCCGTCACCAAAATTCGGTACGCGCGGCTTTAGCGTGCGTGTGTGCATCGTGATTTATTTGCAAATGTTGGGGTATTCGCTTTACGTTTTAGGGTCTAATTTTCTGATAGGATTGTGAATAAAACTTTATACTTTGATTAGTTTATATTCACTGATCAGCTAACGTCCTATTGGAGGAGTTATATGGTATTATTATCACCCTTTACTTTTCACGAAAACTTTTGTCCTGCATGTTTGCAAGATATAAATATAAATATGCGCCAGACAACACACCTCTTGTCGTGGTCTCGAAGGAGGGATAAATATCCCTGTATTACGAGGTGCCAGAGAAGGAATTAAGCCAGGGCCGTCTCCCAGCACACCCAGACCCGAGGCAATTTAGAAAAGATCGTTTCCTGAATTCACCCGACCGGGAATCGAACCCGGGGCACCGCGGGATTCGAGGCGAGAAAGCGTGCTACTGCGCACTACGCCAATCGTGCCGTCAGATAATGCAAAGCTTATTGCTAGGCTCGTTAGCTGGTAGAAGATCTAATATTTATAAAGTGTAAATGCAAAGTAAAATAATACACAGACGAATTTTTTAAAGATTCGATGATTGACCACACAGGTAGTCAATCAAGACAGATGCATTCGTGATGAAATCATTTTTTGCATCTTTGTTTACGTCTTGGCGACATCGTGTAAATCCCAAATATATTAAAATTAATTTTACCTTTTCAGAGCCCGATCACCGATTGGATCCAGTGGGGTGGAGTACCGGAGACCTGAGAGGAGTGTCTCTTGGGGCACGGGGGGAGCCAGGATCCACACACCTATGCTGGAGCCATTGGCTGATAACTCCAACAGGAGGCAGTTCGGCATGGGCGTCGTCGGAAGATTTTTCCGGTAAAGCTTCCATTCTTAAATTTTGCTGTATTTTAGGTGTCGTTTGAAAGGGTGACCTCATTTTTAGTTGATGACTTCATTTTCTCTAAAAGGGCCCACATTCAATAAATGTGACAGACATCACATAAACTATCACAATCAAGACGCTCACAACGATACCTCATTAATTTGCAATTCTTAGTTGAGAAATTATAATTTTTAGTTGAGAAATTATTAGGAAACAGTACCTATACCATGAGTTTACCTCAATTAACTACGATAGTTAACTACAGCAACTTGTATACCTTTTGAGTTACATTGAAACTTGAAAACTTGACAACAGAATGTCATCAGCATGAACTCATTGTAGGGTATAGGTGAATATATATTTACATGAATACTGGTAAAACCCTTATCCTTTCCTTTTGTTTCGCCATTTTCGGGTAAAAAGGAAAGGTGTGCCTAGCAATTTATTTACTAGGAAATAATATTGGTAGGTAATTATTGTGATAGCTTAATTATTTTCCCCGTATGCGGGTTTAATTAGTGTCTTTTTACACAGTTCTATAGTTAATGAATATTGAATAAACTTGCACTTATATAATATAATATAATAAACATACCCTGAGAAAACAATAAGGCCAAAGCTAGGTAGTACGGTATTAAACTAGCTACGTTTAAATTATGAGACTTAGCAGTTGCTTCATTGCGGTCGTCGCCTTCTGTACATTGATCGTTTAGCTTGTTTCATATAGCTTGAGTAATGTCTGGCCCGTTGATGCTATGATAAGAAGTTCTCCTTAAGGGATTGCAGGATTCAAAGTTCATGAGATTGATCTCTTCCTACAGCTAAGATGGGCGCCTCGGAAAAGTTGTGTCATGTGTGAATTTGTGCAATCCATATGAAAGATTTAACCGAATAAAAGTCTGTTTTTTTTAGTGTCTTCCTAAAGATGTTGGAGTACTCAAGCATATTTATTAGTCACAGAGTATCAGGGATCAGATGATGTAAATTGTAAACTTTAAAGAGATATTCATTTAGTTTAAATGTTGGGTAATCCAAAAAATTCAAATCATTTTCTATCGATCAAGAGCCGAACGCTCCTACTAATCGTGATAGCAAACAAGATGGACGATCACATACCTAACAATATGTTCCACTACCGGGCAAAGCTTTCATCTTCATCATCAAGGTCTTCGCATCACTAAATGAACTAAATGGTCTGCTGGAAGAAATCTCTTTCTAGAGATAAGCTAACCTGTACTTTTGTACTCCTTATTGTTTTCTCTGTAATTTGTCTCTTTGTGTACGAAATAATAAAAAAAAATATTTTGAAGTTTTGGCGATGACATTACAATGAACAGTATTTGAGACCTATTTTCCAGTTTAATTCAAATTATCACGTAGATACATTTTCAAAGCGAGACTTCTCATGAATATTTCTGATTTCGTCTGTTCGTTTGATGCGTGATTCTTTTTCCTTTCAGAACATAGCAAGGCTTCCAATTTTTGTATCTCTGTCTTTATGTATCAGAAAATCTTTCAGGCGTTATCGATACGAAGGATTTCCTTTTTCCGTTCTCGAAAAAGATATTCTGGCCGAAGCACACAAACTCATCGACGGCTTTAGACGTCCATTATCCATTCATGTTATTTAACGCAGTGGAATACGTCAAACATAATCTGCGTTTAATTATCCGTATTATTTACCGACTCATTAAATGTCGTTTATATTAAACCATCCCTGTATCGAATTAAAGAGAATCAAAAGTATTAAGCGAGGCGATGTATCATGTTTAGGTGAAACTGTGACAGGTCGTTAGGGGTTCGCCTGTACAAGCGAGATACTGAGGTGAGGCTAGGAAAGAGGCGTTTACGAGTAAGATATTCATATTTAGAAAAAGCAGTTTTGGAGGTGAAAAGTCTAAATCATAGTAAAACGAATCAAAACGGCAGTACTAGTATAATTAATTACTAAAGAACCACTTTGCTATTGTGTAGAAAATGGTACGTAATCATTTAAAGAATACATACGAGTATTTGACAACGGTTAGGTAAGGCCGATTGGAATTTTCTCTAAAATATTTATAAATAAGTAGAAAAAATATTAAAATAATATATATATTCATGGTTGAGGGCAATTTATTAATTTGTAATACAAAAGTATTACAAATAGTAAATAACAAATTTTCTTTCCATTATTTAATTAAGTGATGGTGCCTCCACTGTTTTTTTTATCTATTGGCTATTCTTGGCGACAAGAATCATGTCAATGACACTCGGTCGCCATTATTTGGACAAGCCACCGATAAAAGTCGCTGTAATTTGTCGCAGACTGTCGGTGACTTAGTTAGTGGTGTATACTCCATACTACAATAAACTACATCGCTAACTTCAGGGCCCGAAGAAAGTAAAGTCTAAACCACATTCACGTGTCGCACAAGGTCCCGGCGATAATGATGGAAATTTTATCAGAGCTTAACGCCACCATTTTGTTCATTCTTTATTTTTAAGGCACAAATTTCATGTTTCAAAAGGGCCTTCATTATTTCAAAAGTCACAATTTATTGAAATCACTCCCTGGACATTAATAATGGCAACAATAATTATTTTGATAGTTTCAATAAATAGGCGTGAAGTGAAAGAAGTTAATTTTGGAAAAAGTAAAGAAATAAATGAAGATACAATGTCGCTATTATTCTTTCGGATCTACTTTCATGTTCAAATCTTAGCACATAATTATATTAGCAGGGGTATGTTACAATGAATCTTGCTTACGGCGACACCTGCAAGTATTATTATAAAATAATGCAAGAACAACCCAATCCGGCGATATATTACAACAGCGCGTAATATATCATAGCGGTTACGTGAATAGCTCCCATTTAAAAGTTGCTTTAATGGCTTTTTGAATTAATACCCTGTGGATGTGACGCGAGCATTATTTATGCCACCGTTATTTGCTGATTTTCGTCGGATAAACCGAATCTCATGGCCGCTTTTAGGTGTAAACGCAATTCGGGCGGCAATGGCAAACATGACATTTCATGTTTCCATTACCCTGTTTCAATAGGAGGTGAGCTATCTTTGATGTAGCATTACTGAACGCCGCGTTTCTGTTTTGGCATTTAAGGTAGCTTAACACACACATTATACGCAAACACTATACATAGATTTTACATGGATACATGTTTTTTTTTGTTGCCGCTTGATTAAAAACAGAACGCAATGAAAGGAAAATATTTTGTTTTTGTCACTATATGAAATTAAATGAACTTACCAAACATATCCGCGATTTTGTTTTTGTCCCGATTAAGCTTTTGGTCCCTAAACAAGCGAAGGGCCAAGTTCATAATTCATATAAATGCATACTCATGGAGTTTTTGCCATTGAAGACACAATTGGCGTAGTGCGCTGTAGCTCTGTTTCTCGCCTCGACTTGCGTAGGGTTCGATTCCCGATCGAGTAAATTCATGTTACTAACTTTTATGAATTGGCTCGGGTCTGGGTGTGCTGGCTGATGTAAGTATACACAAGTATATATATCCTTACTTTGTGACCATGACAATTCGTCGCTGACGCCGCAAGAAGTCCAGGGGCGAACCTCATTTTTAAACAAATAAATTTTATTGTTTAAAAATGAGGGTCGCCCCTTCGCGGCGTAAGGGACGAATTTGATGTGTTGTCTGGCGCAACTTCTTTTATTTTATTTATTATTCCTAGTCTACGACACATATGATACGGAAAAAAGCGCGGACAAAACGTGCGACGGATGAACATTATTTTTTACACTTACAGCTATAGATGAAAAAAAAACTATATACCAATTGTTAATAAAAGCAAAAATTTCTTCCAAACAACCAACAATTATTTTCTACTATTAAAAATGACTTGTGGTTTTTTCCAGACGATCCCTTCGCAAGTCGGTGACGCACCAAGAGGACGTGGCGCGCCAACTGGACGAGCTAGCTGACTACAGGCCTTACTTCACATGGTGGGTCAGCACGGTTCAAACGCTGGTTCTGCTGCTGTCGCTGCTCTGTTACGGCTTCGGACCAGTAGGCTTTGGCCGCCATACGCACTCCGGTCAAGTTTTAGTGAAGAGTTTGAGTTTACAGCAGGTAAGCTACTACTTATAATAGTTTTTTAACTATACGGGAGAGCACACATGCTTTGTTACCAGGCTTTCTTACAGCATGAAAGTCTGGTATAACTAGTTAACGTTTAAATACCTCTCAAACAGCTATCACACAGTACTAAGGTTGTACTTTTTTAAAGCTTTAATTTATGACTGTTTATACTAACCAGTAGTGCCACTAATGGTAGGCGATTGCTTAAAAAATAAGATTTCAAAGTCCTGCAAAACACACACTAAATGTTTAATGTTTGCTTTGAACTTGTATAGGTATCCGTTAGTTCTTGGTATTTCAGATCATGCATTGTTCTCCTTGTTCTATTGACCTCCTTTTGATTTCTATATTATTATGACATTTTTATATCCTATTCGCATTATTCTACACATTCGCATGGCGCTCTTACTTCCACGAGCTGCTCAACAAGCAGCCCAAAGAGGTGCAGCCACCTGAACTCCCTCCGAATTAGGGACTAGTGCCCCCGGTAACGCCTGATGAAGTCCAGTCGGCTCTTCGCCGCATGAAGCTGTCGGAAACGATGGGTCCCCATAGAAGCGTGGAAATCGATGGGCTCTCGTGGTGTGGGCATACTTACCCACCTTTTCAACTGCATTCTCCTCACCGGGAAGATACCTGACCAATGGAGACTGAGCATTATCACGCCAGTCTTCAAGGGCAAGGGCTCGGTGCAGGAGTGAAGTAATTATCGCGGCATAAAGGTGATGTCCCACACCATGAAGCTCCTTGAGCGCATTGTGGACCCTCGGATTTGACAGGAGTGCACAATTTCGGAGTGTCGGTATGGGTTGCGACCAGGTTGCGGGACCATGGACACCGTATTTGCCTTGAGAACCCTCATGGAGGGATACAGACTAAAGAATACACCTCTGCATCTCCTTTTCTTAGACATGCAGAAGGTCTTCGACTGTATCCCTCGTGAGATGATCGGATGGGCGCTGCGGTCCAGGGCCGTTCCCGAGGTCTTTATTAACATTATCCGGGACATGTACCACGATTGCAGTTTCATAGTTAGGACTGCGGTTGGTGATACGCTTCCCTTCCCTATCATCATTGGAGTACACCAAGGCTCCGTGCTTAGCCCGTTTCTGTTCAGCGTAATATTAGGCGTTCTGTCAAACAGCATCCGAGACCACCACGAGCAGCTACCCTGGTTGCTTATGTATGCTGATGATAATGCGCTAGCAGATTCGGACAGGGGACGGCTGGTAGAACGGGTGAATAAGTGGAGAAATTCACTTGAAAACAGCGGTCTGAAACTTAATGTGGCGAAGACGGAGTACATGGCCTGCAACACCACAGATCCCCAGTCCGTCCGCATAGGCGATGGCGTGGTTGAACGCACGGACCGTGTCAAATACCTGGGATCTGTGTTAAGCGCGTCCGGGGACATTGATAGCGACGTCCGAGCCCGAATTTCCGCGGCTTGGGCCAAATGGCGTGAGATGACTGGTGTCATTTGTGACCCCAAAATGCCGATCAAGCTGAAGAGGCAGGTCTTTGTAACCATCATTAGGCCTGTCCGTTTATATGGCAGTGAAACATAGCCGTTACAAGAGCGACACAAGCAGGAGCTGCGCGTCACGGAAATGAAGATGCTGCGGTGGATGTGTGGAGTCTCACGCAAAGATCGCGTGCGGAACGCCCACATTCGCGGCAGCCTTCGTGTTCGTGACATTGCAGACAAGCTGCAGGAGTGCCGCCTTCGTTAGTATGGTCATGTCTCACGGAGATCGGCAAACTACGTGGGCAACAAATGTCTGGCTATGCCGCCTCCGCTGGGGACCGGCATAAGAGGTCGACCCAAGAAGCGCTGGCTCGACGTTATCAAGGGTGACATGCGTGCCAACAGACTCACCACTGAGGATGCTCAAGACCGCACGAAGTCGGCCAAAGAAAATAAGAAAGGTGGACCCTGGGACCCCACACACCAGCGTGAGTTCACAACCGGGATAGACCGCACGGATGATGATGATGATTATTCTACACATTACTTAGGAATATGTGAATTTTCAAATATTCTTTAATTTCATACATACATACGTACCATCACGACTTTATCCCAAACGGGGTAGTCAGAGGCAAGTGACTGTGTCGTCATGGTGAACGAAACACTCAGAAGCCGACTTTTCACCAATAGTATTAGAATTAGAACCTAACGTGGTAGGTGGTGAGCCTGCCGCCGTTATCCGGGTTAATTTGGTTCTTATCGATGTTTTCCATCACCGGAGAGTAAGGCGGATTTTTAACAATGAACACAAAGATTTTGGTTCTGGCCAGATTTGAACTCGGGACCACACGATTCTCGATCTGAGTTCGGGCACTAAACTACTTGGCCACGACGCTCTTTCATTTCAACTGGCACTTAACTGTTGAAAATAAAATTTTACTCCGTTTAACAAAAATAATTGAGACCTTATCGTTAGTTCAACGATACGCTACCATAACATACTACTTAGTGTTCGAACACGCCATATTGTTCACAATAACTGCGGCTAAGTTAAACCAGGAACAATATGCCTCATAGAAGGGTAGGACATAATGAACTCCGACCTTTTGTTGCGGAACCCTAAGACATTACCTACGTGGATTTTTCCTTCCAAGACATTGGCCAATGATATGCGTACTTTTCTTTCACATGAATTGATAATTTCATGTACCTTGAGCTGCCCAAGATATATTCTAGGCTCTTTATTAACGGATGGAGCGGTATTTACCTCCTGTTATAAACATTTTTAAACAAATGAGTCTAAGAAAAACGTGGCATTTACTAATATGTTGTCTCATTTATTCGTTTAAACGAATAAAGGTTCAGAAGCAGTGAATAAATAGATAAATATTTGGGTCACCTTAAGCAAACCCCATGAACAGAGCTAATCCTATTAATGTCAGAGACTGATAAACACCCTTTACATATACATAAATATATATATATATATATATATATATACATAAATAGAGAATGTCCCAGACACAGAAAAAACCCAAAAATGTAAATTATACATTAAATGTATAATTCTCACGAACGTTGTATTAAGGTGTGGATTGGACTCAAAACTCTTGTCGCTAAAGGCAAGATACCAGTAGGTACCAATAGGCACTACGAGTTTTTATTGATAAAGGGTACTGGATCATTAGGTTCCGTAACATACTTTAACTGCGTAAGTATTTGCTACGCAACTCAGGTATTACTCCCAGCGGTATTGTTGTCATTAAATTTTTCACCTCTGTGAATGTTTTTAAATCCTTTGACAATACAGCGTAAGCCGCCTGTTTCACATTATGTTAATTATTATGTCGGAGAGCAAGAACCCTATCACAGGTTCATAACTGTGGAACGGGAGACTCGCATTTCCAAAACCCCTTTTACACAAGACAATAAAAACAAGGCTGAAACGAGATCCCTAAATAGGGTAGAGAGTGGCGCAAGGATTACTAAAAACTAGCTCTCGGTCTCCATTCAGTAGGCGAGAGTGAACCAAGGTGCAAGAAACTACTATCTAGTGATAGAAGTTTAGCTTGGCTGTCATTCATTACACAAACATGGCATGGAAAATAACACAATTAGGATATTACTTTTTAAACACATTGTCGCAACTACTAGCGCCTGCTAGAACCACGCCACACGTCAACTTATATAGCTCACGAACTAACCTTCGATAAAATGCAGTTTTTTAGGCACCCTCAAACCGTATTTAGGGCAAGCCCAATAAAACGGGCGCCTAGCTCACACTTCCGAAATTCCTAAAACACAATTGTGATAGGTCCTTAAAGCCATTAAGCTAATAAAAATAAAATTTAACACTAAAATGTCGGGCCGCGTCATTTGGGAGGCATAACGCGCGTCAGCATAAATCCGTTTCTTTTGTACACAACTTGCCGTAACAAGGTTAAATGAGGGAAAGCTTTTAGACAAAACACGCCCCCCCAGATTTAATGTCTGAGAAAGCGCTTAGGAGACAATGCACAATATTTACTTGGTGGATTTATGACGGCCCAGTGAACCTTTGTTTGCGTACGTGTAAATAAACTCGGAGTTAGCTGTTGAATAAGCTTTGTCGACGTCATATGTGATTAAACATTTATAATAATTGAAGTTAGCGACTTAATTCCGAAAACAATTTCACTAAAATCATCTGGGACAGCTGCATTTGAACCCAATTCACAGAATACCTAATAAACTGTACCAACCCGAACTAAACATAGTAGAGAGACATAACAGCCATCTAACTAAGCTTATTAGCGAGAGGCCCAATTTTTTTGTTTGATAATTATTTTTCTTCGTCAAAGCAAGAAAATCGAAGCAAGCCCATTTTTAGATGTGCTATAGCTCATATAGTTTGACAACAAAAAAAATATGCCAGTCATATGATATGACTGTAAAATTGCCTAAAACATACAACAAGTTCTTTTCTGACATCGATATATTTACCACATCTAAAGCTGTATTTAAAGCTGCAGTTCATAAATCGAAGTCTAGTAAGTAATTTAGTCATCATATCATATTATTATCAATTAATTTCTACTACTATCACTACTCATTTTGAGCATCCATGTAAACCAACCACGCACGACAATACGCATACACACATTACACACAACAACACCCTTCGCTAACGCTGCACGTTATCTTGCCATATTCAATTGGGTATGGGAACAAAAATCAAACATGTCCTAAATCGAAAACCATTTCGAGGTATTTGTATTTTATACCTTATTTAATTAAATATTTAACATTTTTAAAAGCAAAGGATCGAAGATATTTACATTTACAGATACACAGAAAGAGCACCCTTTGGGGTACCCGAATCCCCCCCATGTATGTTCCGAGATTGTTCATAGTTTTTCGAGTTATGATTTTTTTTCTGAATTTCTAAAAATTTCGGACCTAAAAGTTTAAATTTTTTATTTTTTAAAAAGTAGAAGACTTTTCAAATTTTTTCTTTGCCCAACTGAATCATCCTTAATCTTAAATTAATTTAATTAAATTTACCTAAATTTTCAACTTTAAATTAAAAATCTAAGCGGGTGACTGTATGGTTTCTAAGTAAAGCTCAAAAATGCTCCAGAATCTCAGCTTTTTTAATCATTACAAAAAATAAGTACTTAATGGGCTACTTTGGCTCAAATCAGCCTTCAAAGACAGCAAGATGGAAAATTCTTGAAATTAGCCATCAGATTAATAACTGTTTTTTGGCCATTTTATCATTCCTGAAGTTCATGAATTTGGAGGAAGGCTAAGGAAATAATAGAAAGAATAAACATTTGACAGTTTAATTAAAAGAACAAAAAGAAATAGTTATTAATTATTTATTTACAAGAAATGTTCAAAATGTCTACCTTCGTTCTCGATACAAATTCTACATCGTCTACTTTCAAGAATTTTCCACCTCGCAGTCTTTGAAGGCTGATTTTAGCCAAAATAGCCCATTAAGTACTTCTTTTTTGTAATTGAATTGAATTGAAAAATTTATTTCGGATAGTTCCATAGATGTTAGTATACACTTGCTTACTGACTATGTTAGTATATTACATTGAACCAAAAATGAGGTGATAATTATTATTATTTCAGGTGAGTTTCCACCCACCTTTTTAAAAGGGGAGAATCCCACCTGTCCACAAACACACTCAGGATGCTGCTGGTGGCAGAGCGCAGGCGTGCCAGCATGGAAGCGCAGCGTTTGCGCATTATCGCCGCGAAGCCATCAACGCGCGCCTCCGCGAACATCCCTGACGCGCTACAGCGCCACGGCAACCCCAACAGCACCCTGAATGCGTTATTGTACTGGACACGCAGGTCGCTGTATGTCCTCTGAGTAAATTTGGTCCACAGGCTGCACGTATAAAACGATTGGCAGAAGGCCTTAAAAAGTGTAATTTTTACTGACCTAGTGCAACGCGCAAACCTGCGGGCCAACATGTTACAACGAACAGCCAGCGACCTGCGTTCCCGATCAATGTCCACATTGTCCTTGAGCTCGTCGGTGACCCAGTGGCCCAAATATTTAAATCGCTGTACTCGATTCAGTGAGGAACCAGCGAGTAAGAGTTGTGGCAATTGCGTGTACGTAGAAGTACCGGATTTGAAAACGAGCCACTCACTCTTACTGGTGTTGTATTTGAGCCCATAAGCCACCGCGTACGACTCGCAGATACACAGGAGCCTCCTCAGAGCGCCAATAGATGGGCTCAGCAGCACCATATCCTCGGCGTAGCTGATGTTGTTTATGCAGACTCCGTCTATGTGACATCCAACCTTGGCGCTGCTGAGCTCACCTATCAGCTTGTTTACATAGAGGCTAAATAGACGAGGAGAGCTCAGCCCCCCCTGCCTTACTCCACACTTCAGGCCGAATGCGTCTGAGTACGAACCTGCCCACTTCACTCTGTTTTTCTGAGTGGTGTACCAATATTTTAACAGTGCTGTAACGTGCGCGGGTACAGTCGTTTCGTGAGACAGCTTATACCAGAGCAGATCATAATTAACTAAGTCGAATGCCCTCGATAAATCCAAGAAACAGGCGAATATGGGCGTTTTTCTCTCTGTATAATATTGAACAGTCTGCTTTAGGCACAAGATTGCGCTTTCAGTCGATAAACCCGGTCTGAAACCAAACTGGCCGTCCTCTAGAACAATGTTTTCAGCCAAAATTTTATCAAGCAGACTGTCCAATACCTTTGCTATCAGTGTTGCGAGAGAGATAGGCCTGTAGTTGGAGATATCGGAGGCATCCCTTGTTTTATTTTTTACAATTGGGACTACAATCGTTTCGGTAAGTTCAGATGGCAGGTAACCATGACTCAAACACAAACTAAAAAGCATTGCAAGTACTCGCGGCAGGTGCACACCTGCATACTTTAAGTGTTCGATACTGAGGCCGTCGCGGCCTGGAGACTTTCCCCTCACCATCTGCTGAATGACTTTGGTAACCTCTTTAGCAGAAAATCTAATTGGGGGAGAGGACGAGTCCCCAGCCACGACCGCCCCACCATCGCTCACTTCCGGCACATTACAAGTGGTAGGATCAACCTGAAAATGCTTTAAAAAAGCGCTTGCGATTTCAGTGGGATCGTGCACGCCCCCGACGCTCCCCGGCAGTCCCGACTTATGATTTAATTTGTTGGTTAATTTCCAAAATTTACAAAACTGCTTTTCTTTATGACTATTTACTAACATGTCCATCCCAATTTGCTGTCGATTATCCTGGCAATATTTTAATTTAGACTTAAACTCATTCCTTGTTGTACACATATTTTCATAAATATAGCCTGATGTCGGTTTGCTGTATAAAAGCCATTCCTGATAGCACAGCCTGGCCTGACGATGAGCCTCGCGGACATGCTTATTCCATCCCACTACGTATTTACCACCATGGCGCTTTCTTGCAATGCTCACATGTGTACGCTCTGATCCTTCTTTGAGAATACATACTAGGTTGTTATAAATACTATCAAGCAACAAACAGTGACTAGGGTCATGACACATACCATCCGCACATTTACTTAAACTTTCAGGAAAATTTATTTGTTTTAATTTATCATTACAAAATACATAGTATTCATTTATTTGCTTTTGGTCCCTTTCACCCCAAATTACTTTATTAATAATGATTAAGAAAGCTGAGATTCTGGAGCATTTTTGAGCATTACTTAGAAACCATACAGTCACCCGCTTAGATTTTTAATTTAAATTTGAAAATTTAAGTCTTTATTCATCAACCGTACATTTTTGGTTTTATACCAACATTTTCATCATTTTGGTCAGAGTTATGAAACTGATTATTTTATGCATCAAAGTACAATTAAGGATGATTCAGTTGGGCAAAGAAAAAAATTGAAAAGTCTTCTACTTTTTAAAAAATAAAAAATTTAAACTTTTAGGTCCGAAATTCTCAGAAATTCAAAAAAAAATCATAACTCGAAAACTATGAACAATCGCGGAACATACATGGGGGTGATTCGGGTACCCCAAAGGGTGCTCTATCTGTGGGCTTCCGCTTGACACTTCTATTTGGGACATCCTGTATTGTTCCACAAAGTTATTTTTAAATAATACGTACATCAATTTACGCCCATTGCCTAGACGGGTAGGTAGGACTTAAAATAGCCATTCGCTATAATCCCAACCCTTTCAGGTAGGGCTTGGTTTCAGAACTTGGCAAAATGAATTGTATCTAAAGTCTACTTCTCACATTCTCGTGAGATTGTACATGATGAACGGCGAGCTCTGTTTCAGTCGTAATTGCAGTAAATCAGTCATTTTCTCCTCATAATTTATTTACTACGAATCCGGGAAAAACAGATGTGGGAACACTGTGAGTGAATTTGTGACGTCATGAGTTCGCAATGTTTAAAAATTAATAAAAAAATAACTACCGGCTAGATTAACGAAATATTCAAATTAGTTATTCAAAATAGTAAAAGGTATTTAAAAATAATAAAA
The DNA here is from genome assembly GCA_947369235.1 of Udea olivalis. NCBI lineage: Eukaryota > Metazoa > Arthropoda > Insecta > Lepidoptera > Crambidae > Udea > Udea olivalis. The sequence continues at coordinate 13,793,684 of OX376350.1, read as the reverse complement.
AAAATTGTTCCCATACCCAATTCAATTTGTATCTCTCATTAGTAACTTGGAAAATTATCTACGTACTGTTGTTAACATTTTAGGTAACAAAGTATGTTTCTGTAATTGGCTTATGTTCGAGTAATGTTATTGTCTATTTCGTTGTATAAACGCTGTTACTTAGAATAATTTCCATATAGAAACCAAGTCCGCGCGCCCATTTTGAAGCAACTTTAATGGAGCCATAAATGGCTCCAAGCGGATCGCTTTGCAGTGTTCATTACAGCCACAGTTACAGCTCCGCAATGTTCAATGTCAAAGCGCGCCGCACGTAAGCGAGTAATAGTCACATATCTGTGATTAGTGCTTCATTTTTGACTGGGCGGTTGTATGAAGACTATACGTTATTTATTATTCTAAGCGCTGTTGAAACATTGTTGAATCAAAATAAATAAATTATAACATTAGAATTAAGAGGCTCATAGAAGCAAGGGTGCTAAAATGAATGACAATTTGCATTTGACGTTGCAATGCCGGATGACATACCTGAGTAGATATAACCTGGCAAAATTGAAAACCAATTCTGCTACAACGTATGAAGGGATTATGTAACATTTTAGATTTGGTAGAGTTATAGTGACAGTAAAACGTGTTCGGATACTCAACCCCTGCTTCTTTTATGTTTTTAACATGGACAAGATCGTTTTATACAAGACAAAATAATTAATTTAAGCTAAAGCTTCATCAAATCAAAAAAAAACATTTAAGTGTAACAGCTGCTATTTATGTAGATTTTAATAAATTCGGCATAAATCTCAAAAGTTATAATGTTTATTGTACTTTAACCACAAAGTGTACTCTAAAACGAACCTTATTTTACTTTTGTCTACTGCTATAATGAATGGAGTATGGTAAATTTAAATGTTTCTTTGATGAATCTCATTAAACTCTACCTTTGTTACATAGGTGGAGTGGGAAGAGCCAGCGTCCTTCTGGCTAGGCCCACGCGCTGCTGATTTGATACATTTGGGGGCAAAATTCGCGCCTTGCATGAGGCGGGACGTGAGGATCGCGAGGGCCATAGCGGCGTCGGCGAGGCGGGAGCGGGACACTGCGTGCTGCATACGGAACGATGACTCCGGCTGTGTGCAGTCTTCAAAGGCTGATTGTTCTGTGAGTACCTACTCTTTCTCCGACACATTCACTCACTCTGCAATTCAAAGTGAATCTTTGTCTATGACAAAACAAGACACATTCATTTCTATCCTTCGGGCTTCAGTCTGAAGACCGATAGTTTCATGCAACCTTGTTTGACCAAGCTAACAATAATTAAGTCATTTTCGCCCCGATACTACCGGTCATTAAAAATGGATTCAATATGAAGACCTATCCTTCTTATCATGCTTAATTTACATCAACGTTAAAACACTGGAACTTGAGACAAGTTCCTTAACTTTTCTTTATCGTAACATGTTAAGCCTTCATTTGCTATGGTTTATGAAAATAGTATTTCTTGTATTTGTCTAATTGTTTTGTAATTTGCTCACGCTTCCGATAGATACGAGGATTAGTACCTAAGGTAAGCAAAATAATTCACATTTTCATTAGGTTTATTTTTTTAGGCTTATTATTCAGAGAGATTTAGATTTTGATTAGGTGACAAGTCGCGAAAGGGTCGACTTGGGTTTGAAAATATAAAAATACTTTGAAGGCGATTTGGATAACCTTATGATAAGGCTAACATATCTTATTCGACTGATCATTTTCATGTCTATTTTTTATCCTACAGAATACAATATCAACGTGGAAAAAGTGGTCTTCAGGAGAATCTGGTCCTGGTGGCCGGATATCAGGGTCAGTTTGTGGATTAGATCCCAAGTAAGTATATCATGTGTTTAATTCATCATAAGCTTAAAATTGTAAGGCTATCAATTCCTAAATACATAATTATAATATGTAAATTTGGAAACCGTCGTAGGTCTTAATTAACTTTATCATATTGCATATTATTGCTCACAATTTTTCCAACTCCCTATGAAATACGTACTAAACTCGCAGTGTTTATTAAAATTAGGATATAATTTAGTAAAACTAATATGATAAAATAAAATACCTACTTTCAAACATGCAATATGCCCAAAAGTGGTCTCGATAGCCTCATGAAGGTCTTCAAGTTTACTGGACCCCCAATAACAGGGTTTAATAGGTTTATTTCACGAGGAAAGAGAGTCGTTCAAAGCAATTAAATGAGTTCAATCGCAGTTCTGTAGTTATTTTATAACTTTTTAATTCAATTCAATCTAGAAGGCCATTCGTAGCTCAAGCTCATTATTCCATTCTTTTTCCAGATTCTGCGAAGCCCCCCGCTCGATAGCACCTCACGAGTGGCCGGACGACATCACAAAATGGCCGATCTGCCGCAAGTCTATGCTGGACGGGTCCGCGGCCGCCGGGCGCGCGGGGCACGCCGCCGAGCACATGGCCTGCGAGGTCATCGGCCATCCGTGCTGTATCGGCGTGCACGGACAGTGTGTGATCACCACGAGGGAGCATTGCGACTTCGTCAAGGGTTATTTTCACGAAGAAGCGTCGTTGTGTTCACAGGTATTTAGTACCCGTCATCTCGTCATACAAAGATCCATCATCAGCTGTCGTTTAAACTCATGGTAGAGGTAAAGGAGCTGCACAATAAGCTAAAATTGAGGAGCCACTAATCCGATGATAATTTTCACAATAGAACTGTTAAGACGATGCAGAAGAGTCGTTTTTCCATACAAAGGTAGGTAGTGACCTGTTTTCTCCCTGGATATTGCAAGAGGAGATTTTACAAAAAAAAAATGCCACGATTGCCATGTCCTTTTATGTTTTCCTTTTAATTATAAATTAATTATCAAAATAGAAATATGGACCTTCAAAAATCTAAAAAATGTACCCTGTTTTATCGCTGTATTCAAACACCCAGAAAACTAATTTGACAGGTTATTATAAAAAAAGGAAAACACAGAAACACGGCCAGTCATTTTTTGACTTTTTCATGAAATAAGTTACAAATCGGTCAACTTTTCGAAAAGAGATCAGGGGATAACGAAACGTCGTTTTTGTGTACTTTTGATTGGTAATTTCGGTCCAAGTTGCAGTTGTCTCTATCGCACTATGCGGGGGACTCGGAAGTTAGCAACAGACAGCAATAGACTTTACAAATACCTATTTTTCAAGTCTCTCGCCCGTGATGTGTTCTCTTAATACAGCAACAATGACTTTTTCATACTACGCGTGAACTGGCGCCCATATATAGCTATAGTAACATAACAAGAAATGTCTCCGGTCTAGGTCGCCCGCCATCTTTATAGAAGTTTATGGCAGGTATTAAATCACGATTCACACGCAGTAAACATAGGTATTGTCTTACTTCTAGGTTTCATGTCTCGACGACGTTTGCGGCATGCTACCATTCATGCGGAGACGCCGCCCCGACCAGCTGTACCGTGCGTGGACTTCACTGTTCGTGCACGCCGGCTTGCTGCACCTGGCTGCCTCGTTAGCACTGCAGTGGCTCTTCATGAGAGACCTGGAGAAGATGGCGGGACCTGTTAGATTAGCAATCGTGTATTTGGGTAGCGGCGTGGCGGGGAACATGGCGTCGGCCATCTTTGAGCCTTATCGGGCAGAAGTAAGTATTATCCAATCTCTTATGTTAACGGTATTCTCGTACATTTTTGCATGCTGTTCTTTGATTGTGTCTGGGTGACGCGATGGCATTATGTAATCGTTGCGTATGTCCTTTTCAGGTGGGACCAGCTGGCTCACACTTCGGCCTTCTAGCGTGTCTTATAGTGGAAGTGATCGGGGCGTGGCCGCTGCTGAAGCATCCTCGAAGATCACTCTTCAGGTTAATCGGAATCGCGATAGCACTGTTCCTCCTCGGCTTACTGCCGTGGATTGACAACTTCGCGCACGTGTTCGGTTTCGTGTTCGGATTTTTGCTATCTTACGCTCTACTGCCGTTCATAACCTTCGGACCGTACGACAGAAGAAGAAAGATCGTTCTAGTGTGGGTGTGCATGATTTCAGCGGGGGGAATGTTGTGTGCGCTAGTGGCTTTGTTTTACACGGCGCCGGCGTACGAGTGTGCGTTGTGCGCGTACTTCACGTGTTTGCCGCTGGCGCCGGACATGTGCGCGTCGCAGGACGTGCGTGTGCGGCAGATGGACGGGGTATGACGGCGCGCGGCCCGGGCGCCCCCGCCGCAGCCGTCCCGCCCCGCGCCCCCCGCGCCCCCTCCGCCCGCGCCCTCACCGCCTGCGCCCTCTGTGCCCTCGCGCCACACCCCTGGTAATGCCTGTCGCTGCAGGCGCGCGAGAGCGTAATTCACGGATTGAAGCTATTATACTCGTTCTGTGTGTGAGTCAGTATACCAGTGTCATTTGCAGATGAAAGCACAGATGTTGTAAGCCACATTTATCTAGGGAACCTAAGGTATGGGATAGGAACTTTGAGATTGGTTTCACGCCCAATGACAGAATTAGAATGACGCGACGTTTGAAGCAACGTCACGTCATCCTACTTTCGTCCCAACTCTGCCTCTAGTTTAGGGCCTTCGATCTCGGTTGAGACTTTATGTTGCAACATTGCAAATCACACTGGCCTCTGCATAATGTTCTAGATTATATGTACATCGTGAGACATGTACATATGTCTCTGTTCACACGCTCTTTACCTGTAGGTATGAGTAATGTCGACGTCATTTATTCAAACTATTCAGCCGTACAATATATTATCACTAAGTACACTGAATTACAAAACGTGTAGTACAGCTTATTTCGACGATCATAAAATTAGTCTACCTACTAAGTATATGATTAACAAATGTTTTGCTAACAAAAAATGTTTGGCTTGAAATGATACCATGGGAAGTTGGTATCCCTTTGGAATACGCACACAGAATTGGCTAGGAAATAAACTAGTCCATATTAGCGAGATCTAGGATCAGACTCATCATAGCCAGCCTGTTGCATTCTACTGTGATTGCTGAACATAGATTTCTTTCAAAGCTACAGTACCCGGGTCAGAGCCTTTTATATGCAAAATATTTCCACCACAAATCACGCCCTACGCTGCTTTAGCTGTTCCTTTTTTTCCACTTAAATACTTGTCCATTCCAAACAGTCATCGGTCCTTCAACAGTAATGACCAGCTTACTGCCTATTTTAAGGGGGCATATTCATTTCATTTCATCGGTTGAAGGCCCGTCTTCTCCGGATCAGATGTGGTGAAAACTATGTTGCTGGTCTCTAGTCAGCATTTATTCCTCAAGATAAATATTAGCTCCATATTTATCTTGAGAAATAATACATATAGATTAGTCGCTGGGTGAGTTCAATGAAACATAATCAGAAAATAAGCAAGGTTTTCGTTTGAAAGGATACCAACGATTTAGATTTCAGTCTGTTTAAATAAAAAAAACCTGACTGAAGATGTTAATGAAACACAGGCAGTTTAAGCAATAAAATTACCATGAAAGCACCTGACCACTTGCTTCGGACTAATGGGTCAGGTATGACAAAAAAACATACGGTCGAATTGAGGACCATCTCCTTTTTTTGAAAGTCGGTTAAAAATGGTAATCACTGCCGAAGATTTATTCAAATCAATGTCTCGAATCAATGCCTTAAAACATTGTTTACTGATTAGGCAAAATATTCTGTTAAAAAGATATAAGTAGGCAAATTGATTCAAAATTTTGCTTTCGTCGAACTAACCTGTACCAATTGACCGAATCATATTACGCTAGCTCAATATTAGGGTGGCGACTGACATGAGTATTGCTTGATGTGAATATTGGCATCGAGTATTTTGTGTGTGTTGAGCAATTGCTCATGACACCTTAAATTTTCATCTCAAACATATGCTTGGCTATACACGAGCAGTGTTTTTACTGCCTCAATGTAACATTAAAGGCATTCGCAAAAAACCGACAGTCCGGGTGCTCGGCATCGAGTTTTCTGACATGCCGAACATTTGACTTGTCATTCTTATTTTCTTGGCCCACTTCACGCGGTCTTGTGCATCCTCAGTGGTGAGTCTGTTGGCACGCATGTCACTCTTGACGACGTCGAGCCACCGCTTCTTGGGTCGACCTCTTCTACCGGTACCTGGCGAGGGCGCCATAGCCAGACACTTGTTGCCCACGTAGTTTGCCGATCTCCGTGAGACATGACCATACCAAAGAAGGCAGCATCTTCATTACTGTGACGCGCAGCTCCTGCTTGTGTCGCTCTAGAAACGGCCATGCTTCACTGCCATATAAAAGGTCAGGTCTCATGGTGGTTTTATAGACCTGCTCCTTCAGCTTGATCGGCATTTTGGGGTCACATATGACACCAGTCACCTCACGCCATTTTCCCCGAGCCGCGGAAATTCGGGCTTTGACGTCGCTATCGATGCCCGCAACATTTGACTTGTAATGTGCTCATATCGAGCGAATGCTCATGTCAGTCGCCACCTTTAGAGTTAAAAGTTTGGGCCAATTATTCATCTTTCCATTTTCACATTTTGCAAATATGTATTTTCAAAATGTCATGTAATGTTACGATGAAGGTTGTAAGTATATAGGTACTTATTTGACCACTTATTTCTTAAAATATTCGAGAGCGTGTAATATAAGTACGTTATTTGTAAGCATTTAGGTCTAAGATTGAATACCGCCCATAATGTTTTCCATTGATAAGTTAGTTAACGAATTCATGAATGACGACTTTTGCAATAAATACAAGCAATAAGGATCAATGTACAATTATACATTAAATGCTTACAAATAAAATTCTGATAGCCTTATTGAAATTACAACTGTGCTAAATCCAATAAATAAACGGGTAAAATCTAAAAGATTGCGGCGCAATCTTAGACTTTGTAAATACTTTGTAAATTATACTAGGTGCGTAAATCGGTCTTTAAGTGAATTGTATTTATGTGTGAATATGTTTCTGTATGAGTGCATTTTCGGATAACGCACTAGGCTACAACTTCGTATATGCTTTAAATAAATAAACACAATAACCTAATTATTGTGTATATTTATTGTGTAGGTGATAAGTCACCTACAATGATTGTCAGAAACCATTTCACGAAATAAAAATATTTTTTTAAGAATGCTTCTTTATGAGAAATGCTACATGCTATTACCTACAATGAAATACAGCAAGTAATTTCATGGTGAACCTTGCCTGGAAAGTTACATTTTGTGACTTTAATCTCGAGTGAATTTCTTCGAGAAATAAAATGTCCGAGAAAGTTGTAGTCTTTAAGGCGTTTCCGTTATGGTGTCAAAATATACATAATTTAGTATATTACTAAATAATGTAAATAGCATGCTAAAATATTTAATATTTTCATCTATTATGTTCACCGCATAATGTAACGAATTCAGTCTTATCTATAAGTATCACTTTAATACATTTTGATTTCGTCAATTTATATAGTTGTATGATGAAGTCTGTGTAGATTTATATATTATTTCATAAAGTATGCTAGAAATATTTAAACCATTCATATTTAGGAGTATTTATTTTACTACAGAGGCAGTTTTAGGGTTGAGTCTCTCAATTTTATTTGTCACGATTTCAGCCTTCTGTTCTCGTGTGTACATAATGTTATTTTCAAAGCAAAGTGGTGATGAACGTTACAATGATTGTAATCAGGTATTTTATTAAAAAATACTTATTTGAAGAGTAGCTAAAATTTTTATACTCAGGCACAAACCATTGTAGATATATACAATTCTGTAAGTGATAAAATACATTACAAAGTAGTTATTAAATGCCCTAACGTCGCGCACATTTATTTTTTATACGACTTCATATTCACAAATATTAAATGTGTTCCATTGACAGGCTCTGGCAATATTTCTTGTTGCTTGTGTTGGGTCAATTATTTTTTATATTATAATTTATTATATAGCTACGCTGATATTTTAGAATCAATGATAAATTATTTTAAGCGAAAGTTATGTATGCTTAACATCTATTATTCCAACGTTTAATGATATGTATTACTTCATTGTATATTTTCTAATTCGAAATACTATTTTTGTCAATATCAATGTTCTCTTTTGTTTCTTTCTGCTCAAACAATATGTTTAAAGCAATACCGAAGGATCTAAGGATCCGATTAGTGGTATCCTGCTCAGTTGACAATTACACTGCCTGTTAGCTATATGTTGAACTGCGAAATCGAATGTGTTGTTTCCGTGTTAGTCATCTATCTATAGTGATATTATGCTCAGTTGTAACACTTTCTAGAAAATTACGTTCGAGAGTTCATATTGAGAGGTACAAAATTTGGCAATAAGCCGGATGTATACATTTTTCAAAACAGTGTATATTGCAAAATTGTATGAACACCAGAATACACTTTGCCAGTTGATTACATTTTGTAAAATCGTATACATTTTGAAAAAGCGCAATCTTGTACACACTGCAATTGCTGCAAACTTCATTGTTAACCTGTGGTTATATATTATGGGCAGTTATCCATGAATATATACCGTACATTTCATTTATGTGAATATGTTCATTGTTTCACTCATTACTAAAATCGAATTTGTGGATGACTGTGCAAAATACCTGATAAATGTAAGATAAAGCGATCGTTTCTCAGACTGTGTTACGAAATTGAATTAGTAGAATTCGCACCATAAACCTAATGAATATTCTCGAATCGAAGATCAGATCAGTTTGTAAAACAAGCTAGTTTTCTGAAGTCATTCATGTTGAAGTTGCGTTACGCGATTTACATATTTAAGAACGTCTGATAAAAAACTTGTGATTTCACATACTTTACGTGAAAATCAAATTACGTCAAAATTTAATTTTCTGGCTTAAGGCGTGAGTGCTATCAGTTTATCCCACTAGCCTTTCTGTGTCTTGATTTCAAATTAGAAGTACTGCGTGGTATATTTAAATGTGCATTATCTAAGAGACGGTCGCTAAAGTGCGCAAAATTATGAGAAGGTGGATCCGGAAGATAGTGGGACTTTATTTTATAAGTATAGTATCTGGTCGGAGGTATAATGAAAACAAAGGCGATGGAAATTAAACTTATAGGAAGCAGTTACAGCAAAACTATCAACATTTTTTTTCCTTGTAACTGCTTTTACTGTTCTCAATCGGGTCATTCTTGAATTAATATTCAAAGCTCGATGCGTGACTGTAAATCAAGTGTTATACATTTTGTTAGCTCACACTTTTTTTTAATTTTTATCAATACATAAGGAAATTATTAATTCACTATCAGATACCGAGTTTGCGTCTCTACCAGGTTTCGGTGTCTTCAGTGGAAGTAGGTGGATACTCCAATGTAGTTATTCACGGAATTCATTTAATTTTGTCGTAAAAAACTACGCATGACGCCCTAAGATGAGTTAGGTACTTTAAGGTTTTTCGATGGGCGTGACATGTCAAATTTAATAAAATTTCGTAGTGTTAGAGCTAAATTATGAATCTTTGTTTTTTAACAAACTACTAAACTTAAAAAGGAGATTGAACACAGAAGATACAATATATTTTGTGTATCAAATTCAGAAAATTTAAAGAACTTCAGTTATATTTTTACCACTTAGCTTTAATATAAAAAAGTGGAAACCAACAATTTCAGAACGCTCATAAGACAATAAAGTTTTATAGTCGAGTGATGATTCAAAAATAGTTAAAAATAGCAGCAAACCGCCTTGATCGTCTTGAAAAAACACAATTAAAAAGGCAATAGTGGTCGAACACCATCTTGCTTTAACTTTAGTCGTCGTTACAATACGGGAACACAGTAATCCCTAAAGAAAGGTAAACATGTTTTTTAAAAGATAAAATACTCAAATACATCACTAATCATCGCATGTCACTCAAATGCATACCTCGAGTATATTAGAACACAGTCGATTTATATCCGCATGTGGGTTTTGTTAAGAATGTTACAATATATGTTGCAATAGTCGAAAAAAGCCGCTTGCTTTATCAAAATAAGTCGCATTCTCTTCGGATCTGCCGTATGTCGTGGTATCTAAGGCCCTTTATACACTGCGACTTATTGCAGCGATACGAACGCGCGACTGCATCGCTATTCGTATCGATACTTATAGCAAACGATTTGTGACTGAAGCGCGTTAGTCTCCCTGCAAAAAGTCGCAGTGTACTCGTATAAAGGGCCTAACTTGAATACCTATATCTAGCTGGAACATCGTCGCTTTCCCCAGCGAGTAACAAAGTGCCCTTGCGCCGCCTGCGCCCGCGGCCCTGCGGACTGCTCTCTGAATAATATAAGAAAACTAACATATTGTACATTGTGAACATACACCTAATTATTATATCTAATTCGTAAGGAAATGGTAAAGTAATCTTATTGTAAACTAGTATTAATCGAACAAGAAACCTTATTATCATAATATCTGTGCGTTTCATTTGAATCTCATCTTTAGAGGCCGAATCAAAACGCTTATTTTTATGAAAATGACCCGAACATGATTTAATCGCGACGAGCAACTGATCAATTTCTCTGACGGACTGATCATCTGATGTACTTCATTTCAAAACCTACACCTTAAAACCTAAGGGGGGTAAAATGTCAATGGTTTTATATCAAGAACGTAATGAAACATGAAATGAAGTTATTGCCAGGAACCACAAATAAATAAACATAAGGTAATCAATACAAATCGCTCACAACAATTCACGCGGCAACTTTTGTCTAGCCACATCTAGTGAGTGAACGTAGATTTTGTTCTCGCTTGCTCGTTTTTGCTCTGATATATTGTTGCGATGGTAATGAGTCAACACCTACTACCCTCACTATTCTTAACAAATTATTGAGTTTCTTACAACATTATGGCCCTTTTTTTAAAACAAAATCTGTCTGTACTTGAGTGACGTTATCTGAGTGACGTTTTTGTATGAACTGACGTTTCGAAATCTCTACTCAAGTACTGATCTGTGCTTGAGTACGATTCTAGAAAACGGGCTTAAGAAATTCCGTAGTGTTTATACTCTTTGCCTAACACATAATATTTATTTATTTAAATAATATTTATTTATTTTATTCTGTCATACTCGTAACACGCTCGATGTCAAGTTATTCTTTAGTTTAAACTTTGTTTTTTTTATTAAATGTATTCCTCATTTAAGTGATTTAATGCATTCTTATGAGAAAGTCTTTAATCCTAACGCATGTACTCGTACGTACAGTAAAAAATCATGAATATTGTTTTCGCAAATTGATATTAAGTGTCATCTCATCCCCTAACATAAGGGGCAAGGCAGCCGCAACCGCTTTAGGCATTGGACATAGGGATGAGGGGTAAAGAGTCACATTTGGTCAAATATAAAAAGCTTTTTAGCCATTCTGATAAGATAAAGTGAAACTCAAACTAAATATTTTATAACAATTGTTCTATACATAAGTAAAGATGAATTTGATGAATTAATAAATTAACGTTCTTTAGTTAAACAGAAAAGACAAGTAGAGATTTAAGATGAGCAATGTTATAAAACAGGAGCCTTCAACATGGTTTCAAATAAAACTTGAAATAGCCCTAACTGACAAAGACCGAGTTTTATGAATGACCTTTAATATTTTCTTTCCATGCTCTGCGGATGAATTTTTCAGATAAAAAAAATCACAAAATAGGTCATAAAGACTGTCTGATCACGCCAGTGATTCACGAACGAGATTAAAAAAATCACCACGTTGAGACGTGATTTGCGGTCATCAGAAAGATTTTTCCATGAATATTTTTTCTGTTCACTAAATTCATACATACATACATACATATCACATGCATACGCTCACGACCATATCCCAGGCGGGGTAGTCAGAGGCAAGTTGACGTTGCCGTCATTGTGAACGGAAAACTCACTAGACTTTTCCCCAAGCGTGTTAGAAGTCAACGTGGCAGGTGGTGAGCCTTTCGGCGTTATTCGGGTTGCTTCTGTTTTGTATCGGTGTTTTAACCACCGGAGAGTTAGTCGCTTTAACAACGAACATAAATATGGTTCTGGCCAGGTTCGAACTCGGAAAAGCTCGAGTTCTCGTCGTGAGCGTTGTGGCCTAGTGGTTGAGCACCCCAACTCGGATCGCGGATCGTGTAGTCTGAAGCAAAATCTTTGTGTTCATTGTTATATTTCCGACTAACTCTCCGGTGATGGAAAACATCGATAAAAAACCAAATCAACCCGGATAACGGCGGAAGGCTTACCACCTACTACGTTGGGTTCTAATACCATAGGTGAAAAGTGGGCTTCTGAGTGTTCCGTTCACCATGACGGCAACAGTGACTTGCTTCTGACTACCCCGCTTGGGATAAAGTCGTGATGGTATGTATGTGTAAAGCTCGAGTCCTGAACCTCTGATTGCTGAAGGCCAGTGGTTTGCTTTGGTTACTAACCCATTTTAAATCTTGATTTCACTCAGATTGAAGACGATCGGACCTATGGTAAGATGATGAAACTTTTATTATCATCAATCGTCATCATTTTAAGAACTACGTTATACTTGATCCTGTCAGATCTAAAGACGCAATGTTTATGAATGATTGTACTAGAGATAGGAACATGCGACAAAATCTACGTAAATTCAAACACTTAAGATATTGTACCTACTTTTAACATTTCTACTGCAGACAAAAAGTTAACCAATAGTTTCACCCTAAAATAATTATTTGTTCATAATGCCAATATGCTTCAATTATAGTGATGGATTTAAAAAAATGCTGAATTAGCCATTGCCCAATAGTAGGCAAACATGTAGGTTATATTCACTGTAAAAAATAAATAAAATCCTTAACATGCTTAGTTTTACCTGACTACGTTTAAAGGTAATTCGATTTCAAAAACTTTACTGACTAGACTTAGTACGTTCGTCGTATTTTCAAACTCCAACTCAAATAACTTTATTTAAATAGACTGTATCAGTACTTTCAAATTGTTAAATTTACAGCAAAATATACTAATTAATAGACATAAATACCATAATAATATGGATATAAAAATACACAGATACAGGTATAATGCAACTCTACCACCGCGTCGGAGTTGTTCCTTGCTAAGAAGAGCCGGCGATTTTAGCGATAAGAAAAAAATATGGCGCTCAAAATGTTATGACATAGCTTATTAGTTTAATCGAATAGTATTATTTATTCTTTATTTGAGCATGAAATAAGGTACAAGATGTAGCTGGTCTTATAACTAATTAAGTACAATCGACAAATATATAATTTTAGTGTCACTCAATTCTACCTTTACTGGTGTTTGCACAAAATACAAAGCTAGACTTGAATTCAAACACAAAATATCTTATAACTTAAATTGAACACAAAATAACCGATAACTATTAACATTTGATGTTAACATTTTTAATTTAAATACTCTTGAAGACTATAAAAACATTTTGCGACGAGCCAAGATTTAATAGTCTCTCTAAATGAATGAAGTGTTTTGAAGTGATCGGGCAATCTATTAGAAATTTAAAAAACACATCATGTAAGTGTTACTGGCTACCAACTGTAACATAGCAGAAGGCTTATACAATTAGTAAGTAATTAAATTATTCCGAAGTTATCCCTGTTTTACATACTTTTTTCATATTTTCTAACATTGAGTATTCCTAAAAGCGTATTCAATATCCTTTTAAAAAGTCGCAACAATGTAGGCTTCAGTATTTCCGAACCAGTAACCAGTGATGTGCGCTCCGAGAAAATTTCAAGAAAATGTGCATTTGATGGACAAGGCGTGCGACAAAAATTGTCGCAGTGCACGTCTTCTCGGTTATTTTGAGATATCAGCAGCTCTGTGGACCGATTGCTGATATGTCGAACTTTTATCCACCTATAATTATTATTATATGACTACTGCGAGTATACTGAGTATACAGACAAGTGCGGATGTACTCGCACGTTATCTGCACCGAGCCGTCATCCATGTGACTGCATCATCTTACGAAATGGGCCCTCTCTTACAAAAGGGATACCTCGATTTATTACTGCATCCAGTACCAAAGCAGACTCCTTAAGGAACCTGCTGATATGATACTCGTCCATCAAAGAGAGTAATTAGCCTACATACTTTATCAGTGGGCAAAAGCCTCAATCATTGAAATCAAGTTGCTTGATTGCATAGGGCTGCTCCTAAAAAGCGAAAACACATTTTATAGGACCTGGGACTTGAACACAAAACGTCCGGATTTTGGGCCGAGATCTGTGATCACTTGTTAACGGATGCTCATATGATATTTTAACTAAAGTAATTTTACTGCACGCGATGACCGACGTCAAAGCCAGGGACGCGTGCTCTCAAGTGTTACATTAAAGTTTAAATAGAAACCTTATTTGCACGAGATTATCTGGTAAATATTGTTCTATAGGTATACATAAATTCACAATACCCGGCTAGATTACCTGCCAAGTGGAGTGCTAACACGTGCCCAAGATGTAAGATAACATTATTCAAAAGGAACCCATAGGAGATGATAACGTCAGATAACACAATACTTACAAAACTGCAGAAAAAGTTATAAAATAAAGATATACGAAAATAGTGTAGTCTGCATTTGAATTTCATGTAGGCTCGATGGCTGTTGAGTAGCGTTATTCTATAAACTTTTTTTTAAAGCAAAAGTAGCAAAAATAAACAAGGTAAGTCTTTTTATGTCTGCATATCTACTCTCGCCGTATGATATCCCTGACAGTTCATAATTTACTTAATAAGTTTCGAATTACTTATTACTTGATAAGTTTCGAAAGGACAATAGTTTTTTTAATAATTTATTACATTTTATTTTGCCTGTTTCTTTTTATTTGGTTTGAAATAGAATGCGTTACACGGAAAAATGTGAACTGTCAGGCATATCATTCTAAAGTGAAAATAGTATATTTATTGTTGAGTATTGCACTGCAATAGTCTTGCATACTTTTACTGTTCCACAAAAATATTCGGTAATCGAACGTAATGACAATCAGTGTATTTTTATTGGACGTCAACAAAGGTATCAATCGTACGTTGCAAGCCATGATAGTTTTTATTTTTTATATTTTATCAAAAAAAACAAGAATTATAAATATATAAATTGACCCCCACAGCGTTAGTGTAAAGTCTTTATATAAATAGTTGTAACAGTTCTTATCTTCTCTTCACTCTTTGCCAAATAATTTCATATTTGTTGAATGCAAACAAGAATGCTTTGCCCATAATTGCAAACAACGATAAAATTCCTATGTATTACACCTATTACAGAATATGAAGGCAAACCGTAGAAAACATAAAGAGGAAACCGCTTATTTATCATTGTTCAAACTTTGTAAGTAACATTTTCAAAACACATAGCAATCATTTAAATAAATAATATTATAAGACGACTGTATCTGAACTGAAAGACTAATTTGCTGTACGAGTTTCAACCTAGTATCGTTTTTCATGATTAGTTGCCATAATCTTAGAATAATAACGTATAGAAGGTGAGTCGGGGCACCCGTTTTGATGCCACAAATATCAGGACGTCAAGTCTGG
The DNA here is from genome assembly GCA_947369235.1 of Udea olivalis. Taxonomy (NCBI): domain Eukaryota; kingdom Metazoa; phylum Arthropoda; class Insecta; order Lepidoptera; family Crambidae; genus Udea; species Udea olivalis. The sequence goes on along the minus strand of OX376350.1, from coordinate 13,778,163 downwards.
AACTGAACTTACAGATGTTAATTTCTCGAGGTAAGAGCTTCTTCAAAATGTTTATTTGTGCAGTAAATGATTGCAACAACATAACAGAGAAGCACAAGTAGGATTCAGATGTTAAATACTGAAAATTGTGATAACATGTGTAACAAATTGTTGTTTTTACAGTTGATTTTGGCATCACAAATGGCGCAACTTTTTGTGTGGAACTATCCTTCTAGGTGTAATTATTCTAAGGCTATAATACGTTAGGAGTCCAACCACAAACTTTTCTGTAGGAGCAATAAAGTTAGCAGTACCTGTTACGGCGAATGACTTATTTTGTATCAAGTTTATGTAGGTATTTAAACGTTATTACAAGGTATAATAGCCTAACACGATTGCTTCAGTTAACCACGATAGTTAGTTGTGTGTGTGAGTTCAGTATTCACCATGGTGACAACACAAATCCCTGTAGAGTTGCTATCGACACGAAAGAAGAAAAAAACTATTCAGTAAAGGCAATGTACCGAAATCCATTAAAAAAACAAAACATCAGTCGCTAGCGAATGTCATGGGCCTACATTCATGGTGCCTATACCATGATTTTACGAGTAGATTACGTAGGGTACAGAGGGCCTAATAACGTGAATTTTCAGTCTTTAAAAAACTTGGTAATTTGATGTTGATTTTGAGGTATTATAATAACCATATTTTATTTCATTATTATTTTATATTTATATATATTATTCATCATCATCATCCTCATCCGTGCAGTCTATCCCGGTTGTGAACCCACACTGGCGTGTGGGTCCCAGGGTCCGCCTTTCTTATTTTCTGCGCCCACTTCGCGCGGTCTTGTGCATCCTCAGTGGTGAGTTTGTTGGCACGCATGGGGCATTATTAATATATATAAATATACAATTATATATATATATATTTTTATTATTTTATACATATACATTTTGTTCCATTCTACCATATCAAAGAGTTACGAAACTTCGGTACTAAACTTGTACCGGATTAGGCCCCCTGATCATGACTTATTGGCGTGTTAAGAATTGTAGCCGAGAGAACGTTCTGCGTTACTCTTTAACTATGTATGATTGACAGTAGATACCTACATCATTTTTATGTAAATTTCTCGTTTGTTTAAATTTACTGTACAGCACCACTCCTACGTAGTTGAATTGGTGCCTTTTGTTGCTTTTCGTCACTCGCTTAACCAACTGTTCAAATAACGCATAACTAAGTAAGATGTTATATAATTCGAGGAGTTTCAAATGAAATGTCAGTACTTCCTGAAACAGTACGTAATGTCATCAACTCATTCATAACTGCTAACGTTTGCTGTATTTATTTTAAAACTGAATCCAAAATATGATATTAATTTAACAGATGTGATTTTTTTTTACCTTGTCCTAGTGAAATACCTGGTAAGTAATAATAAGAAAACTTACTGAAAACGTCTTAAAAGTCAGTTTACCTTTAACATCTTTATGAAAACAACATCACATAGGCAATAGGTACTATTGCGTATTGGTTCATATATCCAAGTAGATAAAAAAATTCCAATCTTGCTTATATTAGAAATACGAAAGCTTGTGAGAAAGTATGTACATATATGTTTGTAACTCTTTCACGCAAAAACTACTGAACGGATTTAGATGAACCTGTACAGTAATACAGCTCAAACATCAGGATAACGCATGGGCTACCATTTATAAAGATTTTATGTAATTTGGCCATCATATTATAACGATAACGCAAGCGAAGCCGCGGGCAGGAAGCTAGTAAATAGAAAAAAAAGATGCATTTGATCACAAATCACACCTGATCCTGAGTGAGCTTCTTTAATCTATTATATAAAAATAAGTCGGGTTTTCCTTCCTGACGCTATAACTCCAGAACGCACGAACCGATTTCCACGGTTTTGCATTCGTTGGAAAGGTCTCGGGCTCCGTGAGGTTTATAGCAAAGAAAATTCAGGAAAAATTTCAACAGAAAAGCGGTAGAGAAAAATGAAGTTCACGCGGGCGAAGCCGCGGGCGGAAAGCTAGTTTGTTATGAGAAGTTCATTTTATTATTGTTAGTCGCAGTTATTCCGAGATTTAAAGGCCCTACCATTTTTACAGCCTCAACTTAACTCGCTGAAGTATATATCTAAGTATATACTACTATATACAAGTAAGCAGACTCTAGCAGCAACGTGACTTAACTGTCACTGCGCAAAGATCAATCACTGTTTAAGCAGCGTATAACTTCTATAGCCGTGCTATTGCGGCTATGTTTGATGAAGACTTAGGTACCTCCTTATCTTTGGCAGAGATAGTCTGCACATTACCAGTAGTTTGTTATTTTGTTGTATTTAATGACTTAAATGTGTTTCATGTCAAGTCATGGAAAATTAAAATAAAAAAAACCGAAACAGTAAATAACGTAGTAGGCTGTACGAGTAAATAAATAAATCAGCCATTCGTTCAGTTCATTGTATAGTAAATAATTTGAATATCTTAAGGAAATTTGCGAATTTTGTCCAGCGTATCCTAGCTACAATTTCAAATTAAAAATTCTCGAATAGTCCGTCCCTAACCGAATCAACATTAATGTTCTCGCAAATCGTTTTTTTCTTTTTTGATGAAAATTGGTGTATGGCCGTAAATGAAAAATCACTTTCGTCCATGCAGAATCCGGCTTTATCTATTGTTTCATTCTTGTTTTTTATTTTATGTGTTAAGGTACACCAACAGCAAAACATACATTTAATTTTTACAACATTTTAAAAAGCATAACATTTTAAACATAGTAAAAACCCATGTTCGCATGATTTCTTAACATCAAAGAAATCGTGCACATTAGTTTTTGATCAAATAAAGTATAACTCAGAACAGTAGAGTGACCCTTTAGATATTTTATGAATGGACCAAGACCTCCATTGAAATCAAATTATCGTTCACACCAAGAAGTTATTACATAAGGCTTAAAAAAATATTAAAATGCAACATGTTACATTGCATCTGCACTTGCGCAGGACACTGCAATACCCTGCGAGTGACGGTGCGATGGACTCTACGTTTAATGAACCCATTAAATAAATACTGAAATGTTAACGGCCGCACATGAACACTGTTTCATTCTATACACTGAATTACAATTATAAAAATGCTAATGAGACAATATGGCAGGTTAAAACCATGTTATAAGACTAATTTCGTTTTCATGAATACTTTTTATTTAAAAATTAAACAGTGCCTTGACTTTCATTTAAACCGCATAACATACTAATGGTTAAACTCAACATTTTCTTAGCCTTTCAAAAATATTTTTGTTTTCAATTTTAAAACTTCATTGATGTGTATTGAATATCGAGCAGTTTTACAAGTATTCTGTAATTACCATTGCTATCTCTTATAATTGTTTCTGCGTCGTTGAAATACGCTCGAACAGAAACGTATTCCGACGCACATTTGACGATCGTTGAACGTTTCTGGTACTGCCTAAACACATTATTTCTGAAAATATAACGAATGTTACAGATTTGGCGCTGCTTATTACAACATTAGAATATTATATTATTTATTTTTAGTGTGTGCGGAGTTCTAAGCCAAAATGTAAGTCACGTTTCTGAATTTACTGTCACGGTTATTTCATATTTGCTTCTACTGGTGTTGTTTCGAGTGAGGAGCAGGAGAAATGGCTGAAGAGCTATGAAAACTCCAGCTGATTAGATAAGTACTTGAAAATTAATAAAAAATAGTACAATCTGTATTTATTTTTTAATATTTAAAAAATATACTGCAAGCATAAATTTAAAAGTGGCATCACACAAAATGTGAATATTAATTCATCAATCTGGTATTATGATGGCATGATGCAGGAACATCAACATTCAAGACAATTAAATAGACGCATTGTTATATTACATTTTTTAGGGTATAATAGACATTACAAAAGGTAGTATTATAAAAAAAATAAGTTTACTAATCATATTCATATATGTACATGATAATAATAATCTGGTCAGTTAAAACTTTTTCAACCGTGGGTTCAGCGCTTCGTGAGAAGGTTTTGACGTTGTATGCAACTAGGCCTACTTTTATTGTTTTTTAGTGATTACGTAAGGTTTTTGTTGAGCTAAACCAAATTTTACTTTTAAAAGTAAAGGTAAAAAAGTAAAATGCGCTAACAATATTGAAAAAATTTATTCGCTGACATTTTAGATTACAATGTTCATTCCACCACACTTTGATAAACGCCACCCGCAAGGGGATTTATGATAGGACCTTCTTGCGGTGACACCTTGAGACTACCACATCAAGTTTATCTTTTATCAGTACAAGGTTCAGATCTAAGAATTGGTAAAAAGAATATACTTATACCTATGTATGTTCGTTCATATATCTTATAAAACGTCGAAACAAAAATACAAGCTACAAAAAGTTTGCAAATATGTTTATCGTGCATATTTTTTATTATATTAACAGGCTTAATAATATTATCAATGATAATGTTCATTTCGCAGGTAAAAAATAAAATGAAAATAGTCATGTAAAAATAACTCACGAAAAATCACGACCAAACAAAAAAACCCGGTCAAGTGCGAGTCGGACTCGCGCACTGAGGGTTCCGTACAAACCTATACGTATATTTATTAAAAATATTTTATGTAACTAAAATTACGGTTTTCAAAAATTTTCCTTTATCTGTGCTATAAAACGTTGCTTCGTATCAATTTTCAAGATTCTGAGTTCACGGGAAATACCTTGTAGGTTTTGATTCCCTTGCGATTGTCGAAAATTTGCGGCATAAACAACTGTATCTTTTGATTGCGTTGGCTTAGAAGTTTGTTTTTTTCATAGCTCTAAGGGACAGAAAACTTGAGTATTTGATATAAATCCCAGCTTAATACCTCGACGCGTTCCTAAGATAAGAAAAACATACAGTCGAATTAAGAACCTCCTCCGTTTTTTGAAGTCGGTTAAAAAAGGGTCTTGACAGACAGACAGACGGACGGACGGACAACAAAGTGATCATGAAAGGGTTCCGTTTTTTATTTTTGAGGTACGGAACACCAAAAAAGCTCAGGCAGTGTTGAGATTAAGGGTACCTGAGCTAATTGTTGTGCGATCAACCTGGGGTCTACTGTTGTACGTCTTGCTGGCTACACTAAATTAACCCCCAGCCTTACAGGGTTGGATAAGTGCGTCCAAAACCCTTGTTACACGTGTCAATAGTCAGTCCGCATAATTGCTTGCCACTGTCGTATTGCCATGTGACCGTGTTAAATAAATAAATGGCAGTTGTAAAAATAAATAACCATGACCAGTTGATATTTTCAATACTAGAAGTACTATTTATCTTAGTAGTCAGTGAAAAATAACAATATATAATGTTTTTGTACATTTCAAGCCCATAAAACGAACATAGTAGTTACAGTTTAAGTACTTGCAGCATTTGAGACACGTAGTTAGTTTTAGATCTTGACGAGACAAAAGGAGTTTATCTTTAAAGTATTAGGAGACTTTTGCGAAATCAAAAGTCCATTGTCTCAGTTCGTGTTCTACGCCAATAGAAAATTACCAGGAAAATAACTAAAACATTGATACTACAATGTATACTACGGGGTTATCGTCTTTCGGTTAAAGGCTTCAGATAAGGAAGTCACGATTCATTACAGCTGGATTGACAAGAAAAAATAAGTTATTTTATAAATTTTGCCTAAAATTGACAAAAGAGATTGTTGAAGTAAGAAAGTAAAATTGCAGACTTTCATCTTCTTAAGGCGTCTTTTGGTGAACACATGCCCATAATATTCATTATTACTGTTTTTTGTATTTTATAAAGCATATAGCTTTAACTGCCAGTTACTATTTCAATGAGATGATAATATGAAAAAAATGTGCAATTCGGGCGTAATTAAACGCGTAAAAATACACTGCCGACTTGTGACGGAATTTGCTTCAGATGTTTCTTCCAGGGGAAATTTTATGTTTGTAATTCTTTAGCTGTCTATATGCTGCGCTTGCCATCTAGCAGTTTGCTAGCTTGTTTGTAACCAATATTTAAATACCTGAATAACGTACCTCTTTAACTAAATTAGTCAATTTCCTGGTGGTAGATAGCACGTCGTGACCTGCAGCCTTGAACTACCCCGGTAGTGGTCAGACTTTCCTGATAGATTTCAGTGACAAACGATATTTTCCGCTACTGATGTAAGACCTGGCAGATGTTTAGCCTACTTCACAATGGCAGTGGCCGGTGATTCGTCCTGATAGGACGTCGTGTGGTAGGATTTATAGAACTGTGCCGGCAACTGACAGTTATCTAAAAGAGATTTTATTTTGTTTTTGTAGGCAGAACAAAAAAGACAAAATGCTGACGGGATGGAGATTAGCGCTTTCCAAATGTAAGTTTTTAATTAAATGACAGTATTATTTCATGCAAGTATTTTCTTTTGATTTTATCCGGTTTCATAAATTTTATCAAATGGAATTTAATTATAACTTCGTAGAGAACAAAATTGGTCAATAGACTTTTATTATTCACTTTTTAATTGGTAAGGATAGACATTGATATACAATTTTATAATTTCGCTTAAATATTCTCTCATAGTGTAACAGATGCTTGTGAATGTTAACATTTAAAAAATCTTGCTTACCTTCATTAAATTAGTATTAGCATACTATCCCCTATGTAACCATTTACTTCTGCTCAGCTTGTATCAAATCCTTATACTCAATTACACAAATTCACTGAAGGGATCTTAATATCATAATAATATAAAGGAAGTTCAATAACTGAAGGTCATTAGCAGTTAAAATACTATGGGTACTTCTTATAAAGGACGACACGATTGGCGCAGTGTGCTGTGGCATGGTTTCTCGCTTTGACTTGCGTGGTGTCCTGGGTTCGATTCCCGGTTGGATCAATTCTAGCTTGAATCTTTGTCTGGTACCTCGTAACATATTTATCCTTTATTCGAGACCATAACATTTGATGTGTTGTCTGGCGCATATTTACTTAGATTAGGATGAATCATTAGATTTGACTGGATTAAGTCGGCGCTTCCTGATAATATATTACTTTCAATAATTAACTCCTTTACTAACACTATATAACTTTTCAGTATTCATAATACCACAGCGGTACGTCATGGCGATCATGGCTCTGCTGGCGGTGGCCAACGCATACACCATGAGGGTGTGCCTCAACCTGGCCATCACTCAGATGGTGAGGAGGCCCGGAACCGGGGAGGGGTCGGAGCACTACGACCCAGACGCCTGCCCTGATCCGAACATAGTATCTAACACAACTAGATACTACTCTTTCGCAAGGGCTGATGAGGTGAGTCATTAAGCGCCACTATACAGGATCGCCTTTAACTAATTAGGAAGGTGAGGCCCCTCTATTTCTGGTTTACCTAGTATTAACTAGGTACCTCACATATTAATGTTGAACTAAATACAACTGATTCGACCCTCAGAATTGGAGGGCCCCATGGGAACTTAGAGCACGTGCCCAAAGTGCCAAAAAGGGCTGTCACCAAACAGTCTTAATAGGATATAATATGCTTGAAGGCAGTTTCCACTCTATTTAAGTAGAAATTTAAATAACTATGCCAGATTCTTATGATTCAGTTTCAACTATGATCGACTTCTGTCGATTGAGTGCCCGACAGAAGATTTATAAGGAGAGAGGATGTTCTAAACGAACAATATTTCTTTATTACAAGTCTAGAACCCTATTGGTTCACCGTAGCTTTAGGAAATAAGCTGTGAGTAGAATTAGAGTAGAGTATTTGCCCAGCAGTGGGACATTGCAGGCTATTTTTACGTCGATCGCCGTTCTTCATTACCTATTGGGTGCTATTAAGTACACACTGTAGGTACAAGCCGGCAACAAACCATCAACTTTTGAGTCAATAATCTATAAATAAAATTATGAATCCATTATAATATAATACTCAGTTTTAAGTTTAGGACCCGTTTGGCATTTCTATTGTGAACTGATGAGGTAAACCAAATTCAAATCTACATTAGGAAAAACTAAGTGATGAAACACAACCTACTTCCTTCTTAAGCTGTAATGTTTTATTTGATGTGCAATAAAGAATATTTATCTTATCTTATCTTATCTTCTTATGCTGTATAGAGAATATTGAACTCATTATTGTTTTTCAACGCAATGAAACCAAGGCATGGTAAATTAATTTATTTTAGCGCAAAAAACCATGCCCTATTTGTGAATGGGCGTCAGAGGCTGATAGACCTACTTAAATATTTTTGAATACCTATAATAAATAAATAAGAATACCCAGACATACAACAAACATAAATGTTCGTCACATGAATGTTTGTCATGGCGGGGGATCGAACCCACGACCTCCGGTGCTAAAGGCAGGATCGCTGCCATTGCACTAACCAACAGGCCAGTCAAATAGTTAAATATTGCATATTGTGTCGAAACAGGAAATATACATTCAAAAGTATTTAAGGTCAGGTTTTTCCAACATTAAAGTACAGCATTTCTCAAGTATCTTATTTTTAAATAACTTTATCTTGTTAAAGTATTATCAATAGTCAAATTCACTTGCAACGATATAGGGAAAAAAAAAATTGTGACGCACCAGATAATAATAACCATCGCAAAGAAGAATACTTGACTTGGACTTAGATCGAGTTAGTTTTAGATAACAGTATTTTTACGTACTTCAATGGGTTTAAAGTCGTACTTAGCTATATATAATTAGATATGGTATCTAAAGCTTAGCTAAATACTGCCTCTTCAAGTGAGCTTAACGAATGTAAACACAACTCCTGAAGAGTTGATAATGATTGTTTACAATGAAAATGTTTTCATTGCGTTAAAAAACTATCATACCTTTTATGTTAACTAGTATTTTTTTGAAAAACGGTATCTCCGCCTAGTTTACCTATTTTTAATGCTTAAAACAACGTGTTATTTGAATAGATCCTTAAACTCGAGTTTGGAAACAGTCACAAAATATCAGTAAACTATGTGACTTTCAGCTTTTTAAGCGCAATCACGATTATAATTATACAATATTATCTCAACTAAGTAAATCAATATCAATAATTACCAGAATTATGATCTTCTGTCAAAATCTCTAAGTACACACCTAAATAGCATAATTGTTGTTTAAGTTTGTAAACAACGAAAACACATCAGTATAATTGAGTTTTAAATTGATTACCAACCCTTCCTTAATTGAAAACACCGTCGAAGACCCCAATTAACCTATTTATCGGCGATAGACTCGCAATTTCTCACGTTGAGGTTTAAATTTTTAGCAGAGCGTTTATATAATTATAAATCTAGGACACAGATTTATTAATATTATGAATTTAATAATCAGAAACGTTGCTTTTCTGTGTATAAGATTTAATACAAGACTTGATCTAACCAGAAAACGCCACAGTAAATTCTATCCAGGACTTTAATAAGCAATGTAAACATGAATTAACAATCGATATCTAAACATATTATCTAAGGGTTTAATATCTTTATGCAAAGAAAAGTTTCCAATAAATTGAATCATTTATCTATTTTTTTACACAGCCAGTCTTATTCGAATGGAGCGAAGCAACCCAAGGCCTGATTCTGGGTTCGTTCTACTACGGGTACGTCCTCACGCACATCCCTGGGGGCATGCTGGCGGAACGGTATGGAGGCAAGTGGGTCCTCGGGCTGGGTCTGCTGTCCACCGCCATTTGCACCATCATCACCCCCATCACCGTTAAAATGGGGGGCGCCACCGCTCTTTTTATTTTAAGAGTCATCGAAGGTTTTGGAGAGGTGAGTTTTCTTTTACAAGATCCTTTAAAGATCGAAAGTTAGGAAACTAGAAAAAATCGAATTTCGAATCTTGAAGAAATTTGGCTAGATTCGAAAACATTGGCTTGCAACGTAAGAATTGGTTCATTCCATCGAGATTTTGGTACCTCAGTGGTTAGAGTAGCCACCCGGATCGGGAAAGCAGCGAATTCGAATCCTGCCTGATTTCTTCAAGGTCTAAAATTCGAATTATTTATTTTTCTATCTTTCGATACGAAAACAAAACAAACAAAGTACCTAATGATCCTTTAAAGATCTGGATGGTGCTACTAACGCCATGACAATTTAATAGCCGCTTGTTGGGAAGCCTTCAATTTCCGGATTGCATAACATTTTGTGTCCTAAGGTCGCAACATAGGATGTATTTTAATGCTTCGTAGATTAGGCCGTTGCCAGGCTTCAAGACACGGTGCTGTTGAATTTTCAAGCTTGAATAATAGAAGGCTTATTATTCTTACCTTATCAGCTAATAGCATCTTTACGTCACCGCCACAGCATTTATTTAACATTTAGTAATTTTACTAAAAGCAACACTTGTTTAACTCTTCCTCCTTGATGGTGTTGTAATAATATGTGATCGTTATCTGTTTTAATGTTAAAATAATATGGCAAAAACAATGAGGTCATAATAGGGGAATAACATTGGTTATGTTTGTATTCTCTTTGAATCTCAATGCAAATATTGCGGTTACCGTCTTTAAGGAAGATGTTTTAAAAATTAATCTGACCAGCGTTTTGAAGTGTCCAATATTTGAATTAGTTTTGGAAGTACCTACTCACATGGTTGAACAAGTTGCCTTAGCTAAGCTTCCAAGAAAATATTTCTATCATGATCTATTCAATATTTTTTTTCAGGGTCCAACTATGCCCGGCCTTATGGCCATGTTGTCCCGGTGGGCACCCAAGGCCGAGAGGGCCAGGTTTGGTGCTATAGTCTTCGGAGGAGCCCAGATCGGGAACATCGCTGGCTCTTATTTCTCTGGTCTCATTATGCACAACGGGAGCTGGGAAAATGTATTTTACATGTTCGGCGCACTTGGCCTTGCCTGGTTTGTTTTATGGGTAAGTTATAAGTATTTTGCTTTCTAACACGCTGATTTCGACTTTATACTACTACTATTATTATACTAGTTTATTTAATTTGCACAACTTACAACTTAAGTGAAAAAGGTGTTTCAGTTTTTTTTTTTAAATTTAACTCTCATATCTCTTTAGTTTAGTAAAAACTCTCATTCCTATGTTCGAGAGAGTTTTGCACCATTTCATTGTTTTAGTAAAAAGTGGCTGCCAAAGCTGTTAGTTGAGGAAGAATATAATAAACATTCAAAGTCATAGTTATGATTAGTTTTCTAAGTCTTATATTTTTATTGATTTCCTTATCCAGAGTATCCTGTGCTACAGTACACCAAACACTCACCCATACATTTCCGATGCTGAAAAGAAATTTTTGAACGAGAACGTAGATTCTTTGATGGGCAGCAAGACACTCAAGGACCCAGTCCCATGGAAGGCTCTGCTGAGATCTGTACCTCTTTGGGCCCTTATTATTGCTGGTGTAAGTATCCAATCAATTTGTATAATATTTGAGTAATTTATATAGTCGCTTGATTCTAGCGTTATTTTTCTACCTTTCTGTAGAACGGCTCACGCTTGGTTTGTCATCAAAAGGTTATTTGCTGAGAAACCATGGATGTCATTAACCTTGGTTTTTGCCTAAGCTCGTTTATTTCAAACAGCTGCTTAAGGTATACTAATTTCAAAAATAGAATTGATTTTTTATGAATGTTTGTCAAACAATTTCTTTCTGATTCGTCGCTCAAAGCTAACTAGTACTAGTACTCACAGTATGTCGTGTAGCATCCGGCTGGTGACTGTCAAGAGAGTATTATTTTAGGAGCTCCGTGAGTGAAAGACTGAGTGAGGTTTTAGGATTCGAAAATTAGAAAAAAAAACTTGTCAAGTAATTGGACGTAACATGGAGCAAAAATTGTGATCTTTAATTTAAAGTTTGACAGACAAGTTATAGCGCTGTAGGTAAGACTCGTTTCGTTAACAGGCCAGCTAATTTAGGGACAGATAAGTCAAAACATCAGTCTGTTTGTTAACGGCAGGATGTTTTAATCATAAGAAGTAGACCAGCTATTACCAGCACTTAAGTGTTCAAGGTGAATACGTCGCCCTAAATAAGAACAGCATGACCTGCTAAAAAAACAACATAACATATAAAACGTGTAGGTCAATGTCTAAAATTGAGTGGATAGATAAAACTAAGCTCGATAGATGTATGAGTAAGAGTAACTCTGATGTACTCATAACCTCTAGTGAAGTTAGATAAGTAATACCTAAGTGCAAAAGTCCGAGTTTTACCGATAACAGATAGCATGCAAGTAGGTAGATCATTTTAGTGCTTACCTAGGGAGTAGTACACCTGTTAGACATCGTGTTAAACGAGGTTATGTAATGAATGCATAAATATCTAAGCTACCTCATACATATTAACCACAACCATCACAAATATTCTCCTCAGTATATGTCCTGGGTGAGGGTTGAGTTTAGGTGAGGGTTGAATTCACGATTTTAGGCACCATCGGCTGTACTTCTACCTGTTGCACCAACAATCGTGATGTAGATTACAATAGAAAAAAAATGCATTTATGTACAATTGACGGGTACTGGCCCAATCCCCAAGCTTGCCGAATGCGGGTTGGTGATCACAAATAAATAAAATAAATATAAATATGCGCCAGACAACACACCTCTTGTAATGATCTCTAAGTAGGGATTAATATCCCTGTGTTACGAGGTATCACACAAGGAAATAAGCCAGGGGCGTCTCTTAGCACACCCAGACCCGAGTCAATTCAGAAAAGATCGTTTCCTGAATTGACCCGACCGGGAATCGACCCCGGGACACTACGGAAATCGAGGCGAGAAACCGTGCTACAGCGCACTACGCCAACCGTGTCTTCAAACATTTCAGAACATGTTCCGAAAAATCCGAAAACATACTTTGCCCGACCTGGGAATTTCATCCCGGAGGTCACCTCCGGGATTCGGGCCGAGGTCTGAAACCACTCAGGCACGGAGGCGTTACCCAACAATTTGTAGCGATGACTAAACTTGATTAAATAAATTAAATAAATAAATATCCCTGGACATTATTCCACACAGCGCCATCTAGCCCCAAAGTAAGCTAATTAAAGCTTGTGTTATGGGATACTAGACAACGGATAAACATACTTAAATACATTTTCTTTTGTAAATACATACTTATTATACATAGGAGACACCCAGACCAGTACAAACAGACATGTTCATGCACACAAATGTTTGTACTGTGCGGGGATCGAACCCGCGACCTCTGGTGTAGTAGCCAACTTCTTAACCATTACACCAAGTCGGTCGTCAAATTTGTTTTTTTTGCAATTGATTGCATTGATGGAGGTCTTTGCCCAGCAGTGTGACAGTATATAAGCTAATTACTTGTATCATTTATGTACTGCCAAAAAATAAGGAAACAAAAATAAAGCAATGTAAAGAATTCATTAAAAAGAACAGGCTGTTCAAAAAGTTATCTCATCTTAAATGAAACGTCTCTGTAAATGATCGATTTGATGGTTGTTAATCTGTTGAATAAAATTACCTTAAATTAGTTAGTACTAACACAAAAGTATACTGTACAATTTGTTGAGCAACATAATTCTTTTGTTCTCAGATTGGCCACGACTGGGGCTACTTCACAATGGTGACAGATCTTCCTAAATACTTGACAGATGTACTGAAGTTCAACATCAAGTCTACTGGTATACTATCAGCTTTACCGTACGTGGCCATGTGGATTGCATCATTCTTCTTTGGATTGTTATGTGACTTCTGTGTCAAGAGGGGATACCACAGTATCACGAACGCGAGGAAAATTTATACCACTATTGGTTAGTAAAACATTAACCTTGGTACTGAGAGTATTCATAACATAACATACCATCACTGTTGCTTCCTGGTGAATGGAACACTCAGACGCCCACTTTTCACCAGTGGTGTCAGAACCCAACGTGGTAGGTGGTGAGCCTTCCACCAGGTTGATATGTTTTTTTAACGATGTTTTCCATCACCGGAGAGTTAGTCGGAAATTTAACAATGACCACAAATATTGATTTAGGCCAGATTTGTACTCGGGACTAGACAATCAACGATCCGAGTTGGGGTGCTTAACCCGAAAGCGAGCGTTGTTGCCTAGCAACACCGCTCTCGCGAAATTTTTTGTAAAAATAAATATCTGGGATATCTGACACCAAGAGAACCATCTCTCTAAACTAGGCAAAGCTTGTATTATGGTTGTCAGACATTGATAAACATATAATAATATTACTAAACACAAACATAAATAATATAGATGATGTCACAAAGACACACAACAAATACAAATGTATGTCCTGGGTTGAGAACAATCCTACAAATAGGACCTTTCGTGCGTGGAAACTGTAAAACAATACTTAAAGTGTTTGCTAGATTCTTCTTCTCCCTAATAAATCATATTTTTTATAGGCCCAAGAATCAACAGCCATTTTGCGCTTGGTATAAAAGTCTCATTAATCTCAATCTCTAACAGGAATTTTTCTTACTGCTCGTATTAACATTTTTGTTATCTCCAGCTGCCACCGGTCCCGGAATATGCATAATTCTGGCCTCCTACTCCGGCTGCGACACCACTCTTGCCGTCTTCTGGTTCGTCTTCGCTATGACCCTCATGGGATCGTACTACAGTGGTATGAAGATCAACCCACTGGACATCACGCCTAACTACGCTGGTACCACCACTGCGATGGTCAATGGTATCGCTGCGATTTCGGGAATTGTATCGCCGTACCTGATTGGGCTATTGACGCCAGATGTGAGTTGATAATTTGATATTGAAATATTACGAACATTTTCAATTTACATAGTGATTGCGCTAGCCTTCGCCTCCGTGGCCGAGTGGTTCCAGAGCCCGAAACCCGGGGTCCCGGGTTCAATTCCTAGGTCGGGCAAAGTGTGTTTTTGGATTTTTCAGAACATAGCCCGGGTTTGTGATCACCAACCCGCTATTGGAAAGCATGGGGATTTAAGCCAATACCCATCAAATGTAGCGATAACTTGATTTCAATGATGGAGGCCTTTGCCCAGCAGTGGGACAGTAAGTATATAGGCAAATTACTACTGCTACTCACTTAGTCGCTAGCGTCTGTGGTTCTGAATTAGCATGGTTCGTTACAGCGCCTCTAATAAATAGAATTGAAACTAAGAATTAGTTAAACATTGCTGATGTAAACTCTTGGTGGAGGCACTGAACTAAACATTCATTTTTTATATTTGGTTAGGAAAATTTTACTAAACAAATTCTACAAAATAAGTTTGTTGATTTTCAATCAACCAGAAAATGTCAGCAGTAGCACCTATCGGCAAATCTGATGGTGCGATTGATAAAAATAAGGCTCTGCGAGCCTTGTACTGTTTAAGGGACTCTGAATTGAGCAAAATTCATGTTTTACTCGGTAGATTAGGTACGCGTTATTTGGAAACCCCATCAAAATCAAGAATGATATGTGAAAACAGGGATGAATTGTAAATTATTATTTATTGTTATTTTGTAGAATGGGTTTAATAATCTTTTCGTTTTGAACCATTAAGTGAAGCAGAAAATAATACATGAATAACTGCAATTAACAGATTCCCCACAATCTAACTATTGCAATTGGTACAAATGATGGTCTGTAAATTTGTATATTCTTAACATGTTCTATAATACACTTCTGTAATAGTATAAAGTTTAACTCCATCTAAAATCACGAATAGTTAGCCTAAATATTCTGACCTGAACATTTGTTCCACAGTCAACCCTGAAACAATGGCGAATCGCATTCTGGGTGTGTCTCGGAGTGCTAGTATTCACAAACGTGGTCTACATTATTTTCGCCAAGGGCGAGCAGCAGTGGTGGGATGACGTCAAGAAACATGGCTACCCTGATGCCTGGGAGCATGGACCTCTGCCGAAAAGAGAAGCCGACGCCGAAGACAAAACGAACACCACAGAGGAAAAGCCAGAGAAGAACTGAATAGTCACTAATATATGCTACTAGTAATGATAAGATAACTTAACTTATTGTATTTTTAAGACTGTAAATAAATAGATTAATTATTGTATTTGTAAAATTATTTATTTTAATTTTACAATATGATTGCAATTAGTAAGAAAGAAACAGACGTGGTAGACTATAGCTATTGACGGGGTAAATATAAACTGAATGATAAAAAAATATTTATATATTTTAATATCATTCAGTTCATGTTTACCACGTCTATAGTAAAATGACGCTACCACTGTCCAACAATTGTTTCTGTATTTAGGAGACCCGGCAAGAAAAGCAGTGACAGACATTTTATATACATTTTTAATCTCGAGAAATCATTTTAATACTATGAGAAAAACAATGCCTATCCCTACATTTCGAGTGCCAAACTTTTTTTACTGATAATTCTACTGATTCCAATAGCTAACAGAGCTCTATTGACAGTTAACATTATTAAATTAATATCTATAGGATATTTGAGCTCATCCATGAATCAAAGATATACGATAATCATTATCGGTGTCAAAACTGACATGGATGCACGTCGTAAATATTTTAAAAAATGAATCTGGATGATAATATGAATAACGTATCGTACGCTAAAACTCGCGCAGGTCGCACGCACACGAGTGTGTATAAAAAATAGAGTTTAAGAGGCTAAAGCGTGGACGCGTGAGATATACGAGTCCTACTCATACAATTTTTTGATACAAACACGCGTTTCGTGCGCCCTAAAAGTAAAGTAAAATTATTATAATGAAAATTTTAATATGCACTTAGGACTATTTACAGTAAAAAACCCGAATAATGAGAATAAAATTATTCAAAACGTCACCACCACAGGAACGACAACGGCACACAGTACAAACATAAATTCGTCACATGATTTGTCCTGGCTCCACCAAGAGGCTACCATCAACTCACGACCAGTGGTCATCATCAGTGATCACTATCAAACAAACCAACGAGTTAGCGAATCAGTTTGTTTAAGATGGGTACATTTAAATGTAGGCAACCTGGGGCCCGATTCTGCTATTTAAATGCCAATGGAATCTTATTTGAATATCGTGATTTTGACAGTTTTAGTATGGTCGAAACGTCAAAATTCCATTTGCATTTAAATAGCAGTATCGGACTCCTGAACGTATACCATGAGTTTCCGTCAAGTAAGCTACGATAAATTGATTTTGGCAATTTGTATCCCATTTTCAGTTCTATTTCTATTTACTAGTACTGCACCGAAATCCTATAAAAAACCATTAACACTAACGCTAGCGACTGTCGTTACTGAAAACTCATGGTACAGGTACTGTAACTATAACAGGAAAAGTAAGAACCCCTCATACCACTATCCCACAGATGACATAGCTGCTTGGATAACCAAACTTAGCAAAGGGCATTGGACAGGTCACTTTGCTCGCAGAACTGATGACCACATTTGCCCTGTATTATCGCGGATGATGTGCTGTGTTTTTTTCATATCTGACTAGACAGTCATTTCTTCGCAGTCGCACCTGGTGATAAGAGACGAAGTGATCTATGATAGAACATGTTTGCCTAATACCCAGTCTCATGTATCCAGATTTTATAGGTTTAAAAAAAATTGGTGTAAAATTCAATAAAAGTAGATTTTTAAAATTCGACAAGTCAGTCATAATATGTCTGCTCGCGTTTGGTTTTACAAGCGAGAAAAGTAGCGTGCGTGTAAGCGCGTATACCTAAGCGACCGTATACGCGCGAAAAAAAACACTTGTCTGAAACTGCTCTTAACGCCTGCGCTGACACATGCCTAGCGCACTGTACCATGAGTTTACGCCGATTACAGTCTCTAAAGTCTGTTGTCAAGAGAATGTATAGGTTTTGGGATAGAGCGCCTATAGTGAAGGCATAGTAAAAGGAGAGAGAAGTAAGCCAAGTCGGGCCCCGAGGCCCACTTGTTGGGAAACACGATTGAGGTTCTCGAGCATATTACCGAGCTCCTCCAGCGATTCTGCCATGACCACTATATCGTAGGCAAGTCCAAGGTGAGTGATATACTGGCCATTAATATTGATGCAGAGTACTTGCCATTCCAGGAGTTTGAAAGTTTAGCTCATCTTCAATTAGTCCTTCTAATGTTGTCCAATCACAATCATTAAACGTACATTTTTAACGCAGTGGTGATCGTAAAATTATCAAGATAACGTGGTTCTAACATATTAAGAAAAATAAGACAGTAGAATTAAATTTAAAGATTTTTATTTCTATGACATGTATCGAAAAGAACAACAAAATAAAAATTATTCCAAATGAAACTATCGTATATGGTATTTTCAATAGGGTCCAATGACCCTATTGAAAATACCATAAAAAACCCGGTAAACCGGTAACCCGGTAAGTACCGGTATTATACGCAGGTGCTCGAATCAATATTCGAGCACCTGCGTATAATAATGAATGTGCCAGATTCGATTTTGTGAATGAAAATAATACCAGCGAATGATATCGAAACAGTCACCTTCGATGCCTCAACAAAAAATGTTATCGATGTAAAAACACGAATCAGGGACATTCGATAGGATACTCCGAGTGAGTGATTATTTACTCCTATAAGGCATTCATTTCCAATGTAAGTCCATTAAATTACCTATTGTACGTGGGCGGATAATGAAATAACAAGGCACCTTTTTTTTTGTTCTGCGGGTGTGAAAATGCTTTACGCACTATCCCACTGCTTGGGTGGGGCAGTGGGGGAGTATGGGGCTCTCCGCCAGTAAGACCAGCGGCATACCCACTAAAAAACACCCGGGTATACCCTCACCGCTATGGAATAGGGCAACATGGCGCCTTACGGATTACCACGTCGCCCCAGCGGTCGGCCCAGCCTACGCGCCGGGCCTCCTCATGCTACGGGGGCGTCCCGGTATACTGGACACCCCCAGACGGGAGCACCATGGAATAGGGTGTAAGCCCCCCGGCTTACACCCCGGTGCTATTTTTAGGGAGCAGGAGGAGGACGAACGAACCGCCGTCTTCTTGCCCCCGGCCGTCTGCGTCGGAGAGGGGCCGCCAGAGGATCATTCTCCCGGGCCTTCTTCGCGGTCTCCTTCCGCGTCATCACCTCCTCACAGAAGGAGACCATTGCCATCCATGCCTGCTCGCTCCTGAGCATGGCCTGTATTAAGGCCGGGAGCGAGAGGTCCCTACCGACGGTATCCATCAGAGTGCGGCGTTGATCCGCCCACGCAACGCACATCTCAAGCGTGTGCTGGGCGGTATCCTCGTCGGCGCCGCACTCGTGACACCATGGCGTTGGATCACGCTGGGCGACTTTGTGCAGGTACCTCCCAAAGCATCCGTGCCCCGAGAGGACCTGCACCAGTCGGTACGTAAGGGGCCGCCTTTCCCTACGCACCCACTGTTGGAGGACTGGCCTTATGGCGTCTATGGTCTGCCGGCCATAAACCGCATCAGCCAGGTCCTCCGCCCACCGCCAAAGTAGCGCATTCAGCGCTCGACGCCTGACGCCCTCTATTTGATCTTGATAGAGGCGCGCGTCCCTTGCTCTCGCTGCTGTACGGTACTGGTAGACAGCAGCGAGAACTTCCGCCTTTAGTTCCCATGGGGGCATACCCGCTAGGACGCAGGCAGCCCCCGCGGATATTGTGCGGTACCCTCTGATGGCTCTCACTGCCATGACCCTTTGCGGAGCCCGCAATAGGGTTCTATTATGAGCAGTGAGAGCCTCTGCCCAGACATACTTTTTATAATGCCGGCGTAGAGACGCCGACACGTTTGGTCTGGGCCGCGCTCATTAGGGAGCAGGCGGCCTAAAGCGCCTGCAGCGCGGATTAGGCGGGGGGCGAGGCGGGAAAAATGTCCCTCAAACCGCCACCGCCCATCCAAAGTGAGGCCCAGATATTTCATCTGGGCCTCCACCCTCACAACTGCCCCATTGAGGCGTATCGAAGCGCCGGGGGGTGGTCCCTGCCGAGGTCCGTGAAAGAGTAGAGCCTCGGTCTTATTGGTGGCCACCTTCAATCCCAGCGCCTCGATGCGGCTGATGACGAGGCTGGCGCCGACTTCCGCCAGCCTCTGCACCTCTGGGAAGTCCTTTCCTCGGGCCACGACAAGGGTGTCATCCGCGTAGCATATTACACGCATCCTCGTAAGGAGCGTGCCGCGAAGCACCCAGTCAAAACCTAGGTTCCACAGCAAGGGTCCTAAAACGGACCCCTGGGGAACCCCGCACCTCATTGGGTGACGAATGAGGATTCCGTCGTTACCCTCGTACAGAACGCACTTAAAACAGCGCATGGGTAGCGGCTCTAGAGCCCGGACTTGGACGGAACTCCAACCCACCAAGAGCCGGCTTCCGTCCAGCAAGATCCGCGCTGCCGCGATTGGGCATTTCAGCGTGACCGACCCGGTCCCGTAAGGCCCAACGCGGATATCTCCTGCCTTGATTTGGGCAGGGTCACACCCGCCCTTTGCCGCTATTGCAGCCACCACTTCTTCGCGCGTGGCTGAGTCGTCAAGGCCCGAAATGCGCAGGTCCGCGCACTTAGTGGGCCTCGTAACGATCGCCATTCCCTCTAGTGCCTCTGCTAATTTAGCTGCCTGGCGGCTAGGCGGCTGCAGCATCGGCACTCTTTACGCCCGGCAGTTGGAGCATTCTCGCTCCAGTCGCGGTCTGCCGGGTCGTCACTCCCTCTATCCCTAGTTCAGGGAGGGAGATGGCCTCCTTCGCTTGTAGAAGGGCTTGTAAGATACCCCTCTCTCAATTGCCTCGGGTCGCAGGATAAAAGCCCCTGAGCTTGGGCTTCAACGCCTGAGGCGCGGCTGGCTGCGTGCCTTTCGGTGCAGCAACGGGATGCGCCTTTTTTGGGGCAGCAATGGGCTGTGTCCATTTCGGGGTAGCAGCGGGTTGCGCCAGTTTCGTCCGTTAGGTGGTTGGGGTTAGGGTGGATTTCTTCCCCTTCCCCTTCCCTTTTTTCGACACAGTTAACCATGCCTCCTCGACAGCACTGCCGACGACGTTCTGTCTCGGATGAGCCGAGGCAGAAGTGCCGGCAACAGGTGGAGCCGCCGTTGTAGCATGCGAGGTTCCCGGTGATTTTAGGCCCTTCCTTCTATTTTTCGCCGCAGCGGTAGCTGGGGCAGTTTCGGCTAGGGACGGCATTTGCACTGGAGCGGCAGCCGCTGCCCTCTTTCTGTCCGCCGCCAAAGGCGGGCGGGTGTCTGGTATCAGCGCCCCAGCGATACGAACGCTGACCATCTCGCCCAGTGTCACCAGGAGGTCCTTCTTGAAGGCCTCCGGGTCGAATGGCGGTGAAACTAGCTGTGCCACCGCCTGTTCGTTCTCCATCCGGGTGGAATAGTCCCTCCGGAGGGCCTTCACCTCAACCTTTAGGCCATCGACTTCGCGCCGAAGGTTATTCTTTTCAACGCGAAGTCGACGGCACTCCTCCGAAGTGGAGCGGTCTAGCGCCACATTACAAATTTTGCCGAGAAGTCGGGCGTTCTCCTTAAATTCCCTTATAGAATTTCCTTTAAGGTTACCCGATTTCACGGCCATCTCACAGATGCGAGTAGCGCCTTTCTCGGCAGCTGCTCGCAAGTCCTCGAGGTCGAGATCCTCCGGATCTCGCTCGGTGAGGTCGACGGTATTGGTTGCCTCCTCCTCCACCACTGGCAGGTCCTTCCGGTATAACGGGGGGGACAGCTTCTTATTAAAAGCCTCCTCTGCTGCCTCCTCCACACGCTGGCGGAGGGTTTCCTTCGCCCGGGCCAGGCCTGAGGCGTGCCTCGGGTTCTTCACCTTGCCCCTCTTAGAGGAGGCCACCCTAGTTGGCACGGTTTGTCTCTCTTGCTGGGCGTCGTCCATTTCTAGCTCCTCACCGTAGTCAAAAACAGCCGTCGCCGCACGTCGCTTCGGCAGGACACCCTTCGCTTCGGTGAAAACCTCCTCCGGCGCAAGGTCGTCCTCGTGCAGAAACGAGCCTCTTCTTATTGACATGTTGTCCATACGAAGAGTCAAAATCCAAATAAAAACGCCAAGTCAAGTGCGCGCAATCAAATCAAGTCAGGTAAAATGCTAAAGTCCAATGTATGTAGTCAACGGAATCCAGGAGAAAAGCCGAAAGTCATTGATGAATACCACAGTGAAAAGTCTTTCGAGCGCTAATAGACCCCGCTCAACCTGAAACCGGAGACACCTCGACGGCCAGGGAGCTGGAGCAACTAATAGGGAAGAAAGATCCGCAAGAAATGCCCCGAGTATTTGGGTTTGGTCACCGGCCTAGGCTTTGTTACAGTTACTAGGACCGGGAGTGCCAGGGAGACGAACGAGGACGTACCAAATACTCAATCACAAAAAACACATGGGGCCTCCCCCAAATAACAAGGCACTGGGCGCGGCGTACAGCAACGGAAGCGGTAGTTTCGACCTTCTTACACCCTTCTTGTCGACTTCACGATTGGCGCAGTGCGCTGTAGCACGGTTTCTCGCCCCGATTTCCGTAGTGTCCCGGGTTCGATTTCCGGTCGAGTCAATTCAGGAAAACGATCTTTTCTGAATTGACTCTGGTCTGGGTGTGCTGGGAGACGCCCCTGGCTTATTTCCTTGTGTGGCACCTCGTAACACAGGGATATTAATCCCTACTTCGAGACCATTACAAGAGGTGTGTTGTCTGGAGCATATTTATTATATTTATTTATTTCTTCTTGCCTCCGCGTATGTCCTCGAAATTCAACATTCGATCATAAACGCAAAATCGTTTGTTTAAGTATCGATATTGTACGAGTGAAAAATATGCCTTAACAGGCGTTTTATTGATTTTTCTCTTTTTAGTGTGAAAATATACTGAAAATAGAATACGTTAGGGCAGTAAAAAAAATCCTAAATTTTCAATTTCTATACTGTACTTAGGGACCGTCGAAATCATACTGTCATGCGGTGATAAAATCGGACAGATTGTGAACCCTATTGGTTACTGCATTTTCATTCACGGTTTGACGGTTTGTCATGGGTAGATTATAAACTACCGAAAGTTTCTACGTGGTATTTTAAGCATGATGGTACAGTTCACAATTTTTCGTCATTTTACAATTACGCTAGATAGATTTTCAACTAACGGTGTCCACAATAATACGGTGACATCTACAACCAAGGAGATTTTATAACAACTTATAGGTACACAGGCGTTCACATCAACCTTTACATATAGACCCACTGATATAAGACCCATTTTGCAATGGTTTTGTGGAGGTTAATGTGAACGCCTCTGTACAAAATACAAAAAGACTTTTACGTTTACGTACTTACGTTCTATTAAAGGAAGGGATAAAGGCTGATTCTACACCAGGGATGTGCTATGCAGCTATGGTGCGAGGATGTGCAAGTTTAGCTACGATACTATCAAATCGTTTCAGCTAATGCTATGCTATGTAACGGAGCGAGTAAGATGTGCTACGAAGATGCACCACCGCAAGGTAGCTGTGCGAGGAAGATGAGCAGCTGGTGGAAAAAGAGCTTTAACATGCAGAATGTGAAGAGCTTTAAATGGTCAACAAAAATGACATTTGATGTCCAGTATCAGAAATACACTGTGACATAATCATGACATTGCATTTTTGTTAAACTCCTGTCACGCGGAATCAGATCTTATCGATTGCAGGATAGATAAACTTAAACTCCTCGAGTTATTCATCAATATTATGACACGCAGACGCACGAACATACACGACTACATAAGACCTGAATTTATCAGTAGGGGACATCTGTTTTGTTGGATGATGTAGCAGATATTGCGATAGATTTTTTTAAATGGTATGTTTTGTGGTAAATTATTTCGTTAGGAATTATAACTAACAAATTCGACAAATTGTTTGATCTGGACTTAGTTAATAAGGTTGCTAAAGTAACAAAGTAAAAAAATATGGAATACACCAGCAGGGTTCCGAAAGGGAATGGGATCAACAGAACATTTTTGTTTATTTTACGTTGCACAGCCTAAAAGTTTTTGGCTAACAGCCAAAAGTCTAGTGCATATTCTTGGATCATAAAAAAGCCTATGATTGAGATTTAGGGAAACGCGCTAATTTCTAAGCTATCCCTTCATAGTAGAGTTGAGAGTTTTCACTCATCAGCTCCCTTTATCTCTGCACTTGCACACACACTAACGCAATTCACACTAAACAGTCAGCTCGTATTTATATCTATATATTTAAGAGAAAGTCGTGTAGGGTACACCACTTATAACTCAAGAACGGGTGGACCGATTTTGAAGATTTTGAGTATTTGGATTTGTCTACATCGGGAATAGGATATAAGTATTATAAAACATTGGGGAATTGACGAAAAAATAAACAAAAGCAAAAACATTTTCCATACTAAATGTTCACAGCTGTCAAGCATTTGCCAATAACTTTTGACAAAACGATGTTTGTCGGGGCCGCTAATATTTTATATTTATAGCACCCATTTACGTTACACATATACACTAAATTATTAAACACACTTGTATAATTAAATATTTTTATTACATGTTAAATTTACTTTTTTGTCAGAAGGGCCCACTGAAAATCAACCTTTGAGCCTATCGGGCCTGGGCATTCGTTGAGTGAGGTCCTCTTTATTTATGGACATGGGACGCCGCTGTCTGGTGGGATTGATTTTTTTATTTTATTTTCTATGGTAAATTTTATAGTATGTGTATATGTAGTATATAGTTATGTTTTGTTCAAAGAATGGACGAGAGGCGATGATAACTATAGGATGAGTGTTGATGCAACTGTTATGATAAGAGATTTTAATGCACCTTGGCCGAGTTCAAGACGACCTTACAAAAATGTTCAAAACTAAACATAAACGAGGATAATTCTAAAAAATATTAAAGAGTGTGGAAGAAGAGCAGAATGTGGCCAGAATTGTAACAACTGAAAATTTACAGTCTCTGTTTAAGACGTGTAGGCGGGAAGGCGTAATGGTAGGTAAGTATTGATGTTAGTGTATGTTTAAATAAGTACCTTTGTGTAGTAGATATAAGTACCAAATTATAATTATTCATCAAACTTTCAGTTCATGATGATAAAAGTAAAGTTGAGATTTATTCTAAAACGGCATCTCTTAATGCAACAATGTAAACAATTTTGAAAAATGATGCGGCAGCAGACTAATATATTAGGTTATCTTGTAGCGAGTTTGTTTTATAATGTTTATTAATATAGCTGTACTCCACCGGAATATATCAGTAGTTTCAAATCAGGTACCACAATGTACGCAAATTACGATATATTATGTAAAGACTTATTGTTATTCTTCATAATCTAATTTGACGTTGGTAAAGTTTATCTAAACACGTCTTCAGAACAATCTTTATCAGATCACCTGCGGTACTAAAACTTATCTTCGATATCAAAATCTTATTTATTGATATTTACATGGTCGTCGAAGTTAAGACAAGTTTTAGTTCTAAAGTGTTGTGGTGACGGTTGGCTTATAAACATTATCTGTAGTAAATATTCATGTACCTATGAATGAAAACATTTTAGTGAATTGTATTTATTTTAATATTTAATTCACGAAGCAATGGTTCTAACAGGATGGAAGCGCGTTATGAACAAGGGTGAGCAACTAACGTGTTTGGAACGTGATGAATTCGCCGGGTTCCAACCCTTCGACAGGGATCTTTCTTGACTCGCGTTCGGCATTTGTAGCCCATGATCGCTGTCATTTACCCCCTATGACAGTCGCTAGCGTCTGTCAAATTCTTTTATGTGATTTCGGTACAGCGCCTCTAGTGGATATTATTATAACTAAAAATGGCACACAAGTTGCTGCAGTTCACTATCGTAGTTTACTAGGGGTTAGCTCATGGTACTGTTTTGTTTATTATGACAGCAATAGTCTTAAAGTTGAAAGTTCAGTACGTCTACCACGAGTTGCCACTTTAAATTTACGTTATTCGCGTAAAACAATGTATTTGACATTGTCATGACATGTCATGACAAATCCCAATACAAATTTTTACTCGAACGATAACGTAAATTTAAAGTGGCAACTCGTGGTAGACGTAGATACTGAGCTTATCTTAAAAAATTTTTTTATCTCACGAAACTCAGTTTTTTCATAAACTAGAGTTTTTAAGGATTTTAATCGTAAGGGTGTTTTCAACAAGGTTTCATCACGCACTAAGGATTTCCGCTCCCCCCACCTCACCGCCCGCGCTCGCGCTCCACGTGCGGGGCGCGGTACGGGCAATCCCGCACCTTGTCAAAAACCCCCTAAGTTGGAAAAAAATAGGTTCACGCGGGCAAAGCCGAGGGCGGATAGCTATTATATAATCTGGTCGATTCATGAGAACTTTTATTTAATTATTGATTATTCTACTAGCTTTTCATGTGGTTAACTTGTATTAGGACGGTTAAAAAACAAGCTTTTCTGATTTTATTATTATTTATTTTTAACGACTGTTTAATTTTGTTTCATAGTTGGAAGACACCTTTGTAAAAACCCCGGGGCATCTCATGCTGATAACCCTTAAAAACATGAACGGCAGTGGACTTAATCCTAATCTATGAAAACTGTGAAAATTACAGAACTAAATAGATAAAATAAGTGAAATAAGAATGCAAAAATACGGCTAGCAAAAGGCAAACAATAATATAAGGAAAGTGACGGAATTAGAAAAGTCGGTAAGACAAAAATAAGAATAAATCTTAAAAAATATTTACAAAATAGAACATTTAAAAAGACTGCTTTATATGAGTTCGTAACAACCCTCAAATCCGAGTTGGCATTTTATGAAAGCTTTTAATCTGTTATGAACGTTCAAAATATTCTGATTTCAAACCTTTCTCTTTTTAAACCATGAAGTTCAATACAGTGTAAAGCGCACTCAGCTCATAATGATGATAGCACATACTCGCAGCTGCCTTTTTTTGCAACAACTACAGTTAATTTATATTTAGCGTGAATGAAATTTCATTCAGAATAGAGGTAAGCGATCTCAGACAAAAGACATAATATTAACTAGTGAATGTAAAATAAATAAATATAAATATGCGCCAGACAACACGCCTCTTGTAATAGTCTTGAAGTAGGGATTAATATCCCTGTGTTACGAGTTACCACACAAGGAAAGAAGCCAGGGGCGTCTCCCAGCACACCCAGAACCGAGTCAATTCAGAAAAGATCGTTTCCTGTATTGACCCGATCGGGAATCGAACCCGGGACACTACGGAAATCGAGGCGAGAAACCGTGCTGCAGCGCACTACGCCAATCGTGTCGACGAATGTGAACATTAACAATGTTTTAAAATGCATTGAGATATTCTAAAAATTAACTTAACGTGTGACGCTTTTCGTAAAGACTTCAGCTAAAATAGAACCAAGCCATTTACATATTCATTTCAATTACGATGCGCGACCTGATCCAACCCGGAGATGGCAGCTGCCAAGATCCAGACCTTCACGCTGCACAGCAACATACAGTCTATTATTTTTCTACTATAGGAAATTAGGCTAGTTACTATGATGCATGACCTAATGAAAATAGTTACACATCAGTTAAAAGTATAATACAATTTTCGCTTTAGAGTTTAGAAATGAATACCAGTATAATACACTCATAAATTGCTCACATGATTTGATTTCAATCATGGAGGTGCTTCATACAAGAGGCTGTGACAGGTACACACCACGGGTCTAGCTTGACCACTTGCCGAGCCGGTGTAAACTGGTTTCTTTCCGAACGCAACGAGGCCGCTAGTGGCGCCAGTGCTTACGCGCGCCTGTGAACGAGCAGTTTCAAACTACTTAGTTTTTTTGCTCATACACGTTCGCTCTGGCCAGGCCTGTGACCCTGTGTCACTTTAAAGGTACGCTCGGCCGCGTGGCCCCTCTCTGAATTATCTGACAGTAGGTTGCCGTTAGGCTCGCACACTCGCTGCCGAGCGCGTTATTTAATGTTTGGTTTCAACTGTAACTTGTAATTAAAAGCAATTATGAGAATACTAATGACTACTACTAATACTAAACGATGTTATATTAATTACAGTAATACTTTTTTAAAAGTTATTAAATGAATCAGCGAGTTGTGACCCTGCACTCTGACAGCTAAATCTGTTACGTTCAGCGGCGCACAGTGGAATAAAACCTTCTGTACGGAGTACTATTACCTATTCTGTGCTTTGACATACGCGCTTACACGGGTTTATTGCGGCGTGTTCGCTCGAACCGGTAGTGATCAGTCGGTATCTATATGAATTATACTAGCTTTTAAGCGTGTCAACGCTTGTACGACTTACGCGTGTGGCAAAAGGCGCGCCTGTATGCGCCTACATGCGCTTCCAAAAATGAGCTTCTGTGCACGTATAAAACGATAGTCTGAAAATGCTCTATTATTGTCACCTGTCAAATTTACGAATGCAGATTAGATATCGACAATTACTTACCTAAATCACAAACTTTTATTTCAATATTAGTATTGCCGTTTTTTGCATACTGCATAGAGTACCTTCTCCTGTATTGGTAATCGTTTTTCAATTTTGTTGTAGTGTTCTTCATACCTCAGCGGTATGTGCTCGGCATCATGGGCCTGTTCGCGTTAGCCAACTCGTTCACGATGCGTGTCTGCGTTTCGATGACCATCACGCAAATGGTGCTTCGCGCGGAAGCCACTGAGCACATCGTCGGTGAAACCTGCCCTGACCCCGCTGGGGTAGCAACGAACAACACTGGTGATGAACCTGTTTACGTCGATGTAAGTTCAATATACAAAAAAAATATTTCATTTAGGAACTGAAACACCTCAATAACGTGTTTTTTTTACCTTTAAGTAGCAGACGACCTAGATTAAATCTCAGATGTCTGAAACCTAAATCTCAGTTAGACAAAGCGATAACCATTTTTGGTTCCAGATACTGTCTAATATCACATAATTAGAAAAATAAGGTTATTTAAAGTCTATTAGTAAAAACGCGATTCTAAACAAGGACGAAAACATGTTGGCAAATACATGAAAAAACTTAAAATTACCAACAAGCTGGGGTAAAACTGCTAGCCGAAACAGTGGTAGTAGATATTTTGCCTTGAGTATTTATACTTGCACTTGCAACTGTTAATAACAGTAGGGCTATTCTTAAAAACTCATTTCGAACCTCACCCAGTGAATCCGCCGTGAGATTCAAATTTCGCATCTTGTAAAACTGGATAACGACGAAATATCACCTTTCTGATGAAAGTGTTCATAAAATAAACAACGTTTAATGAGATTTCTATATCGAGTTTATATAAATTGTGTGTATATAAGCAAAAGTGAGTTCGATCACCTGAGTGAGATCGGGTTTCGAATTTTACAGAATCGCACTACAGGTATCAATCAAGATAAAATTATACGAGCTACTCAATAACAAGGCTGTTGATCTACTCGTATCTGTGTAGCGCACACATTTATAATTCTAAAATTGGTGATTAATAGACAAAGATCTTTAGGATATGCCTATTTTCAGCATAATGGGATTTATGCTGGATGGCAATGACTTCTATGGGTCTTACTTGCTCCACATGCTTTTATTTTGGCATTAAATGACCAGCTACGCGATCGAATCCAAAATGAGGATATATAGGTCAATTAAAGTGATAGTGAGCAGGGCAAATAGCGCGAAGGTTTAGATAATGGCCATTGGGGCAGAATCGTTCTGGATTAGAAAGCTTTTGAAGGCAAATGCAGCGCGGGACGCTGACCCGCAACGTGAACGGAAGATAATGGTCATAGAATTTCGATGGATGTAGGTTGTCTGCAACAGGCCGCTTTGCAGGGCTGGCACGAACTTTGGCAGCTACGTAATCGTATCGTTCACGTTTTAATCGACTAAATTAAGTAGACATGTTAATTTCTCATCTCAATTTATTTAACATGTCAACACAAACTATCAATTAGTAGATACGTAAACAATACTATGATGTAACTGTCAATGGTTTGTGCTAGCCGCTCCGGTAATCTATGGGGCCAGCCTATGATCAGCTGTGGAACACTAATAATGTGTTTCCTCACTCTTATAGTCCCGGGTCCTTCAAGGTGAGGATGGCCAGCCCAGTGATTCGTTTGAATGACTGGACTTGTCAACCTCATATCTGGACCTCACGATCGCTTTCCATCAGATGGAGTGAGGTCATCTTGACGGGCAATATAAAAAAAAAACTAATAAACATGGCAGCATTAGTTTACAACAATGACAGCCTCTAGCATCCACGTTGACGTTATTATATGGAATTTAGGCACCACTCCCCTGGTGATAAAAAATGGAACTAAAAATGGCATTTAAATTTCTGAACTCTACTATACGGAGTTTCGTTTCCGTTTACTTGACGGAATCTCAACATGGTAGACGCACTGCCCATGTGGTTGACTACTGGACAACACTTTTGGCGTTTCTCGTCCAAGATTTTAATGCTTTCACTGCCAGAAAACCAGATACAAAAGAAATTGTCTTGTTTGTGTATCCTAAATGATACACATGGCGCTGAACGTATTAAATGACTCATTTGCTACTAAAAAAAGTTAGGACCTATGACCGACCACCCGTGGGTCTTTTTCTCCACATATTTCCTTTTTATCTCTTCAGTTCCGAGAGCGCTACGATTGGGACGAGGCCACCCAAGGCCTGCTCCTCAGCGCTTTCTACTACGGCTACGTACTCACCCACCTACCAGGTGGACTGCTCGCGGAGAAGTTTGGAGGCAAGTGGACCATTGGACTAGGCTTGCTGTGCACTTCAGTTGCCACTGTACTGACGCCTTGGGCAGTTAAAGTGGGCGGGGCTGTTGGTTTGTTCTTGATTCGTGTCGTCGCAGGGTTTGGAGAAGTAAGTAAAATAAAATACTTGGTTGTTTTTTTTTGTTTCGGAGTATTGAACATCTGCTTTGCTAAGTTTAGGGTCGAATGATGCAAGGGCGAAAATGCCCCAGTTGTTTATAGAATTTTATTGGCTATTTGTCAAAGTCAAAGTCAAAATATTTATTGCAAAGATGGTAAACATATCAAACCAGTACCAATAACATGAACCCTGTTAGGGCATAGCAACGTTGTTTAAGTAATTAAAATTACATCAAATTAGAATAACATAAAAATCAAATTAAATCAATATTCATACATAATTATAACATACAAAGTAAAAACAAATCAAATTAAATGTCATTTTAACAAATTTTAAAATTAGAATTGAAATAAAATACGTCATTTGTCTCATTACATACACAAACCGGCCGAAATAGCATTTTTTTTTTAAGTATTGTTATAATACATGCGATTAAAGTAAGTAGGCCATACAAATTAAACACATTTATTTATCATTACATTTTTAATAATTACTAATGTCTGTTGATCTACCAAAATAACTTTATTTCACTTCCCTAAGAACTACAGGTTAAGCTTTAGCAACGGAGCAAAAAGTTTAGGCTCTAATCACTTTGTAAGATTTAAGATGCTATACTTATTTTGTAACTCGGGGCCCCGGGTGTAGTTACCCCTTTAATATAAGACCGGGAGCTTGTATTACACCTTTGAACATCTTATTGACTTATCATGTTGATTTTTTCAGGGTCCTGTAACTCCCGCCTTCGTCCTGCTTCTTGCTAGATGGGTGCCTCCTTCAGAGAGGTCCCGATTTGGGGCAATGATATTTGGGGGAGCGCAAATTGGTAACATTTTTGGACCCTACATGTCTGGGATATTTTTAGCCAACAACGGAGACTGGGCTAACGTCTTCCACTTTTTTGGAGGATTGGGAATTATATGGTTCATAGTTTGGGTATGATCACACTTTATTCTATTTTAGATCAGAACTGAGAACACACTTGGCAGTGTGGTACAAAATTTGTATTATCAATACGACTATGCTACTTAACCTGAAGATAACTATTGTTTCAGTGTTTCCTTTGCTACAGTACACCCAATTCTCATCCATACATATCAGATGAAGAACGAGACTTTCTTAACAAGAATGTGCAAGCATCCGGTCTTCATAAAAAGCTGGATCCGGTACCATTCAAGGCTATCATCAGATCGGGTCCTCTTTGGGTTCTGGTTTTGGCAGCTGTGAGTTAGGTTTTTTAGATTTTTCATTTCATGCATATCGTTTTTGTGAAAGTTCGACGCTGTGTTTGACGGAATCCTCATGGCATTTGAGCATTTACCTGTAACATTTTTGCGTGCACTCTTCCATGGATAAGAATTTTTACTGACGAAAGCATTGCAAAGTAAAAAGTATACCGAAAGTATTTGCAGGCCTTCAAGATGAGTATGACCAGCTGAGTGATTGCTTTGCATACTGTGATTTTCAGCCTTG
This sequence comes from Udea olivalis, assembly GCA_947369235.1. NCBI lineage: Eukaryota > Metazoa > Arthropoda > Insecta > Lepidoptera > Crambidae > Udea > Udea olivalis. The sequence continues at coordinate 13,745,896 of OX376350.1, read as the reverse complement.
TGTCTGAACCTCACGACCGTTTTCCATGGACCCTAATGTCTGAAAAAAACTTAATTTAATAAGGTGGAGCGAGGTAGGTAATCTTGACGGGAACTATAGCAGTCTCGCTCTTTTAACTCGCTATTTTAAGTAAACCCTGTCATCTGGTCCGCGCTCGTGCGTTTGTGCGATAAAATGTTACACAAATACACTCGTTGGTTTTAAAAAAATAAGTTGTAACAAAAACATCGAGTGTCATTTTCACAATCAGCTCGAGTAGGTACATATGAAAAAGGACAACAATTATAAAAGTGAATGCTTCAATCTATCAGCACCTTTACACTACTACGCTTGCGTGCGTGCACACTGGCGGCCTAGTTGCGTATGGACAGAAACCAGTGTATGCCGGCTCGGCCAGTGCTTAAGCTCAGTTCACGCACACATACGTACTTGTAGCAGTGTCTCTGTCACAGCACAGTTGATGAATACTTTTATCTTTTACCTTTATTTACTAGTGTGGCAATGGTTCCAACAACACCACACTGTTGTACCAAATACTTTGTTTAGTGAAAATTTTGCTGTATCTGTATACAGCAAAATTTTTACTAAACAAAGTATTTGGAAATTATTGCCTTCAAAGATTATAAGGTTTATTGAGAATAATAAAATTTAAATTAACTTTCGAATGTGTTGAAAGTGCTAAACGTCCGCATCGACGATTCTGTATGATCAGGGCGAACATTATGATTTGAGAATTTGCCATTTTAATCATGTAGGCACTTTATCATCATAAAACATTTTCATTAAAAATGTTCATATTTTACAGGTTGGTCACGACTGGGGTTACTTCACAATGATCACAGATTTACCCAAGTATTTCTCGGATGTCCTTAAGTTTAATATACAAGAGACTGGTCTGATGGCTGCGCTGCCTTATATGGCAATGTACGTTTTTTCGTTCATCTTCGCATACCTATGCGATTTGTGCATTAAAAAGAAATGGCATAGCATAACTATGGGAAGGAAGATTTATACAACTATTTGTAAGTATTTTAGTATTTTATCATTTACACCGGTGATTTCATCTTTTTTAAGTTTTACACCACCGTGCTCGCTAACATCTTTTAAAAGCAAAGGATATTGATATTTAAAACTGAATTTAAATTCAATAAGCGAGATTAAATTGGGACATTATATGACATTATTATCACTCGTTATAATAATTGGTATAGACAAGGTTTTACTCGCAGAGACTTCCGTTGTTTTTCCTTTTTCCGCTTCCCCGATCTCGAGAGTTAAAATCAAGATTAATATTCGCAAATTCCAAAATCTGCTCGCGTTTACCCAATAAAACAATGAACTGATACGCTCGTTCACGGTTAAGGTTTTTTCCCTTTTAGCGTCTTCCGTGCCTGCACTTTTTATCATTCTGGCCTCGTACTCCGGCTGCGACCGCGTACAGGCTGTCGGCCTCTTCATCGCTTCAATGGCCTTCATGGGAGGCTTCTATAGTAGCGTCAAGATTAACGCTATGGATATTGGGCCGAACTACGCGGGGACCTGTTCAGCCTTCGTGAACGGGATCGCTGCCATATCTGGTATCATCACGCCGTATTTAGTGGGATTGTTGACTCCTGATGTGAGTATTTGAAATGAAAAGAAAACATTTATTTCAGACACATACATTTATACAGGTTTATATTATGTTAGTAGTATTTTAAAACTTTAAAATAATTATTATGAGTTTATGATATTGAGATAATTTTGCCTTCAGTTCCGAATATTTATCTTCATTCAGCCATAGAGAGCATAACATCAGGTTACCACAAACTGTAAAATTCGTTATTTCCTGATGTTCGGCTGCCTCTGTCCGTTTGACGACCGACTTGGTGTAATGGTTAAGAAGTTGGCTACTACACCAGAGGTCGCGGGTTCGATCCCCGCACAGTACAAACATTTGTGTGCATGAACATGTCTGTTTGTACTGGTCTGGGTGTCTCCTATGTATAATAAGTATGTATTTACAAAAGAAAATGTATTTAAGTATGTTTATCCGTTGTCTAGTATCCCATAACACAAGCTTTAATTAGCTTACTTTGGGGCTAGATGGCGCTGTGTGGAATAATGTCCAGGGATATTTATTTGTCCAGGGATATTTATTTTTTGATAGATTGATATTCAAAAAAACTTAAACAGTACTTCAAGACTACTTTACCATAGTGAAAGCAGTATAATAGGTCTGTTTTATTTTTTATGAATAAATAAATAATAATGGGGGTCTGTATCAGGGGTAACTGTCGTTAGGAAATTAAATAAAAATATAGAGATTTTCCTACTTCATCCAAAGAGAATAAAAAATCCATGTATTGGCTAGCAAGCTGACTGACACAAGGAAGTTAAAAAATATGCAATGTAGCCGATTTCCTTATTTTTGTAGTAAATAGGCATAAACGTAAAACATTTCAATGTTATTGGTGACTGACGTTATTTGCTTCAAAGTTATTTAATTTCTCGCAAGGTTGGCTTTAAATTTGATTTGGTTCCTTTATATGACTGGGGAGTTAGTTTAGTTGGTTGTTAGGTACCTGCAACAATATGGTTAGGGTGTTCAATTTCTAATAGGGAGATAAACCTAAATAAAGAAATAACATTTTAGTAAAACCTGCAATTCAGTGTGCCTCTTTGGGTAACAAATACTCTCTGGTTTTGCCATAGCGTCACATAATTATAATTATACCAGCTTTGCGCCAGCGGCTACGGCCGCATGAACAAATTCTCCAGCTAAAATGTTGAAAAATTAAATATGCATGTTACTCTCATTCTCCTCACCGGGAAGATACCTGACCAATGGAGACTGAGCATTATCACGCCAGTCTTCAAAGGCAAGGGCTCGGTTCAGGAATACACAGCAGCAATTATCGCGGCGTAAAAGGATGTCCAACACCAAGAAGCTCCTTGAGCGCATTGTGGGCTCAATGAAAAAAAAACAACTAACTACTCCTAACTCTCGGATCCGACAGGAGTGTACAATCTCGGAGTGTCAGTACGGGTTTCGATCATGTGGGACCATGGACCCCGTATTTGCCTTCAGAACGCTCATGGAGGGATACAGACTGAAGAATACACCTCTGCATCTTCTGGATATGCATAAGGCCTTTGACTGTGTCCGTCATATGAGGATCGGTTGGGCGCTGCAGTCCAGGGCCGTTACCTAGGTCTATATGGTGATCCGAGACATGTACCATGATTTCAGTTCCATAGTTAGGACTACACCAAGCCTCCGTGTTTAGCCCCTTTCTGTTCAGCGTAATATTTAATGTTCTGTCAAACAGCATATGAGACCACTACGAGCAGCCACCCTGGATGCGCATGTATGCTGATGATATTGCGCAGGCAGATTCAGACAGGGGACGGCTAGTACAACGGGTGAAAAAGTGAAAGGGTTCACTTGCCAACGTCGGTCTGCAGCTTAATGTGGCGAAGACAGAGTGCATGGCCTGTAACACCACAAATCTATAGTCCGTCCGCATAGGCGTTGACGTGGTCGAGCGCACGGACCGTTTTAATTACCTGGGATATGTGTTGTGCGCGTCCGGGGCCATCGACAGCGACGTCAGAACCCGAATTTCCGCGGCTTAAGCCAAATGGCGTGAGGTAACTGGTGTCATTTGTGACCCTAAAATGCCGATTAAGCTGAAGGGCAGGTCTATAAAACCATCATTAGGCCTGTCCTTTTATACGGCAGTGAAACATAGCCGTTACTAGAGCGACACAAGCAGGAGCTGCGCGTCACAGAAATGAAGATGTTGCAGAGGATGTGTGGAGTCTCACGGAAAGAGCGCGTCCGGAACACCCACATCCGCAGTAGCCTTCGTGTTCGTGACATCGCAGACAAGCTGCAGGAGTGCCGCCTTCGTTGGTATGGTCATGTCTCGCGGAGATCGGCAAACTACGTGGGTAACAAATGTCTGGCCTAGCTGCCTCCGCGGGTACCGACAGAAGAGGTCGACCCAAGAAGCGGTGACTTGACGTCGTCAAGGGTGACATGCGTGCCAACAGACTCACCACTGAGGATGCACAAGACCGCGCGAAGTGGGCCAAGAAAATAAGAAAGGCGAGCCCTGGGACCCGGGATCCGTGCGGTGTAACCGGTACAGACCGCACGGATGATGATGATGATGACTCGCTGATGAAGTAGCATTATATTGGTAGAAGATTTTTTTAAATCGGTTCGGTAGGTTTGGAGTTTAATTGAAACAAACAATAATCCAACATAAAATATTACAAATCTTTCCTCTAAATTACATTACGAGTAGTTTAAATCACAAGAAAATTATGTTCAGACGTATGTAAGTTTTGCACATCACGGGTTAACCAATAAGCACTAAATGAACGGATAGTTTTCTTCCGCACTTCCTTTATTTATCTAGTCGAAAAAACGCTTTACGCATTTTACGATTTTCAAGAAAAAACCAGTGCAAAAAAGATTTTTTAAGATGATAAAGAGGTAAGTAAACGGAAGAGCTTAAAGGTTGAGCAAATCGAATCTGTTAAAGATTTACTAAATCATCCGAAAATGTGAACCGAATACACTCCCTGTCTTGTTTCTATGGTCTGGGACTCTGGGTACTTAGGCTTGAGACGCGCAGGCTGGTTAATATTTTATTATGTACCTAATAAATGAACAGTAGATACGTCTACCTACATTCGTTTGCCATCTCCCAGTAACGCCCTAAGCCGAGGTTCGTGTCCCCCTTGGGGCGCCCTTAGGCACGTAACTTAAATATTAGGGTTGAGAGCCTTCCGCTCACCTATTTGTCCGGTGAAATTGTAAAAGCCATCAGCGGCTTACAATGCATGCCACTCAGAAAAAGAAATAGTACGTCTGCCACGAGTTGCCACTTTAAATTTACATTATCGTTCGCCTAAAAAAATGTATTGGGATTTGACATTGTCATGTCATGTCATGTCAAATCACAATACAAATTTATACGCGAACGATAACGTTAATTTAAGTTGGTGGCAACTCGTGGTAGACGTACAGGTGACATATGAATTTGATCTGCAGTAGCAAATACATGGCAAAATAATATTATAACGTCAAATAGTCACATTACACTCCTTGGCCAACAATAATAACCTTAAGCAATTATGCAATATTATTTGTATCCGGTTGAGGTTCCTTAAAAAGTGCATGTTCTCAAAGTTATACCGACGAACAAAAATAGCCATTGACTTTAATTATCGACAATATTTTAATGAATTAAAGAGCTAATTGAAGTAAAAGTCATATTAAAGTTCAAAGAACTGTGTAATTTTACGTTTTACGTCGAGAACGACGGGCTACTGTACGTCTACGAGTTGCTACTTTAAATGTACATTATAGTTCGCTTAAAAAAATGTATTGGGATTTGACATTGTTATTTCATGTCATGTGTCTTTTACGCGGACGATAACGTAAATTTAAAGTGGCAACTTGTGGTAGACATACTGATGAACTTCAGCTAAACGCGGTTGACCTTTCAAGGCAGACTAAATTGCAGTATTCCGGAGAGTGGGCCCACTAGGATAACTTGCACGATCTAACTTTACCAATCAACTTGACGATAGCAATCATGGAGTGACGTTCCTGGACGAGTTCGATCGAAGAGTAACACGTCACTAAGTTTCTTTAAGTAAAATATTTTTCATATTATGGAAATGCCATCAACCATAATTTTGCTGAGGAAAGTTCCTATCGCCCGAATTTTGAAACGGTAATCAAAGATGAGCAGTCCTTACACGTATAGCTGCCCCTAATATTTCTACTGACATGTATCAGGATAGCATCAATTTAAATTATGCTCAATTTCGATTATCGTATCTGTAACCTGACTAATAATATATATAAGTAATAATATAACTAATCCCTGAAGGGTTAGTCATTTAATTCTATATATTTTATTGTACATGACATCGTAATTGAACAATTTTTAGTGAGATTTTGTTCTTGGCTGGGCCTGTGGGACTCTTTAAAGTTTCGCTATGTTCTTTCGTCTGTTACAGTCAATATTTCTTTCCTTTTTTTCGATTGCTTACGTACCTAATCATCTAATGCATATGCAATAGGTAAATGAGAATGAGGGTTGGTTTCGTCTTCTCTTTAAGACTTAAACATTTTACATTTTGATTCATTATCATTAATATCATTATTTATTTATCATGCATGTTCACTATGATCGCCTTATTATTATTTAAGGAATGATAGCAAGAAAGGTTTTAAATGATTAAAGTAAAATTTCATAGTTTTATTTTTATAACCAATCACTTGCTCTGTGCCGTCACTTATGCAAAATTCGTAAGTTAATGAAGATGTAACTAATTCCTTCACTAACAAAATTTCTAAAAATAGGAAATAAGTGTAAAATAGGAAAATTTAAGGCATATTACCTACTTATGAAGCTTCCGCATATCTAATACCTTCCTGCTCGTTTGCTCCCTATTACGAGTACATTAAAAAAAATAGGCGTTAAATGTTGAAATTGCACATTTTTTGATATGTGAATAGAATTAAAAGCATTTCTTTTTACTGTAAATGAATAATTGGACCACATTTTTTCTATACTATAACTCTTTCTAGGTTCAGGGGAGGTCAAGGTATACACGAGTAAAACTTGACTTATTTTCTGTTCTCAGCAAACAATCGGACAATGGCGCATAGCATTCTGGACCGTATTCGCAGTCATGGTAGTGACTAATATCGTGTACGTTATCTGGGGTTCGGGTGAGCAGCAGTGGTGGGACGACGTCGACAGATTGGGATACCCACCTGGTTGGAAGCATGGACCATTAAAAAAAGCTACTATTGACTCTGAAAAGAAGGTAGTTCACCCAAAACACGACCACTCGCCGATTGGTGACGACTGAAGAATAAATTGTTTTTATTTAAGTGTTGGTATTTTTTTTTCCAAAAGAGCTTTTATTTGGCGACTCCCTGATAATGCGGACCAGAAAGGATGCAGCAAGCCGTTGAGTGCGGATTGCTGAAAAGTCGACCACAACAAAATTAAAAACAAGATCTCTCTTATTTGTAAGTTATAAAAATAAATCAATTGGTGGCGCTAATTAGTGGCTAAACTCGCCTTAAATATCAGTCACTAGCCGTCTTAATAACATTGTAGGACTGTGTAATACTTTGGATTAGCCTTACTTGTATCATCGTCATTGACAGCCTTACATTGCCACCTCTGCTATATAAAACAAAGGCATCTTATAGCAACAACATAGTTTGCTTGAGATACATCTGCGCCATTCGGCATGTCACTTATTTACGCAACTAAGGCAAGTTAGAAAAAAAAAAAAGTCTTCAGTTAGAAATAATCAATAGTAGATATAGAAATAAAATTGAAAAATACATACACTTAAGTAATTCAGACTACTTGTGATTAAAATATTTTTTGTAGATAGAAACACTCTTGAGAATATTTGAAAAAGGCTTCATTTAAAACAAATTAACATACATTCACTCCAATGCTTAATTCAAGCGCTCTTATCGCTAAATACGTTCTCTTTTAGGTAGAGGAAAATACCTTTAATTTGTCTCAATATTCGTTAAGAGGAAATGCAAATATATCGCTGTTATTATCCAGAATCCAATGTAGTAGTGGTATTCAAATAATAAAGACCGATATATTTAAAAGCTAGAAATATCCATAAAAGGCATTCCTTGCAGTCGATCAAAACATTTCAGTGGCAATAATTAACATATAGGAGTATCTACGTGTTTTTCTTAAGTAAGTTCTTCTCATAGTTGCTCATAAAGCAACTCACATTTTTTGAAATGAAAAACCAAGTGACTTTAAATTATGACAAAGCATTTCAATTATCCAAACCAAATCGAAACTTTATGAGTTTAAAGATGTAACTTATTATATTGCATTGGTTTAAACCAACTCATCACGTTTATATTGAAATTGCAATAATAAAATGATGGATAAAAGAACTAACTTCCATAGTGTTATTGTTGAACTAACTTCGTACGCCTGTATCTGGTTTTTCAAGTTTTTTTGCATTGCGGAAATAATTCCTCTGCACTTCCCAAGGAACCTACATGACAAAATTCCGCTTTCTACACCCACAAGTTTTGGCTGTTCGTTGTCTGTCTCACTCAGATAGGACCGAAAGAGTTAAATATACATCTACATTATATACGTATTATTAATGTTTGAATGTAATAAAACATGCCACAAGCGTTCACTCTTAACAAACGCACGAGCAAAATGTACGTCATTCATTAGTTCGAGTGGGACAACAACGTGCAAAACTCTTGCATCTTGATCAGTGGTCTTAAGGCATTGTTAAATACTTGGTAGTTGTAATCACTTCAATTGCAAGGCTGTGAATTATAGGTAGGGGTAATCAAAGAATATGCAACGTAGAGTATAGACAAGACGTTGAGTCGTCGGCTTTCAGCTATTAGTGATAATTGGGTATGGGAACAATTTTTTTTGTTTTTTTTAATATTTTTTATAAATACCTTTCACTATTTTAAGTAACAAATTTGAATATTTTGTTAATTTTTTATTAATTTTTAAACATTGCGAACTCATGACGTCACAAATTCACTTAGTGTTCCCACTTGTGAAAAGTGAGGTCATCTTGACGGGCACTATTAAAAAAAATGAGTTTTTTCCCCGATTCGTGTTAAATAAATAATGAGGAGAAAATTACTTATTTTCAGCACTTACGGCTGAAACAGAGCTCGCCGTTCATCATGTAGCATCTCACGAGAATGTGAAAACTAGACTTCAGATACAATTTATTTCGCCAAGTTCTGAAACCATGTCCTACCTGAAAGGGTTGGGATTATAGCGAATGGATATTTTAAGTCCTACCCAACCGTCTGGGCAATGGGCGTAAATTAATGTACGTATTATTAAAAATAATTTTGTGGAAAAATATTTTTCATCTGGGGGAATTTTAAATCTGCTATCTGGAAACACCATTAATACCATGCAGAGAATCACCTAGCTAAATATCTCACGTATGATACAGATCGCGTCATTTGATTGGTTGATGGGTAGATTATCAACCAATCACGTGAAAGGACGTTTATACGACCCAATGGGTTTCAATTGTGAGATGTCAATTTGATTACGGTCAAGAGTCCAATAAGAACCTTAAAGTATTCTTTGCGTACATTGGCAATCTGGGGTCAAATGAATAACCCCAGATTGCCAACGTATTTAATCAAAAATATCCTAGATCCTTGGCCTTTGAAAATGTTAAATATTCAAATACGGTATAAAATAATAATATCTCGAAATGGTTTTCGATTTAGGACATTTTTTTTCCCATAAGTACCCAATTATGTGATTGCTGCTATTTTGTAAAAGTTTCGTTACTATAAATCAGTATTCATGGCAATTAGAGGTGTACCAGTCTCTTTTGAGATATGTTGTTGTCTTGTTGTTAAGACTATTTAGATACTCTTTTTAGTTGGCCTAAGTAGGTATACATTTTTATATAACTATTATGTTATGTTTGCCTATTTGATTCTCAAACTCAAAAATACCCTTTTTTAAATATACTACTTAACATAAGTAAGTAGAGCTTTTCTAACCAGAAATGACGCGCCACATTACTACTTTATTGTGTCCATATTTTTTTTATATCAAGCCAATACCTATCCATTTTAGCGATGAATTGATTTCAATGATGGAGGACTTTGCCCAGCAGTGGGCCGGTATATAGGCTAATTACTTTACTTTTCTTCACTTAACGTGTGCGTGAATACGGTAGAGGGGTGCGTCATTTCAGATTAGACAAGCTCTACTAATGAATCGTCTAATATGATAAACTAAAAAATATATTATCAAACTGTAATAGGATGTACATATTAAATATAAAAATATTTAATGTGATTCTACCACGAAAGTAGGAAAGTTGTTGTTTCTAGACTGAATTATAAAAAGCCTTACTTTGGAAAGGTAAGTAACCATTTGTTAATCGTTATAAGTGAAGGTTAATTTCAAGCATGCCAAAATGTAGGCGAAGGTATGCTGAAAAAAATCGAAATTACTCAACAACCATCATGAATAAAAAATACCGAAAATTTAAAAAAATATGCTTCAGTCCTTTCTCGACTAACTACGAAAAGATGCTCAAATTATTTTTTACCTACAAGCACCTCACCGATCTATGGCCCCAGATCGTAACAATGTCACGGTGCACAGACACAGCTGGCAGCGGCGCGCCAGTCGAGCGCGCGCGCAGTCACTCGCCAGCCACTCACGCGCAACTCGAACTCCTACTCGACTCGAACTGTTTAGTGACACTGAATGGTAAACAATACGGCTTTGGAAATAATTGGGTGAAAACGTAAGTTTTTTTTTGTTTTTTAGGCATACTTACTATTCTTAATCGTTTGTGGGTTGTTTTCCGATGGAATTATGGTAAGCGTGGCGATAACTCAATAAACTCTTTTTTTATTATCTTTGCCTTACATTAAACTTATAAGTCCATAACCTTGCTAGTGGCCAATTCAGTGAATTTATTTTCCTTTCATTGATTATCTAGTTTTGGTATTCGTTTTTAAATCAACATAATTATTATTAGACATAATTATGCTCTGCCAAAATAAAAAGTAGTATTCAAATATGAATGAATTGACCAAATTGTACGACAAAGTGGTTTTGAATTTGGACACAAATGGTATGGGTAAGTTTAATGTTACTGGTACTCCAGCAAAATCTATAATTGGATAGCTAGATCAAAACTTTTTATTACTTATCTAATCATTAATAATTGCCAATTAAGTAAATGTTTACATTTGACAGTCCTCGCAGCGAAGGCCGGCCGGTAGATCTACGTTATTCCATTGTGCTATAAAAAAATAATCTAAATGAATTCGTTGTCGTCACCGAATCGGTTAAATTGGTAGAGTAGTTAAAACAGCATTATCAAAACTTAATAAAAGATAATAGATACCTATTATTGGTGATACTGGTATGGGAGAAAACTGACTAGAGGCTAAGGAAAAGACCTAAAGAAAAATATTGTGGGAAAATGGTAAAAGCGATAGTGATTCTTTATTTACTATGTCACTGGCTCACGTGCTTATTTATTTAATGTTCGTCTAATACACCATCGAGTAGTAAAATCAACTACAATATATAGATAAATAATAAATAATATTTACTGTACATCAAATACCGAATCTTACAACTAAATACTAGGACAGGTTTTAATGTTGTATTTAAACCGGTAACCCTTTAACAAGACTTTAACCTATCTTAACTTGATTACATCCACATTCGGTACCTCGTCACTCAGGAAGACGATGAGGTTCTGCCAGTCTTTTACCGGCTGAAACCCCACGCTGCTGCATTCTGCCAAATCCCAATATGGGAAGCTGCGCAGAAGCACGTGGACTATGCAGGCGCTTCCGCAGGTCACGTGAACACAGTAACAATTGCATCTCACATTAGATTTCCTGTGTGAGATACCAAGAGAGTTTTTCAGAATAGTCCTACTACGTATTCCAATATTGTTGCACTTTTAGCCTAGCTGGTTAACATAAATGCGCGCCTAGCACACCAGTTTAAAGTTATGGAGAGAGCTATGCCCGGTGTTTCTCTGAAGGATGCGATCCGCAACGAAGTAATATGACAGAGAACTTTACATCCACATTCGGTACCTCGTCACTCAGGAAGACGATGAGGTTCTGCCAGTCTTTTACCGGCTGAAACCCCACGCTGCTGCATTCTGCCAAATCCCAATATGGGAAGCTGCGCAGAAGCACGTGGACTATGCAGGCGCTTCCGCAGGTCACGTGAACACAGTAACAATTGCATCGCACATTAGGTTTCCTGTGTGAGATACCAAGAGAGTTTTTCAGAATGGTCCTACTACGTATACCAATATTGTTGCACTTTTAGCCTAGCTGGTTAACATAATTGCGCGCCTAGCACACCAGTTTAAAGTTATGGAGAGAGCTATGCCCGGTGTTTCTCTGAAGGATGCGATCCGCAACGAAGTAATATGACAGAGAACTTAGGTCGTCGACGTAGCTTACAGAATTAGACAGCTGAAGTGGCAGTGTGCAGGCTACTTATGCTGTTAAACTGATAGCCGCTAGGGTGACCGCATATCGACAAGCGCAGTGTAGAACGCACTCCGGTCAGGTGGAGCGATGACTTGCGAAATAATAGAGCCTGGATGCTTCAAGCTGAGATTAGGGCGCGATAGCATGCTTTGGGGGGGGCTATGTCTAGCAGTGGACTATGAAAGGTTGATGATGATGAACTACATAACTATGTTTGGTTATTATCGGAATCCTTGTCACCGGATGCGTGGTTTGGATTATGATTAATTACGTTCTAGCTTGCGTTGACTGTACTATGCTAAGTTTGGATTAGAATAGTCAAAGGTTGTCTGGAAGTAATCGCTTTCAGCGGTTAAACCGCATAGATTACACATTTGTTTTACTTTTTACTGTTAAATCTATTGTTTTTCTTTTCTGTGCAATAAAGATCGTTTATGTTGTCTTCGTGCCCAATATCCCAGATTTTTTAATATTCAATTATGAATATTATTATATTATTGATAAATGCAGTTAGTGGTTCCTAGCCACCAGTTTATTATCACGCCTAGTATATTATTTATTTTATACCATTTTGTTTAAGGGTTAAAATAATGCCACACCATTGGCTAAACTTTAGAAAAAAAATTATTACTCGTGGTCAACTGCGTACGTATTTTTTATTCAACGTGAAATTGATTAGGAACCATGTTTAGAACATTTTCAGATTACTTTTGAGACGTAAATACTAAAAGCAAACTCTTTTGATACTTGACTGGCTAGGAAGCAGAATTATTACTTTGCTATGTATTGAAACGCATAAGGTTTATTGCCATAAACTTAAAATGCATAATGTAAATGGCCATAAGCCTTTCTAGCATAAATTCATAACGCATAACATCAAATGGCCGAAATTCGTAAAGCATAATTATAGAAAGGCATAAATTCGATAAGCAAATATCAAAAGGCATACTTTTCATTTGCCATAATATTATAAAGGCATACTACTCAAAAAGCATACATGAAATAAGCATGACTGAAAAGATCCCTAAACTTTTAAGGAAGAATTATGCGTGCATACAAGCGAGCATGCTTCCATGCACGCATAAAACTAAATAGCGAGTTTTCTGGAGCTTCACCGGCCGCTGCCGCGGCACGCTCGGCTCGCGCGTTGTTTGGTCGCAGTTCTAACCTAACCTAACCTATGAACGATTAACCCCTTTATTTTTCTTCATGTTAGAGGTTGAAATAAAATTATCATAAACAGGCTTTTTGGGGATAGAAATAGATCATTATTTCGAACTAAGATTTAAAAAATGCTGAAAAAACAATGCTTTTTACCGTTCTTATGTAAATTTTGAGTTATGCTTTGTAAGAGTATGTCAAACAAAATTATGCATTTCAAGGTATTTCAAGGTAAGGTAAAATTATGAAAAACAGTAATATGGATTTTGATGACTAAGGTTTTTATTAATATGCCTTTTAACAATTATGCGTTATTATGTGTATGCGTTATGAAAAATTTGTTAAAAGCCATTATGCATTTTGATGTGTGTGCCTTATGATGTATGGCAATTGAAATTATGGCAACAAACATTATGCGATCCACCATTTTTAATGAATGTATTAAAAATGCGGTGCTATAATAAAATGTACAATCCAATCAAACTCTACCAGCGGTCAGTTAAAAAAAAAGTAGTTTAAAAAAATTACGCCCATAACGAACTTTTCTTTGGTATTCCAATCATCTTGTTTCATTGTACAACGAGCTGTCCCGACAGACTTCGTTCAGTCAAATCTTTGACAGGTGATAGCTGGTGTCCATTATCACCTCTTGCCAGCTTTTCTTCGACTTGATTTACATATTATACTACAATTTTTGCCTGATTTTTTTGTTAAGTCAAAATGAAATATAGCCTATGTCACTCCTTAATAATTTAGCTTTCTGTTAGTAAAGGATTTTCACGAACGGATCAGTAGTTTCGGAGCCTTTTTAACAAACAAAAAGAAAACAAAAAAACAACCAAAAATTTCCTTTTTATAATATAAGTATAGATATAAATAAGCATGGAAGTTGGAACCTATTAATATCACTTTCTGTTTTCCTTAGAGCCTTCCCAAGTTTGACGAAATTTAGTTTTTTTCACTGTCTGTTGTTTTGGGAATGGGTGCAAACGGATAACCCTCTCACTTTCGGGGTAAACCAGAAGGGTGATGTAACCGCCATTAGCCCGCCCGTCTATTCGTTCAAGAACGTCTTGTGACTGCCATTTCGTAGTTGCTTTTAATTAGATCCTCAATTAAAGACATATCAACCGGATCAAAATTAGTTTACTCAGGCTGACGGATAGAAAAACAGATCGTAAATAGAACTTGTGACATTACTTATCTTAATAATGTTACGTAAATATTATATATAGGGCGCCTACTCCGGTACAAATTTACGTAGTTTCGTGAAACTTTAGAAAGGTAAAAAGACACAAAACGTAGTGTGAGTGAGTTCATGTATTTTATTCTATTATTATTAGAATACCAAAAAACCAACATCAATTATTGCGAAGGGTGAGTACGCTATTTATGACATAAAACTCGCGTTACTACCTGTTCGACAAACAGGAGTAGGCGCCTAGTAGTATTTTCATGCCAATTAAGTAGTTATAAGATGTGCTGTCACAAGACATAAATTATGTAAGTATATCTCAATAGTTTGCCATTAGCATAAGATACAAACACAATTTGAAAAAAAGTTGTAAAAGACGTTTATGTAGGTTCTCGTAATTGGTATTTAGTCTGTGCATACGTTATGTTTCTATACATTTTTATAAGGTGAACGTTTATGATAATTAAAACATCACGAGGTGGAACGCAGTGAAACGCGTGCCACGAACAAACATAAGTAATTCAATTAAATCGTTCCCACTATGATGAACCTTTTTAACACCATTTTATTTCACAAGTCAAACAACATTCCTGTGTCCTATTACGTCGTTACTGGAAAAAAACAATCAAAATGTGAAAAAGAACTTTTGTGTTGGTTCTGTGTCCAGGACCTTATCATTATTTAAGTATTAAACATATTATGACATGATTTTCAGTCTTTGATGGTCCAGCTCTGCTTGCATGGTGTTTAGAAAAAAAATAGCTAAATGTGAATAACAACCAATAAATAAAACAATATATAAATGTGCACCAGACAACACACCAGCTTCCATGGTCTCAGATTAGGGATAAAAATCCCTGTGTAACTAGGCACCAGATAGGGAGCATCTCCCAGCACACTCAGACCCGAGCCAATCTAGGAAAGATAATTTCCTGAATTGACTCGACCGGGAATCGAATCCGGGACACTACGTTAACCAAGGCGAGAAACCGTGCTTACAGCGCACCACGCCTACCGTGTCGTCAATAAATGTGATTTTTATCAATTTTACGGTTCCCAACCTAAACTGATAAGCTAAAACCCATTCTCTGAAATTAGGATTCCAAAAGTAGACTAGTGTGTCGTAGGTACCAATGTGTTTTACTATTATTGTTTTGACCTAGAAACTAAAATTCTTATATTAAAGCAAATTACATAACGTCCGTTATGAAACGATCAAGAGCTAAAACTCTTTGTCTGCGAATTACCTTTCAAAATATCGACATGGTCAGTTCCACTTAGTTTTTAAAGCTTTTTTAAATCCATTTAAAGACGGCGATTACGTGTAAACAATTCCAGAACAATTAGAGTTTATCAATAATTGAAAGAAAACAAATAAACTCCAATATTTAACTGTGATTAGTTCAATTTATTCAGAGAGGAAAAAGAGCACATTCGGAATCCTTTTCAATCTAAATTTCATTGGAGTGCGCCTATATGAGGTCGTCATCTCCTTGCCATCCTCACCTAGTTTCTTCTTGCCGCTGAAGCTACAGATGATCACCTGGAGCCCACTCTCCAACTTTGTAAGTAGGCCGAAAACCAATAAAAAGAGTCTCGTGTGTTTGTGAAGGTACTTCTTCAAAGTTTTTCTTAAACAACACGTATACGGTGGCTCTTAGCAGAATAACATCTGTTACTTAGGTAATCTTCTCTTTAGATTTTTTCTCTACTGAACCTTCTTTGTGTCTAAAAAAGTATAATTAAACTTTAACCCAGTTTGTCAGGCCGTTCTCGAGTTTTGCGGTTAGCAATACATTTGGCGATAATTTTTTATACAAGGTGTCATGGGTAACCTGTACCAGCGAAGGTCAGGGGACCCCAAATCCTATAGATTTCGAGTTATGATTTTTTTTACGAATTTTCAAAAATGTATGGGTTGTATCACTTTTTTGGTTACTGTGGCGCAAATAGTTGAAGTACATGCTTTAGTTTTTATTAATTGTTAGCTGTTTACTAGATCTACTTGATTCAGAAGTATTTACATTTATAGCACAGGATACTAGTTCAGAATAAAATATGAAATTGAAAAAGTGGTAAATACTTCTTCCCTATGTTTTGAACGCCATATAAAAAAATGCATATACTTTTTCCTCCAAATCTTTTTCAAAAACTTCACTTTTTTATCAACTATTCATCACGTTAATTTAAATGAGGTAGGTTAACAGAGGCGTTCACATGAACCTTTACATAAACGTTACAAAATGGGTCTTATGTCAGCATCATACGTGCTATGTATAAGTTGATATGACAGCCTCTGTATGAGGAAAGCCCTTACCTAAGTAAGCTGACGCTAACAGAAATAAAACTAGCTAAGATGGATTACGTAAAAAAATATGAATGTATAGATGAAGTTATTAAACTATTCAATTAAAAACCGCATCAAGCGTCCTCAGCAACCTTTTATACTCGTAGATATGAGAAAACCTCATTTTATTAAGGAGATACCTTTTGATAAAATTTTGATTAACAAAAGTATATGGCACTCGTATTACAGATACACCATAAGAAATACAAGACTTTTTCGGGTTTGTATTCAAGCCACCATTCATAGGATACAATTACAAAGCAATAGCTTTTATCATTAATTTAATTATTGTCTTATCATAATAATTGACAACACGATTGGCGTAGTACGCTGAAGCACGGTTTCTTGCCTCGATTTCCGTAGTGTCCTGGTTCCGATCCCGGTCGGGTCAATTCAGGAAACGATCTTTTTTGAATTGACTTCGGTTTGGGTATGCTGGGAGACGCCCCTGGCTTACTTCCTTGTCTGGTACCTCGTAATACAGGGATATTAATCCCTACTTCGAGACTATTACAAGTGGTGTGTTTTCTGGCACATATTTATTTATTTATTTATAATCTCGCTTTTATTACAGAAACAATTACAATAAAATTTATTACACTTTATAATGAATTACTCTCGTTATTAAACTCATAATTTTGTGATTTTCATGTTTAGTTGATGAGTATTACGAGTACATCATACATCCATTCATTTTCTTCGTTTAAATAACAACAGATATAAATGAACAATTAAAAAGTCACAATCCTTTTAGTAGGTAGATACATTGTTTTTAGAGATAAGAACACCTGTTGAATGCTCATAAGCTATCCCGCAATTCGATTACCCACAAGTTTTCTTCAGAGATGATTAAATTCTTAACTGGTGATTGATAGTGGTCGAATGTTACAATGCTCACTAAACAAATGTCTATTCTTATTGTTCTAAAGCAACTGTTATTTTAAGAGACGCAACCATCAACGTAAATCTTTTTAACACTTGGGGGGTTTTTGTATCCGATTAGACAAGAATGATTGGGTCAAGATCATCAACTTGCTAAATGTGCAAATGGCCGTGTCACATTAAGCACCGACGTAAAGACAAAATAATTAATATCACACGCGACAAGTCGGAATGTAAAGCCACTTGTTTTATGCAAATTTGTACGTATACACAGATAAGCACAAGTTTAAAAATAAATTACCAGGTGTCTAAATGAATGAGATCTACAGTAGTTAATGATTACTATAACTTGGAGCAGTAGATATAAAAAATATGATGATGATGATACAAGTGATAGCAAAAATAAAAATAAATATAATATGGCACAAATAGCACTATGATCCAATCTTGGCAGAGCTTGTGAATTAAGTGTTGTTGATGAACATACATAATATGACGAACATTTTTGTTCTTTTTGTATCGTACTTATGTGCAGTCTTTGCCCACCAAAGCAAAAATATCTGCGTTTTTTGGAGTATGTACAATAGCTCAATTTACCTTTCACAGATATTTTTATCAATTATTTTATAAATTCCGTCGTATATACAAGAACCATGTTAATGTAAATTTAGAATAAATTAGCATCACAATTAATCCCTTCCATGAAAACAACGTTAAGGATAACAAACAGACATGCAAACTCTGCTTTACTTTTATTAAAAGACAAGTTTCAGAAAACATAGCTAGTCTGTCTTAATCTCATTTATAAGACCGTATAGTTATGTAAGTATATTGTTACTCAAAACCCAAATCTAATTAGCTCCGCCGACGTACAGAGGCATTCGCATCAACTTTTACAAAAGCATTACAAAATGGGGTTTTGTCAGCAACTTAAGGTGCTACTATGTGAAGGTTGATGTGAACGCGCCTGTACCTACAATGTGTTAGTATTCTCGAAGAGTTTTCGGAAATGTTATTTGAGTAAGGTCTCGCGACCTTTATCCTTGAGGAGAGAGGAAAGCGGCGCGCCACTCTGTGCACACTATCAAAAAAGACAACATAATCTTTACTCCCTTGAAATAAGAACGTAAGATATATTACATATTTTCTAGGCCGACTGCACTTCAACATAGAGTCAGCACGTGTTTGTGACGTGGACTGATACTCGTAATATTTTGTTGCGTATCAGAAAAAATATTGCGCGTACGTATTTTGAATAGTCATGTTGATCCATGAATGTTATTGATGTCGGAAGAGTAAACTTTTAGCAGAATAAAACAAATACTTAACAAGTGACAAGACATAGTTTTACCCAATCCAAAAAAATGTGTTTGTTGTGCGACTGGGTATGTTATGTATTTAAGTATGTATATAGATTTGTTTAAGTGAGTCTGTCAGTCTCTGAGACCCATAGTAAGCTCTGTTCAGTTTGGGGTCAGACAATTTTGGTACAATCTGTCCCAGATGTAAGTTTTTTCATTATTGAAATCGATCTAAAGTCATAAATTAAATATTGTTAACATGACAGTTATTTAGGGACCAGCTGTCCGTCAAAGGCATCGCCCGCGTGAACTAATACAAAATATAGCCTATATAAAATTCAATAAGCCAATGACACTCGCGGATAATCAAGCTTTATTTAGGTGAAAGAATTTTTAAAACCTGTCCAGTAGTTTCGGAGCTTAATCTTTACAAACAAAATATATATAAACAATCAAATCTTTCTTCTTCCTAATATCGGTATACATACTCATTACGTTTTACTAAAATGGTAAATTTACCGAAAATCAGTTCAAATCAGTAAAACGAAGAAAAATACGTTTGTAAATGTTAGAATTCATGAATTACGTAACACCAAATGAAACGTCTGAGAAGTAATTATCCATGTCGAATGCACATTCGTTACAAATGAAAACAATGCATTATTTCGTGTATGTACGTACAGTCGATCAAATTTTTGATTTGGCATCGTCCGGGCGTAAGTATGCGAGTTCGTAGCAGCTAGAGGTCAAATTATACTAGCCGTTTCGTTTTAGCTGTTCACTGTACAAGTATGTTGTAAAAGTTTACTTGTTATATTATGATTGGCGATGGGATATTTTAGTGGATTTAAATTATGTGGTCATGGTCAGCTTGTGCTTGATAGATCGAGATGTATTTAAGTGTTTATTATCGGTCCTTAAAAATTGAGTTGAAAGGTTTACGATGCAATTGGGGGACCGGCAATAATTTTTCATTATTTATATTTGTTCTGAAGGCTATCATACTGTGGAAATACTTCAGTTATACTTGGGAATATTGTTTTTATTCAGTAGAAGTGTGCGTTAATTTAAATATATTGTATTTTAGTTTACATATATTTTATAATTCACGTTAAAAGAAATCACACGCCATAATGAGGAATTTACATCACACTTGTGCAAATCCCACACTTGAAGTACATTTTCATTCTTGTTAGTTCTCAGGCCAGTTTTTCTACTATCAATTTTGTTATTTTTTTTAACATATTTGCTTGTAAAGGGCCTCTTATTTCACCAATTTGAATACCGTATTAGTAAAGTAAAAAGTAAAAGTAAAAAATCATTTATTCACTTAAGCTTTTACAAAGAAGCACTTATGAAATGTCAAAATTCCAAAAAAATATATAAAAACGATAATAGATGTAAATAAAATAATACAATAATAGTACATATTCTAAATAAACATAATGCGAATCTACCACCGGTTCGGAAGTTGCTTCTTATCGAGAAGACTCCGGCAAGAAACTCGATAGTTACTCTTTTGAACTTTGACTGCAAAAGAACAATAAAAATACATTATTTGAGCAGAGGAGCAGATTATTCTTACTATGACCACAAATTCTTGTCGTTCAAGTATATATTGTACTATTGTATCTCATTACGCACTTGTGCGTTATTGTAATGTAAAACGCACGAGTTTTTTATTAAGGTAAAACGCACGGTTTATCAAAATGCTCTGTCTAAAACGAACGGTACTTTTTTAAATTTTAGCAAAAAGTTTTTATGTCTGAAAAGAGGTTAACATTTTATTAATAAAATTAACCTTAGGGAGATAAAATATGATAAATAAACATTTTATTCTTTAGTTTAATTAATTTTGACAATAAATTACAACTATTTATCTGTAACAAAAACACAAAAATATTAATTCAGTTTATTAGTAATACTGGCTGTTTTTTCGGCCTTAAAATAAAGCGCTGATGCGCGCGCATCGCTAAATTGTGAACAATTTAAAATTTTAATAACTGCTTTAACAAGTGATTGAAGATTTATTTGTTTAAGAAAGTCCGAGTTTTATTTATTTCCTCGCAAATATGTTATAAAACGTCGTATGACTTACGTGCGCTTTCGTAATTACAGCCTCTGCATTCTTGTAGCCCTCGCCTAAGGCTTGGGCTAGCAATATCGCCTCGACTGTAATTTTCAACTTACCGCACTTATATCATGATGTACTATTCTGACAAAACAGTAATAATATTACAACCTATCACTTGTTTAAATTCATTACAACATCCATAATTGAATAATTTGGCAGCAAACAATAATGTAGTTATCTAATTTCTATCAGGTGCCGGACCATGAACATTGCATTGAGTAACTGACCTCCAAACATACTGATTTTGACCTTAGACGTTAATTGGCTTATTTCTAATAATAATCAAAGTGTTACTTAAAACCGAAAATAGTTTTTAAACTCTTTAAAACAATTTTATTCATTTGAAATCTATTTATAAAAGAAAGTCGTGTTAGTTACACCACTTATAACTCAAGAACGGGTGGATCGATTTTCATGGTTTTTGTGTTTTTGCCTTTATAATCGTCAATTTCCCAGTGTTTTTAATACTTATTATCCTATTACCGATGTAGGTAAATAGGATAATAAGTATTAAAAACATTGGGTAATTGACAAAAAAAAGGAAGGAGATATCTACTAAATGTTCACGGCTGGCACTTGCCGATAACTTTTGACAGAACGAAGTTTGTCGGGGCCGCTAGTGTTAGATAAAACTAAGGCCTTATTACAATCGCTTAGTAAATATCCAGCCTAGAAGATTCGTTACTGCTAGGTAACCGCTGACTGGCTGGAAATGATAGATCAAATTACGAAATTACTCGCCACGCTCAGTTTAGGGAATGAACTTGACAAGTTCTAAGGGATTCTAATAGGGCCCCAGCCCCCCGATTCAGAACGAAGTTATCGACCGATACGGTAAGTGTTTTAATTATAATAAAAGACACGCTCAACGGTAGCAATCAGTATTTTCATATGTTTACGCCAAAGGCCTTTATTTTTCATAAACGAAATTATATAAAAACTAAACATCTTAAAAAAATATTAAAAAATAATAGAAAATAACCGAATCGGTCGATAACTTAGTTCTGAATCGGTGGGCAGGTGTTTTATAATCATGGTTGATTTAAACTTTGCCCAAACTGAGCAATTTTATCTTTGCTCGCATTGTACCAAAAAGTAGGAACCCCTTAATGAATATATCTGCTTGTCGGTCTATACGTCCGAAACAATACACCTTAGCAACTAGACACTAATTGACTGAAATATAACAATTCTGAAGTCTCATTTATTTGTAAGCATAAACTTAAAGATTAAAATGATATATTTTCAGGTATTGAGTCTTAATTGCAGTGTTAAAATGATTAGAGCAATTGTAAAATTTTAGGACTCCAGTAGGTACGTCTACCACGAGTTGTCACTTTAAATTTACGTTATCGTTCACGTAAAAAAATGTATTGTGTCATGTCATGTCAAATCCCAATACAACTTTTTACACGAGCGATAACGTAAATTTAAAGTGGCAACTCGTGGTAGACGTACAGACCTATGACACCATTGACAAGACTTCATCTTGCTTTGAATATAAGTAGGTAGTTTTTTTTAATGTATCAAGTATATCTAGTGTGCATCCGTCTGATTTTGAAACGTTTAAAAAGATGACCTTCTAATTTTTAAGACGAGTTTCCTGTAGTTTTCAGTTGAAGTGTATCGAACGAGGAAATTAGATTATATATTATAACTTCAAAACAAATAAAACTCAAACATTTATAGAAAGAAAAGTTATAGAACAAACCCTACGGTTACCTACAGTTCAACATAAATTATTATTGTATTGGGCAATTCCTTCGACCCAGTTATGGACTTACAAATTCCTTTGACGGATTTTCACTCTTAAGCTGAATAATTTGTTTGAAATGTATGCAATGCGGGGTATTTTCCGTAAAAAACAGAGAGGAAAATTTTCAACTAATTACATATTGCTTTTGCTTCATTATTTAATTATGCACGAAGGAGGCGAAGCCGCTCATCAGCGTAGCATAGCAACAGAAACAAGTTTTTTTTAAATAACTCTGTAATTCGGAGGCAAAGAGTAGTTTGTTGAAACTCCATAAGTATTTAAGTACATACAAGCCTTACCTTGTTCATAGTCAGATGACCTTCGTGTAAGAAGTCTCCTCCATAGAACTTCTGAGCAGCCAGTACTGGGTAACCTGGACCATAGTAAAAGGAGAGAAAAGTAAGCCAACTCGGACCCCGAGCGAGAGATAATAGCCTAATCACGCAGGGCTCTTGCATGTAGTTTATTCAATCGTCAAAAATGCAGCGTCAATCTCTGAACAATCAATCTGAACTAAAAATCTGTATCCGATTACACACATCATCTTAGTTAAGTGAAGTACTTAGGTACTCACCATTCTTATACGGTAGGTAATGTGAAGAAAGACAATTCAGGATTTGATGGGTTGTTATTAAGTCATCCATGAACACTGCAATACATATTTACGTATACTATTTTGTAGCATTTTTTGTGCTCGAATATAGGACGTACATCGTACACGCACACGACTCAAAAATTTCAAGCGCCAGCGCAGCTTTGCGTTTCAACGCGTTTACTTCAGTGCGCGGTATTACCTACGCACGGCGCAGTCCCGTCTGACTTACTCCCCACATTTGCCCCTTACATTTTGTCAGTGTGTGGGTGCGACGCGCGTAGGAACGGGCATAGTACGGGCGCGCTCACATACAAACCGCGGTCGGAGCGTATACATAAAGACAACCTACTTCTATGCTTTTACTATGCCTCAACCGTGAGTTTACCTCAAGTGAACTATGATCGTTAATTACCGTTTGTATGAGTTTTTCAGTTACATTACTATTCAGTAGAGGCGCTGTACCGAAATCCTGTAATAAAACCTAAAAATACACGCTAGCGTTTGTCATAGGCGTGAACTCATGGTAGGAATATCGCATCCTTCTAAAACCTGCGACCTTCGTATGTTGTGAATGTATATTAACTACAGGTAGACTCTAGTCTAGCTATTAAAGTATTTAATACCAATGAAAACGTGCAAACTTCATATTTCAGTCTTTACACGTAAGACTTGTCTATTAGACTGTGATCGATGGAAACATATTGAATGCTACTGAAAAGAGGTACTGAAAACTTAAGGCGCTTAGAAGATGATTGACGTTATTGAGTAGCGTAGGTATATACGTAAGCCACATACCCATATAATTAACGTGATGAATGGGTATCGTTAACGTGGTTGAATTTTGAAGTTTTATGTATATAGTGTAAAACATGTCCGTCATCCAATTTAGGGTGAAAAAATAAAGTCCATTATTTGAAAAACTTTAAAAGATATTGCCGGAAATCTGTGCGAACCTACACCCGGTCCCTGTAAAGATTTTTCACTATCGTGATTAATATGCAGTGGTTGCTAGGGAAGATCTTATCAAAAAACAATCATCAAATCAAATATCATATCGCAGCAATAGATGTTGAACAATACCAAATAATAATTAGGCAGTTTGTATACAACACGTGTGTACACATGTTTATTTGGTAGGCTTATTGTTTACTGTTCATAAAATACCTCTTCATTAAACAGAAATGGAGTCTTATTCCGGATATAAGCAGGTACTACGTTTTCTATGATGTAAATACTCAAACTTGGTTAAGTACTAATATTATAAGAGTACTAATATAGCACAAAATTAAGAGTTTACTGAAGGACCACTCGCGGCTTTTTCCTAAACTTGCGTGACCGCCCAGGGTTACTACTATATTCACTCTGAATTTTCAAAATGAAGGAAGTAAGTTATACCTACTTGACAGAACCGGTCAAAAACAATATGCATCTTGTGAAAAAATGCACCAAGTTCGACAAAAACAAAAACACTCGCGACAGTGCGACTAGCCGCGACACTGATGCTCACTGTCTGTGTGCGTAATGAAAATGGCAGGTTTGTTCTGAGCGGACTATCTGTCAGAGGCGCCGCGCCGCATGCGTAATTTGTGACGGTAGTAAAGTAACCAGTATAGATGAATCTTCTCTTCCAACCTTGTTACTCGCAGTTCAGTAAAATATTACTGGTGAACAGTTTACTAGTACTTGTCTTCTATGAGTATCATCGTCCGTCATGAAGATTGTAGAAGCCAAATTAAAAATGTTTTAGTAAAAAATAAACAGTACCATACGACTGTTTATTTTTTACTAAAACATTTTTAATTTTGCTTACATTTTTATTATTTAATTTGATTCATGAATAAAACGAAAAGGAGCCCAAAAAAAATGACATATTAAACTAGTAATTTTCAAAAGCATATGTATTTACATTCACTGTCTGCACTGCAGACAATAAACTATATAGAGATAAAGAGATAACGTATATCCACGACAGCCTTAGTACTAAACGATAGAAAAATGTCCGCATTTTGTGTACTGTCTGCATGTTAAGTAGGTATTGTTTTAAAAGAAGTGCCATTGAAACTAAGCTGAATGAGGTCTTTTTAACAGCAATCACGCGCAGATGTAGGCATTGACATGTAGCCTGCCCAGTAACATGATATTAAAATTTGTACTATTAAAAAGTAACATTGTTTCAGTTATACTTTTTAAAAGCACGTTTTAGTCTCGCAATTTTTACATACAAAATATCACCATTGTCTTATTTATTGTAAATACATTATATTATCCTTACTTCGATATTTATCCTTACTTTGAGACCATGACAAGAGGTGTTGCCTGGCGCATATTTATATTTACATTGTCATACAACAAGTAAGGCGAACAAGATTCCGATGTCACGTGTAGACACTTGATATGTACGGTCAGATTCATAAAATGAATCCTGCTCATTTTTCATTATTTTTTACTGCTCAAATTGAGGCTACAAAAGACGGACTCAACAACAAGATGCATTCTCTACAAGTCAAGACAACAAGCCAGGCAGAAATATTACAGGCGTTGAAAATAAGAAAACTTAGCAAGATAGCTTAGAAAAATACTTAACAGTTTTGTCGTAGAATTTTAACTTGGATGTACGTTAAGGCGTGGCGCTGGTAATAATTACCCATGTTGTGTTGACACATACAACATGGTAACGTATCCCCAAGTTTTAAAAATAAGACATTATCACTACCTGTTATAAATATTTTCTAAGCATAATACAGTTGGATATTAGAATGTTAAACAACTTACGAATGCATTTTTAATATTTTCCTCGTGTCACGTGGTTCCATCCTCCGTGGACGAGGTGTTAGAGTGCTTAGCCCGAACTATAAAAGACCTGGATTACAAACCCGGGCGGGTTTATTTTAAGTTTTTTATAAATTATTGTTTAGCTGGTTTTAAAACAAATAAATATTACTGTTTCATTTGAAAGGTAATTAATATATCGAGCAATACTCCTAAGAAGGTCATCCTACTTTATTTTCAGTTGAATAAAAAACTGATTACATTGTTTAATTAGATTAAAATGTTTATCGCAAACTTGCTAGTTTAATATGAGTAAGTATGTATTTGCTAGTAATATACTGAGCTTTAAAGTACTTTAAGTATTGCCATACAATGACACTTAGTAATAATGATACACCTACGCGTAAGTCTCTCAAAACATGCAAAACTATTTTTCTCTATTCTCTCAACGTACTAATGATAATGTACTAGTGTAGTAAGTAATGATTTCTGTAACTGTTGTGGAAAATATTATGTGTTTACCTAATTTTACTTATTTTTTTTTCTACAATGCATTAAAGTAAATTAATATAAATACAACTCTTTTATTCTCTTCTTCCGTTGTTCTCTGAGTGCTGAGTGACTTGACGGACAACGCACAGCCGAAACAACTAGTCGTTGAAAGCTCAGAATTAGCATGTACTTACCTAGGGGAATGGAGGTGAGCACTTACGGCTCGCGTACACATAATCCATTATCGGCTGAACTATGCTCGGCCGTCATCTGCCGGTCTCAGCCAATCAAATCAAACGTATGTAAATAAACGGCACGCTTACACTAAAACTGATTTTGGGACATAACTACTACCGAGTTTCGATCGGCTGAGTTTGGCCAATGACGGCCGAGCAAAGTTCGGCCGATAACGGATTAGAAGAGAATTATGGCAGAAATTCTACGGAAAAGAGATTTATGCTCGCAAAGGTGGCAGGCAAAAAGCTAGAACATACAACTATAGATAAAGAGGAACCTTTGTGGATGACAAACGATTTCATCAGGCCTGTTAAATTTAGTTGTAAACACGCTAACATAGTCATTTTTGGATATTACTGCGAATGATGATACATATTTTAGTCATCACAGTCATGCCACTCGTGATTCTGCATGGCAATGCACTGGTGATGGCCTCGGATGGTCAGGGTAGTCAATTCGCCTGATATTGTTTTTTTTTACATGTTGTGTGTTATGTTGCTTTTATTTTGCTTATGTTTTAATGTTTTCAAATGTTTATCCTGAGTACTTTTCATGTTTTGTAAATAATATTTACTATACAATCATTTTGAAGTTGAACGATTCCATGTCTTTGGTGATAATCTTTGAATTTCATATACTTGACGGACACTTCAGGAAAAGGATCTTCTATAAACTAGAAAAATGACATTGTTTATCTGTTCCTCTGTTGATCTTGCTCTCAAAGCGATAAACAATAGATATAATCTCGCTATCGCAAAGGATTGTTTTAATGATATCTCTAACACTTACGCACACTTGGTTTCAGGCGCTGCTGTAGCGGAGTCACGCAACGGTTAAACATCAAAAATGATACCAAGATGGCGACGGATACTATCAAAAAGTAAGTTTTAATTAAATTTAATTTTAAAGAGGATTTGTTCAGAGTTAAATGGCACTTTCTAACCAAGCACGCTTATCATTTTTACCAAGAAGTTAAGAGTAGGAACAAATTGTCACTAAGAAAGGTTTTGAAAGTTCCAAGATTGTAAGCGCATATTTATAGAATCCTATTAATGTTTTACTTACTAATTTTAATGATAACCAAGTGCCTAAGAATCAATTTACTTTTAAATTATCCTTTTCATAGAAAATGCTTTGTTGTCACCTAACTAAATAGCCGTTCACTATTCACTAGAACTAGACTAATAAGATTGTTCATGAAACCATATAACACTGTTTAAGTAATATATTGTTATTGCTAAAACCTGCCAAAATTCGCGAGTGAATGAAATAACCTTGAGTTAGATAAGGAGGCCTTAAAGAGATTACTTTTATGAACAAGGGTTTGCGTGTTGTACTCGTAGATTAGTAGCCCGCTGCACAATGATTTCATACACTCAATATTAGAAACAATATCCTTTGGAATAATGTACGGAAATCGAAGCGATATAAAAAATATATTCATACCTACTATTACTACTTTCAAAACAAATCATGTTAGTTTAAACATGAAAAATGTCTTAAATAGTGCTTTATGACAAGCATAAATAGGATCAGAGGTTCGCTGTAAGATTCAAACTGAAATCCGGTTTCGAAAGTTTTCGTAATAGCGTTCAGATTCAATAAGCTGTATTGACCCCATATGTGTCAAGATTGACAGATGGTGTTGGACGCCCTCTATCCAGAGTAAGAAAACATGCGAATCAAGTTTTTGAGGCAAGCTGATGATGAAGCTGATGACTGACGATGATCTATCTTGCTATTCTAAATAAATAAATATCCCTGGACATTATTCCACACAGCGCCATCTAGCCCCAAAGTAAGCTAATTAAAGCTTGTGTTATGGGATACTAGACAACGGATAAACATACTTAAATACTTTTTCTTTTGTAAATACATACTTATTATACATAGGAGACACCCAGACTAGTACAAACAGACATGTTCATGCACACAAATGTTTGTACTGTGCGGGGATCGAACCCGCGACCTCTGGTGTAGTAGCCAACTTCTTAACCATTACACCAAGTCGGTCGTCAAATGCTCATAATTTTTAATATACGCACAAGTAATAGTCATTGCAATGTTTAAATAAATACATGTTGACTTAGTACACTTGAACGCACGATTTATTGAGTAGATTGTCTAGGTAATACGTTTGTAGGGAATAAGTACCGAAGTGTGAAAAAGTTAGTCACGTTAATTCGCTGAAAATATAATATTTGAATCAAAGTACTCGGATCTTTAAATATTTTTTTTAAAGCATTCTGTTGGGCAGTTTTTATGATCGGAAAACAAAAGCCATAGTAAATTCATTTTTATTTAATTATAAAATTAAAACATATAAGACCACATTTAGTATCACAGTCTCAAGATGAAGGGTAATTATTTTGATGTGAAAAAAATGGTTAATTGAATGGCTAATTAAAGGTGGCTTGAAGGTAAATTCAAATGATTGTCAAAGTATTTCAATAACAAAACACTTTAAGATTTAAAAAAAAATGATTTTAAAGATACGGGAAAATGATCTGATACAAAAACAGGCTTGGAGATAGAAAATAAGTAGGTACAGCAAATACAGCAAATTTAAATCAAAACGATCACTAATTAATTTTGTGTCGTCCAATTTTTAATGTATTTGACGCATTTTTGCTTCATTATGTGACATATTTATGTATAGTATATTTTGTGACTATCAATAATGCACAATACGTAACGTTTAATGCACGTATGTACTTGTAAACATTCACATGCTTAGTTTTAAGTAAGATAGTTTGGACCAAATGAAAACAGCAAGACTTTATGTACACTATTTTTGGTGAAATAAAATTTCATTTCATTTCATTTCAATAAGGTTTTAGCGTCTTGAAAACAACATCTCATCAGCCCCTTCATTTATTTTTACAACCGCAAAGTAGCAGCAATTTCCCGTTAACGCAAGGATTAAAGGCAAGACCGCCCTAAAACGAAATGCTTGTATTAAAAAAGATTGGGGCTATCTCTGGGCTAAGCTAGCGAATAAAATGAATAAGTATGTGCTTAACCCTACAATTTACGAGATTGCCCGCTAAGCAGCGATAGCTCCGCACTTGGCCCCGTTACGGAATATTGTGATAGATGGCGTTCTTATCGCCTCTCATCGAGCCTTCGTGCGATATCCGCTGAAGTAGTCTATGATATATAAAATTATTATACCTGTGTTATCAACTCAGGATTTTCAACAAGTTTATAATCTAACTTTAATAACCAATTTCCACCATGATACTGCTAAATTTATAAGATTATTGAATCATACACATTAGAAGCCTTTTGCAAATGACTACTAATTCAGAATCTACTATTTCGGCATATGTATTAATATTATACAGGGTGTTTCATTCTAAAGAATATGATGTGGTTTACACAGTAAGGGATTTGGAAACTATCTAAATAAATTACTATTTAAACACACGTTTAAGTGTTATTTTTTTTTATAAAAAAGGAATGCCCGTCTAATTTTGTTAATAAATATCAAGTTTATTTATACCTCAGAAATCTAAACTGTTTAATAGATCAACCTGCAGGTCTGCCCCACTTCCCGTCAATGCTACCTTTAATTATTCAAGGCAGACCCAATTTCAATACCTGTTTTATTAGCAGACCAAAATTGGGATGCTACAATCCAAGTACTTATTAAAAATTGACTGAATATATTGTATGTATATCAGGCCCGGGAACTCATAATGCGAATGCAGCTCTGTTATATATCTAATGGCTAAGTTTTAATATGTGCAACTGTATTTTAAATATATTTACAAAGGCATGACCTCCAAAAGAGACCAACCAGAGATGGCTAACTCAGTACTGTCATTATATTGTCATCCTTTTAGGACTTGCAAGAATAACCTACCATCATACTAAAACGAAATCTGCACTAGTGTCTAGGATGTATGCTACAATCGACATGAAGAGCTCTAAATCAAAATGTTACTACATGAGTCCATTCTCTCCGCTCAGTGTTCCTAATTCCTCAGCGGTACGTCCTCGGCATCATGGGCTTGCTGGCCGTCTGCAACGCCTACACGATGCGGGTGTGCCTCAACCTGGCTGTCACGCAGATGGTCAACAACACCAGGTCGGACGAGCTTCATTACGACCCAAACGCTTGTCCAGATGACAGCGAGCTTATTACTAATGGAACTGTCAGTTCTAGACCGGTAAGTATTATTTATAAATAGACGTATCTCAAATGATGTCAGTGCAACAATAAAAATATTATTTTCTTAAACATGCTCGGAAATATTGTCATTACTTTTGAATAAAGAACACGCGAAGTATATATTTACGTAGACTGAAAACCCAAAATCACTTCCCGGCGCGTTCTTTGAATTTCGAACGAAGAGCGCGCCGGCAATGTTGTATGAAACGGTGTGCTGTTTGAATTTAGAACTCTTTCATCTATCGTACACATTGCGTTCTCGTGGCTGTATAGCCACAGATGCGTTTACCTTTCGGCACAAATTGTAAAATTAAAAAAAACTAATTGGCGGTAAAGCGGAGTTGTTATTTTGTTAATAATATTAATTAAATTTATTATGTAAAAGGCCCTTTTTATTTCCTTGCATTTTTTTAAGAAAAGCACTATATATGCCTCGGCCGAAATGGCAATTGCCTGTTGCGTATCATTGAAGTCCTCGCCTGCGGCTCGGCCTTCAAACTCATACTCGACCTGCAATTGCCTATTTCGCTGCCTTTGCAATAATGTACTATTATTGTGCATATTTGGCAAAGGCATTAGCGCCAAAGGTTTCGACCCAAGACCAATTTTGTTGACTTTAATATGTTTGTTCTAGTTTTTCGTGTTATTATTCTATATTTTGTGCATTTAAAAAAATAAATACCTATTAGTCTCTGATATCGATGGTAGAGCTGTCCCATATCTTTATTTATCTTACAATTTAACTGCCAAACTACTTATCTTGTTGGAAGAAAAAAGTACACTCTCCTGCATAATAGACCAGTAGATAATGGGTGGGAATGTTTTGTGAAAAGTAAATGTATAAGTTAGGTCATTTAGATTAAAACTGATTGAACATGAAACTTTCAAATTTCAAGTACAGACGCTTTCACTTCAACCTTGACAAAACCGTTGCAATATGGTTCTTATATCGGCAGCTTAAGGTGCCCCTATGTAAAGCACGACGTTAACGCGTGTGTGCAACTGTTCAATACTTGTGTATGTCAAATTTCTATTAAATAACAAAACAAATCTTTTCGACAAAAACATCTCTAAAAATATTTAAGACACATTCTAATAACCACCAGTAAATTGATTTATACGGTTTTTAACTAAATCATATACACGCGAAAACAAGTTATTTAAAAGATCCATTGTCTTAAATAACCGTTGGTAGATAACAACATATTTTCAGGCAGTAAAAATAGCGTAAATATAACTTGTTAAGTTATTAAGCAACAACTGCGGTAAGAACAAATGCACATTACCATAACAAAACACAGAACAACACGGATATTTATATTCATTTGCGACATGATTATTAGGTAGTAAAACTAAACATTGTTAGATATTAATTATAACGCCAATAGCTTATTGGAGATTTTAGAATACTTAACAGGGTGTGTTTTACTTCATACATAATTTGAAATACGTAAAATAAATAAATATGCGCCAGACAACACACCTCTTGTAATGGTCTCGAAGTAGGGATTAATATCCCTGTGTTACGAGGTACCAAACAAGGAAATGAGCCGGGGCGTCTCCCAACACACCCAGACCCGAGTCAATTCAGAAAAGATAGTTTCCTGAATTGACCCGATCGGAAATCGAACCCGGGACACTACGGAAAATCGAGGCAAGAAACCGAGCTACAGCGCACTACGCCAATCGTGTCACTAATGGTTGTAAAACCGTGCTTTCAGTGTAACAGTTGGCTTAAGATTTATTACATTCTGCAGAATAATAATAACTTAACCTCGCCTCACCAATAAAAAAAGACGCTGCACAATTCTTTTATAATAAATTATAAATTAGATTTTACACTTTAGTATAAAATCTAAAAATCTAAAGGAATGACACAAATTATATTTTCTTTTACAGTACGCGATATTCGATTGGTCTGAATCCACGCAAGGGCTCATCCTAAGTGCGTTCTATTACGGATACGCCATCACACACGTCCCGGGAGGCTACCTAGCGGAGAGATATGGGGGCAAATGGACGCTAGGAATTGGACTGCTGAGTACGGCCCTGTTTACTTTGCTGACCCCTGTGGTGGTCAAGGCTGGAGGGGCTACATGGCTGTTCATATTGAGAGTGCTGCAAGGTATGGGCGAGGTGAGTCACAACTTTTATCTAAAAGTATTTTTAAGACACACTGACTCTCGAATTCTGAAACAAAAAGCAGCAGCGTGACATGAAATATTATTAGTAGTTATTTATTAATTAATATGCTTAAACTACAGACGAGAATGACCGTCAATGACATCTGCTGATAATCAGCAGTAGTCGTGAAAAGAAAACTAAGAAGTTTGATATAAAACAAGATAAATAACGTCGCGTTTTACGTCCTATTTTTAATAGCATATCATCATTTTTATCAGTGACATTTGATCCTTATCATTGACGCTATCGATTGAGACGATGTGTAAGGAATACTAATTTTCGTTTCTTTGCTAAGCAAAATGAGGCGTCATATCGAAAAGCTTTTAAAAACGCCAAACTGGTAACGATACTTAAAATGATTGATGAATTCGGACCGAAAAAATGAGAAAAGCCGGCATAGAAACTGGATACGAATAAACAAGTGACTGTCTATTTATCAAATAATGATGTTTATATCAGTATTCCTTTTTATGGCAAAACCATCTGTTAGATAAACATTTTGATAAGTGGTCTGTCAATAATAATTGCGGATCTTTTTCTGTTATATCGTTTAGGAAAAAATACTATGGGGATTTAACCTAATTGGCTTTTCCTTTCGACAAATAGGAACATTTTACCGCTACGTTGTTTGCGGTTATTTTAGAAACACCTATCTTGGCCATGACTTGGTTTAATTTTGAGAATAATTTTACTTGTAGCCTTGGCAAAACCCTTACTCAAATTCATAACTGATGACGAAGTTGTTTAAGAGTTAAACAGTGCTACAAACGCTTACTAAGCAACGTTATACAATAATCCTTATACGACAAAAATTGGCTTTTAAATTCAGTGGTTTAGAATTGCGTAAATTTATACAGATCATGCAACAATTTCTTCAAATCGCCCTAAATATAGGTACGTGTAGCTTTGTATGAAGCGACAGATTTGTAAATGTCTAATCACCAGAAAACATCGAAAAATGTATTGGTACCTTTGTCTCAATTACTATTAGGTAATAATATTAAATCAATGTTATGTACATTCTTCCAGGGCCCAACAATGCCAGCCCTTATGATAGTGCTGGCCCGGTGGGTGCCGCCCCACGAGCGGTCTCGACAAGGGGCCTTAGTGTTTGGAGGGGCGCAGATAGGAAACATCTTTGGCTCCTTCATGTCCGGTTTCCTAATGGCTGGGGATGGTGACTGGGCCAATGTGTTCTACTTCTTTGGATGCTTCGGAATTTTGTGGTTCATTTTCTGGGTAAGTTACAATGAAAACCAGTCTCTTTGGTAGCGAATATAACATTGTAAAATATTTAAACTAATTTGGCAAACCTATAAAAGTATCTAATATTATGAACTCTATATGAACATCGAAAGATAGAAATACTAGAAAAAAATCGAATTTCGGACCTTGAAAAATTCAGGCAGGATCTTCAAGGTTCGAAATTCGAATTTTTCTAGTTTTACTATCTTAAGATATTAAAAACAAGCATTGTAAAATGCTAAAATAAACTAAGTACCTACCTAATAGTCACTATATGAACGTTAGGTTAGAATGTAAAAATATTTTAAAGTCATTAGCATTGAATGAAATTATCACTACCATTTTATTTCAAACAAATTATTACCGCCTGAATTTCTAGCAGAAGTGAATTTATTGATTGTCATTGAATTTTTCAGAGCCTTCTGTGTTATAGTACTCCTAACACGCATCCGTACATTTCTGAGGAGGAGTTGAAGTACCTGAACGAGACAGTGACGAGTGCTGACAACAAGAGCGTTAGAGATCCCGTGCCTTGGAAGGCCATCGTGAGGTCCGTGCCTGTTTGGGCCCTCTTATTTGCTGCCGTAAGTACAGGTCGCGTCATGTAAAAAGAGCTCTAGGCGACAGTGGAGGGGATGGTTTTGCGCACGGGTTCAGTGTGAAGGAGGGTTTTACCACCAATTTGGTCCTAAATTTGGTCACTGCGCAGGTCTTGGCCAGGGTTCTTTTAGATGACGGGAATTATACTGACTGAACTTAGGAAGAGGTTACGAAGTGAAAAGTACACTTTGGCTGGCGCGTTGGTTTTGTTGGCAGACATACCCTGCTACATTGCCGGTCGTAGGCCGTATTTCAATTCTAGATGTACTAAGTGCACATGATTGCCGGGCAAGCTGTTAAAATTTATTTTAGGGTTTTACTACAATCACTACAGTTTTCCCCAGATTACTTATTACAATAATTTGGGTACCGTAACGATAAATAACTTATATTGTTTTTCAAACTGTATAACTCTGGTTTGGCAAAAATTGTAAGTGACGAACCTGAATTGTAAACCACCTCTTATTTAAAAGAGCAACTACTGAGTTTTCTTGCCGGGTCTTCTCAGAGGAATCAGACTCGGTAGAGTCACATTACATGTATGTATTATATTTTGTAGATTGTATTAATATTATTTATACTATAGCTAAATTTAAAATGTTAAATAACAATTCATTATAACTGTATATTCATGGTCTACTTGAATAAAGCATTTTTGAGTTTCAGAACATTTTTATTTTAAGTTTTATTATTATTACTCTGTCTAGCACAAATATCACATTCGTGTTGACGTGCGATCGAATCATCTTGACCAATCAATCATAAAACCTGTTTATTTTAAGGTGGGCCACGACTGGGGCTACTACACGATGGTGACAGACCTTCCTAAGTACATGACTGATGTGTTGAAGTTCAACATCGCAGCGACTGGCACCTTGACTGCTATGCCGTATCTGGCCATGTGGGTCAGTTCCTTCATCTTTGGGTGGGCTTGCGACGTCTGCGTGAAGAGGGGATGGCACTCGATCAAGACTGGGAGGATAATCCATACAACGATAGGTAAGGGTTATCAATAAATACTTAAATACCCTGCTATTGGATCAGCAAGGTGCTGCGGTGATTTTAGAGACTGAACGACAAAGTGAAAAACCCTGAAGAGTATTGCCCTCCCACATAGGGTAAAAGTATTTTTTGGCTAATTTATTGAAATATTCAGCTCCTCGTTCTATGGCAAATTTTGTTATCATGGTAACCATTTAGATAAGGTTTTTAATTAAGGAACCAAAAAAACAGGAAAAATTAAGGCAGCTTCACTTTTTGGCTTGCGCCATTCTTCAAAATGTCTTAAAAATAACATTATTTTCAGTGTCCCGTCACTGAAGTTAAGTTAATGTTGTTGGGGCCTTATCATAGTACTTTGAGCTTCGACGATCTTATGTGCATCCCGGTATAGGAGGGGATAATGGGTGTTTGCTTCAGTTTACGTTAGATTTGAACTACTTTACCACTAAGTTGGCTTAGCTTACAAACAATCTACAAACTGGCGGCGAGCCAAGGAAATAGGTCGGTATGCAATCTCAGCAGTTGTATAAGAAATAGCTACGTTAATGGGAAAACTTAAATTTTCCTACTATTATATTTTTCTGCTACCAACGATTCAAAGTCAATCAAAACTTTGGAAATTTCCTGTGTAATTTTTTAACATCGTGTTTATTATCTGAAACCTTCAAAGCCTTAAGAAATTAGCTAACAACTCCTTCTTAAAAAACATTCTCAAGGTAATTTTCACGTGAGTGACAGTACATATTTTTTCTGAACTAGTGTTAAAGTACTATGTTTTAATGAATGAGGAAAAAGGTATTTAAAATGTTCATTCAAGAATTTTAGTGTAAGTGATTGATTAATTATACATAGACTTTCAGAGAGTTCAATACAAAAACGTAACTCTGATGTTTTTTAAGTTTGATTAAGTAATGAAACAAAGAAAATACGGCCATAAAATAGTAATAGAAACCCCATTTTCCTATTTCTCGAGTCGTAGACTGTTTAATTGCTTATAAATCACGTAGCACACAGCGTTTCATTAGAAACGAAATAATAAAATACTTCCAAGGAACATGACTCGCAAACGAGTTTCCCAACACGACCGCTTCCAGCGATACCGTCAGCAAAAACTTTGCGAAACGTTAACAATGCGCTATGTTAAGCACCTAATGAGTTTATTATACCACATTGCATAATATCTTGCAGAAAACCAAAGAAAATTCGTGAAAATGTTTCAATTCTGGGGTTTGTTTTTCAATACTAAACCGATTAATTGATAAATTTAAACAACATCGGCCAGCTTACTCTAAGATCGTCTGACGTCAAACTATAAAAGTGGTTGAATAATGATCTATCAGTGTAAGAAACTGATAAAAATATTAAATACTTGTAATAAATACTACTCACTTAACATCTTTAACGATTTTAAGCAAAAAAATAATTTTAAATGTGATTTTGATGCACAGGAATAAAAAAGCTAGTTGAAGAGTTTCAAAGAAGTTATCTACAAAACCTTATCGCAGTATAAAAAAATATATTCTAAGATGAATATAATCCGTTGTGAAAATCGATTAGAATCGAAACCCAATGTTTTGTAGTCCACAGCACTATTTGCTCTATTTGACGTAAAAAACAGTAAAAAACACATCAGTGACCGTAACACGATGCTTCGCGACGAGTAAAACTGTCGACCGTTTGATTTTCATTGCGTGTTTTGAAAAACGGGTTCTACAACGGTGTAGCAGAAATCTGCA
The DNA here is from genome assembly GCA_947369235.1 of Udea olivalis. Taxonomy (NCBI): domain Eukaryota; kingdom Metazoa; phylum Arthropoda; class Insecta; order Lepidoptera; family Crambidae; genus Udea; species Udea olivalis. The sequence goes on along the minus strand of OX376350.1, from coordinate 13,708,019 downwards.
ATGTGTTAGGATTTATTCTGCTACCACTAAGTTAGTACTTTTTTATAGTAAAACCACAACAAACACAATATAATTATTTTAAAATAAATTATCTGCCATTTATGAAGAAAAACACTTTCTGATGAACGGAAACGTTTTCACGATCTCGGCTAATATTTCTTAACGAGTTCTTACAAATCAAATACAACACAATTTGGCTTTTTCTGAATTTCGGTTGAAAGCCGTTGCCAGTACCTCTACACGAGTTGCCACTTTAAATGTACGTTATCGTTCGCGTAAGAAAATTGTATTGGGATTTGACATTGTCATGTCATGTCATCTCAAATCCCAATACATCTTTTTACGCTAACGGTAACGTAAATTTAAAGCGGCAACTCGTGGCAAACGGACGAGGACTAAGCAAAGCACAGTTCGTATAGCGGCTAATTTCTCTGCTATTTTACATGGAAACTACAAAACTCACGTGATCAAATTCAATCTAGTACGTCTACCACGAGTTACCACTTTGAATTTACGTTATCGTTCGCGTAAAAAAATGTATCGGGATTTGACATGACTTGTAAAATCCCAATACAAAATTTTACGCGAAAGATAATGTAAATTTAAAGTGGTAACTCTTGGTAGACGTACAGATCTGTCACAAACACATTCGGTTTTTTTCATTCGAAAGTCAGTTTTCTTGCCGTGTGTAGGAAGCCATGTTTTGTAACAATCGGTCCAGCAGTTTGAAGGAGTAATAGCTCTATCCCAAAATTTTGTAATACCCAAATAATTTATTTGGCATAAAAGCGTAGGTGGTTTTATTAAATTTTAATATAATGTTATTTTTTAATCTAATAGACCGTCATTGCTTGAATTATAGTGGTCAAACACAAGATCAGTGCATTTATGTGATCAAAGCGAGCAGTTCGATGCTTTTAACGTTGAAGCTGACTGTACAAAGTGTAACGTTACATTGATCGTTTCCAGCTGCTACGGGCCCCGCAATCTGTATCATATTGGCGTCGTACTCTGGCTGCGATCGGTACGCGGCCGTCGCTTACTTCATAGCGTCGATGGCGCTCATGGGCGGCTTCTATAGCGGAATGAAGGTTTGTTTCTTAATAATAAATAAAAAAACCAAAGGCCATCATCGTCGAAATCAAGTTTTCGCTGCAATTAATGGGTACGTGCTGACCGAATGTTCGTTTGTATTCACTAACCAAGACTAGTTCACGTGTATGGTGTTACTAGATCCTATGTTCTAGTTATTAAGTACGTACCATGAATAAATGTTTAACGTTAAACTACGAAGGTACCTTACACTTCCTACTCAATGTCAGCAAATAGTTTTAATGAAAAACTAACAATCTTGAACTTATGTAGGTAGCTTACATAAGTATTTTAATGATATCTTTATTAGCAGAAGCAAAAGGTTTGTTCAATGAATTAAAGACAAACTGTTTATCGAATTGATAGATCCCAAATTAATAACTGAAAATAGTTGTCTGCAATTTATGTTATCTACGAGTATCATGTCTAAAAATACTCCATTCATTTTGCAAAATAATATTACCTACCTCGTCGACATCGATGTTCGGCCCGGAAAGAATTATTGGAGCCTGGGGGAAGTACTTCATCATTACCTTTATCAGAGCTCAGTGTGATGGAAAATATTTTATCTGTGCATACGCCGTGTTCAAGGGTTGGAAAAATAACTTATTGAACAAGGTACGGTTAATTAGGCACGATTTGGGATTGAGGTATTTTATGAGGGAAGGCAGTGACGTGTGCTGACCTTTTCATTTTAAATATTTTTTTAGGTTCTGTATCCAACTCCGAAGGAAAAAGGGATTTCTTTCACTTCGCTGTTCGTAAATTTAAATCATCTGAATGGTCTACTAGTTAAACCTCTCTGAAGTTAAAGTCCGGTTGCAAGACAAATATCGATAATTATGAAATCGATGGAATTAGGCTTAAAATCCAATATTGAATACGTGAACATTTTGTAAAACTGATCTAGGATTAACGAACAAATAACTTAGCGACCTAACTTAAAATCTGCAACCTTAATTTAATTGATATAATCTAACAACTTGAATGTTATCATAGGTGAATGCTCTGGATTTGGCTCCTAACTACGCTGGTTCGTTAACAGCCATGATCAACGGAACATCAACCATCTCTGGAATCATCACCCCATACCTTATAGGATTGTTAACGCCTGATGTGAGTATAGAGACGTTATTTATTAACTCTTATGTTGCCTTTTTTTTGTTATAAATTGTAATTGGCTTCGGATTTTCAATGGGCTATATAAGATCATGCTTTTGTTTTGTTAACGCCAAATTGACCAAGTATCAAAATATCTATTTATTTATTTCTAGTACATGTTATTTATTATTTATATACATTTTGCAATTTAGTTTTATTTTCTGTTTCTCTTTAGTACACTCATGGTCAAAAAAATCGCACCTCTGAGAAAATCTCTTTCAAATGTCAGTAACTCCTTATATAAACATGTAGCCGCGCCAATGATGATTTTATTTAAAAGTTTATTAAATGAACATAATATAAAACATTTAAATCTATTTGCCCCAGCTTTAGGTAGAGATAAAACTTTGGAAATGAACACATTGTAGCAATAAGTTCGCATAAATTATTACTCGGATTAGCTTCTATATTTTTCGTTTCTGCAAAAGATATTATCTACATAGTTATTTTATCACCAAGTTTCATTTTTAGCTACAAACGCAAAAATATATATTAAACGTTTCTCAGTTTTCTTTTAACCAAACAAAAATCTAATCATCGTTTTCAAGAAATAATAAACGTGAATGAGTCTGAATGGCGAAGAAAGTTCTGAATGTGGTTTGAGAGCGCTTAGAAAATTCAAATAAGGTACGCTCAATTTTATGTTCCATAGAGCCGGCAAATGGTTCTCAATATTCAATTAAAGTACCTACTTTTACCAACTTCCCTGCTTTTGACAGGAAGATTTTCTAAAGCCACAATTAGCCTTCATTGAAGCAAACTTGAACTAAATATCGAAAGCGGGAAGTTTTGTGAAAGCCAGCGAAGTTTAAGGCAGGTTTGTGTTGAAATTGACATTGAGCTGAGCGCTTATCAATGAAGGTCTATTATGTCTGGGAAAACTTTGAGAGCTTGAGGCAAAAGGTCAGAGATATTGAGATTGTTACGAGTATTAATAATTACTATTTATATCCGATCTTGTTGTATGTACTAGAGTACATACAACAAGGTAATAACGCCTTGAAACTTTTGTGATACCTATATTCCTTAGAGCGTTGTTTAAATTTTAAAGTCATATCCCACCCCCTCTTTTTAATCTGTTAAAGGGTGGCTTCATTCGTCGTCAAAGGTGTCCCTGGTAATGATTTTGAAAAGTCATTTTACGAAAACTTGTCAAAAGCAGGGCCCTGTTATACTTTTTATAATAACTGATTTATTATGTTTAGCAGCATGAGTAACAAGTACACTAAGCTATATAAATATGTACACTACCATTAGGTTATAATTCACCCTTTACATGGTTTGCGAAGCTACTTATATAACTTGTGCCTTTCCGATATATGAGTAAGACTCCATTGCATAAATGAGGCATGACCCGCCAGTTCACGCAATGGCAGCGATCCTGCCTTTAGCGTCAGAGGTCGTGGGTGCGATTCCCTGCCATGACAAGAATTTATGGGACGAACATTTATTTTATTAGTCCCTGACACCCATAGTGCGTGCAAGCTCTAGTAGGTGCAACTTGTCACAGATTTTTATTCATTTCTTTACTATGGCAGATATGTCATTCCTGATCGTAAAAATGGGCTATATAATAAATAAGAAAAAACGCAAATTAACGTACAGGCTCGAATAAACTAGTACGATAAAGTACTTACTGAAATTATTGTTGCTGATCCAAAGCTCTTTAAATTTTGTTTCCTACGAGTATGTCATATTATTTATACCTAATAGATATTGTAAATAAACGTAGCAGTCAAAATGAAACAATAATCTATAATAATCCTTGTGGCAAGCGTAATACTTGTAAATCGAAGCTTTCCTCAAAACGGTGTATATTTAAAACTTTCACATGATTTGTGTGGGAGTATTTGGAGAGCAAAAATATCGAATTCGTATAATGGGGTCGTTACAAACTCATTAGGACTGTTTCGGAAGTAAAGTTTTGTTATCGACGGGAATGATGGTTCGTTTATTGAAGGCTAGTGTAGAGGTTTCAATAGCTTTTTAGAATTATCAAAAGCAACTCATATACATATACCTTTCTCGCATTGATCGACGTTCATTCCATTCAAGTCTGCGTTCATTCTATTTAAGTACCTTGCATTTTAATTTTAAGAAGGAAAAATACCATACTCTAAATTCATATCAAAATAGGTCTGAAAACACATTGGGCTTTAGATTCTACACTTGAAATTGTCCAGATGATTCATGCTATGATTTTTTAAAAAGATCTCTCTTTTTTATAATGATATGTACCTAGTAATTATGAGTTTCCAATCAATGATGCTTGGTCATGAATGTTGAGGTTACTTCGACTGGCCTGTTGGCGCAATGGCAGCGATCCTGCCTTTAGCGCCGAAGGTCGTGGGTTCGATCCCCACCCATGACAAATATTTGTGTGACGAACATTAAAATTTGTATTTGTTGTGTGTCTGGGTGTTATTATCTATTTAAGTATGTATTTAGAAATATTTAAGTATGTTTATCAGTCTCTGACGCCTATATTCCAAGCTCTGTTTAGTTTGGGGTCAGATGATCTTGGTGTGAATTGTTCCAGATATTTATTATTATTTATTGACTTACTCGTATTCTGTAAGCTATTATCAATGCCTTGGCCACAATGGTCATCATTTATCATAAAACCTTGTTTCAGTCAACCTTAGTGCAATGGCGAGTGGCGTTCTGGGTGTGCTTTGCCGTCTTAGTCGGTACCAACATAGTATACATAATCTGGGCGGATGGCAAGCAGCAGTGGTGGGACGACGTCCGGCAGTACGGATACCCCGAAGAGTGGAAACATGGACCTCTTAAAACAGTAGACCTCGACAAGGAAAGAAATAAGAAAGAAAAGAAAATGTTAGACTCTAAACTATGATTATTCTGTATGATGTTTTGAGCGACCCTGAACTGGTTTTACATTCAAGTGCCTGCTAATAGGTAGATACTCTTAGTATTACTTACTTTTTAGTACACGAAACGCGCAACTTCAAAACTGTCAAAAATATAAACTTTAACACGGTCGGGTTATTGCAACGAAAACAATTTTTAAGAGCTCGACGTTTCGACGACAATGGCCCACGTGGACACCAGCTGACTAGGATACCTAAATCAATTTACAATTAAATATCGTCGGCTAAATGTCTAACCTCGTTACTCCATCAGATCTAATTTTACGGAAGACACAAAAAAAATCACAACGATAAATTTACATTAAGGATTGATTTGTTTTTTTTTTTTAACTCAGGGTAACAAACAAGTTTACGGAGCTTTGCTTTTGTATGCGGTAAAAATTAAAAAAAAAATTGTTAAAATTACTTTTGAAATAAAAATTTAGTTGCGAGGTCTAACACTTTAGCCGTCTATATGTTTCGTTGCAAATACCCGAAAGTATCTAAAAAATTAAGTGAGAAATGCAAAAATAACGTATAATTAGTTATTTTTCAAAAATATACCTGCAGTTCGTAATTATATATTTGGTCTACTTTCCCTCGAAACCTGAAACGTCACTCAGAGTTATAAAGCCTTAGATTTAAGCTGTCCTACAATATATCTGTATAAAAAATTAGATGATAGCTGTAACGAGGGATTCACTTTGGAGTGGCGTTTCAAAATTTAGGAGTAGGCTACACAATATGTTACAAAGAGTACGATAAAGTATCTGATATCTTCTAATTGTTTCTCGATATTCTTTTTATTTTAGCTTTCTTCATTTTAATTGAAGTACCCTACGTTTTATGCTAAATCACAATGGAAGATTGTGCTTATGCTGAATTAGACAGTGTTCAAATGAAAAGTATTCAGACTTTACACGAAGAATTACTACGTATTGATTCTTATCACACGTGCCTTTAAACGAACAAAGAGAGAAGATATTACAAAGAAAGATAAAATATTACAAAATAAATGAAGGCAATTCATCAGGGGGGTATGTCCCCCCGCAGTCCTTGTCAGATTTTGACAGAAATTAAATGAGAATCTAGAGAATCACCGCCCAACATATGATACAGTAACAGGACTAACAGGGTCGCTACTACTAAGTTACTATTTATTTATTAATTAGCTATGATTCTGTACAGGATTTAGAGACTGTTAATTATGATTCAGGTTTCACCTAAAATAATCATAAACAAAACTTTTATATCTAAGATCAAACAAAAAAGTAATTCCTTTATTATGTAACATCAACCTTGAAGATTTAAAATATTTACGTAAATAGATCCGAATACTTAAGATGCCTAGGATATCTTGTTAATACATTTATTGGAAAGTATCAAACAGTTAATGACTTCTTGCAGTAAGCCGACGCAATGGTTGATTAGTTTATACAAATGTACCTTGTCTTATTGTGATTACATTCAATTTTATTTATTTCATTTTGCAGGATGATAATTTTTCGTCTTTCTTAAGATACAAATGATAATAATTATTTCTGAACTTCCCGTCATGTATAAAAAACGCTGGCCATGTGAATGCGCAATGACTTTAGGACTAACCATGTCACAATTCAAACAATTCCCTGTTCACAATGTAAGCGTACGCATGTGAACAATTCCCTGTTGACAATGTATCTACTCGTACGCATCACTCACTCATTTACCCCGCGTTCTTTTTACGCGACGGGTTCTTTAGATATTTTTTTAAGGTTCCTTCACGAAATTGTTCCTAAATAAGAAGTGTTTTGATAACAGTCTATTGTTTTCTGTAATTATATTTTTAACATAGTGACTAACACGACCATCTTTGTTTATTTAAGATTTTAAATAATTTAAACAGCTTGCTAGTAAATATCCTAGTTGTTGTAAGTTTTGATTCCAAAGGTGCCATTTTGTTTATAATTAACGAAAACTTCACAGAAAATTTAACTAAACAGCAAAATTCATTTTATGCAACCATTACACTATGTATATGTATGTATACATTTACTTTAATTACATTATTTAGTGTAATATTGTTTAAATAGGACATAATTTTATTTAAAGGCTATTTTGAATAAAATGCGCTTTTTTATAGTAACAATGAATGTGATGTGATAAATATAATATTAATTTAAAGTCTTAAGATAACTATCCACATAGAACTACCAGTAATTTTAAGTAATATGATGACCACAATAAATGAAGCTTTGAAATTGGTTTTATTCAATGATACCACAGCATTTTTTTAATGCGCTAGTTAACACACCATTTAATTTGATCATGGTCTCGAAATGAGGATAATATCCTTGTGTTACGAGGTACCAGATAGAGAAATAAGCCAGTGGTGCTTCCCAGCTCACCCAGACCCGAGCCAATTTAGAACCCGGGACAACACGCAAGCCAAGGCGAGATAACGTGCTACAGCACAATAAGCCAATGCGTCTCTTATTCTGCGTATTTTATAAGAGTATCACAGTTTTTTTATGGACTTCAATAGGTACGAAAACTATATTAATATATACAATAAAAAAGGACATATTAAATATTAATAAATCATGATATAACCACAGTAATCTTTATACGGTTTTTTTTCCATTTTTGCTATTTAATTGATTGATATTCGCATTTCCTTTGATTATCCAGTTGATAGCCAAACTTTAATCATTCCAATACTAAAAAAGAGGATAGATGAGAAAGAATTGCTTCAAGCGATACTATAAAAAGTGAAACCTTTAAAGTTTTACATATTCGTAGTATTGTAGTTCGAAAATCAGATAGAATTACCGCAGAATAGGTAATAGTACTCTTATTACACAGTATGGATCCTTTAAAATTAATGTGTTATGATTACGAGTATAATTGGGAGCGCCAAAGTTCACCTAAATTTTCAACTCCGAAAATGTTCTTCCTAACATTTTTCATCCTAAAAATAACAATTCCTAACTACTGTGTTTCTAATGTTCATAATCCGAATGATCACTCTTCCTAAAGGTGGTCCCTCACCTTGAGCATTTTCCTGTAATGTAACATTTTAGATTCGATTTTGAGCATTACAATACAATTCTGCCTTACAGTTTTGCCTACTTTCAGGGAAATTGTATCAAAAAATGTGTGCAACTAGTTGTTACAATGTGTTCATTGTAACAACAAATTGCGCACTGTAATCCGCGGTTCTCCTCCCTCACTGATGCAATGCTCGAATTTATTTTACAGTTTGCGCACTGTAATCCGCGGTTCTTCTCCCTCACTGATGCAATGCTCGAATTTGCAACATTACAATTTGCGCACTGTAATCCGCGGTTCTCCTCCCTCACTGATGCAATGCTCGAATTTGCAACATTACAGTTTGCGCACTGTAATCCGCGGTTCTCCTCCCTCACTGATGCAATGCACGAATTTATTTTACAGTTTGCGCACTGTAATCCGCGGTTCTCTTCCCTCACTGATGCAATGCTCGAATTTATTTTACAGTTTGCGCACTGTAATCCGCGGTTCTCCTCCCTCACTGATGCAATGCTCGAATTTGCAACATTACAGTTTGCGCACAGTAATCCGCGGTTCTCCTCCCTCACTGATGCAATGCTCGAATTTGCAACATTACAGTTTGCGCACTGTAATCCGCGGTTCTCCTCCCTCACTGATGCAATGCACGAATTTATTTTACAGTTTGCGCACTGTAATCCGCGGTTCTCTTCCCTCACTGATGCAATGCTCGAATTTATTTTACAGTTTGCGCACTGTAATCCGCGGTTCTCCTCCCTCACTGATGCAATGCTCGAATTTGCAACATTACAGTTTGCGCACAGTAATCCGCGGTTCTCCTCCCTCACTGATGCAATGCTCGAATTTATTTTACAGTTTGCGCACTGTAATCCGCGGTTCTCCTCCCTCACTGATGCAATGCTCGAATTTGCAACATTACAGTTTGCGCACTGTAATCCGCGGTTCTCCTCCCTCACTGATGCAATGCTCGAATTTATTTTACAGTTTGCGCACTGTAATCCGCGGTTCTTCTCCCTCACTGATGCAATGCTCGAATTTGCAACATTACAGTTTGCGCACTGTAATCCGCGGTTCTCCTCCCTCACTGATGCAATGCTCGAATTTATTTTACAGTTTGCGCACTGTAATCCGCGGTTCTCCTCCCTCACTGATGCAATGCTCGAATTTGCAACATTACAGTTTGCGCACTGTAATCCGCGGTTCTCCTCCCTCACTGATGCAATGCTCGAATTTATTTTACAGTTTGCGCACAGTAATCCGCGGTTCTCCTCCCTCACTGATGCAATGCTCGAATTTATTTTACAGTTTGCGCACTGTAATCCGCGGTTCTTCTCCCTCACTGATGCAATGCTCGAATTTGCAACATTACAGTTTGCGCACTGTAATCCGCGGTTCTCCTCCCTCACTGATGCAATGCTCGAATTTATTTTACAGTTTGCGCACTGTAATCCGCGGTTCTCCTCCCTCACTGATGCAATGCTCGAATTTATTTTACAGTTTGCGCACTGTAATCCGCGGTTCTTCTCCCTCACTGATGCAATGCTCGAATTTGCAACATTACAGTTTGCGCACTGTAATCCGCGGTTCTCCTCCCTCACTGATGCAATGCTCGAATTTATTTTACAGTTTGCGCACAGTAATCCGCGGTTCTCCTCCCTCACTGATGCAATGCTCGAATTTATTTTACAGTTTGCGCACTGTAATCCGCGGTTCTTCTCCCTCACTGATGCAATGCTCGAATTTGCAACATTACAGTTTGCGCACTGTAATCCGCGGTTCTCCTCCCTCACTGATGCAATGCTCGAATTTATTTTACAGTTTGCGCACTGTAATCCGCGGTTCTCCTCCCTCACTGATGCAATGCTCGAATTTGCAACATTACAGTTTGCGCACTGTAATCCGCGGTTCTCCTCCCTCACTGATGCAATGCTCGAATTTATTTTACAGTTTGCGCACAGTAATCCGCGGTTCTCCTCCCTCACTGATGCAATGCTCGAATTTGCAACATTACAGTTTGCGCACTGTAATCCGCGGTTCTCCTCCCTCACTGATGCAATGCTCGAATTTGCAACATTACAATTTGCGCACTGTAATCCGCGGTTCTTCTCCCTCACTGATGCAATGCTCGAATTTGCAACATTACAGTTTGCGCACTGTAATGCGCGGTTCTCCTCCCTCATCGAACATCGTCGGTACTACTACAAATTGTATGAATGAAAACTTTGATAAGAAAAATTTTAGGACGAGGGATCATTCGGATTACAAATCGGTAGGAAGAACCATTTTAGGTAAAGAACTTTAGGTGAGCCAATATGGACCCGTATAATTACTACTGCTGGTATGAGTATTTCTACTAATGATATTTTATTAGTTGATTGGCTTGTTGGCGCAACGGTTGAGCTCGTACCTTTAGATTCGATCCCTTACTAGGACACAGCATTTGTGTTTGTTCCGTGTCGGGATATTGTTATCTATTTAAAAGCAGACATCTAAAAACTTAGTGTTTGACACCCGTAGTAGGTACAAGCTTTTCTTAGCAAATATGGGGTCTGATGTTCTTGCTTTAAGATATTCTAGATATTTATTTGTTTTCTATGATCGCAATCGGTATGTCGCCAACAGTGACGGCCGCCATTTTGTGCTAACGCCACTGTTAATAGTGAAAGGATGTAGAGGGTCTATGTCTTCCACTTAGCATATATTAGGTACGAGTATGTTCATTTCGTTCCCTCCCATCTTTGCAATTAGCCAGATATTGTTTCTTTCTGCACATCAAGAGGGTGGTTACTCGTAAACTAGGGTTAACGAGAACCAAAGAAGGCTTAACTGGAAAATGTCTGTTTAAGTGCACACTATTCCTGAAGGTAACATCAAAAGGTGAATACTCAGAGTTAGTACATTTTGCCACGAGAAGTAGGGATTTAACTTTGAGAGGAGTTTGATAAATCACCACTTAATCTTTTGACAATAAATATATTACGGCGAATAATGAAATATTGAGACACATCGGTTCATCAAAAAACTTTATAAAAAAAATGTCTGGGTTTTTGCAATATAAATGCAGATTTTACTGCACCCTACACGAAATATTGAAGCGACTAGACCAAACTGGTATGTTATTGATAAAGTAACCAAAAGTCAAGATTCTTGTGGGATTTTCTTTTAGTTCTCTGCTACATCTGTTTCTGATCATAAACTACAACGGTAGTAGTATACCGTCAGTGGTAAATTATCCTATTCATAACATACAATGTTTTGTGCCCTATTTACCCTAGCGAAGTTTCACGAAACTTTGTAAATTTTTACCATTTATTTATTTATTTATTTATTTAGTTCACCAGTAATTGTTACACTTTAACATTAAATATACAGGCTTACAAGTAATTTAGATCTAAGTGTACAATAAAAGTAGGTAAACACTACATGCACAGTATTTAAGGTAATTTAAGCAATTTTATAAAATTACATACTTATGTCTAAATCAGTTTTCAATCTCACAAATTCTTTAACTGAAGCTTTAACTTATTAGCAGAGGTGTGAAGGATACAATTATTGTTATACACTACAATATACCTAGCAATATACCTAGTAGGTGTACAATTATTGTTATACACTACAATATACCTAGCAATATACCTATTTCTTACATATCACGTTTACGTATGTATATAGGTAGTTACAGACCTACATTGGCTGACACCGACTCAAACAATAACAATAATTGTACCTACATTATATTATCGTATAAGTTTTAGAAGAATACGCAATTATTTCTTTAATTTTAGTGCTTTGTTTTGGAATAGTTTTTTTTAAGTTGGTTTTTTTTTGTAAAAATTTTTGTTCATATCTTGATTTTCAGTGAATAGTTCTTATTTATTTTATACATCGAAAAAGTATCCTCCAATAGCTCCTAAGAATTGAAGAGTTCCGTTACTTTGTCATGAATCCCATAATCAGAACCTAACCAAACTCATCAAACTACCCCTGAAGTATATCCTAACCAATAAAAAAGAAGCATCGAAATCGGTTGGCGTGATATTGAGTTATTCGTCCATTTGTCGCGCATATGGTTTATCTAGATTTAAGACTTATATAGATTTCCTATGGATGCCACTGTCAGAACTGGACCAAATTAAAATGGGACCAAACGGGCAGCATCAGCTTTCAAATAATAAAAGAATTATCAAAATTGGTTCACCCAGTCGAAAGTTATGAGGTAACGAACATAAAAAAAACATACAGTCGAATTGAGAACCTCCTCCTTTTTTTGAAGTCGGTTAAAACTCAAAAACTTTTTCAATTAAAGCAAGAGAAACTGTTTGCAAACGTCTTACTTATCTCCTAATATTTATTCAGCTACATTATTATACCTTTGTTCCTAAAGATTTCGAACATATCTCTATGTGTAATTAGACCTTTGTTCTTAAAGATTTCGAACATATCTCAATGTCTTATCAGACCTTTGTTCTTAACGATTACGAACATATCTCAATGTGTAATTATACCTTGGTTCTTAAAGATTTCGAACATATCTCAATAATTTCTTTTGTATTTTTCTTAAAATTAAATAATTTCATGTCAGTATTTTAAAGGGCTACTTATATTTACGAGTACGTTTCCTAACTTGAATTTATAAGTATTAATTAATAACTGTGAACGAAAATGTAATTTTCCTAAATTACACATGGTAACCCTACACCTCAGAATCCTATTTATATCTTAGTTTGTCCCCAGTAGGGCCCAATTCATGTGTAAAGAATACTAATGTTATCTAGCCTCGTTTCACTGATAGTAAATATATAATTATGTAAATAACTACCTACTTACATTGTTTATACTTAGCCTATGTAATGAATAAGTGATAAGATGATTCAATAACCTTTTGATAATTCGAATATTTTATTGCGAAATACGTAAGTGTATAAATAAGTTATATAACTAAGTTAATACAGAATGAAATGGACCTCACTCATGTCTTTTTAGGTTGAGACTCAAGAAAATAATGATTAAGTAGGTTTTATAATTCTACAATTATTATTTATTGTGTTTGTAAATTGGGAAGTCAATTAATTTAAACCACATCCAGAGACATGCGAAAGATGTTTTTGGTTCACAAAATGGTTACACTGTACAATAATTGTTTTATTCATGTCAACACAGTAATCATACACTTGTATAAACTTAACAATTTCATATCTCAATGGAATGACATCATTTAAAAAACGGCTTTATTAACCAGTACTTTAGTTCAGCCTTATTGACATCGTTGTATTACCTTTCAAGTGCCTAGGGCATTAATCTATGACTGCAGCTACGGGAGTCGAACCTGTGACCTTTGTGATTCAGCCGACGCACTATCATCTTTACCACTGCGGTTATTTGTTTGTTAACATTTCCTAACTAAAGTAAAATATGTGTTAGATTTCGAGTTGGTCGCATCTTCTCCCTATACTTACTTTCCAGATTACACCGGAAATACACCGTCACAGTGACCTGAACAGCTAAAAATTTTAATATTTTAATAGGTTTCCTTTCGAGGACCGGTACTCTAATTACTACTTCCACCACGTAATTAACACTAGTTAGTCTAATTTTGACAAACATTCCACCTACAATACTCTATCAAGGTCGTCGAAATACATTGTTTAAAAACATCGCTCAATTAATGACATCACATACACTAATCTCCATAGGTCCATGGGAAACGTCAGTTAGTCATTTCTGACCATAATGTATTTGACCATGGCTCTGTAACATTGCGATCACAACAAAAGAAGTACCTAGATGGTACGAGTGACTGATGAGTTTAAAGTGGAGTGAAGTCACATTTAAGTTTAGATCATCAAAATGGTGACATCTGTTAATTGACCGTGGTAAATAATTATACTGCAAAATCTACTTAAATAACCACAACGACACAGGACGTGTTCTTGTGTAATAAATTTAACATACGAGTATTGTATACAAATTCGAAAATGCAACTGTTTTAAAACTCTAATGGGTACACTGAAAATTTTACCATTACTTACAATTTTTACCTTTTTTTTTTATTCAAAATGGGTTTGCGTTTGGCCTCAGTCTCACCTGGTGGTAAGCGATGACAAGGCCGATAGTGGTGCACGCTTACCCAGAAAAGGCCTATTCACTCTGGCCTTGAAGACACCAAGGTTGTAAGTATCCGGAAACACAGACGCAGGGAGAGCGTTCTACTCCTTGGCGATGTTGACCAGAAAAGACGCAGCAAACCGTTGGGTGTGGATTGCTGGGAAGTAAACCACATGGGGTTGAAAGCCCTCTCGGCGTCTGGTGGTCAGGTAATAGAAAGTAGAGGGTGGTATCAGGTGATGTTTATTGCTGAGCACACTCTCCGAAATACATCTTATAAAAAACCGATAGACGGGCGACTTTACGCCGATGCTCCAATCTCTAGAGTTTGTTTCCAACGAGCGCATCGTCGCCAATGAGTCTCTTGGCTCTTCGGTCTACCGAGTTCAATGCTTCCAGCTGGTATTTGGCAGAGCCATCCCACAGGTGGCAGCAGTACTCCATACACGAACGAACTTGTGCTTGATACAAGTGGAGCAGCTATTCCAGCTATTATTTTAGCTATTTTGTGTGAAGTATCGCTGAACCTTAAAGAGGATACCAAGCTTTTTGGTTTGGACTCAATAGATCTACCAAAGTTGATGTTAGACGGGAGATCCATACCTAGTAGCTCGAGGTGGTTTTCTATAAAACCTTCATTGTAAGTTAGGTTCTAGGATCAATTTAATTTTTAAAACTAAAACAATTATTAATGTGAATTTTATAGAATGGGATAATTATTCTGAATTCATTTTTATACAAAAAATGGATCAACAAAAAAAATTACATTTGAAAACAAAAATGATTTAAAACTTTATTTTCATCAAAAAATAGCACTAAGAGCGTTTTCAAAATACTTCTTCAATTCAGTAGACAAAGTCTATTCGTTTTTACTTGAATTTTTCGTAAAAAATAAGAAAGTTTGTTTTTTACTGAGAAGCCAAACGCAAGAAATTAACCTGAAACATTCGTGCAAGCATAAGCAGATGAGTAGTTAGGTAATTATAATAGGCAATATTAGTCACCATCACCAATATGGATATTCATATTTGTCTGAAAATAGACGCCGCAATAAAAGTAATGGTCGTTTTAACGAATATTTTAAATCATGCTAAAATACATTTCCGGTGATGTATGTTAATAAGCCCCGGCGTCGTTGTGGTGGAAATAAGTTACACTAACGTTGAGGTGGGTCATTATGACCCTGGTTACAATTGTCACAATTATGGCTAGAATAAATACATTTTCATTATTTATATATTTATAATATAAAAATGTATTTCTATTCAGTAGCAGCAATAAAACACATTGGTAATACATGAAATATTTTTTATTTTAAAGTTTTCTTAAAGGTTATTAATTAAACAACAAAAATGAGACTCTTTTCTAAAAAAAAATTATCAACAGTAAACATAACATATTGTTTTTACTAAAAATAATACTTCAATCAGATCTACACTACCTAAACTTTCTATCATTGGAACATTAATCACAGAAATATCAGGAACTCCGGTATAATTACTTATGTTGAATCAGACTTTCACTACAGTTTTTACAGTAAGAAATGACGTGTTCCACTGTCGTCATTTGAAACCATCACAGTCAGAGAATTGGATTAACGTAACTGTTGCAATGGAATGTCATCTTTACTGTCACTTACTTCTTGGTCAGTATCACTCTCCTGACTACGAACACTGACATTATTTTCATTTTCTGAATCAGATGCTTATGGTTCATTTTCGTCATTATCTGAAGATTCTTCCAGCATCGCCATGATTCGACGACGCTTACGTTCTTCCGGATCCATATTAGATAGGTATTCAAAAATAAAGTGGAGTGAATAAGTAAAACTAAGTAACTAAGTAAAAGTAAACATGAATAATAAATATGGCACAAAACAGTAACGTCACCGTTGAGCGGGGTCATAATTACCCGGTCGAAGGTTTATACACGTTTTGCTCCATGCGCGGGTGATGGACGACCGAAGTGAGCTACGTGGAGGGGAGCGGTGATACTTAGCTGCAGCTACTGAGAAAAACGGTTGCATGCGGCAATTATTTCTAAGCAATTTTTCGTAAGTATAAAAAATGTGCAGGGTCATCTTGAACCTGCCTCAATGATGCCGGGTTAAACATGACATGTTATGTATTTTAGTTTCTAGATTATTTATCCAATTATTTTTTAAGAAAATCTGTTTTACGATCGTTGTTTACGACCTCCTTGTTGGATACAGATCCATCAATTTTATCGTGATTTTGAACTGATAACATCACGTCTAGTTTCGAGATCAAGATCTAGTTTCATTTTATCGGGAATCACATCTGAGGTTTTTCAAATGATATTATAAATCTATACAAAATAAATAATAAAAGGGGAAATGATGATAATTTTTTTCTAACGAATAAACCTAAAAACGACAGAAAATTATTTCACCAATTTGAAGCTAAGTAGGTAGGTTATTAGCAAGTAACTTAGGCTCTATTTTAGATTAGTTTTTAGGCTATATTTTAACAGGAGAAATAGTCTACCTACGCCTCCGAAGCCGCTGACGAAAAACTAGTGCCATATATTTTTAAAGTTCTTGGTCTTTATTCATTTTAGTTACCATGATTTCTAAAATGTTTCATCTTCAGACAGAGTTATTTACATTTTTATCTCTACTATAGCCTGAATCTGCATTTTACATTTTTCTCCTTGATAAAGTAATTATGATAGGCAGACGACCTTGCCTATTGATTAAAGTCGATAAAATTACGTTAATCTGATAAAGTTGATCAGACATTTTAATATCATGGAATGATTTGAATTATAATATACATGCCTAAGAAATATTCCATTCAGATTTTAAGTTAGTAAAATGAGTCATTCCTTTATAATTGTAGGCACTATTTTGTGTAATAACCTCTTGTTCGTTAAAAAGTTATTAGACAAAGTTATTTATGCTTCTAATCTCATGATCGAAAAAAAACCTGAAAGGCAAGCATCCATGATGCACACAGTAGCCTACTTCAAAGAACAAGTAAAATAATCGTATTTTCTTAATTTGAGAATAGGCATTTTCTGTGTAAGCGTGTACCACCATCGGCCTCGTCATCGCTTACCACCAAGCGAGACTGAAGCCAAGCCTTATTTATATTTATTATTATTTATTTATTGTTTTTTCTTTATTTGGAAAAACACCGTATCAATAGATTTCTCGCTAGATGATTTATTTACTAAAAAAAGTAGTTATATCGTGGGCCCCACCCACCGCAACATCGAAATGGGCTAGGATAAATAGTTTAGCTTTTTAATTATTATCTTGGGAAGACTGTTGCTACAGTCACTATTTTAGATCAAATATTGGACTCGTCGTAAATCTACAAAGGTCGAGGTTGTAAGCTTTTGACAAGTTTTATTCAACTGTGTGTAATAAAACTAGTGTTTAACACGTGATGATTGGATGATAACAAAAACATTTAATGTCTTTGACTCTGATGACATTGATAGGTATTACTAGAACGATACCGAGTTTTCCCATTTTGTTCCAAAGTCAGACAAAACATTGTCTGGTGTTATAAGGGACGTTTTTTTAGTGTGAAGAAAACGTGTGCAGGTTATGAATATACGAGTAATATTATTAAAAAATCTTGTATTTAGTTACTAAATTCCTGTCTGTTTCCACCAGTAATCAGTGGTGATGATTTTATCATCTGGGTATGATAACACAAGTACACATTCATCAAATAGTAAAAAGTAGGTATACACATGAATGTCGTTTGTACAATCTGTGCATTGAAACTTGATAATGGTCGGTAGGTGTATCGTTTCCAATGAATAGGTTTATAGCACACTGCAAAATACAAGCTAAATAAAATCACTACAAATGTGGAAGTTTTAACAACGAATGCATCAGTGTACAAATGCACATTTTTTGTTTTTGTCATAAAAGTCTTGTCCGTATATTCATAAAAACTTAAACAGTGCTTTAAGACCTATACAACAGTGTTGTAAGAGTGATTTAGTTATTAAGTTAAGAAGGATAATATTTAATTACTACTGAATTAACATTACCTACTCTTATTCGCGGATTCTCAAACTAAAAGCCGTTACATGGGCGATTAATGCTCTCAAGTTAAAGTTTAACGGGTCGTTGTAAATGTTATAGCCACTAGTGAGTCGTAAACTTAAAAAAAAGATAAGACGGGTTGAGTTCGCTGAATGCGTGATCTTAGCAATAAAAAAACTTAAGCAAAAAACCAGTCGAACTAATTTTACAGCCCGAGTTCCGCATAATTATCATCTAGCTATATACAAATTTAGACTTTAGTAGATCAAATTCCGCGAGTGTGAACGCGAAACATTTTTGTATTGGCTTGCTTGTTTGTTATTTGTATTGATTTTGATTAAAATGTTTAATAGTTTGACGACCGACTTGGTGTAATGGTTAAGAAGTTGGCTACTACACCAGAGGTCGCGGGTTCGATCCCCGCACAGTACAAACATTTGTGTGCATGAACATGTCTGTTTGTACTGGTCTGGGTGTCTCCTATGTATAATAAGTATGTATTTACAAAAGAAAATGTATATAAGTATGTTTATCCGTTGTCTAGTATCCCATAACACAAGCTTTAATTAGCTTACTTTGTGGCTAGATGGCGCTGTGTGGAATAATGTCCAGGGATATTTATTTATAGTTAATAAAAATATTTAAAAAAAAAGTTACTCAATAGATAGAAACTAGAAAAATTCGACCTGATCCTAGGGACTCAAGCGGGATTCGAACCCGCGACCTTCTACAATCCGGATGGCTGCTCTTTCAACTGAGCTACCGAGGCCGTTAACAGACCCGGCGGGCAGGATCAGGTCGAATTTTTCTAGTTTTTATCTTTGTGTAGAGAATAGTGCATTGTTAATGCTAAAAATTAAAAATTAAGTTACTCAATATCCTCAAAAATACAAAAGAATATTGAATAGTTAACAAACATAATATTTTCGGTAATAATTAACTCTGAATACGACAGTCGACTTCAAATATTAGTAATTCTTGATCGACAGGTAATAAGCGTTATTAATTGTCCTATAACAAGTAAATAAGATATATGAAGTATTACCCAAATGTATACACGCTGGTATATTACATTAACAAATGCAAACCGCGAATCAAGCAATTTATATTCACTTCAAATCCTAAATGTAAATATATTCGGCCACAGCATTGTGCACGAAGTTGATTATGTATGTTGTATAATGTTACTAAAGGCACTCTGCCTCACAATGACGGGACAACAAATTATAAGCATCAATGTGATTTAGTAACTATGAGAGTCCAACCAGATTTAGCCGGTTTTCTTAAAAGTACCGGAGGCTGGAACTGAAACGGAACTAAATTTATAGGCAGCCATTATACGGTCAATCCAGATCGCGATCCCTTGATCGTGATCAGTGATCGCGATCCAGATTGACTGTGTAAGGTGTAGATCGCGATCAGATCACAAAATATCTAGAATTTTTTTAATCTTGATCGCACTCCACGGGATTAAAATTGAACGTGTAAACGGAGAATCGCGTCAGTCTACGCTACGCGTTATGCAAGATGGACGTCGATGACTAATAAATAAATTACTGCAATTTTTTTTAGGTGTTATACTTTGCCTCAAAGTATCTTGTTTTTTTTATGATTGGAGTTACCATTTGTAGTAACTCGTTAAAAGATTTTTCATTCATCCTGAAGTAGTTTTTGTGATCATCTTCAGCAGTTAGTACAGACATCAGGATGGCAGCTGTATGGGACTTTTTATTTAACATTCTAAGGGCTTAGGCACAGATTATCTTTATTATAGAACTATTTAGTACAGTATCGGTACAATTGTACAGAATATGTTTCATCAGAGATGGAGAGACTACATGTGCCATCCTGACGTTCACAGTTAGTTGTATTTCTATAAAAAAGAAGATTAACATGAGTATAAATTTCTTTTTTCTGTAACCACTGTTTAAACCACAGCTTTTTTCGAATCCTTTTTGCCAAAGTTAAGGCTAAGACGAGCGATAATATAGTTTCTTTTATATTTATATAGCGATAACTTCATGTAGATTCACGATAACACGTCGTGTTCAAGCGGCGAAAGATACACGGACTGACGAAATCGAGATTGAATGTGTGCAATCCATCAATCTGTGATCGCGATCAGAGCTATACGATCGCGATCTTAATTGACTGTGTATGGGCTGCCATACTAATATTATAAAAAGGAATGATTTGCTTGTTTCTTTGTTCGTTCGTTTGTATTTAATAGGCTCCAAAACTTCTGGACCTATTTTTTAAAAAATACTAATAAAAAGCTACATAATTCAGGGAGTGACATGTGCTAAATTTTTTAATTTAGACTACTTAGGTATATATTGACGAATAAGAAAGTCAACGCAGGTGAAACCGCTGACGGACAGCTAGTGGGTATAGAAACATAAGCCTACTTCTTTATTAATTTTATTTTAATCGGTAATAAAATTACACCGTGAGTGATATTATTCCCAATCAAGATATACTATACTTTTCAGACGCACACAGATCGGACTACTATGGAAACTCGTTCCAGTCTACTTATCGTAAGAGTAAAATTGGGTGTCAAGTTCACTAGACGACCATATCAGTTTCAATTATCTTCGTTTTTGAACTGTGAACTTCATTTATCTTGGTCTTTGAAGTTTTACGTCAGGGTCTCATGCCTAAAGCTTACTGGTTTATCAGACTACCAGCTACTACTTTGTGGAGTCTCTGCTGCTGAGCTGTGGATAGCTGTTATCCTGGAATTATTTTAAGAATAGGTACTTAATTTTTGATAGGAACATATTTTTTTGTCTTTAATTCTTATAGGTATGAGATAAATCATGGAAACATGAAGTGATTTTTTGTATGATTTAATAAAATCATAATGTACAATCTACTTACAAACCCATATTATTTCTTGCAAGGTGTGAATCCACTTCAAGGCATCGGAGTGGTAACTCATCTTTTCATAGGCTAATAATGTACCCAACATAACTCATAAAAAGCGACCATTCCTTAACCTTTGAATCCAATAAGATTGGCTCATTTATATAGGTATTTGAAAAACTATCATCTTGATGTACAGTCAAAAGCTTAAACATCTGTACGTTTTAAAGGCTTCAAAAATATCTGAACGAAACATTAGCCTTAAATACGTTGGAAGAGCAGGCACCCGGATTGTGGAAGGTCGCGGGTTCGAATCCCGCTTGAGTCCCTAGGATCAGGTCGAATTTTTCTAGTTTCTATCTCTGTGTAGTAAATAGTGCATTGTTAAATAGTAAAAATAAAAAATCACCACGTTTGGTTTCAATACCATTGGTGAAAAGTGGGCTTCTGAGTGTTTCGTTTACTTGCCTCTGACTACTCCGTTTGGGATAAAGTCGTGATGGTATGTCCATATTTTTGAAGCCTTGGAAACGTATACCTATTTATGCTTTTGACTGTACATGACACCCAGCTATTTGGACCACAATCAGAGCAGAGCCTCTACTATGGTTGTCAAACTGTTATAAATACTTGAAAAAAATTGATTACTTCTTACTTGAATGAAAAACTCTGTTTAATGAATACAACTAGTACCGACTACCAACGAACTCAACGGGCCAGTCAAACCCAAGTTTGATCAGTTGTAAATGAATTACTATTAGTAGTAATGTATGTCCCTGTTATACTTTGTAACTTATCATATATACGTCATATGGCATGTGTGTTTGCACTTGTCAAGTAAAATTCTACTATGTTATTTGCCTAGTTTACTTAGTTTGTATATTTTCCTGTTCACTGATAGAGTAATTTTATGAACTATTACGTTTTGTCGTATTTTTTATGCGAAAATATTCCTCGCTAACAAAACCGTGGCCCATAAAATGTTATAAAAAACGTAATTACTTAAATTATATAAACGTCTTAAGAAAGTACCCTTAGCCCCAATTCTGAAACCACAATTAATGTTTGACGACATGATTGGCGTTGTGTGCTGTAGCGCGGTTTCTCGCCTCGATTTCCGTAGTGTCCCGGGTTCAATTCCCGGTCGGGTAATTTCAGGAAACGATCTTTTCTGAATTGACTCGGGTGTGCTGGGAGACGCCCCTGGCTTATTTCCTTGTGTAGTATCTCGTAACACAGAGATATTAATCCCTACTTCAAGACCATTACAAGAGGTGCTATGTCTAAAAAAAGTTTTTTTATTGCCCGTCGAGATGACCTCTCTCCACCTGATGGAAAGTAGTCGTTAGGTCCAGATTTGAGGCTGATAAGCCCAATCATGCAAACGAATCACTGGGCTGGCATTCCCCACCTTGAAGGCCTGCAGAAATGCCTTTTCACACCCCGCTTGTAGTCTCCGGGACTATAAGAGGAAGGAAACACATGCGCTGAAAGAGCATTCCACGTCTGGATCACCTTATTTGATGCTGCCCTGCTATACAGGTGAGGGATGCTCATATTTGATTGTCGTTTCAGAATAAGAGCAAAGCTATGGCAGTGTGCAATATAATAGAAAAACTTCTTGAGAGGAAAGCTAATCTACGCTAACTGTGACATTATCTTAGTTAATCACAAACTTGTATGTAACTACGACGATTTGTCGCCTGCCTTGAATTGTCTAACTCTGAATGTTATTTTCTACAGCCTCAGGTTTCATAACTTATTATCACACTTATAACATTTGATTATAATCAATGGCCTATTTGGCGCACAGGTTGGGAGTACCGGAATGACGGAAAGGGTTACTGGTTCGATTCCAATACCCATTCTAATGTCTGTTGATGAAGCAGACATTTGTATTGGGTATCTATGATTGTTCCTGGTATCCAAAACCCAAAAGATTAACTTATTTTAGTTAAGGTCAAATTATCTGTAAGTATATTTATTTCTTGCGATCACCACCATGTTGCCAAATTCGGGTTTTGTATATTAGTAGCTAATAATATGTTCCATCAGATCTTTTGAGTATCACCACTGTTGCTTATCATAAAGGTAAGTGGAGTACCAAGAACAAATGTGATTATAGAGTTGCAAAAACTTGAAAAGGGTTAAAAAACTGATCGCGCTAAGCCAGGCTTAAAATAACTATAATCCGGACGCCTCGCATACCAACTTGTGGTACATATATGGTTAAAACGAATACATTCCAAGGCCGACCACCTCGTGGTTTTAGGCGAAGCGTGGGCCGGTGCCCAAGCGCACAGCTTAGGCCAAATGACAATATTCGCTATACTATTGCGACCGGCGCACGCGCGTACGGATCGGTTGATAAATACATATACACGATAAAGTTTGCGCTAACGCCAGTTTGCCGCGGCTGTCAAGTGTGAAGTGACCATTGTTATGTATAATGTAGGCTATCCGTGCAATTAAAGTGATACAAGTTCTGGCATTGTTACTTTGAAAAGGTTTTTTTTCTCATTTTAAAGGTTTGTGTTTATTCAAATATTAATAAAAAAATCTTAAGTTTATCTTCATTATATATTACACTCGGCTATTTGATATTATCGTGATGCGGTTCGTTTTATCGATATTAAATTTCATGTTGAAGTAGTTAAATGCTTGGATACCTCGTATCATTGCGTCCATTAAATGTTTCTAGTTTTTATCATAGCATTATTTTTAAATAGAGTTCATATTTCGCTTTAACTAAAGTTATCATAATTGTACGCTTCATAACTATGAATTATGATAACTTTATTAATGATTTACAATATGTTTTTCCACAATTAACAGTAGATTCTTGGTTAAACTCATAAATTCAGCGGATAAAGATATGCTTAGGCCAAATAAGAGAAGAAGGGTTGAGAACTTTTGTTCTTTATTGTTTTCTAGCTAAGTACCTAGCTGAAAAAGAAAGTGATTCCATCGCACGGATATATTTGTGTCACCAGTGATCTAAGACCATAGTGATTACGGGGTGCATTAAAAATCACAAATTCTCGCAGTGAGCTATAGAGAGAGCTCTGCTCCTCGTTTCAATAGTTACGGTATCAAGTTGAGTTAAGAAATCAATATAAGAATTTAAGTCATAAGTTACAAATACTAGAAAAATAAACAGTACGTCGCGTAAAAAGATGTTTTAGGATTTGACATGACAGGACATGAAAATGTCAAATCCCTATACAATTTTTCACGCGAACGATAACGTAAATTTAAAGTGGCGACTCGTGTTAGAAGTACGTACGTATGTATGACCTGTATAGGTCAAAAAATTAGGGTGCGTTCCCACCAGAGATGTGCAAGGATGCGTTGCAAGGAAAGTGTTTGTTAAGAACCAATAGAATCGCGAAGCTAGGTGAATGAAACAATTCTATTGGTTCTTAACACACACATACCTCGCAACGCACCCTCGCACATATCTGGTTGAAACGCACCCTTAGGCGGCTCTCCGCCCACCCGGATTGCGGAATAGGCTGGTTCCATTCCCGCCTGTTTCCTTAACCGGTTTTGTTTCTAGTACTTTTAGAATTCAAAATAATAACAATGTTATTACAGAGTCCAGTTTTTTAAGGTGTGTGGCAGAAGCTAGAGCTAATATCATGCAAAAGTTATGACTGCTGCGTTGTGACCATAAAAAATACTTACCATATCAAAGTGAGTACGCTTACTCGTAATTTAGAGATTGACCCGGTAAGAGTCACTGATTTACAGAAACCGGAAAATTTATAGGGACCTATCTTCAGCAATCTAGTTGCTATTGATGATATATGCGATACACGGTATTAAAGTTTTTGTTTGAGTTTAGTATGCAAAGTTTGAACTTACTGAAACCCAGTCGTAAAATTGTGATACACCAGATGAGTAAGTACCTAGTTCGAGTGACAGTACACATTGTAACTAATTTTAAGAAATGATTGTTCTCATGCAAGTGTATGTAAATATTTTTTGAGAATAAATTTCTATAACCCAAACAAAAGTTATGTAATTTAAAAAAAAGGCACAATTGATTCGGAAAACAACATGGTTAGGTCTCTACATCTTTCACTCGATGCACATTTTATAAGATACTGTGAAAAGCGCCAGAAAAGTTACTTTTGAGACTACTTGTCAGAATACGATATTTTTAGTCTTGCAAATAAGATAAGAGTGTAAGAATTCAAGCAAAATTTTTAAAAATTTGATCATCTTTTGTTACACACACCCTTAATCCGATGTGCCGGGCCATTATTCATGTTAAATAAATTATCAAGGTAGGGTGATACTTGAGGACCTTACATTACCGTATTATTATGCGTATAACGTTCATCTAAGGGTAATGCTAGTAGTAATTAATATAAGGCGTACTTAATGCTTAAAGCATTCTCGTACAGTAAGCCTTATGAGGGTATTTACGTCATGTATACTTACATGCATGTTAATAATAAAGTCTGAGAATGACCAAACATAAAGACGATTTTCTAAATATACAACTTCGTAAAATTTCGCATTATTTTAAATTCAATTCAATTCCATTTTTATTTATTAAGATGTCAAGATCCATGGGTTAGTAATACAGATGACTTAAAAACGAATGTTAGAACTTAATAGCTATTAATCGATACAAATACGACCAATAAAAAATGAGACACTCGATCCTAGACCGAAATAGAACTATTTGACCATCACCCAGTTGAAATGTCTCAGCACAGGTGCTCTGAGGTCCTCAGCGACAACTTTCAGGATGCTGTTGTGGCTCCCCCGTACCCTCCTCATCAATGATGCGACTTTCTTGCGAAATACCGCGTGCAAGCCGTCTGTTTAAAACTCGTCGCAATGTGTGCAAAACTTTATGTACAATACCTACCACATAAATATTTTTTTTTATAATAATGATGTCTGCCTGGAGTCTGTTAACTATAATTAATGCGACCTCATTGCGTGATAATATCGAAAATATATTACATTTATTAATAAAACAGGCGCTGTCTCGTGAGTCACACTTTGAGCTGGCGCCTAGGGTACGAGCTTGAAGTACCTACTTACCTAATATACATATGCCTATTCTGTGGTATGAGTTAATCGTGAGCTGCTGGTGACGTTAACTTTAGGTATCCAGTCAACTAGCCAGTTGTATGCCACCGTTACGTAAACATTCTTATTAAATTAACCAGCTGTCCATCAGCGGGTTTGCTCCCGTTGACTGTCTCGTTAAAATATAGCCTAAATTAAAAATATACATATAGCCTATGTCACTCCCTGATAATGTAGCTTTATATTGGTGAAAGAATTTCAAAAATCGGAACAGTAGTTTCGCAGCCTATTCCATACAAAAAAAAAATAGTATAGATAATCCTATATACTGATCCATGTCGAATTAATGGTTATAAGCCATACTATGGCTATGTTCCGAAAAATCCAAAACATTTTTTTGATTCAAAATGGATTTGCGTTTCGCTTCAGTCGCGCCTGATTGTAAGCAATGACGAGGCCGATAGATGTACACGCTTATCCAGAGAACGCCTATCCACTCTGGCCTTGAAGATACCAACGTTGTACACGTAAGTATCCGGAAACACAGACGCATGGAGAGCGTTCCACTCTCTAGCGGTGCAGACCAGGAAGGACGCAGCAAACCGTTGCGGATTGCTGGTAAATAAAGCCAATTGGGATGGAAGCCCCTCCCGGCGTCTAGTAGTCCGTAGAAAGTAAAGGGTGATATCAGGTTGTGTAGTTACTGTGCACAATTTCGGAAGACACCTTCACGACGATGCTCCCAGACTTTGAAGTTTGGTTCCAACTATGAGTCACCTAGCCCATCGGTCCACTGAGTTCAATTCATCCAGCTGGTACTTAGAAGAGCCATCCCACAGGTGGCAGCACCCGACCGAACTTGTGTTGATATAAGTGGAGCAGCTGTTCCGGTGTGAAGTATCGTCGAAGAGGATGCCAGGTTTTTTGGCAGCGGTATTTGCTAAATAGAACTACTGAAATTGAGGTTGGACGAGAGGTCCATACCTCATGAGCTCAAGCTCGAGGTGGTTGGTTATCGGTAAAGGTGCATTCCGAAAAGTATGGGTCAGATTATATGGTCTCCGTTTAGCGGAGAATAGACAAGCTTTTTGTTTAGAATAAATAAATAAAAACCTAGGTTTTGTTAACGTTGAACTTAACAAGGTTACATTCACCCTAGTCGGAGACTGCTTGTAACTTTGAGTTCATCCGCTCAACCATAGCCCTCTCTTCCTAATTCTACCGGGCCGTGTCATTTTTTCGAATCAAAAACGGTTTTTACTTGTCCGCACAGCGCATTGTAGTTAGGAGTATATGTGTAAAATTGAGGCAAAGACGATGGGGCATTAACAAAGCTAGCAGCTGTCTACGATTCTGCGAAAAATCGGAATTTACTTATTCATGGCACTGGAGAGTTTTTATCAGCTTGTATGCGTGATACATTGAAGTGAGGTCTGTGCTCAGCAGCGGGACGTATATGTTGTTGTTGCTGTATTTGTTGTTGTTGTAATATATTAACTCTGCTAAGTATAGTTTGGTGTGGATTTCAGTTGAGCCTATCAGTCTGTAGGCCAAAAGTCTAGCTTAAGCACAAACGTATGATCTCTGTGTAGTCACTTGAGTATGCAACTATATTTTCGTGAATGGCGTTACAGACAAATTCAAATAATTTGATTTTATCAAACTAGATATATTCTAGGATATCAATGAGATAAAAGTCTATAATGTGTGACGTGAAAAAAATTCTCATGTGTTCAATTCCAGTGATATCTCATCTTATTTGAAATGCGACAGTATTATCTAGATTCTAGTTAAATTATATAATATTTTGTCTTGTGAATTGTTTTTTAACTCAAGCATCCGATAAATAGAGATAGAGATGTATGTCTCACATGACATGAAATAAGTGTGTTGCTTAATGGTTCCTTAACTACATGGGCGTTAAAGGCAAATAACAAAGTGCTTTGAAATTTAAAAAAAAAGTACAATTAAGACTTAACTTGAAATACCTTTCGCAAACTGCGGACATGATTAATTTAAGGTCTTTGATAAATACATATCTCTAAATAAAGCATAAAAAAGGCTACCCTCCTATTTTTTTTACGCTACAGTCTACGTAAGTAAGTACAGAGGCGTTCACATAAACCTTTACAAAACCACTGCAAAATGGGTCTTATATCAGCAGCATAAGGTGCCCCTATGTAAAGGTTGATGTGAACGCCTCTGGAAAACGTCTACATACATTTTACTGTACCTACACGGTCAGTTATTGTGCGAACCCAATACCTAAATAAATATCCTTATCAGGCATGAACTTAGAGATACTTACAGATAGTACTAAAAAACATTAATGATAAAGTCTATATTTATTCTTAGCCCTCTTTTAAAACACTTCAAGAAACATTTCTAAATTTTGATTTTTATAAAGTCCAAAATGGAGTTATTTCTGACCAATTTTCTAAGTTATTATTGCAAATGAAAGAAATTATAAATTAAAGATGTCAATATAATAAACCAATGATAAAGTTGCTAAATTCTTAATTGACAGCCCTACATTAATACGCACAAAACTTTCTCAAAAACAAAATAATTGTACAAGTGTTGCCAAAGTATTAATAAGTGACACTCATCCAAAAGAGTGTTTAGGCATTTTTGAACCGCACTACCAGTATTATCCTCAAAGAACTTATATAGCAATAATCTAATTAAACTTATGTTAAACAACATAGCTGACTGTTCCCACATTTAAAGGTGATGCGCCTTTCAATGTAAGATATTGTAATAAAAAAACAAAATACAAGAAATTCAGAAGAAAAAAAAAATCGCAATGTTTTTTTTTTTTTTGTTTCCGTTGTTTAATAATATAGAAAAATATAGTAGGGGTTAGTCACGGTAGCTCCCGGTCCCGGGTTTAGTTATGGCTAATCTTCCATATTAGGAACGCCTTTAAAACCCATACAAATACGCCTTAAGAAGGCTTCTGATGGTTTCGTATAGCATAGGTTACTAACTGTATGAAAGAAAGAGTCGAAAGCATAAAAAAAATCGGAACGTTTGTGTTTGATCAACAATAATTGTGTTTTTTAAACCTGGATTTGAAATGCCATAGTCTCAAACATTTAATTTAACTAGATAATTTTACAAAAATCTGACGTATTCTTTACAGAGTACGTGGGCTGCCCTATATAAAAAATGGAGGACCAAGAAGCACCGGCGCAAGCGCACAAGTTGCTGGGCCAGAAGACGCAATCGGCTCAACGCAGATACGACAACGCGTTCACGCGGGGTCTGCGATCATGTGAGTACATACCTGAAAAAAAAACCAGAAAACATTCTCAAAAAGACAAATAAGTACAGGTGTTGCCAAAGTATTATAAGGTTATACTCTTCCAAAAGAGAGGTGTATAGGCATTTTGGAACCGCACGACCAGTATCATCCTCTCAGAAGTATACGTATTTAATCAGCAATAATTTAATTAAAGTTAGTTCCTACATGTTAATGTGTAATATAGCTAAGTGTTCCCACAAATTTCAAAACAAATGTAAGATGTTGGATTAAACAAATTAAATCGAAGATTTTGTATTGAAAAAAACCTGTAAGAGGCTATTGTTTACTTTCTAAAAAGATAATTTGCAAAATATAGATGTACTAACCATGCGTCGCATCACGTCTCAATTTTCCGAAGTTTTGCCAAAGTGGTGCAGCCACCAGAAGGCGGCCCGTTTTTATGGTTATCATCGTTAAATGACAGTAGATGATGCTTAGAACAAGGTCTTGCCTACCTCTGTCTTACAAAACACTAAAATCATTCCTAATAAACAAAGGCTACTATGACTTACCAGAATTTTTTAATGACAAGTTCGACTAAAATTTAATTATTGATTTTCTGACATATTGAACTGCTTCGACATCTCAAATTCAAATTGTTTTGTAATATTAAAAAAAAAAGTATTTTGTCAGTATAATATTGACCATTTAAGACTAACTTAATCTTATTTTTAAATTATTTTAAGGTAAATACTAACCCTCTCTCTGATGTTTTGCTGTGCCCTTGCAGGGCGTCACATGTATACCTCTATTTTGCAACAACATATAAATTGTAATGTGACATGCAATAAACGTTTGAATTGAATTGAATTGTCCGGACCCCAAAGCCAGATCAGATTCTAATATTATTATTTCTTGAATATAATAAGGTATCTAGTATTTTTTTGTTCAGCTGATATCCAAAAGCCTCTCAAAAATAGAGAATCCTTGGCAAAAAAATATTTCGAAATCACCAAAACTCTCCGAGATATAGCAATTTTAAAGATCATATTTTTGGACTTACCCAAAACACTCCCTACAAACTGCTGCTTGCTAATGACGTCATTTGCGATCTATTCCTTTGCCTTCTGCAAAACATTTTCGAGCAGCTATATTAAATTTTGCGTTTGAGAATATGGTTTCATAACATAACATACATACCATCACGACTTTATCCCAAACGGGGTAGTCAAAAGCAAGTAACTGTTGCCGTCATGGTGAACGGAACACGCAGAAGCCCACTTTTCACCAATGGTAATAAAACCCAACGTGGCAGGTGGTGGGCCTTTCGCCGCTATCCGGGTTGATTTGTTTTCCATCACCGGAGAGTTAGTCAGAAATTAAACAATGAACACAAAAGATTTTGGTTTTGGCCAGATTTGAAATCGAAACCACACGATCCGCGATTCGAGTTGGTGTGCTTATCCACTTGGCCACGATTGCATTAGGTAGGCATGGATAAAAAATTGTAGCGATAATATTATGGTGGAAAGGGGTAGGCCTTGCAATACAATTAATCTACCGTAATTTGTATTAGATAGGCAAGAAGAAGTTGCATGATATGAAACGAATTAAATTAATGCAATACTTGAATGAAAGCAAATATTCTCAAAACCAACTAAGAACTAAACTTTATCTAAAAGTTGTTACTGATAATACTGTGGTAATCAAGAGTGCTTGTATTGTATTCTTGTTTATTCGTCATATGCATTTTAAAATTAAGTTTCTTTATTTAATTGGCAAATAATTATATCTCAGTCATATCACGTTAAATAAATAAAGCTGATCTTACTGTCATTTACCGATAAGAATCTTTGTTTTACCAAAGTTCTTGTTATGACATTACATATTAGATAACTGCCAAAAGTACATTGCATGGCGAATAGTAGCGAATCATTTTGTTATTTAGATTACATATTTTATGTTTCAAAAGTACCAAGTACTTTGCCAGCAAAGGACCAAAAAATTTGAATGAAAAGTAGCCCTGCCTCTGGGGCACCTAATAATACCATACGAAAGCCAGACGCAAAATTATTGAAAATGATCTTGACATGAAATTTTAGTTTGTACTCGGCTACCACGAGTTAAAAAATGTATGGGGATTTGATTGTCATATCATGTCATGTCAAATCCCAATACAAATTCATACGCGAACGATAACGTAAATTTAAAGGGGCAACTCGTGGTAGACGTACAGTTTGGAAAACGAACCTCCGACGATAGGCAGGACCACTAACTATTGTTCCAACGGCCAGTTAAAAAGAAAGCAAATCAACGTGCCTAAAGCCACTAGCGTAAATACTAGTATGAATAAAAGTAACTGAAAGTATGCAAGTTTAATCTGCTGAAACAGCTGTTATCACTTATAGTACTTATAGGCTTGGAACGCATAGTGACTAAAGTTTAAAAATAATAAGGTTCGAGTACTTTGGAGTTTGCTAAAAGTAAAAACAAATCTATAGAAGGAATGAGTTTACATTCCGTTAGTAGATAATACCTAATTCTAAAATAAGTTCACATTTCTCTGACGTAATTTTTGTATGAGTAATGTCGTGCATTTCTAGATCAAATACACTGATGAGCAAAAATCATTGGGGTTTAAAATTTGCAAATTTTTAAAATGTTCAAAATATCATCGTTAATCAATATCACACAAAGCTGAGTGAAATTAGGTTCGATCACAAATTTTGATATGAAAACAAGCATTTTAAAATGCTAAAATAAACAAAGTAAATATCAAATTAAACATATTTACTGACTGAACTAAACTGGTGGTTGGTTAGATAATTAAAGTCATTAGACCTACCAATTTCTGCTAGTCGCAATATTTACTTGCGCTTTCCCGAACGCCAAATGACAAATGAGTTCGAGATAACGTCAAGCAGCTGAAAAAGTCCCAAATAAATAAACATAATGTTAGCTAAGTTTCTGATAGCACAAACATAATGTTAGCCAGGTCTCTGATAACACCAGTTACTGATTACCACTGCAACCTTCATCTTTACGCACATACTGTACTATTATATTAGTCAGACAGCAATACGCAGATTTTGAGTTTCGATATAAAGTGTGTAGGATAGATATGAATGTGTTGATTGATTATTTAAATCCTAATCACGGTATGTATGATGATTTATAAGGACATGCGACATGCCCTTTATTTATTAAATGATTGATGGATTTAAACATAGTATAAAACAAAACAAAGTTTTTAAAGTTTTTAATAAATTTAACGAGATATTTGATAAGATAGAAAATTGCAACTTAAGTACATAAAAAACAATAAGTACTTTAGCACTGTTCTTGGATTGAATATTTGAGCCAAGATAAAATTTCCTTACAACTATAATTACAGATCTCCATG
Organism: Udea olivalis; assembly: GCA_947369235.1. Classification (NCBI taxonomy): domain Eukaryota; kingdom Metazoa; phylum Arthropoda; class Insecta; order Lepidoptera; family Crambidae; genus Udea; species Udea olivalis. The sequence goes on along the minus strand of OX376350.1, from coordinate 13,675,164 downwards.
AAGCAGCTGAATGTTTAATCAATCAGAGCTAGTCAAGAAGACACTGTGATATCTCGATATAGTACATTTGTTATTATTAGAGACACCAATTTAGTCGAATACAGAAATTAGGTCACACAAGTGTTGTTATAGGAAGTTTGTCTTAAATCGGAATCAAAGCCACATTTAGCCAGAGATTTTAATCTTTTTGTGTTTTTGTTCAATTCAAACTTGCTAACCTTACGTAAGTTCATACTATTGTTGTTATAACGCCGTATTGACCTGAAGACCTTGTGCCGATAAATCATGGTCACGGTCACAGTAACTCTTATTCGATTGAAGTAGAGATTACAATTGAACGGCGAGCTGTTGTTGATGAATTAAGTACATTAAGCATTGTAATTTATGATAATACGCGTATATGATGTTCAGTCCTAAAGTTATTAAATCCTACATTTTTAGGTTCTTTTTGGTTTTAGTTATTTTTATTAAACTTGAAATATTTACTACTATCAGAATTTGGACAAATTAAATTAAAAGTATTTTGTATTTAACAGTTTTTATTGCCTATTTTTTGAATGAGTAGGTAATAGTTTATCATCATTATGCAATATGCAGATCGTATAGGTCAAGAATTGGTTTTATTGCAGTTATAATGTCAGGTTGTCACAAGTTAGTTAGGGGTACTGCCTATAGTGCCAACGGACGTGGATTCTAACTTGAGTTAGAGTATAGTAGCTTACAAAAGCCTTTCCCTTCACATTTTTTTGTAAAATATCTTCTTTCAACACTTTTGTCCCCGTCTGTACTGAATGAGTCATTCACTCAGTAAGTAGATAGCTGCTTAGTTGACCTGTATATAAATCCCTCCTATTAAGTTTCTACGCTGAACGATTGAATACAAAGTAGGTCTGTTCACTTCCCACTCGTTTTCTCATAGTTAACTTGGCCATAATAAAGCAACTTCTATTATACAAAACACGCGGGTCGTTGACCTCATGAGGCCATTGACTCTAAGTGCGAAAATGTGTTAAAACCTGTTGGGTTTGCAAAATGATGATATTAAGATTCTTGGCAGTTGATGTTGCAAGCTTAGACCATTAGTAGGTATTAACCTGTTAAACCTGGTTTACTTGGAAATGTTAAGCAGCTAAAGCACTCAAAAACATGTCAATATTTTCTTAATTCATGTTTTGTAGGAACTATTCATAGGACGATATTTTTTTGTATTAAGGTAAGTGAAAACCATAGTACAACAAGTAGGTACCCGTACTAGATGTGCGTCAAAACGTCCATAAATTAATATGATGCATCAAATCTACATAAGTGTACAAGTTTTAATATGATTAATCCTCATTAAATAAATTCTTCGATACTGATTCATGCATACATGAATCAGTTTCAAAGGTTATTATTTTGAGTTAGGTTTTACGAAGGCATTTCATGGTAGCTGATCTAATTGATCAAGATAATAAGACATAACAGATACAAGGCCTTGATAACTGTGGGAACATACATACTATTAATAGCATCTTGTTTTCTTAAAAAAACTATACGCAGTAAATTAAAACAAATTCTAACTGAAATGGCTGTTTTTGCCCCGGTTTTGCGCTACAATTTCATTTAATCTTAATGCGTAATAATTACTATAATATTTATAGTGATGGCTATCGCTTCCGTGGCCGAGTGGTTTCTGAGCTGAACCCGAAGCCCAGGGGTCCAATATCAAATTTTGGACCTTGAAGAAATCAGGCAGAGTTCAAAAACCCGCATCTTCCACACCTGATTAGTCCGAAATTCGGACTTTTCTAGTTTTCTATCTTTCGGTATGAAAACAAGCATTGTAAAATGCTAACTCAAACTAAGTAATAATTAATACCCATCAATTGTAGCGATGACTCGATTACAATGATGGATGCCTTTGCCTAGCAGTGAGTATATATATAGGCTAATTACTTAACTTAAGAAGACAAAAGGTACGTATTGCCTGTCATTTTTTGTCTATACAATTTCGTATAATTTTCGAGCAGAAAATTTGGACAGAACTTAGGAAACATGTTATTGTTATTTTCACTTTTTTTATAATGCCCGTCAAGATGACCTCACACCACCTGAGGGAAAGCGGTCGCGAGGTCCATATATGAGGCTGACAAGCACAGTACCGCAAAGCAATCACTGAGCTGGTAATCCTCATCCTGAAAGCTTGCAAAAATGCCTTTTCACGCCCCGCTTGAAGACCCCGGGACTGTAAGAAGAAGGGAACACATGCGCTGGAATAGCATTCCACGTCTGAATGGTTCCACAAAGAAAAGAGTCACCGAACCTTTTCGTGCGTGGGAACAAATGCTGGACTGTGTGTGGGTGACGCCGTATTCCAGCGTTAAAATTAGCTGTTAATAAAATCGTGATTTGTTGCATCGTCAGTATTTTAGTCTGCAGCCGTAAGAAGTCCACCGCTGAACATAGGTTCACAATTTCTGACGCAGTTCTCTACTTCTCAGAAAAATAACTCCTAAAATGGTTTCAGGCTGTATAATACCTCAGCGCTACATCCTAGGAGTGATGGGCCTGCTTGGCGTATGCAACGCCTACACCATGCGGGTCTGCCTCAACCTGGCCATCACGCAGATGGTCAACCGAACAAGGCCTGCGAGCAACGGCACGAACTCATTCGCTGATGACACTTGCCCCAATGATTATGTGTCGCCTAATGCCACCGTTATCTTAAAACCTGTAAGTTTGTTTTGGTTTTTTCTTTTTTTTTGGCATTGTTTAACGATGATATCAGTACTGAAGATCTTCTTGATTCCTGATTTGGAATGAGGTAAGAAGTGACCTCAAAGAAAGGTAATATTTTTACTGTTTATCAGATAGCCAAACATTCAGCTTTTTCAATAAAGCTATAGCTAAAAATGCACTATTTAAAAAAAAATATATAATGGATTTTCGAAGGTACAAGCATAGTCATACGTTTTTTCAATGCCATTATTTATTACAGTTTTGTGTTTTATTTATGTTGTATGTGGAACGTTTAACAGTAAATATTTTAGGCAATCACATTAATTTAATAATAAATACAGTAATTTGGAAGAATTTCCATTCCAAAGCTTCGAAAGCTTGTTCAGAATCTAACAAAATAAAGGCTAACCAAAAAGAATAGAATGCATAAAAGTAATCTAGCATATCTTAATTGGTGCATCATTTTCACCTTTGCTGGCAAGCAAAAACGTTGCTACGAGTAAGTTGGGTAAATGCAAGTTTAAGTTACCGACGGTCCAAAAAAAAAAGTTTGTTTGTGAACGCTGGTCGATGGTTCTAGTGTAGGTAACTACTTTTAAAACTTAAATTCCTAGTATGGGTAGCTAGAACCAATTCAAAGTCAATTGAACACCAAACTTTAATGGTTCACTCTCCTTTTTGAGAGAGAAAATTTAAACTTGAAGGTAGCCATGGAAAATACTTAAGATGTTGGGTGGATTGGCCTTGTAAGTTTCTTTTATTTGTGTAATATTTTCGCGTTTGTTTATATAAAATGTAGTTAAAGCTAAGAAAACTAGAAACAAAACAAAGGATCCTACATGTCCGCCAACCGAGCGGCTGCTAGAACCACTAAGGTACCGAAATAATGCATTTTTCTAGTGTTCGTTCACATTGCAAGCCTAGCCAAACTTTATTCCAATTTTTTGGAGCAAGTACCATTTCTAAATACCTGATGTATATATCCTTTTTTTACACAAATCTGAAAGTATTTGCTTGCAATACAATGCAAGATTAGCATATTAGAGCGCCATTTCTATATTAGGCGAGAAACATTTGTACCATCGCATCCCGGGGAGTGCATGTATGAATTAATTATATCCACTAAAAGCCACCAGACTGGCGCGTAGTTAGCAGGAAACCTAACCTACTTTAAAGCAAACCACTTTCACTTGGTTAACGTTAAGTCCGGTTAGGATCTGAAGAATTCGCCTGTGAAAAAAATAAAGAACCTAGGCTTTAATTTTTTTTAATTCAGTATCATTTGAACAATTTTATTTTTTTTGTTAACATATCGTTAGGTTAATTATGACCTGAAAATTAAATTTTAGTTTTCAAAGCACTTTTTAGCTGGCATAGCTGGTTTTCGGACTCTATTTTTGTCGCGACAGCCGGGTGCCAAAGTCTTACCCTTTATAAAGCCTAACACATATTTTATAAAAATACTAGAGTATCAGAGCATCAAAGATTCATCATGGGAATTACAAGTAGTTCACCATTGCCAGACTAAATAAATAAAAAGTTTTATTATTTCCAAATCTAATACAATTTCTTATTGATGCAATTACTATATAAATTTAACAAACGACAAATGCATGACTAACAAAGACACGAACCAAAAAATACTAGCTAGAATTAAATCTTCCCCAAACACATTATATCTCAAACCTGTATCCGTAGACGAGGTAATAAAAAGTGTCCAATCCCTAAAAAACACAAATTCGTGTGGATATGACCAGGTCTCAACAAAAAAATTAAAAACTTGTATTAATGAAATAGGTTATGTTTTGACTTACTTGATAAACCTGTCCTTTGAGACTGGTGTATTTCCTGAAAAACTGAAAATGTCAATAGTAAAACCTATTCATAAAAAGAATGACAGAACTGACCTGGGAAACTACCGCCCGATAACGCTAATACCCGTGTTGTCCAAAGTATTTGAAAAGGCAATGCAAAATAGAATAGTGGTTTTCTGCAAAAAATATGACATAATAACCCCAGAACAATATGGATTTCAAAAAGGGAAATCAACGACTCTAGCATGTTTTGATCTGGTTCGAAAATTGATTCTAAGCTTGGACGCAAAACAAAATGCCACAGTACTCTTTTTTGACATGTCTCAAGCATTCGATCATGTAAATTACGACATTTTACTGGATAAACTGGAAAAATACGGTATAAGAGGAATAACACTGTCTTGGCTCCGATCGTACCTGTCAAACAGTAGGAATGTCAATGTGTAGAAATAGATAAAACGGATGACAACAATGTAGTGCTGCCCTGCCGTTCCAGTTATCAAATAAGTAAAGCTGGTGTACCCCAGGGTAGTGTTCTAGGCCCAATTTTGTTTATTCTATATATCAATGACCTACCCAACTATACTGACCACCAATGTGTCATGTTTGCTGATGACATCTCTATTATTATTGATTCCAAACCTGACTTAATTTTCTATGAAAATGACATAAATAATACAATCAAATATATAATTGACTACCTTGACATGAATGATTTAAATGTTAATTTATCCAAAAGAAAATATTTATGTTTTAGTGTAAAAGGACGTAAAGAACCCACTTTGAATGTACAACATAGTGGAATTCCTATTGAGACTGAAGATAATATATCGTTCTTGGGAATAATACTAAATAAAAGCTTAAATTTTACTAACCACATCCAAAAAATTTGTGCAAAAGTCAATCGATTTGTATACGTCCTTCGACGTCTAACTCATATTACTTCATTGCATGTAACTTTGAACGCATACTACGGTTATATAGCATCAAGTAGTAATTATGGGCTTCTAGTGTGGGGAAATGGAACTGACATAAACCGGGTCTTTGTAGCACAAAAAAAATGTATCCGGGCTATTTTTTGTAAGGGACCCTACGACTCGTGCAGGCCGTTATTCACAAAGCTACGAATTCTGACAGTTCCCAGCATGTACATTTTAGACATTTTTAAATTTGTTATCAAAAACCCCTAATTATTCAAAACGGCAAGTAACATGTATCCAAGAAACACCAGAAATTCTAATAGACTTGTTATGGAATCTTATCCAAAAACTACACTGTCAAAAAAACTGCTTTTACATGTGTATCAAAGTTTATAACAAAGTTCCATGTAAGTTTAAGATGGGATATGTGAATGTAAGGATTAGAAGCTTTCGAGAGTGGCTTATTGATTGCTGCTTCTACAGTCTCAATAAGCTTCTCACTGGAAATTTTGCATGCTAGAATTAAGCAGAATAGTGAACTACGAGTATAAACATGTTATGAATGTAAGACCTTATGTACACCTATTCTTAGCAAATAAACGATTTGTATTTGATTTGTATTTGTATTGATGAGTCTCTCCGTTGAGTAGTCATAGACACTCGTAAAGGGAATGGCTCGCTACTTCCCTTAGTACAGTGATTTAGAAATTTAATAAAAGAAAACAAAGAAAAAATATTACTTAAACTATTATAGTAATAAGTAATACAGAGATTGGGTCTCCGCTCAATGTTCCGTATGTGTGTGTGTGTGTGTGTGTGTGTGTGTGTTTGTGTGAGAGAGTTAGTGTGTGGGTGTGCGTGCGCACATGCAGGATGTGTGACCTCGTGTTTTTTAAAAATTAGCTGTTTGAAGAGAAAGTATGCCCTACGATAACAAAAATAAATCTTGGGTTCGGATGAGTAGAATACACATACAGTTATGTAAACCTTGTTAAAAGTTCTTCCACTTCATCATAAGTAAGTTTGTGTAGCCCATAAAATCGGTTACTTCTATTCTCAGAGTAGAGGTTGTACATGAAACAATTCTTCTGGTTTTGGCTTTCCGATCTTATTCCTTTTAGTTTTTTGGGCAGTTAATTCACTATCTTACTGGTTGATATACTACACCTATATTATTAGATATTAAAGTAGTGCTTTAAACTAATTAACCCATACTTTTTATTGGTTTCAGTACGCCATATTTGACTGGGACGAGAAGACCCAAGGCCTCATACTGAGTGGCTTCTACTACGGATACGCTGCAACCCAAGTCCCTGGAGGCTACCTCGCTGAAAAGTTCGGGGGAAAATGGACTTTAGGTGTAGGCCTGTTGAGCACCGCTCTCTTTACGTTCTTGACACCAGTCGTGATCAGAGCTGGTGGCGCTACGTGGCTGTTTATTTTGAGAGTACTGCAAGGAATGGGTGAGGTATGTTTCAAGGCTTTGTCTGTTCTTAAGGCGAGGGAGTTTTACTCTTTTTAGAAGTCTTTTTATTTTAAATCATTGATCCTCTTTTTTCAGGGTCCCACAATGCCAGCTCTGATGATAATGCTGGCGAGATGGGTTCCACCCCACGAGAGAGGTTTCCAAGGGGCCTTGGTATTCGGAGGGGCCCAGATAGGGAACATCTTCGGGTCCTTCATGTCTGGTATACTCCTAGCAGATGGCAGGGATTGGGCTTACGTGTTCTACTTTTTTGGAGGATTTGGCATTTTATGGTTCACATTATGGGTAAGGAAATTATTGAAAAAGTCATTACAAAGAACTTTAGATTTACTTGGATTTCTTTTCTTAATTTTCGCCGTTGGTCGTTATTGCCTTGCATAGTAGTTCATTAAGGATATTATTATGAGATAACGAAATAAATTTTACAGATAAATAATCAAGTCAAGGTTGTTAAAAGGTAAGGGGTTGGAACATTTTTGTATGGAGGCTGGCATAGCTACCTGCCGTCATTATGTTTTTTCTCCCTGTCACAATGGTTCAAACCCCTTTTAGCATGAAGAAATCCGATTGAATTGAATTTACCGATCAAGTGAAATCGACTAAACGTCCTAAATACGTCACTATTCTAGAGCCTTCTGTGCTACAGTACTCCAAACACGCACCCGTACATCTCGAAGAAGGAGCTGAACTACCTGAATGCCAACGTGACGACAGCTGAAAACATTGGAATGAAAGATCCGGTGCCTTGGAAGGCGATTTTGCGTTCTGCACCAGCTTGGGCATTAGTTTGTGCAGCGGTAAGTTCTAAATCACGTTTAAGGGGGAAAAATAAATGATTCCAAGATAAGTTTCTGAATGACTATTGATTTAGATGAATTCATTCTGTGCTCATAAGTTTTACGATTTCCAGTGTAACAAAGCCTCTTTATGGCGAAGTAAATAAAATATTCATGTTATGCCTGGCCTCGTAAAAATTAAAAGGTTGTGAATCAGTAGTGTCAATTTTTCAGCTTACGAGCACGGATAGCTGACGCATAAATACCAATCCTTGTCTTGACAAAAAAGTTGTGAAAAGCAGGTTAATATTTATTTATTTCTTGGACAATTAGGGTCACTCGAGTTCAAAACTTTATTAGTATGTACCACAAACATTATACGGAAAGTAGTCTGGCGCGAGTCCGTGACCAGATTGTAGGAAAATTTTGGGCTAGCTAGACCATTCTTTAGTATTTAAAAAAAAAAGTTCTATGAATGTTTTTTTCATTAATAATACAAAATACACAATACGGTATGATTCATGATAGCTTCTAACTATGACGTTAGGTTAACATACTTGTTTGAATTAAAATGAACATCTGCTATTTTAGGCTTTAACTTGTATATATTGATGAGGTAAATATACGTCATTCCCTATTTCAGCACACGCGAGGGACCGAATAGCTATTGTGACTTTAATTTTTCTTTCAAGTTCAAAGTTCAAATATCTTACGAACGTATTCAAAATGTCTGTATTCGCTTCATATTTGGCCTTCGTAAGTATGATCATGTTTCTGAGTACGGAGAGCAATTGAAATGGCTGCCTATTCGTTTACGGCGTGATTATCACATGATGGTTCTTGTTTACAACATCCTCTTCAACCCTTCTTCTCCACGCTATCTCTGTGAGCGCTTCTCCTATCTTTCATCGTCAGGCAGAACTCATCGTTCAGCCTATAATTTACAGCTGACTGCCCCTACCTGTAGCACGAGCATGTATGGTGACTCTTTTACTGTTCAGGCTGTGAAACTGTGGAACAAGCTGCCCGTTTCTATTCGAGAGTGTCGCACTGTGGGTTCCTTCAAAAGATTGTTAAAAGAACATCTTTTGAAAAATGTTTGAATTGTGTTGGATCTTAATAATAATAATCATTATTTTATTTATTCTTTAATATGTATAATTATTTTAGTTAGGTACTTATATATTTTATATTTGTAATAATATATGTCTATTTGTAAGTAAGCTGGTCTATTTATAGAAATTTTGACCTTTATGTGCACAGTTTTGTCTATCCATCACTGTATGTTTTATGCTTTTCCTTGCATCATGGTCTGCTGGAAGATATCTCTCTTTAGAGATAAGCTCACCTGTACTTTAGCTATCCTTATTTTTCTATGTAAAAAACTGTAATTTGTGTACAAACTAATAAATAAATAAAAGAAATATCTTTCAAAGTTTTAAGAAGTAAAAGATCAACATTTTTTTGGTCATTTGGTTCGGATTTTGACCTTAAGTACGATTTCGGTACTAAACTAATCCCTTTATATGCACGGTAATTCTTCCACATTGACTGCAGTCTCAGCGGGTCCATCCTATTTGGATAAAGCAGCAATAAAATCCAATATAGAATATTTAAATCGCGAACCCGTTAGAATAAAGCCCGAAGGACGCCATTGGTTTTATCCTCGCTCTAATGTTGGAAGTTTATTGTTATCGTCCCTGTCGTCACCGAGTCCGCCTTTTATTGGTCTGCGTCTCCGAGTTGGCGACCTGCTTCAAATGTTCAGTGTTTTTCTTTTGATTTGATCTGATTCTTACATAAAGTTTGTAAAGCAAATACAAAATTGGGGTCTTTAAACTTTATCTATGTGTGCCCAATTTATATTCTTTACTAACAAAAATCACACTTAACCGCAGCAGCTGTGCGTCTTGTACGACAGAATACGCGTCATACAGATTACATATGCTACCGTTGCTATAAAATAGTGTTTATAATATGAATATAAATAATAATAAATATCTGGGACCATTCACACCAAGATCATCTGACCCCAAACTAAGCAGAGCTTGTAATATGGGCGTCAGAGACTGATAAACATACTTATATATTTCTAAATACATACTTAAATAGATAATAACACCCAGACACACAACAATGCACCAGACAGCACACCACTTGTCATGGTCTCGAAGAAGGAATAAATATCCCTGTATTACGAAGTACCAGACAAGGAATTAAGCCAGGGGCGTCTCTCAGTACACCCTGACCCTAGTCAATTTAGAAAATATCGTTTCCTGAATTGTCCCGCCTGTGAATCGAACCCGGGACACTACGGAAATTGAGGCGAGAAACCGTGCTACAGCGCACTACGCCAATCGTGTCGTCTGATATTAATTGAGCATACTGAAAATAAGGAATCTTACAAACACTTACAAAAACGACAGTTAAGTAAACAGTACCTACAGTTCTTGTAAAAATTAACATCATCTATTGTTTTAAATTAACAACTGGTTAAAATGAGATTGGTTACTACGAGTTAGTTAAATTAAACTAAAATAGCAGTTTTCAATAATAGAGGCCTTTTCCTAGCAGTAGGACTGTATAGGCCAATTAATTACTTACTCACTTTAGCAGTTAGCTCTAGTTAATGCCAAAAAATTAGGTTGGTCATGCAAATTACAAAACTTTCAATTATTGTCTGAATTAAATACGATTCTCTTGACGACACATTGTCGGAGCGCTGTAGTGGCTTCCCGCCTCGATTTCCGTAGTGTCCCGGGTTCGATTCCCGGTCGGGTCAATTCAGGAAACAATATTTTCTGAATTGAATCAGGTATGCTGGGAGACGCCCTTGGCTTATTTCCTTGTGTGGTACCTCTTAACACAAGGATATTAATCCATACTTAGAGACAATTACAAGAGGTGTGGATGTCTGGCGCATATTTATAATTATTTATATAAACTCCAAAAACAATATAAAAATGCAAACTCTTTACTGAGTTATTTTTTCTTATTTCACCATCGTGTATATTGTGTAGCGTGTTACATTTTTTCCTATACTGAAATATGTCAAGGCCACTTAATTGATCTACTTGACCTTATGATTTATCTCTGAGAGTTTTTTAGAGAGCCAAACATGGAAAATTCCTACTAATGCAATAACAACTGTTTAAAATACAACTTAAGGCACATGATTCTTACACGGATACTATAAAAAAATTACTACCATCGTACAAAGCTACAAAAAAGGAAATCAACAATATCAACTCTAATGCTACGTTTATAAGATAAGATAAGATAAGATAAATATTCTTTATTGCACATCAAATAAAACAATACAGCTTAGGATTACAAGATTATGATGAAGCAATTAGGCGGTCTTATTGCTTAAAAGCAATCTCTTCCAGACAACCCAAGTAGAGGAAAATGTCAGGAAGGGTAAGCAAGTGCACAAGAAACTGAAAAAATAAAAATAAAACAATTGATTCACTTAAAAAATGACAATAAAAAGACAAATAAATAACAATAAAATATAGAATCCATAACTAACAGCCCACGAATAACAAAAAGTGATCGGGGAAAGAAAAAAAGATTATAAGTAAACAGAAAGGGAGAAGTAAAAAGAAGGAGAGAGATTAGGAAACTAAGCAGGAGCGTTAAAGGGCGAGGAAATGTGCTTTGATCCTTGTTTTGAGAATAGACAATGATTCTGACTCTCTAATAAATAAGGGTAGGGTTTTCCAGAGACGAATAGATTTAACAGTGAACGACTGTGTGTAGGAGTGCGACGAATGAGGAGGGAATGCAAGGCGAAGCTTCTTAGATGACCGCATCGGCTGACCTCGTACTGGTTGCAGAAATCTGAACCGCTCCTTAAGATAACGCGGCGACAATGGGTTAAACAAAATGTTATACAGGAGAAAAAGAACGTGAGAATCTCGACGAAGACGCATAGGAAGCCAGTTGAGCTGAGACCTGTACTCAGAGACATGATTGTACTTTCGCAGTCCAAAAATAATGCGGATGCAGAAATTCTGGAGCCGCTCAAGTTTATCAAGAAGATTCTTAGTAAGATCTAGAAAGCAGCAGTCTGCGTAGTCGAGAATGAGAAAGAGTAAGGCCTGGACAAGTGCAATTTTGGTAGGTATTGGCAAAAAATTACGAAGCCTACTTAGTGAACTTGCAGCAGCAAAGATTCTCCGGCTAACCTGACCAACCTGGGTTGTCCAAGTTAATGTATTGTCAATACAAACACCTAGATTTTTGACAGTTTTACTCAAAGGAACTACCACACCGTCAAATACAACTGAAGGCAGAACATCCCAGTCAACCCTAGAGATCAGCCACGAACTGCCCACAATTACTACTTGCGTTTTAGCAGGGTTAACAGTGAGCCCAAAAGACTTGCTCCAGTTGGAAATAAGATTCAAGTCAGCATTAATGGTATTAATAACTCTGGGCAGATCAACAAGACTTCCTTGGGAGTAAATTTGGAGATCGTCTGCATAAAGGTGATATGAAGAAGATAGATTTTGGGAAATAGAATTAATGAAAGTAGCAAAAAGAAGAGGAGACAAGATGCCACCTTGGGGTACGCCGGCACTAAGGTCACACCATGACGAGAATACATTCTCAGCACGAATGCATTGCCGGCGCCCATGCAAGTAACTTTGAAACCAGTCAATTACAATTGGAGATATGTTGAAAGAACGCAACACGCCAAGTAGGATGTCGAAATCAACAGTGTTGAAGGCATTACTGAAATCCAAAAGCGCCAACACAGTAAGACTTTTTTGGTCCATACCGAGACGAATGTCATCTCTAATTTTGACAAGTGCAGTAGTCGTACTATGACCAGGGCGGAAACCGGATTGGAAGCTATTGAAGAGTTGGTTTTTGGCGAGGAAAGCACTGAGCTGCTGATGGACAACACGTTCAAGTACTTTGGACAGGAAAGGTAAGATGGATATAGGACGGTAATCAGAGTATGCAGAAGGATTTGCTTTTTTAGGGAGAGGAATTATTTGAGCATCTTTCCACGCTATTATGCTCCTGAAAGTAGAGAAAGATTGAGGATTTTTATATACCTAGTTATTGACATCAGACTTTTAATGTTTGTTATAACGCTATAGTTAATTAACAGGTTGCCTGTCTAATAAATACAAAAATAGGAAATAGTTGTTGTTTCTTGTTTTTTTAATATGACTTTGTTAAATAGGGCTTGCTTGCCGCAAGAATGAACAATATTGGAACAATTTGTCTGTTATTAATTAATACATTTTTATTGTAATTAGTCAAAGTACGAGGATTACGCAATACTCTGCATTCAAGACGATAACCGTGAAGGCCTTGAGGTGGTTATAAAACTAAAGTAATGTTTATTTTACGTGTTTACTGACATATTATTATTGATAAATATAAATATATAAATATGCGCTAGACAACACACCTCTTGTCATGGTCTCGAAAGAGGGATAAATATCCCTGTATTACAAGGAACCAGACAAGGAATTAAGCCAGGGGCGTCTCCCAGCACAGCCAGACCCGAGGCAATTTAGAAAAGACCGTTTCCTGAATTGACCCGACCGGGAATCGAACCCGGGGCACTGCGGGATCCGAGGCGAGAAACCGTGCTACTGCGCACTACGCCAATCGTGCCGTAAATCATATAAATGGCTTACCTATATAGTGTCAATACCTAGAAGGGGATAAAAGATATTGGAAACGCTCTCGCTAGTTAAGTGACTTACTTCACTTAAAATCCTATATCCCTGAGATGGGACAGAGGGCGTTTACAGTATTTCGCCATCTCGTTTAGTCTTGAGCTTCGCGTTTGACTTCACTCCAAGTCTTGCCGATCCTCTTCGCCTCGTCCGCTACTGTACGCCGCCAGGTTTGTTTGGGGCGGCCACGTTTGCGTTTCCCTTGGGGCTTCCAATCCAGAGCCTGCTTGGGGATGTGATCGGGATCCCTTCAGAGGGTGTGGCCAATCCGGTTAAACTTGCGGCGTTTGATCAGCTGCTCGATCGGGGTCGGGGTCGATTTGAGTATTTCACGGTATTTTATAGAGTTCTCAATGAATGTGCTCAAAAACAACCGGTTATAGAATAGTTCAAATGGAATTGCTACCATGTACCTTATTTATTCTAACGTTAGTGGCCATGAAAGTTTAAAGAGAGAAATTGTATTGCCATCATGGTGAGAGGACCAACCAATCTGCGTTAGAGCGAGGCCACGCGAGGCGGTAACGGTGCGGTGTGGCGCCACACCACAATTATTTCGCATAGACGCCGCGCGGCGCGGCGGCCCAACGCATCCTGTGACATGTTATAGTCATTTGTCCGTAGGATGACGATGCGGCACCGCTCCGGCGCCGCACCGCGCCTCTGCCGGTTCGTGTGGCCTCGCTCTTACTCGCTGTCCTTGTAGATTGCCCAGGGTGCGCCGGGCGTATGCAAAAATATGATACGACACTTGTGGATTCTCCTCTTATGAAACCCAAAAGTTTAAATAAATAATTGAACTGTTATTTTCTATCCTATACCCTAAAGTTTGTAATAACAGAATAATTACACTAAAATTGACTGTAACCTTCCTACTAATCCTACTTTCAGGTGGGCCACGACTGGGGCTACTACACCATGGTAACGGACCTCCCAAAGTACTCCCATGACGTGCTCAAGTTCAACATTGCCACTACTGGCACGCTGACCTCCCTCCCGTACATTGCTATGTGGATCAGCTCCTTCCTCTTTGGTCTTATCTGCGACTTGTGCATCAAGAAAGGCTGGCACACCATCAAAACTGGAAGGATTATTCATACTACTATTGGTATGTTTTAATTCTAATAGATGACTCTTTTTAAACTGATGAGCTTCTACATCGCCATCACAGGCATACGGATGATCAATTTTCAATTTGTTCGAATTTTAAAAACGTATTTAATGTAGTTTAACAATTTACAGCGGCCACTGGACCTGCAATCTGCATAATCCTGGCGTCCTACGCAGGCTGCGACCGTACTGCTGCCATGGTTTACTTTGTGCTCTCCATGGCTTTGATGGGTGGTTTTTACAGCGGTATGAAGGTATGCCACTCTGAAAGTTTTCTATACGCTTCGTAACTGTTTTAATGTCTGAAAGAGGTGTCGAAAAATCTAATAGAGGTAGAATGACTGACAATTACAAAATTATCTATTTTGTTGGAATAATTATAACGTATTCCTGCATCCAATAAAAAACATATTAGTAGTTTACTAATGGTTTACTGAGTAATCTGAATTACGAGGATTTCCTATTAATTAACATTCAGCCTAGTAAAGTAGGAACTAATTCTTGATGGTTTTTAATCAACAATTCTATTCTTTCCTCCTTTGTAGTGCAGGAGCACGTTTCGAATAATTCATTCGTACACAATGCTCTCGTAAGTGACTGCGAATACTTATGTCTTTTTTCCTGTCCAATTTGAGCTGAAAGAATTTACTGCGCGTTTTTATGAGTCTCTTGAGAAATTTACAAAAGTTAAATTGTTTTTTGCTGTTCGCAGGTGAACGCGTTGGACTTGGCACCGAACTACGCGGGTTCTTTGACATCATTGGTGAACACCACTTCGACGTTCGCTGGGATCGCAACGCCGTACTTGATAGGATTAATGACACCCAATGTAAGTAAAGTACTAGGTTGGATGAAAATATTTTAAAGACTGCAAACTCTTTTGCGGTTTCTGGGTAGTATTTAAAGTCTCCAAATGGGTTGGTCTTATATAAGTTGAAAGGCAGGCAAAATGAGAAACTTTATAACCGTATCCGTCCACTTGTTGATTAATGATATTATAAAGATGATTACTACATAAAAGCTTACGTATTTTTTATTTGATTCATCATTTGACGATTTTAAATGGCTGACTTGTGAAGTACCTTGTGTGTGACTTGGTACCTTGCTTGTATTTCTGAAGGTTTAAAACCCAAAACTATAGCAATCTTTTGCAACATACAATAAAAAAGTTTGAAGTGCTTGTATAAAATCATACAGAAGACCAAACGTTATCTGGAATTAAAGAAAAAAGAGTGAATGGTCTTAAAGTTGAACTTGCATGTCAAGTTACTTGAGTTTATCATCTACTTTACCCTTAAATAAAATTATTTACTATGTTCCTGATTGATATTTTTCTCAATAAGTATTCTCATTTGCATATAACGATAAAACATCAATAATATTTAGTTATTACAATTATTTATTGAGTTTCGCATAGCTGCTAAAAGTTCTTTAAGTAAACTCTTATTGATCTCTTTTAATGAAAGAAATATTGTAAATTAGTCATTAAGGGGACGTGTAATTAGGAAATCACCAATATATTCTTCAACATACTCTGTAATCCACTTACATCACGCCTGTGAACTCTAATCGATAAGGCGTCAACTCCACAAGAGAGTGCATCGCGACGAGTTAGCCCTTTCATCTTCGGATAATCTCCATGAGACGCCGATTTTGCTATTAGCGTATCACTACGCGTGACGAGTCGTTGTTGAAATGGTTTCCTTGAAAAGACTTCAGGAGCCTGATCACAATCGCTTATATCCAGTCAAGTTAATTCACTAAACTGGGGGTAGCGAGTTATCTCGTCGGTAAAAATCCACCCTAGAAAATAAGTGCTAGGTAACCGCTGACTGGCTGGAAATTAAAGATCATATTACAAAATTACTCGCTACGCTCAGTTTAGGAAATTAACTTGACATGTAATAGGGGATTGTAATAAGGCCCCAGTTAGGTGACAGACAAGTACTCGTCGTCTCGTTGCGAGGGCGCCACAGTCTGATCAGATCGCGCTGTTACATCACATGGAGCAACGGAATCACGGCGTTACGTTGTTTTGCTTTACGAGCCACTTGTGATTGCCGCCTTAATGGAGATGCGTTATATGAGAGATAATTGGAAAACGTAGGACGACGATGATATCGCCGCGATACACTCACTCGTAGAGGTGACGCCTGAGCTGTTCTGCACGCAATTACCCCGGACCCTCAAGCTTGGATTGCGTTAAGGCAAGTCGGGCCTGCTTAATAACGGCTCTAATTAACTACCGCCACCATACGTAGACGCTTTTAAACAACGGACCTCCTCCTCTCCATTTCATTAGACAGGCATTTCTGAGATTTTAGAAACTATGTTCATCTACAGGATGACTTTGATATCATTGGCATCCTTTTAAAAAAAGAACCTACTCATGATATACAGGACGTATGAGGCTTTTTATGGGTACAAAATTGCGTATTTTTAATAGTTTAAAAAAAAAATCTATTGTATTAATTTTATTTTGTATTATTGGTCAATTGCTAAGTACATAATTTGAAAAGTGTAATGACGCTTTGAAAGTGTCATTATGAAAAGCAGACCAAACGTACAGTTGGTAACTGTTCGGAAATAAAACATAATTATATGATAGTTGGCAAATGAATATTCGGCGAAATAAAATTCTACGAAACGTTAGTTGGCAAGTTAAAATCTGGCAAACGATTATCGGCGAAAATGCAGAGAACATTCTTTTAGGTAATAAGGAATTTCCCGAATCTTTTAGCCTTGTTAAGCTAAAAAGAATGATCAATGGGTTATTCTTACCTTGCGCCATAATTAGAAGTACTTACAGCGCAGAGGCTCGTGTGTTCGATTCCCACTAGGATCAAACATTCATGAGGCGAAAATTTGTGTTGGTTCTGTATTAGGGTGTTGAACAGGTGTACAGTTACAAGCATCGGCTTCCAGCAGGAAGTTATTAACTGCCAAAATCATCAAGAGCTGTTAAATCTTACTTTCCTTAGATATTATGTCTTAACTTCACTTAATTATTTTTGGCAGTTAGTGACTTCTTGCAGTGAGTTAAGAGCTGTGCTTGGTTCAGAGTTTGATGATCTTGGTTTAAGTTGTCAGATATGTTTATTCTAAAATTTTAACCTTCTTTACCTTTTTAACAGTCAACGCTGTCAGAATGGCGAGGTGCCTTCTGGGTGTGTTTCGCCGTGCTGGTCGGCACCAACGTAGTCTACTGCATCTGGGCTGATGGCAAGCAGCAATGGTGGGACGACGTCCGACAATACGGCTACCCGCCAGGGTGGAAACATGGGCCCCTCACCAAGGACGATATTCCTGAACAACCAGAGTCTGTCAAGCTATCTGAGAAAGAATGATGTGCGGTATTTTTAAATTTATGTATGCTGCCAAGATCTAACTCTCTGAGGAGTGTCTTTAAAATAAGTAAAACACTTAGCTAATGACCCAATCCACAAAATTTGCTTCTTCGAAAACTGATTTGTGGATAACTATTTCCAGTTTTGTGTAGGTAATGATCGGTTTCGCCTATGTTACTAAGGAGTAAACTAAGATTTAAGTTATAAAAGACAAAATAATTGGAAGAACAATCTAAGTACCTACCTACATGACTTTTATATATTTTAATTTTTTAGTAATTAAGTGCAAAACTTTAGTGTTCAGTAAATGTAAGTGAGTGTGATTGGGCATTAAAATCTAGTACACTCCGAGGGCTAGGCTCTTGCACTACCCACCAGAGAAGTTTGAAGAAGTGTGACTGCTCGAATCAACAAATATACTAAAATAACCAATTTCTGAGATTGTTATAAGAAAAATAAATACATTTGACGAGAGCTAGTGCCAAAAATGAGTGCAACAGGTGATAGTAAGTTTTTATATTGTTATAGCTCGTTTGTCAGATTATAAGTAAGTTAAATCTATGTTATTGAGATGACTGTTTAAATTATGAGATTTGTGGTCACATATTAAGCTGCCCCCAAAAGAAAACATTTCTCTGCCTGTTTTGGAAACCAAATAAGACAAACAGGACATCAGTAAATCTTATTAAATTGATTATTATTGTTATAGACTAATGTTGCTACTTGTACATACAAAGCCGTATGCTGCTTGAAAAGGTGGAAAAAGATATAAAGGTGGTTTATGCGATTTAATTTGCCTAACTTCCAGACAAGTTTCAAAGACAATCGACGGCACACCGTTTACCTAGTCAACGTGAAATTCATCATAATATGTGGAGTACAAATAAATAGTGCCTTTTTATATATAAGCTATTTTAAATTTTAACTCAGTTCGTGATAGATACTAAATTGTATTACAATAAAATTGATAAAGCTTTATGAATATTAATGTAGTTAACTTTAAATTTGTTATTTTTTATATTATTGGAAATATCTTTTCTGCAGATATTAATTTTGTGATTCCCCAGTGATTGCCAGGTCTTGAAAAATGTAGTGATATGTCAGGAAAGTACCTACCTTAAATATGAATCATGGAAATTTAGACTGTAGGTGTCATTCCTTTACTTTAAAAATATTTTTAACTGCATACCAAATTTTGTACAGCCTTCTGAGTAGAATGAGATATAAAATAAATGTATGAATACAAATCTAATAACATATTTAGCTACACTCTATTTATACTAGCACTTCTTTTTTAAACGTTCGTTGAATGTATCGGTCGTATTTTATTATTTTTATAAGTTCATTTATTTTATTAGGTTTAAAGAAATTAATTTCTCATAAAAACTAATTATTTCACTTAGAATGAGATACATTAATATTATTACAATGAATGTCAATTCATATATATTATTATTACATTATTAGATATTATTGTTTGCCTCTGGAAAATTACATTTTACAACTTTCGGACATGTTTCCTAAGTCTATCTTTGTATGTATGTATACTGTCAAATTCCTTTATGTAGCTGGGTAGTCCATTGACAATATTTTATATCAAAATCGTAGTTGATAGTAAAATACATAAAATCAATCTCCTTTTTCACAACTAATATCAATAGAATCGTTTCGTTACAGTAACTGAGAAGGTTGGTAGTACTACCACTAATAGAGTAGTAAGGATGTTGACTAGATCTTCTTATTGGTACTATTAATGGAAAAAAGGCAATTTCACCATGGATATATATCTGTTGTGTGCTTAAAGGCAATATTACCTTTCATGATATTCAATTGTACCCTCATTTAATGGTTGTCTCGATCGGAGCCTCGACGGAAATTACAATGTAGGACATTAGGGAACGAACAGTATGTGCCTTTGTGTTCAGTAACATCATCAAAATGGGCAAATTGGCTTCATCTTTATCATATTACTCGTGAACATATATTTATATTGCGTAAAATTATTATATTAACGTTATTTTTTGATAAGCCTAAAAGGTTTTGTTGTAAAAATAGATCTAAGTCTTGGAGCAGATTTTATGTAAACAAGTCTTTCATTCTTATGATTAAAATATTATACTCATTTAAGTGCAACTTTTTATTCGTTCAATGCTTCCCAAAGTTAAATGAAATACCTGGAAACTTACTTAACTATTTATTGCAAGCTGTTGTGTGGCTATTTAGAGGGCAGAGCTGTAGAAAAATAAGTTTCCCCTATTTGTTGCTCTTTTCTCAAAAATTAGATCTAAATCTGGTTAAATCTTGCCAGAACCAAAATCTTTGTGTTCCTTGTTTAATTTCCGACTAACTCTCCGGTGATGGAAAACAGCGATAAAAAACCAAATCAACCCGTATAGCGGGGGAAGGCTCATCACCTACCACGTTGGGTCCTAATACGATTGGTGAAAAGCTTCTGAGTGTTCCGTTCACCCATGACGGCAACAGTCACGTGCCTCTGACTACCCCGTTTGGGATAAAGTCGTGATGGTATGTAATACAGTTATGTTATGTTCTCCATAATTTAAAGACGTGCATACGACTTTCAGTCTGCGTGCACATACAAAAGTCTCGCTTACCCGTTAAGTGTTAGTCGAACATACGGGTGTTCCGCGTAAACGTATGGCGCGCTAAGCAAAAACCGGTTGTAATAATGGCACGGTACGGGTTAATTTACGGGTTTTTTATAAATCCAGAAATGTTAATATCTCTCAGTAATTTTATTCCCATATCAGCACAACTCATAAACTTCTGACCATTATCATTAGTAGGCATTTAGCTTTTTCCTTTGAAATAGGTTCAGTTCAAGGTAAAGCAGAAAATATTTATGATAAAAACTCAGCAATTCTCCATCAAAACCACAACAACTCTCTGTCAAAGAATAGACGGTTTGTTACAGAATAGCCGGAGGAAATTAAAAAAGTTTGCAACTAGGGTGCTTCGAGTGTGGTGCATCTAAGCTGTTATTAAGGTGAGTTTGCTTCCAGTAAGTTCTCATAAATAATGACGAGCTTTCTGGCAGGATTACCTTACCTTATCATTAAGGTAGCTGCAGCTGGTGTCCTTTTTAACCTGTTTGTTTATAATACCCATTAAGCGGTCTCCTTTTGATAATAAATTTAGTAGTCTTATTGAACAAGGGTTTAATTTATTCATTGTTTGATTAGGTCCAAGACAGAATAATTACAAAAAAATATTAAGCAAGAAAAATAGGTCCTATCCTATACCAACAATTAATTATGTTGCAGACTTAATACTTTTCTTAATTTTTTTACTTTTCAATGTGATAGCTACATCTTTGTTCTGGCATTTTAAGAGTTTTCAATATCTTTTCGCTGTCTTTGTATGTTCAATTTTCTTGTTATTTCCTGATTTTATATATATTTTTTAAATATAGTAGCTCTAACTTTGCCCTGACAAAACCTGACCTTATTTTCTCTAATAAATAATAATACATTAATAAGTATTTATAAGAATGAATGTTATTCAAAATGTATCCTTCGTAGGACAATGTTGGTTTTATGGTTCACATTCACAAAAAAGCTACTGATTAAACCCCCGGGCTGCGACATACAATCGCTTAGCAGATAATGAGGACCGGCTACATGAACGGAAATGAAATCGGGGGCGATACCCCACTTCGTTACGAGCTGAAAGCTGAAATAATCTCACTTGCTGGCAGGCAATAACTGGGATTAGATTGTGAGAGAAGTACTCCTAAAGTAACATTTACGGTTGAAGTTTGAAACGGAGTTTGGAGAAATACCGTTCCTTTTAAACATTGATGACTGAGATTTTAATATTTTGAAAGAGCTTGAACTAAGGACAAGAAATTTGTTTAATTTCGCCATTTAACAAAATATAATTTGAAGCACACTAGGAACAAGCAGTAATAGTTGTAGTTCGAACGCCGGTTATTACAAACTTAACATATTAAATAGTTTGTCAAATATCATTACTATATCAGGACCATCTTATGCAGGTTTGTGAGCACACACGAAAATAATTTAGTCTAGGTCTAAAAATATATCCTTTGTAGCTTAGTCACTGCCCGGTATCAAAAGAAAACTAAAGTTATAGAAAATAAAAACAAAAGTTTATTTTCAAATCATCAAAAATCCAAAGTGTTTACAAATAAATTAATTTAATAATTTTAAATTACAAATTATTCACCGTCCTGCGTCTGAGAGTTTTGGTTGTGCGCATGCGCCGACTGGCTAGCGTTGTGGTGCAACTGCACGCGCCTGCGCGCCTCGCGTAACTCCCGCGTCGTTCGCGATATTTCTGCTTCAAGTTGCTGTTTCTTTTCTCGCAGGTTCACCACCTAGTGTAATAAAAAGTTTCATAAGGCCGGTCCCATACGTACGGAATTTAAGAACAGAATATCGATGCGGAATTTTAAACGCAGCAAAACAATGACTTATTACAATCGGACATAAGTTTTCCATATGACGTTGTTGGTTAAAATCTAAAAAGTCGGTTCAAATGCTAAACGTGCCTTCTGAAGCACTTTGTTCCAACGTTTGCTGACTTACAATCAGTTTTTAAAATTATTTAAATCGTCGGGCGACATCTCAGTGATTATTATGAGTACAAGCTATGATTGTATTGATTGTCCCTGACTTAACCAAATACTGGATTAATTTGTGATCAGATTTACTCTGTCTACCTACTGTTTCAATTCTTACAGAGGCTTATTACTACCCTTCACTTCACATCATCTTCAACAATTTGCTACCACCTCATAGGAAGTAAGGCTTGTTCCCTGCACAATTTATACATAACATGGTGGTATACCTTTATATGTATTAATTTACTATTAAAGGCATTAAACCTGCCTTTCAAAGACGATCATCATCGAAGTTTCATCAAGGTGTATTTGAAAATACTAAATTAAAGACTTGGAGTTTGGTGGATTTCGGTAAACGCTATCCTCCTTACAGTGTTAAATGAATTTAATAATAAAAGCTACAGAACCATAGCTTTGTCACCTTAGTTTTAGCTAGTTTAAATGTAGGTTTGACCATGCATCGTAAATGGTAAGAAAAAATAGGCATGGCTCTCGACTAAATGTAGATTGACTTCTGCGTTACTCCAGACTGTCCTTTATGGTCGTCGGTGACAATCAAGAACGCAGACCGCCTGATGCAAAGCGGTTACCGCAATCTATAAACGCGTGGAACATTAGGGTCATTACTCGCGCATTGTTGACCCTGCAAAAACCTTTGCAAACCCCTCTTGAAGAATAGTGGCTTGCGTACACCTAATCTGTTATCGGTAACTATGATCGGCTGTCATCGGCCGATCAAAACAACATCGGTTTTGGAGTACGCGTACCGTTCAGTCACATAGTTCGGCCGATAACAGATTAGGTGTACGCGAGCCGTAACTCATTGGGAAAACCTTGGCATGAAGCTCGTTCTTTAAGCGTTCTCTGAAGGAAACATCTCTGAAACCGAACCGCACGATACCATTGTGGATTCAGATTATAAGGATGAATACCACTTATTATATTTAGGAAAACCATAACAAAATGTACATTTAACGCTGTTTAACTATAGTTAACATACAGTTTTTAGATGATGTTTCATATTTAGAATGACGTTAAGCTGGAACTGTAAAATGACGAACAATAATTCATGCCGATTTATAACACCAGTGGGAACCTTGATGTGGTCATTTGTGGAATCTTTGGCATGAATTATGGACTAGCTACTTGCCAAGGCGCTAGGTATGTACCTAAACATAAATTAGTTTGTCGTGTACGTTATTATATGCGTGAGTGAAAGAGCATTTTTAAATTTCTGCTACAAAAAGTCAATTGTCAAATTTCTAGTAAGAACATTTTTAATCGACTCATATTTTTTTTTGTGCTGATCAATGTTTACGAAACAAAGTGTATGGCAGTAGGTGTCTATTGGGAATTCTAATTCACGTTTTTCTTCAAAATTCGCTCCCTCCGGTCGCTCATTCGAAAAAAGTGAATTATTCCTTCCCAATAAACACCAATAGATTACAAAATCATAAAAAAAAAACTTACCAGTGTATAAAAACATACTAGTGCATTTGTTTCCCCAGAGATCTGAAGATATTATATACTTCACATTATTATAAATTGATAACATAGTAAAGGATTTAGTACGCCGGGAATTTTATTAGAATGCCTGAGTTTTGTTACCATTGAAAACATATAACTAACCTGAACATAGACCTTAGCACTACTCGTATTTACAGCGAGGAACTTTAATTTTAATGATTAATAAATTATTAAGAACCTATGCTAAATCTTTAGAGCATTCTGGCTTCAAAAATTTCATACCCGAGCTTTATTTAAACGATTGTGCATACTGAGGAATCATCATTTTGGTGCAATCAACGTAACACTACGGTGTGATATAAAAGTTAATATGAAATTTCTAAAGCAAAAACAATCCCTGAAATTAGATTGTATTTGCCCTCCGTCGACAGATGAGACAAGACGTCATGGTAACTTATTGCCGAACACTATACGATGCATTGTTTGTGGACCATCAAATTGTGGGAAAACTAACTTAATAATAAGTTTATTACTGCATGAAGATGGCCTGCGATTTTGTAACCTATATGTATATTCGAAGTCTTTATACCTACCTTAATATTTTTGGAAAAGGTATTGGATATAGTTGCAGGTACATCTTACAACAAATATAATCATAACAGTGAGATTTTGAGTCCACACGAAGCTTTGTCAGACTCAATCATTATATTCGACGATGTGGCCTGTGAAAATCAAAATAATATTCGGAATTACTTTGCAATGGGACGTCATAAAAACATTGATTGTTTTTATATTAGTCAAACATATACTAAAATACCTAAACAACTAGTGAGAGATAATTCAAATCTGATCATACTATTTAAGCAAGACGATATAAATTTGAAACACGTTTACGATGAACATGTAGGGTCTGACATGACATGGTCTCAGTTTCGTGAAATGTGCTCAACTGTGTGGAGTAAACCTTTTAGTTATGTTGTTATCAACAAGGATTGTGATCGTAATAAAGGATGTTATAGAATGGCGTTTGATACATTTATTGTGATGGACTAGCATTATTTAATGACTGTTATAATATTAACGCGTCAGTTACATTTATGATTTCATGCCAAGTGGAAACATGGAACGGAATTTAAAAGAGCAAATTGTTAAATCCGCAAAAGCTGTAAAAAGGAAGGTGGATTTGATAAAAAATGAAAATAATGCAAATAATTTAGCATTGGAAAAAATATTTAAGCCTATTGTTGAGCCGCTTAATCTTTTAACGAGCCAAACTGATGAGAAACTTAAAACAAAAGAAGAAATCGAGGAAGATCACTTAGTGAAAAAAAGTAAGAGTGATAGCGAATCATCGAACTATTCAGGTGAAGAATTTGACGAATCTGAAAACGAAGAAGAAAACTCAGATAACGAGGTTTTAAAGTCAACCAACAAAACACTCACGACATCACCTTTAGGTACAGAGGAGGAGGAGGACTATGATGTCAACGAGAATTCGTTTAAATCCATTCAATCATCACCAAGTACTGCTAATGATCATTTATCATGGTCTACTTCATCTGAAGTAATGAAAGATATACCATACGGAGTCAGAAATGATCGGGGAAAACTCTTGCTTGGCAAAACACGCGTTTATGATGATGGTCACATTTTGAGAATTGGGATTCGTAGTCTGAAAAAAACACTTGGGCTGAAGGAATTATTATTTAAAAAGGTACCAAATTTAGACCTTGTCACAGAGGAAGATTTGCAAAATTACAAGTTAGTACTTATGGATACTAATGCTCATAAACGTAATTTTAATTCATTAAAAGCAATAAACAGTAATAAAGGATTTAAATATATTCATATTATTAAGCCATTATTTAAATTTTCACGAAGTGTTACAAGTAGTGTGGAAAATCTACGACAAGGAGCAGGTGTTGATATTTTGAAGAAAGTCCATAGTGATACTGATTTGGTTTACTGGAATGATCCTAATGAGTTAGTGGAACGATTAAAATTACTTCTGGGATCATGGGCAGCGGGTAACACTGGAGTGCAAAATGAAATTTATGCAATAATCGAGGAACTGCACGAAGCTGGAATTACAAAAGATTTAAAATATATAAAGCTCCCATCAGGAAAATTAGGCAGTCACAAAACCAAACAGATGCCATCAAGACCACAATGAACATAGATAAATTCGGTCATCACGTTCATAAACGTCTACGGATATCTGAATTCATTGACTACCTCACGGATACTTCACTTAGATCGGAAACTGGTGACTTTGATTTAAAATCTTCAAGATTAAAGGGATTAAGATCTCCTGAGAAGGATGACGAAGCTGTTAATAAAGAATACGTGGATAAATGTGTTAAACAACTGAGAAATGAAATGAAACAAATTCAAATTGATGTTAAACAGTACTTAAAAGGCTTAGAAAAGGCAACATCAAATACTTTGAGTACCTTGTATTACACAAAAACTGAAATAGATCAAATAATTCAATCAAAAGCGGGTAAAAATGAGTAAATTGGACATTGTTAACGAACTCCATAAAGCAGCGAGAAGAAGTTTTCCTCGACGATTTACTATGATAAAAGGGATAGATGACTTATGGCAAGCTGACCTCATAGATTTTCAAAAATATTCTCATTTTAATAAAGGATATAATTATGTTCTTGTAGTAATTGATGCTTTGTCTAAGTACGTATGGGTTGAACCCCTAAAATCTAAAACAAAGAATTGTGTAATGATTGCAATGCGAAGTATATTTTCTTGTACTTTACGAAGTCCGAAAAATCTGCAAACCGATTTAGGAACAGAGTTTTACAATGACACTTTTAAACAGCTAATGAAAAAATATAATATTAATCATTATTCTACGTTTTCTGTAAAAAAAGCATCCATAGTAGAACGAGTAATAAGAACGATAAAGTCTCATCTTTTTAAACTATTTAGTCTACACGGAAAATATCAGTGGTTTGGAAATAATTTGAATTCCGTGGTGAAGCACTATAACAATACCATACATCGAATAACTAAATTTAAGCCTGTTGATGTTAATAGCTCGAATGAAGTCTTAGTCAGCTCTAACATTATTAAAACACAAAAACATAAAACAAGTCAAAGATTTACGTTTCGAGTCGGTGATTACGTACGTTTAAGCAAATACAAAGGAGATTTTTATAAAGGTTATACACCTAATTGGTCCACAGAAATTTTTCGCGTGGTAAAGGTTAACGAAACAAATCCTCAAACATTTCAAATAGAAGATAAATGCAAGCAACCCATTTTAGGATATTTTTACGGATACGAATTACAAAGAACTAAGTTTCCAAACCTTTATCTCATTGAGAAAGTTATAAAAAGAAAAGGAACCAAACTTTTTGTAAAATGGTTGGGTTTAAATAACGAAGAAAACAGTTGGGTTGACCAAAAAGAATTGGTTTTGTAGTATATATAATACATTATTATTTCTCCCATTCACTTTATTATTATCAATGAAGGAGGGCAGTGGTATTATAAACAAGCTAATAGATAACTTACCATTTGAACTACATTTACCGGGATATCAATTTTGTGGTCCTGGAACCAGACTTCAGAAACGATTGATTAAGGGTGAACGAGGCATAAACAAATTGGATGAAGCTTGTATGCATCACGATATTGCTTATAACAATTGTGATTCTAGAGTTCGACATAAGGCTGACTTAGAACTTTTAAACATGGCTAAAAGAAGATTGAAATCAAAAGATGCTGGAAAAGGAGAAAAAATTGCCTCCTGGATAGTAAAAAATGCAATGAAAATCAAATCCGGTTCAGGTGTAAAGTCATTTAGGGCCGGAATAAAGAAAATACGATCTCAATTAAAAAAACTAAAATCTAAAGACAATCACTCAGCTATCAAATATGCCTATGCAGCTGCAAAGAAACTATTTACAGACAAAAAAAGAATACGTTTACCCCGCTGTATTCCTATACCAAAACATGGAGGAGTTTTACCACTTATCCCTATTTTTGCTGGATTATCTGCTCTGGGTTCATTGGCTGGAGGGGCAGCAGGTATAGCAAAAGCTGTTAACGATTCTAAAGCTGCACAAAAAAATCTACAGGAGTCTGAACGACACAATAGGATGATGGAAGCGGTGGCACTTGGAAGAGGCATGTATATCAAACCTCACAAAAAAGGAGCAGGCTTATATTTGAATCCTTCAAAAAACTAGTTAAACGGCTACCTAGACGTGCCCTCAGTAATTGGGATATAATAGAACATGCCAGTGAGATTCCATTTTTTCGCGGTGTTTTCATGAGAGACACTTTACCTTCTAACCCCAGAAAAATAGAATGTGCCATTTTAAATTTGGATAGCTCTGAAAACCCCGGAACACATTGGGTAGCCTACGTGAAACAAAACAATTACGCCGAATATTTTGACAGCTTTGGGAACTTGAAACCTCCATTGGAATTAATTAATTATTTACACAATTTGTCTATAAATTATAACTACATGCAACATCAAACTTTTGGTACTACGAACTGCGGTCATCTTTGTTTGAAATTTTTAAAAGATTACTGGAAAAAACATTTATATAATGATTGAAATAAAGCTTACTTTCAGTACAAAGATGTCTTTCACTGTATCAATAACTGGTAGAGGTGCCACTTTGACTACAAATTATTCCCCTACTTTGGAACTACATGGAGAATATGAGTGCGGGCTCTTGTATTTTTCTACATTTAATTCTATACCTAATGTTGATGAAAGAAACAATAAATTTTATTATAACAAAAATGAAGTTATTGAAATTCCTGAAGGATCTTATGAACTTCAAGATATTTGTGATTATTTGAAATGTAACGTTAAAAATACTGTATTGAAGTTAAGTTGCAACAACAATACTTTGAAGACTGCTATATACTGCTCCAAGGAAATTAACTTCGAAAAAAGTAATTCCATTGGTAGTATATTAGGATTTGGCAAGGAAACGATAAAAGCGTTTATAAGTACCGAATCTCAGTATCCTGTCAGTATTTTACCAACAACCATCGTACGCATTGAATGTGATGTGGTGAGCG
The DNA here is from genome assembly GCA_947369235.1 of Udea olivalis. Classification (NCBI taxonomy): domain Eukaryota; kingdom Metazoa; phylum Arthropoda; class Insecta; order Lepidoptera; family Crambidae; genus Udea; species Udea olivalis. Next base: position 13,646,151 of record OX376350.1, on the reverse strand, counting down.
GATCATTCGTGAATAGAAAAGCCAGTCATATAGTATATGAATTTGTTCCTAATGTGCCACCAGGCTATCGAATAATTGAAGTACCTAAGAATTTAATTTATTTTCCTATTAATCAAAGTTCAATAAGTGAAATTAATATACGGTTATTAGACTCTGAAAACAACCAAGTAAATTTACGTGGTGAAGAAGTTCAACTGTATTTACACTTCAGAAAAAAATGATAAATTTCAATAAAAACCCCCCAACATCGAGTATTGAACTCAGTTCTAAAGGATCATCTCACAAAAGAACACCGATTGCGGTCAAAAAGAGGTTAACTAAAAACAATAAGAAATTTCTGAAGCTACTCGGCTGGTTAAAATGAATATTCTCAATATTTCTCAACAAACATCGTACGATAACAGCATTGAAAGTTTCGAATATCATTCCTATAAACCATATGTAACAAGTTTCAACAAGAACGATGAAATACGCATACCAATTAATCAGCAAGATTTATATGTGTTGCCTGCACTCAGTACTTTGTATATTGAAGGCAAAGTTAATGTTTATAACAGCAAAAAAGAAAAATTATCAAGTGTGCATTTCATAAATAATCCTATATTATTCCTGTTTCAAGATATTCGCTACGAATTAAATGGGATAGAAATAGATAAAATAAAAAATGCAGGCGTAACTACCACCATGAAGTCTTATCTATCGTTGAATGAAAATGAATCCAAAAGTGCTAGAGCTTGGGGTTGGTCAACAACAGGTTCAAATAATAATGAAGGATTATTTTCTGTGTCAATTCCTTTGAATAAAATGTTGGGTTTTGCGGAGGACTATGAAAAAATCATAATAAATTGTAAACATGAGCTAGTGCTATTGAGAAGCAATACAAATCTCAATGCATTGAAATTAAATACAGGTGAAGTGGTTAACGACATTATAATCAACAAAATTGTTTGGCGAGTTCCACACGTCAAAGTATCAGATCGCGAAAGAATAAACTTATTAAAACATTTGGAAAAAGATAGAGCTATTACACTAGCGTTTCGTAATTGGGATTTGTATGAATATCCGTTGCTGCCAAAAACACGTAAACATGCATGGTCCATCAAAACTTCATCGCAAGTAGAAAAACCACGATTTGTTGTAATTGCATTACAAACTAATCGTAAACATTCTGCTGAATTGTCTATGGCAGAATTTGATCACTGTCATGTACGGGATGTAAAAGTTTTCCTAAATTCGACATATTATCCTTACGAGGGACTAAATGTCAGTTTTTCAGAAGACAGGTTTACTTTGCTTTATGAGCAATACGCTAGATTTCAACAATTTTATCACGGGCGACGAGCAGAACCGTTATTGAGTTTAAAGGAATTCAGAGACATTGCTCCATTATTTGTTATAGACTGTTCTCGACAACACGAAACATTAAAGGGCTCGATAGATGTGAGAGTTGAAATAGAGACAGATCAAGAGATTCCTGACCAGACAGCAGCCTACTGCCTTATATTAAACGATTGCATATTTGAGTATAAACCGCTGAGTAACCTGGTTAAAAAACTATTGTGAAGAATCTTCGATGTTATTAGTATAATAGTGAATGTTTAGAACCTTCAACAGTCATACTGAGAATGTCAATCGAACTCCTTGTGCTGCAAAAATATTAATATTATCTATTCATTTATTGTTTGAAAAATAATGAACCAAATTATTTTTGTTGATATTCAAGGATTTAAAGATTATCAAAATCACTTCATAATAAAGGAGTTTGCTTTATCTACGAATGAGTTCACTCAAGTATTTTTAATTAAACCTCCATATCCGTATTCAAAATTAACTCCTGAGGAAAAAAGGAGAGTGAGGTGGATTGAACGAAACAGAGGGATTACTTGGAGTGAGGGTAATATTGACTACAGAGAATTCAAGAGATTAATAATCCCAATTTTACGAAATAAAACAATTGTAATGAAAGGTCTCGAGAAACAGAAATGGATAAAGGAGCTGTGCGAAACTTGTATGTTAATAGATATTGAAGACCGAGGTAGTCCTAATTTTTCAGTATTATATTCTACATATTGTAAATGTAGATCGAGTTTTAATTGTTTGAGTCATAACAGCGAATGCGCGCTTAAAAATGCAATTTGTATACAGAAGTGGTATTTAAATAACTGTGTGTAATTAATTGTGTAATGATATGTTTTGTATCGTGAATAAATTTTAATAATTAAAACATGTTTTTGTAGTTTTTCTCTAAACCCTAAATCAAGTAGGTAGTCAAAATAAGACAAAAAAATATTTCAACATTTTTATTATAACTTAATTGACACAATACATATTCTACTTAACCTAATCATTTCTTAACTTAATAAACTAAACAATTATATTTTAAATATTATCATCACAGATTTTTTTACATATATTAGAAATCAAGTGTTCCGTTTGCTCCATAATTGGATTAAAGTTATCTGTGACAACGTACTGAGCACTGTAAAGTACTTTTTCATTTTCATTTTCACTTTGCACTGCACCACGACTGTCTTCCAGGTCCACCACTTCTATCCGAATGAGTCGAATACCTCGTCTTGTTTCGTTGCTGCACACGAAGGAGGATGCATTTTGTAAGCAATGTTTCTTGGAGGACGTAGGGTTTTCTTGATTTGCAGCTGGACGTTTTGATCTCTTCTTCTTTGGTTCCCGCTGTTGTTTAGCCAGCTCCGGATACATAATGTCAAAGTCGGCAAGAGGGTCTTGCGCGTATTGTTCAAACAAGTTTTCCATTTTGATTCGCTTTCGAAAACTCAATAATAGAATCTCGTGTAGCTTGCTCAGTGGTTAACTTTCGAATGCACTAAAATGATTCACAAAACCAATGTCTACCTAAAATGAATGTGCTGATTTTGCATTACACGTAAACACGTGCACTTTTGTTTACTCAACCAGTTTAATCATGTTCTTACAAGTACCAACTTAGTGACCTCCTTTCATTATAGGTTTTAAATGACATAGGTATTAGGAAATATATAATATCATGTTCATTATGGAATGCTAAATAAAATATCAGTATTTTTTCATTGAAATCAATTTTATTTAAAATTAAAATTATTATTATTCTACACCTAGATTTACACTACACAAATTTAAATGTTTAGTAGACTATGAAATACAAATAAAAATAGCCTAACTATCAAAAACATAATCTTATTTAAACTAAATATCAAATAACCTAACAACATCTAGTTACATCAAGGTCCAATCTATTTAACCTAAATTAAAAGAAGCTGGATTTATGTCCCCATGCTAATGTATCTATATTGTTTCTTAATATGATACGTTTATCGTCATTAGACGATAAGGCTACTTTATCAACACACTGAGTAAATATTTGATGCTTGATTGATTTAAACACTATGTTTTTCTTCCGAATAATTTCGTTTTCTAACAAAGCTTTGTTGTAGTCTTTGAAAAACAGTTTGTTGACCACAGGTTTTTTAATACCTTTAGCTTTCTTTATTTCTTTGGTTTTCGTTTTGATACAGTATAATTTAGATCTTAAACCAACAAATTCTGTTATAATATGTCCGCCTAGTTCGTCTTTGAACAAACCCGGTATTTTTTTGTTCTGGCGTAAAATACCGTATAAATTATTTTCTTCATAGTTACTCGTATCAAAATATCCTTGAAAATTAAGTTTTAGGTCTTTATATATATCACTAGTCTTTACTGAGTACAAAAAACTATCGGTGTCCGTATAACACAGCTTTAAATCACGACCATAAAATGGTTTCATTACAGAATAGTGAAAATTATACATATGGCTTTTGGAAATTTCTAAAACAGTAAATCCTATGTAAATAGGTTTGTCTAGTACAACTGATTCTGGCTTCAACTGAACCGCAACAAAATTTTCTGAAAAAATAGTACAACTATGATAATTAGGTCTCGCTATCAGTTGTTCTGCAGTGATTGCTTTTTTTGTTTTATTTTTTGTATCAACCCACTGATTGACCAGTTTTATGTCGAGCCTTTTTTCAGTGTCCTCTAAAGTTTTTCCGAAAATGCTATTATTTAATAACTTAAAAAAATCCTGTTCGAAAGTAGACTTAGCCGTTTTTCGTAACTCCGTATTTAAATCAATGTATTGTTTTAAATAAGGGCCTTGTTTGAATTTAATTACTCTATGAATTTTTTTGAGCTTCAAGCCATGTGATAAACACGTTTTCAAGTGCACATAATGGATGACGTATTTAAATTTATCATATAGGTTCGGTATCAGCTTTTGAGTTTTAGATCCTGGCGGTGGAAACTTTTGCGGACAGAACGGTAATTCATTATGCAGGTCATGTAAAGTTTCTGGTTATTCCAAATCAACTTCTAAAATATAGCCTTCTTCGGAATCATCAGGCGTTTCAAGGATTTCAAAGTGATTAATGTTTGAGGTATTTAATAATCTGAAATCCGAATGAGGTAAATAGGAACACATCGCATAACCGTACAAATTATTGCAGTCTATGTAAAATAAATAGTTATCGGGGTATGACGGCTCGTAATCTAATAAATATTTATTATTTGCTTTTGCATATCTCGTAGAACACAGGCATACCCCTCCGCGGATACCTTTCTGTATTAATCTAATTATTTCTAAGTCATCAATTAACTGAAGTTTCACATTAGTTTTAAGGAGCATTGCGTCAAAACTTAAACTAGGGGCTGTCAGATAAAACGATGGGTCTAACTTGTAATTAGTTTTACAAGTGCAACGAAACTTTTCGAAAACATCTGCTAGTAACAACACATCAGATTTCAAATATAAATCTGTGTATTCGCCTAAATTTTTTAAATTAAACTCATTCCAGACATGTTTAGCATGGTTGTAATCAGATTCTGAAACAGTGGTATTACTTAAACTGGAATAGAAGCATTGTTGTGGAGGTAATTTTCTCTCTCTGTACGACTCCCAGTTAGACATGTATTCATACGGATATACGCCTTTCCGTCTTAATAATTCAAACCTCTCACGTTTTGGAAAAAAATTAAGTAAATGCACAAAGTCTTCCGTATCTAAATTCGATACGAGTTTTTCTAGGCTTGTGCCCAAAAATTTATAAGAGTCTACAAAACGAACCGCCATATGTTTATTGTCATGTGTCGTAAAAAACTTAGTGAACGATATGTAGTTTTCTTTATTTTTAGCTATAACTTTTATTGGCCCCGATGTTTGCCCCAGTTGATTTATAAATAAATGACTGTCGTAGCCAGACAAATTATGAAAAAATACAGGAACAAATTGTGGTAAACGATATTTAAGATTGCAGTAAGAATGAGCTGCGCCGCGATATTTACCAGTCAAGTGACAATGGTCCCTAACTTTATCATCGAATAATAATTGATTGCATAGATAACATAGTTTTGATTCCATGAATGCTCCTATTTCTTGTGGGTTTAGTTTTTTCATAGGGATTGTATTTTTATAAGTTTGTAAAATTTTAGAAACATCTTTTTTGAGGTTCTTTATAAAAACGTCAACACAATCTTCACCGCGATAAGATACGTATCTATTTAAAGAACTATTATATGAACAAACAACATAATAAGCAAAGGCAGCCGGAACGTGTTTTTGAAACACTTTCGTCGAATTTGAACTGGGTCCGTCAGGACTGGGCTGCAATAAAGATTCAAAGTCTGCATAAATGACAAAAGGCATGTCTTGCATTTTTTCGTAGTTCTTAAATTGAATAAGTGTACCTTGCTTTGGCAAAATAGTCGCAACACCACCGCATACATGAGCGTTTAACTTACATTCATTTTGAAAAAAAATCATGCAGTCGTCACAAAAATATATTCTACCATGATGCTTTGTTACTTGCGACCTCATTAAACGGCTTAGGTTTTTAATCAAACAATAATGTGAAAGATTACCTCTTTCTATGTACAACAAGTTTATGTGATTTCTTTTTTTACTCAGCGTGCGGTACAATGGCCCCACAATATTAGTTTTATTTTTAAGTCCATATACATTAACGCTTATATTAGGATTATTTTTTTCAAACGTTTTTATATCGGAAAATTTTACCGGAAACGATATATTATTTACATTGAGTATGCTTTTAAAATGAGGATAAGAAGAAGTTCGATGCGCGTTGTTGTCAGCAGGAAATAACGCTGCCATTATGCTCCAAAAAAAACAAAACTCATCTTTATTTTGAATGTTAATGCATGCACGTTTGAGTTTCAATGCTTTCGGCAAATCAATAAATCTAGATGCTCGCAGAGGGTTGTACTTGTTAATGTTAATTTCTAAGTAACAATTACGTAAAAATAACCAGCCGCTGTCTCGTTCTTCAAATTCGTCAACTTTGGAAGAAATTACGTTGATAACTTGAGAAAAAACATCTTCAAAATCAAAATTGTTATTTAGGACCATGTTTTCCGTGGCGAAAGACTTTATTTCGGACTTGTCGGAATCATTGGTTCTTAAATGAAATTCAGCGAATAATTCAAAGTTGACTTTGATGCTATTGTAAGTTAACTGGCGCGCCCGCAGCAGCTGAGCTGCGCGTGCGCGCAGGCCACGCAGGAACGAGGCTGGTGCCTGCGCCGCGCTCACCGCGTCAGCGCCACTCAGGCGCAATCTGTACGTCGCGATGCGACTACGGAAAGCACTACCTATTTTCGCAACACCATCGCTGACTTCAATGGCAGAGTTATTTTTATGTATTGTACTTTTGAGATGAGCTGAGAATGCCTTGCTTCTAACAGAAATATCACAAACAGAACAATAAATCGATCTGTTCGACATCGTTATTGTAAAAATTATGAAAAGGTCGCTTAAAATTAATTTAAATAGATTGGACACTTATTGCTATATAGAAATATATTTATTTTATAATCTAATAACTAATTATTATAACTAACACAATATAACGTAAGTTATAATTGTTTGTGAGTTTCACTTTTTCTTATCGGAAAAAAATGAGCCCTCCTCCACGAATTCCGCGCGTGCTCGCTTAACAAACTGGCGCAGGAAGTCCACCTCGTCGGCGTCAGAATCCGTCTGGTACTTGAGCGACAAAACCGCTTTCTGCCAGCGATCCCTCACCGCTACCGACCTAATGTCCTTCGTATTGTAGAGTCGGAGCTCCACGAATAGGTCGCCGACCAAGTCGGCGGTGCGGCGCAGGCTCCCGTCCGCCACGCGGCGCGTGAGCACGGACTGCAGCGAGGGCGTGGCGCGTGCGCGACTGGCCTCGATCTCCGACGCGTCGTCCAAGTCCAGGCTCCACCCGTCAGGTCGTGCTCGTTTCTCCGCGCATTCAGCTGCCTTGCGTTTCATAGATTTTTTCACTGAACTGAAATGAAAAATAATTATGTTATTATAGAAAGTGTTACTGTAGCTTGGTAGATTTAATAATGATCAACTGTGCCACCGAACTGAATGAGAGATGTATCGCCTAACTATAAAGGTTTTAGGTACCGTATAGCATGAACAGTTACAGTCATTATAAAAGTTCATATTTATTAATGTTACTCGTATGTTGAAAAAGTTTTGTACATCAAGTGATCATCACGTTGTTTGCTATGATTGAACATAAAATCTTACCGCTTATTTACTACGTCGTCCGTGTCGAAGAGTTCTTTATTCAGCTTCACAGTCGACTTCCGCTTGGTTACTCCAGGCCTTTTGACTGTCTTGCTGCTACTGAAATAAGGGACAAAGTTTAGTCATAAAAAGAAATAACTTATTTCACACCAAGATCATTAATAATTTTTCGTCCATGGTGGGAATCGAACCCAAGGACTTTGGTGCCAAAGGCATGATCACTACTTTTTATGCACAGGCCATTCAATACTGGATGCAGTCAGCTAAGCCACTTAACTCACCGTTTTTTAGCACACTCGTCTTCAGAGTCGTAAAGTCCGGTTGTAGCCTTCCGTGCTCGTCGGCTGAAGTGTTCGTCGTCCGACTCAGAGTGCTTATACACAGCCCGGCCCTTGTCTTCAACCTCGGAGTTGTACTCGATGTCAGACTTAACGGTAAACGATCAAATAAAAATAATACATGTACAAATACACTCTAGATAATTTTAACAAAGTGAATCGATAATAAAACTTACGAACATGATTGATTGCTGCTAAGTCAGTTCTCTTGCTGTTCCACAAAAACTGGAGATTAACTTCTTGATGATCACCAACTGTCACTGATGCTATGATTTTTATTGATTTATAGCTCTCAATTTATACAAAAATATTGCAAAGGGGTGCTAAACAATTTCATCGTAAAACTCGAATAATATTAGGTAATGATTGATACAAAAACGACCTAAAAAGTCGTTCCAATAAATGGTTTGCAAACACTGTCCAAATATTGTTAGATGTCAGCAATAATATGGTTTTAGTAATAAATTTACGTGAAAAAATAAAAATATCAATTTACTGTCTATGTCGGCTCATAGGTTCGATTAGTACAGTTGACGTAAAGTTTATTTGAAAATTGTTATTTTCCACGGTTTAATATAAAATGATTGATATGTACCTAAGTTCAATGCTTGTAGTAGTCGGTTTTGATAAACATAATAAAAATGCCCATGACAACACACAACTTTTATTGGTCCCGAAGTAATTCTGTCCTAATATTCTTGTGTAGGTACACTAGACAATGAATAATCTAGGGGTATCTTCCAGCTGCACACCCAGACCCGAGCCAATTTAGAGAAGATCGTTTCCTGAATTGACCTCACCAGTAATCGAACTCAGTACACTACAGAAATCATGATGAAAAACTGTGCTATAGCGTCCTACGCCAATCGTGTCAGTTTTATAACATACATTGTAAATTTGCTTGAATTATGACAGTAATCTTCAATGTTAATGTTGTTGACTGTACTTGAAGTAGAAGCTGCAACGTCAGTAAAATGTGGTAGCTTGTTTTTACAAAGTGCCATACATATTGCCCTGTTGCATATTAGGGTTCCTTTGTTACTTTTTACGAACGTACGTATAAAAAGTAGACTTAAAGTTACAACGCATTCTCTACCAATCAGTCATTGAGATATGAATTATTCTTGTGTCGGTTTCTATTTTAAGTCTTAACTCCTTTGGTTTTTACTAACCACTTAAATATAAAAAATAACAGATTTTGTACTACGCATAAGGTTGTAAGTACAAGTTTCTAAGGCACTTATTGCAAGATAAGAAATTAGGCACCCATCGCATCGGTATTTAAACAATGTATATATTGAAGATGTGAGCTGAGAGTGTTTTCATTATGTAAACATCAGCATTTCAACCACGTTTTAACTAGGTAGTTAGTTGAACTATTGTGTTAAACAAAACAAATATTAAAAGTTTCGAGTCAAAAGTGTACAGAACCTTTGTTGCAACGATGTAAATTAATTACTACTGTGTAGGTCGATTCTGAACAAGTTCGAACTCGAACTCACTCAGGTGAGCGAATTGCCTTTACTCATATTATTACAATTTATACATACCTTATGACAGAATCTCGTCAAAAAAGGTTTATTTTACTATTATTTTATTATATATTTATCTGTAGGGTTCCACATTATCGTTGACACATTTTATAGACTACGCAATTTGAATCTCATAGCGGATTCAGAGTGCGAGATTCGAAGTGAGTTTCTCAGAATAGTGCTTCTAGTCTAATTCAATTATTGCGCCAGTGTTATAGTGATCGCCGTGGCTCCCGCACACCCTTTCGAGGTTTCGTGTCTAAGCACATAGTTATTTGCCCTTTGCATTCAGATTTGTCCGTACGACCAATCAGGCATGGAATCACTGTTCCACCAAGCAAGGAACAAGTGAAGTTTCGTGGTGCCGACATTTCTCATTATCATCATGGCTGTAACTAACTATGCTGCTGGATGACATGATTTCGAATAGAATATTACTGATTCAGGCACGACCAATCTGGCATGAAACCACCACTCGGTCTGTGGTCGTTGCAGTTTCATGGTGCCGTCATATTCTAATCGGGTCTCGAAGAGCGGTTCTCACCATGCCCGATCTATTCAACAATGCAGTGTATGTCGTGATGTTTGTGAAACACTGGATCTTTGGGGAAACAAAATCTTTGGTATGTTTTATGATATATATATAATCTATTAAAAATTTACTTTTTTCGAATGTTCGAGTGAAGTAAGAGAGCAAATGCCGAAAAAGGTAATAACTGATACATGAGTAACCTAGAAAGTATTCAAGCATTAGTCCACTTCTATATGAATGTGTCAATGTTCAGTCTGAATAAAACGAAAGCGTCTCTTGGTGGAGTGGTAACAGAGCTCCGCCCGAATCCGGAGGTCCTTGGTTCATATCCCAGTTCGGGAGTGCTATCGGATTTTCGGGTACAAAAACCTTTATTGTCATCGTACCAATATTTGGCAAGCGTGGTGATTAGGCTAATATGCAGTGATGACATTCCTTAATGATGGAGGTCGTAAGTCAGTAGTGGGAGCGTATATTAGTTAATTACTCTACTTTATTTCTAGCCACTGATTAGCATGTATTGTAAATTTAATAAATAAATCGTAATAATAAAGTACCAAAAGGCCCCATATCAAGTTTCATTCATCAATTTAGTTAAACAATCAGGAATCGGTACATTAGGTATGTGTAACGAAGAGGTGTCAGATAGCAAGGCCCCGCGCTCGACGTTGGCGGACCGATTAAGAAATGATGACAGTGCATGTAAACAGGGGGCCTACTACGGTACAAATTTGCGAAGTTTCGTGAAACTTTGTAAGTGGTTAAAGGCTACAAAAACGTAGCATGTTATGCATAGGTTTTATATGTTTTGTACAATATAAATACGGTTATGAGAATACCAAAAAAATCAACATCAATTTCGAACGGTAAATATGTTTTATAACGACTGAAAAAACACGTAACTTCGTTTTTGACTAACGGGAGTAGACCTTCTTACTACAAAAAATATCGTTCATAAATAATATTACCTATCCTTTATAATCAGTGCCTTCCTGAAATTATCTGTTCATTCTTTAACAGGATTGCTAGAAGTTTGTCAGTCATGATAATCGTCGTGGCTCCCGCACACCGTTTCGAGGTTTTGCGTCTAAAGCACATAGTTATCTGCCCTTTGCATTCAGATTTGTCCGTACGACCAATCAGGCATGGAATCACTGTTCCACCAAGCAAGGAACAAGTGAAGTTTCGTGGTGCCGACATTTCTCATTATCATAACTGTAACTAACTATGCTGCTGCTGGATGACATGATTTCGAATAGAATATTACTGATTTAGGCACGACCAATCTGGCATGAAACCACCACTCGGTCTGTGGTCGTTGCAGTTTCATAGTGCCGTCATATTCTAATCGGGTCTCGAAGAGCGGTTCTCACCATGCCTGATCTATTCAACAATGCAGTGTACGTTGTGATCTTTGTGAAACACTGGATCTCTGGGGAAACAAATTCACTGGTATGTTTTTATGAATTTGTAATCTATTGGTGTATATTGGGAAAGATTAATTCACTTTTTTCGAATGAGCGAACGGAGGGAGCGAATTTTGACGAAAAACGTGAATTAGAATTCCCAATAGACTCCTACTTATGGCTGTTTTTATATCAGTGAATTGCAACGCTGTGTAGCTAAGGATGAGTTTAATAATATCCATAAATAAGAATCGTTTTTTTGCTGAAGGATGAAATTGAAAAAGCAGATCTTGGCGGATATCAAAGTTTAGCACGTCTCGGATAAGAAAACCTAAAGCTTTTATCCTTCAAGATTATTTAATTCCTTTGGTAAATGTTATGTTAGAAATGAATTGTTACTGAGCACATGTAGACAGGTATATTTAACATACTGCACATAGGATTTGGGTCGTTTTCCTTCTTGAACGTCATAGTTGTCGGTTATTAAATTGTTATGAGTCTATAACATCCAGCATGTTACCATCATTTTGTAGAAGAGCCATCGAACAGAACTCTGCACTATAAGAACTGCCTACATGGCATTTATAATAGCTTCAGAGCCACAGACCTGGATTAAACTAGATGACGTGAGTTTAGTAGTTCCCCTGTAAAATAGCGTAGAAATTAGCCGCTACGAACGCTGCTTCGCTTAGTCCTCGTCTATGGCTATTGACTGCGGCTGTCAACCGAAATTTAAGTTGTATTTCATGTGTAAGAACTCGTCTTAGAAATGTAAGCCGAGATTGTGGAAACGTTTCCTTTCATCACAAAATAACTTAATTCTTTAATTGTTCCTAATTTATTTAAAAAAACATATCTTATGTTTGTTGTGATTTCATGATGAAAAAGTGTAAAAAAACTTACTGTGAACTGGATTAATCCTAATACAATGCCGAATTGCCAAATTCTGTATCCCAATTGTATGACCAGTCTTCTCAAAACACGCAATGATAATAAAACCGTCTATGGTTATACTTGTCGCTTAGCGTAGGGGTACGGTCACTTATGTAATTTTTTTGTCAAATGAAGCAAATAGTGTTGTAGACTACAAAACATTGGGTTTCGATTCTAATCGATTTTCACAACAGAAACGATTATGTTCATCTAAGAATACTCGTACTTAATTTGTGATATTTTTATTGCGATAACGTTTTGTATTTTTTTTAAGATTACGTACGTTTTGTTATTTTTTTAGACGACACTATTGGCATAGTGCGCTGTAGCACGGTTTCTCGCCTCGAATTCTGTAGTGTCCCAGGTTCGATTCCCGGACTGGTCAATTCAGGAAACAATATTTTCTAAATTGACTCGTGTCTGGGTGTGCTGGGAGACGCCCCTGGCTTAATTTCTTGTCTAGTAACTCGTAATACAGGGATATTTATCCTTACTTCGAGACCATGACAAGAAGTGGGTTGTCATATTTATTTATTTTTACAGGGTGATCCGAAATATAGGTCAATAATTGTTTTTTAACTTCCTCACACTCAGGGGTATCCGCAAATACCCCATGTATGTTACCCGATTTTTTGTAGTTTTCGAGTTATGATTTTTTTACGAATTTTTGAAAATTTCTGTATTTGGTCATTTTATCGATTATTACATAGTAATTAGTAAAAAGTGTAATGAAGTTTTTACTAAAGATTTAGATGAAAAATTTTAGGCAAAACTACAAAAAATCGGGCAACATACATGGGGTATTTTCGGATACCTCTAAGTGTGAAGAAGCAAAAAAAATATATTGACGAGTATGTTTGGACCACGCTTTATTTATCGTTCGCGTAAAATGTACTAAGATTTGACTTCATAAAAACCTTTTATGATAAAGTATCATAAAAGGTTTTTATAAAGTCAAATCTTAGTACCTACCTTTTATGATACTTTATTTAGCCAATAATAACAATAAAACCACTTTTCCTTGAAATCGGTAAAGATAATCAGTAGTGAACGGATGAATTTTATTCTTGAAGTATCTAACTATTAATGTCTAAGTGCCATTAATAAAGTATCTTGTTTTCATAGTAGGTGTTCTTGTTAGCGAAATATAAACATATTATTTTCATGCCTATTAACAGTGATATTCCCCAAAACTCTACTCAAATGAACTTCAATGAACAAACATCAGCTAAAATTATTAGCAACTCACCTATCATACAACTAACACTTATATTACATTCTTACCTACATTTCTTTATTGAGTAATAACATAATTTTTGCGAACTATGAAATTTTCGTCTGCCCCAGACGTGTAGCTAATGACGTTATTAAAATCAAGTGCTTGAGTTCCTAAGTCTTTTCATTTATCAAAATACCTACTTATATAGCAAATTATACGTTTATCATTTTTCTATCACCTCTAATAAAATCGATAGCAAACTCGATTGCTAAAATTTATTTTACTATTCTCATTATACCGCCTTTTCATCGGTTTCGAACGGATGAGCATCGCCTTCACTAAATCGCCATTTTGACGTGACAGTAATTGTCAAAGAAGTGGCACGCTGGGTTTTCATACTAACGGAGGGACTTCGTTATCTAGTACAATGCAGGTCTGTGTTCAGAGCTTAGTGCTCGGGCGCATTCGTCCAGTGTGCAGTGAGTTGGAAATATTAGAAGTTAGTTGTAAGAGAGACTTGTGAGTCCACACACTGCTCGTTGAATCGAGACTAATCGCTTGCCGTCTGTCCATTTATTGCAGCTCGTTGGAAATGGGAAAATATGTGTCGAAGACATTCGGTTTCAAGGAGAGCTCGCCATGATCATTCAACATTATTCACTGGCAGTTGTCAATGTTACACTAGGCAAGGACTAAGAGTGGTTTCACACATTTTTTCGCGCATAGACTTTTCTTTTGCATACGTAATTCAACACGCGTGCTACATTTCGCGGTTCTTAAAACTGCGGCGAGTTCGCTTAGTGTTTAACACTTTAAGCTGCATAATGTGATACGAGGTAAAGTTATGATAGATAAAAGTTATACTAATACTATGAGCTATGAAGGGATTGAAAGAATGGCAAGGAAGACCTTTCATGAAAATTAATAACTCATTTGAAGTCTTATTATTTTAATGTTGTTTTATCTTCAAAATATTCATTTGTGGATTTTAGTAGTACAAAACCCAAGCAGTTCACTGTTTTAATATTTATTGAATTTAAGACGAGAATTGTATCTCTGCGTTTGTAGACTGTACCTATGTTGAAAAGAAGAGGTACTCGGCTTTTGAAAAACCCTTTGGTTGCACAAAACTATTTCTTCAGGATTCAAAGGGCTTGTCATTTTTCGTGTTTGAAAATACACAAAGCTTACCGTTTTTAGGTCAAATATGAGAGAAAATAATAGCTTCTGAATTATGCTATTATTTACCTCGTCAGTGGCGTCTTGGAAGTCACGCAGCAAATCCTTCCGAGTGAGGAGACCCGCCTTGAGTCGCTCCCCTTCAAGCGACCAGCGCAGCTTGTCACGACGACTCTGTATTAGAATTTATAGATAGTAAGAGTCAAAGTACCTTTCTAATTTATGTTTTGGATTGACTCCTGATTTCAATGGCCACTAGTATTTAGTCAACAAAGAGTGACACACTTTGATTGACTTGTTGGCGCAATTGTAGAGACCGTTTATGGCGTTGAGGTCGTAAAAAACATTGGCCCAGGAAAAACATTCGTGTGACGAAGTTTTGTGACATTTGAAGCAAAAAACTAACCAAGCAGAGCTTTTACAAAAATTTGAAGATGATATTAGTGTTCATCAAATGTTCATTTAAACATCGATTTTGTGTAGCAAGATTTTTGTTGACTAGGGAACCTTTTTTACTTATTCATTTTCATAAGGTTACTTGCCTTTACTGAGCCAAGATGTCCTCGAGCCCTCAATAATTCTATCTCGGCCTCCCCAAAATCTGACTCAGCGAAGTCTATGACTTCGTCAGTGTGATGCATCTTCTCTCTGATGTGGGCTAGCATCTGATTGTGCTCAGTACATTTTGATCGGTTGTTTATCAACTCATCTTCTCTTTCTGTTGAAAAAGAGAAAAGATTTTGAGAATAATTTATATTTTAAGGCTCCACTTTGGTACTAGATAAATCTGATTTTCTTAGGATGAAACTTGACTGGTCCCTTGATAAAATGCTGATGTACAGCGACAAAGGTCGTGGGTTCAATTTCTCTTCCTGACTGAACACTATTTGGCAGATTTTTGTGTTTATTTTGTGGGTACGTGCACAAATGAGACATGCGCGGCGCTGACAGATAGCCCGCTTAGAATAACACGCCATTTTTGACACACGCACACAGAGACGTGAGTTTACAGGCGAAGTCAGGGAGTTTTAGCGTTGCGGCCAGTCGCACCGTCAAAAACATTGAGATATTATTTGTACGTCGTCAGATACTTACATTATAGTTCAATGGTCAAAAATGGTTTCGCGCAGATATTTCTGTTGCAGTGTATTTGGCTGTATGAACACCACACGAAATTGTGATTATACGTTTTTTAAGTGATGTTGAAAAATAAGTAAAACTCAGATAGCGTTTGAAAGTTAGTAGTACTATGTACGAGTACTATAAGTATATAGGTAGGTAAACCATTATATTTTGTAACACATTCAAATCCAGTACAAATGGGCTTTTACTTTTTCCGTAACTTATCTTAACATGCATTGGTAAAACACCAGTATTTTTGGTATATTATTTTATTGTCACGCGCGGCTCATGGTGTTTTCTACAGCCTACTGGGTAGGTAGGTAGGTATGATCAAGCCATTAGGCTAGCAGGTTGCACCTAGACCCCGGTAAATGAATTCTCATAATATAATACTTTTATACGTATTCACCCATCTCAACTCCTTTTAATCTAACTGGACCCCTTTTGTATATTTTTATTTTTGTCAAACTTGGTGCAATTTTTCACTTGACGTATTTTATTTTACGCGGCATCTGTCAAATCGCGCTTATCTGGCGATTATAGTAGCGAGTAGCAACCCTAGGCGATCCGGCAAGTTGATAAAAAAAGGCGAGAGCGGTCCTTCTGTAAACTCTTTATTTTGTGGTACGTGTTATTATCGAATCAAATGACATGTAGTAATATTTCGGTTAGTGCTGTAAAAAACTGATAGTCAGTGAGTAAGTAGTAAACATACATAAATAAATATTTCTAACAGCAGCCATAAGTTGATCGGTATCTGGCACCTTGATTAGAGAGTCACTTTGGTTTAGATGGATCTTAGTGTGAGTTGGCCTTAATATTTCACCTGTTTCCACAGGTTGAAGAATAGAACTAACAAGTTCATAGCAACTATTGTACAGCCCCGCCTCCTCCCTCAAACAAAGCGCACGTGACACAGAAAATGCAATATCGGTACTAACCGACATCAACGTGCAATATACTTTGACTTGTTTTGCAATACCAAGTTACATTTTCAGGAAATTTTGTTCTGTAGTTAGAAACAAAATAATGAGATTGTTTTCATACGTCAAATTATGAACTCTCTTTCAAATTTGTCAAAAAAAATACCATCAACTACGAGAATATTGCAATAGGAGCTGACAATAATTTAATATTTCGTTTAATCAGTTTTAAGGCCCGCAGGACTGAAAACCGCTGGGTAGTAAGGGTCCTCGAATGGCGACCACGAATTGGTAGACGCAGCGTAGGTAGGCCACCCACCCGGTGGCCGATGACTTGGTGCAAGTTGCGGGAAGTCGCTGGATGTAATTAGCCCAAACCCGCTCGCTGTGGCGTTCTACGGGGGAGGCTTTTGTCCAGCAAAGTCTTGTGGACTTCTGAAGGCTGTCGATGATGCTGATGATGATGAGTTTTAAACTTTGGAAGTCATTAAAAAATTGAGTGAACGTTAATAAATAAATATTTTAGTCCTAAAGTTACTTATAATAATACTAGATTTTGTATTAAAAGTGCTGGTGGAGCCTTTGTTGGTTTTTTTAGTAACTCATATTTTGTTATTCCCTTTTATATTTATGATTATTCCGACAAAAGGCAAAATTACGGCAAACTGCATCAGCAATGCCAACCAGCGCAGTATTTTGCGGAGTGTAAAAGCTTCACCATAAGATACTGAGTAAAGTTCAATGCACTCTAACTCAAAAACTTTACTTCTTGTATAATACATGGCCGACGCAATTTGTAAAGGATACAATGACACAAAGCAAGTATATTAATTTATAAGCGCATTATACTTTTTCGGTTTATCTTTCGTGAGTTGTTGTATTTTCCTTTTCAAAGACAGTTTCCAAATCAAGTAAAATTTATGAACAGATTTTGTTGAATTTTACTTCCACTCATCGAAAAAGTCTATATTCACCATGAACAGAGACCTGTACGTCTACCACGAGTTGCGGTTTTAAATTTACGTTATCGTCCGCGTAAAAATTGTATTGGGATTTTCTCTACAACCGGCAAGACTAACATTTTCTGTTTACTGCTTAACAAGAATTTGAAAAATGCTCCAAATTAAACCAATACGAACTTCGTATTGGTTTAATTTGGAGACACTTCAAGGCACAGCTATTGGAATAGACCGCGTGTTTTTCAGAAATATCCAATGAATACTAAACTGAGTAGGGTAGACTGGGTACGGTTGAAACCATTTCACTAATACCGTCCATAGTTTCGCTTTAAATAATCAGTGCAATGAAGTAGATATGTTAAATAAAAGAGCATGTTTCTAGCTAGTATTGGGCAATGTGATTATAGTTCTAGGTGTATTATTTTTAATAGTAGATCAAATTGAAAAATAAATACGATTTGTTTCAACCGTCCCCATGCCAGGGGCGGTTGAAACAGTGACTGAGGTCGGTAGAAACACATGCAAATAATACAAAATATAATATTATAACATGTTTTATTAATTATTTATTTTAACTGCAAGCAAAATTAGGTAAGTCTTAGACAATAATAATCAGTCTTCTATGATTTAAATATTTCTAACGATATTTTAATCAGCCTTTAAAGTTTTTACAGCACACTGGTTAAAAACTACGGATACTAATAGGTCATCTGTAACTATAGATTATTTAACATTCATAATTAATTACCGTAAATTAACAAAAAACAAAACAAAAATCAACTATTTGTTTTTTAAACAAAGCAAACACAACAAAAATAATTTTAAAACAAACCAAATAAAATCTCTCTTTGGATAGCATTAGTCAAATATAAAAATCAATCGGAGTCACAATTATGGCAAACATAGCTGAGACCACTTTCTATGCATTCTTCATGAGCCCACAGTTTACAAGTGGTGCACTGGATCCACTGTTCTCCACGTCTGCTCTCTGAATATGGCGACATACAAACAAGGCAGAAGCACTCCTCTTCTTCTGATGATACTTCCTCTTGTACATTTTTGTTTTTTCCTTTAGTGATGTTTCCTTTACTTTTTCCTTCTTCCAATTGCCTTTTTTTTCCTCCACCTAATTGCTTCTTAACTTGCTTAGCTCTTGTTCGTGTCAATCTTGCTTCTTGCTCCTTTCTTATCTCTTCTTTCTCTGGTGTATCAGTATAAATTGTAGACTTTCTGGTTTTTCACCCTCTATTATTATTTTTCCTCGGAGGAGCTTTAGGTAATGGTCGTATTATTTCCGGAGAAAATACAATGGTGCAATTAGAAGTAATTGTTTGAGCACTTGTACTAGGTTTTGGAGAAGTTTCCTGGATATTCATGCTGCTCTGATGTTTGAGTGGTGTGGTAACAGTTTCCGGACGTTCAATTATGTTTTCCTGTTCAGTTCTTGGTACTGGTGAACTATTGATAGCCCCTTGTTGAACGACCATTTCTGCCGCTGGTTCATGATTTAAGATAGAAGGTGAGAGTGGCGGCGTTTCGTCTTCAGGTGGGTTAGTAATTGGTACGGGAACAATTGCTGCCTCTGCTGTATTTTCGGGATTTGGTCTATCCGTAACAAATGCGGGAGCAAAATCGAGCTCAGTAACAGATTCCGATTATACGGGTAAGTTCCTGTTTTTCGAAAGCCGGCTTGAAGATTTGAGGGGGTAAGGGCAACTGGCATAGCAGACGCTACAATCCCTGGAATATCATAAATGGACATTGTCCGTCCTGGATGGCTTCGCATCCATGCATCGCTGGCTGAATTAACAGCTTTCTTTAAAGGGCCATATGCAGATCGATCAAGCGGCTGGAGTCTGTGAGAGCAGTGGGGTGGGAAAGATAGTAAGACAATGCCATTGTTCTTGCAAAAGTCTAGTGCGTTAATGTGAACGTGTGAAGAGTGATTATCGAGCAGAAGTAACACCTTATGTGACGGAGATACATTAGTATGTTTTTTGAAGTGTTCCAGGAAATGCATAAATGTTTCATCTTACATCCAACCAGAGGGATTGGCAGCTCTAGCGGAACCTATGGGTCCATCTCTAATAAAATGATCTTGGTAACGCACTCTCGGGAAGACAAAGAATGGCGGAATTCTATTTCCAATGGCATTCGCCGCAAAGGCAACTGTGACTAATGTACCCCTTTCCGCTGAAGTAACTGAACCTACTTGATGAGCACCACGCCTAGCCACCACTCTGTCGGGCTTTTGAACAGTAGTTATGCCTGTTTCGTCAGCGTTATAAATGTCTTGAGGCTCAAACTTATGACGGTCCATGACAATGGCCAAATTGTCATAGAAAGAATCAACATTGACTTTGTTAAAACTAGTCGCCCTAGAGAGGCTTGTAGCTTGCGCTGCGCGCACAGAAAGCTCGGGGTTTCTTCTCATAAACATCCGAAACCATTCTTCACCTGCCAGCTCGTTGTCATCCCAAGTCTGAGGCCGTGATAAATTATATTTAACTGTAAGTTCATAGGCCAATTTTCTTACCCCCCTCTTAGGTAGGCCAAAATATATATCTGCACAGCGAATCAAGTATTTTGAAAGCTCTTGCTCTTGCTTCTTATCAAAAACTCGGTTGTGTGCTTTATAACCCATGACTTGAGTTTCTTGTTCGCCAGAGGCATCTCGCTTTCGAATATATCTTAGGAGCGAGCAATGGTTTACTCCGTGCTTCTCTGCCGCTTTTCGTAATGACTTACCTGCTTTCACCTCCTCATAAGCGTCTTTGTACTTTGACAAGTCTATTTCTGCTCTAGAAGTCTTTCTTACGCGTACTCTCGGCATCTAGAGAACAAGAAAAAATTAATAAAACCGGCTGAGTTCCCCTTCTTCCAGTTTTTCTATCTTTAGAACATAACTTTTTTGTCTTTATTAGCAACATAAAATGCTAAAAGACAAAAAAGTAATGTTTCAACCGTACCCAAAAAAAATGTTTCAACCGTCCCCAACTCCTACTTTAGGTAAAAAGCAGTTATAGTAATTGTGACAACAATGATACATAAAAACTAGTTACGGTGCCATATTCCACGAGCTTCATTTCAAACAAAAGCACACACTCAATACTGGACGCTTAAATAGAAACCACAAAAATTGGAAAACTCTCCAAGCAAAAATACTTACTTTTGGTTCACAAAATACAATAGGGTCTTTTAAAAACAGCTAAAGCGCGCGGAGAGCGACGCAACGCTGAGGTTCATGTTCGGTCCTGTCGTCCGCTTCGTTCTCCCCTTGGACCCCTCCCCGCCCCGCCAACGGTTTGCGAGATATTCGTGTTGTTTCAACCGTCCTTTGTTTCAACCGTACTCAGTCTACCCTATAGGTACACCTGTAGGTGCTGTGTTTTATTTGACCGTTATTCCCAAATTTCAAATAAAAAGCAATGCCGGGGGCCAGAAAGCTACTGCATTGGAGGGAAACATCGAATACTAAAAAGTCTAACGTGAACACAAAGCGAAAAGGAGTTTTGATCATTTTTGTTTCGATATCAGTACACTTTTTCCGCTTAAAATAATAAAATGCTGTCCAAATGTATTCCTAAACTGAGTTTGATTAAAGGTCAAATTCGATTGAGGAATAAATTAATTAAAATCTTACACTTTTTTCGGCAGGATAAATGAGGTAATCCTATTTAACAGCTGCTCAAAGCTTCAAGTACTACAATGTGCAAGAACACCCTACACAATCTATTAAGAAGCTTACTAGATGTTGATATTAGTAGTTATGTACATTGTACAACTCCTTATATTCGTCAAGGTTTCGGGAGGGAGAAGCTAAAGTATCTGTTCAGTCTCCTGTAAAACTGTTTTCACGTCACGTGTTTGTAGGATGATTGTCTTAGAAAAATATTGCAAATAAAAGCTTTATGAACGTAGATATCTTGGAAAAAGCTTTTTTCTTTCGATGTACCTTTTGACATCCTACCTTTTATGTAATTTTACCATTCTCGTTTTTCTTCAAAATAACTTATGAACCATTATTAGGGTGAGGTATAGTTCAGTAAATCTATTTACCTAGTGTCAGCGATCAATATAGTTAGTATTTTCATTTTAATTCACCGTTTAATGAAATAACGGTAGCGCCATCTTATTTTTTTAAATAATGTGAACCCCGTTGTCCAGTGTTCACGTCCATGATTCTTCGGACAGACGATCGAATTTAAGAGGTAGAGCGCTAACGCGAACTAAGTACCGCTTGTCCTTAATTATTGGTATGTGTACATCGAAATACAAACTGTGAGTTTTTATTTAATTTGTCTTGTTTGAAACACCCATTTGCTTAACAGTGTCTTAAATTAAAATACGAACTGCATGTACCACTTCTAATACCTCTCCTCCTAATACAGTAATGGAGCAAACCTAATATTCGTAGTGTTTTAAACTAGTACCTTCAATCTTAGTCATGTAATTCTGATGGTCAATATGCAGCTGCTCATATTGAGCGACATATAGTCCTGGAGCTAGCATTTCAAGCTTGTGCACGATCGCTTCCAACTCCGTCACCGCATTCCTCACTCTTATGTAACGCAGGCATAAGGCTGAAGATTGCTCGCTCTTGCGTCTTTGCAGCAGAAGGAACCTTTCCACTGTCTGTAGATAAGTTAGACTAAATTTATATTTATTTATTCATTATATCAAGTGGTAAGTACATAAAAGATGTACTAATTTATAAAGCGGGAAAAATTTGTATGTTTGTTTTTTTATTTGTTACTGGACTACTGAACTGATTTTAAAAAATCTTTCACCAATATAAAGCTACATTATCAGGGAGTGACATAGGCTATATTTTTTTTTTATTTAGCCTATATTTTGACAGGAAAGGCAGCCTACGCAGGCAAAGCCACAACAAAAAGCTGATAAAGTATAAAATTCAAGATTTACAAATTTAAAAATGACAACGTATGATTGTAAAGAAATCCTTTTGCCTAATGGCAAAACAACGGATAACTGATAAGCATGCCCACTGTTTTATAATATAAGTACCTTATCAGCTATTGGTTTTCCTTTCTTAGAGTAGATCAGGCCGGTGCCGGTTGTTCTTTCATATCCTTGAAGGCCGTCAAATTTATTCTCAGCATTTTCTAAACGATCTTCGTACTGTGCTTGTACCGTATCTACTTTTGATTTTATCTGGAGACAAAGTAATGAGTAGTAAAAGAGTAAAATCTAAAGTTGAGTCACAGAAATCCCCAATTTCTCAATCGATAATGAAAGTTTAAGAATCTTTTAAATTGATGCTATTCTGTCACATGTCAGTAAAAATGAAAGGGACAGCCATTGATGTAAGGACTGCTCAAGTTTTATTCACGTTTCAGAAATAGGTTGTAAGCATGTCAATTAGCCACAGATAAATTGTTTTTGATAAATCTCACGTCTGCAACTTCTCTTTCCTCTTTATCCTTCAGCTCTTCGTATGACATCAGCTTCTGTTGATATTTTTCTTCCAAATCAATGGCTCCTTCTAGCGGTTTCAAAACGTGTTCTAATTTCCTTTTTCTGATAACAAAGAAAACCGTCTCGTGCTTCGTTTACTTAGTAAATTATTCACAGGGGAAAAAAAATCAGTAATATTCTGTACAGTCGACTGGACATCATAACAACATTATATATGTATTTTTATGAGTAGATGATATATTCAAATTCAAATGGATCTCACATTTAAGTAGGACATCAATATGAAATTAAAATAAAAAGGTTTAGCATGAAATCTTTGCATGTAAAACTAAAATGTATATAATAATATGAAAACAGACGTATAGCCGATTCATTAGAATGTTATCTATTTGTTTTTTTTTCTGGTTTTAGATCTTTATTTCTCACAAGTATACATAAATTCACTTAGGTGGGAGGATTACAAAGTTTAACATGCATTACATTTCAATAAGCGTACACAAATAATAACAAATTTTGGAGGTAGTTAGTTCCAGAGACATATACTCGTACATCTTTTGTCTCGTCGAGAAATTGAATGAGGATTTAAAAAGTACCTTCTTATGGAGTATGAACGTACTTGTAATATTCAGCCAACCGTCGGTGCAGAATGTTATTCTTCATTTGCAACTGCCGGAGGTCAAATGTTAAATCTCTGTGAGCTTGAAGGTACTCGTCGCGATCGACAGTTATCGCTGCCGTGGCCACACCGCGGCCTATTTGGTCGTCATTGTCGTCAACCAAGGTGGCTGGTAGAAAGAACAATCATTCAATAAGACTTTCTTCAGTGAACAATAGAAAGGATGCGGCAAGTCCATGTTTAACTCATGCTCCCATGGTTCCGAACATAGAGAGGATCTGTGCTGTGGAACAGTGTTTTTTTTGGGATCCCTTTCATTGACATAATGTGTTTTGTCCTAAAATGGTTTGGTATAATGAAATTGGCATAATTTATTTAGCATAATATTAATTAGACCGAATTTGGTTTTAGCATAATATGTACTGTGGCATAATTATTATTTAGCATAATGCATTTATGCATTATAATCCTTCTGGTGTCAGTAGGTTAGGGTTATTTTTTTTTATGACCACCCAGAAATCCACAAAAACAACCCCAACCACCCCAAAAAAACCCCTGATCAGTCAGTCAGCTGCTTAATCATGTTTATGCTCATTGCATTTATGCTAAAAATTGTATGCTAAAAACTGTTGTGCTTATTAGTATTATGCGAAATTATAATTAGTAGTAATTACAATATGCTAACTTATTTTATGCTTAAAATTTTTATGCTTCTTGACAGTGAACCGTTTTTTTTTTGTTACTTTGCACAATTCCGAGAGAGATATAAATGGATGCGCGCGAGATATAAATCCCTTCTTCGATACCATGACAAGGTGTGTTGTCTGGCGCACATTTAATATTATTTACTTTGGTACCTTATCCCAATAACTTTGTACAAGTTGACATAGTAGTTTTATGAAAAATCAGGGATGGGTCAGAATGGAAACAACTATGGCAAAGTACTTAAGTGCACAGCTATTTCTGTTGCAAACTGTACAGACATGTTTTCTGCACCAGCATAAAGTAATACTGTTTACTTTAAGGTGCTCACATACTTGGAGCATTCGCCTGTAATGTAACGTTTTGATTCGAATATTAGTATTTCATTACAATATTGCCTTCCTGAAATGACGAATATTCACCTGTAATGTACATTTTAGATCCGATTTTGAGCACTCTTTCATTAGAACATTATTCGGTGCTTTTCCGTTTTCTCACCAACGTAATGCTCGAATCTGTAACATTACAGCTTGAACAGTGTAGTGCTCGGTTCTGCTTCCTTGCTGATGTAATGCTCGACTCTATAACGTTTCATTAAAGGCGAATGCTCCAAGTGAGGGAGCACCTTCTGTTTATGTGCATGCTTGTAGCGGTCTAAGGTCTAGAGAGGCTATAAATTAATATGCGCCAGACAATACACCAGTTGTCATGGTCTCGAAGTGAGGATAACTATCCTTGTATTACGAGGTACCAGACAAGGAATTCAGCCAGGGCGTCTCCCGGCACACCCATACCCGGGCCAATTTATAATTATTGATCCGCCCAAGAATCAAAACCCAGACTACGGAAATCGAGGTGACAAACTGTGCTACAGCGCACTACGCCAATCGTGTCGTCAATAATGAGTGCCCTACATTATTTGAGGTAGCAATCTAATATCAATGAGTCCAACTTATCTCACGTAGTATAGGGCTTTCCTGTAATTAAGCGACGGCAATGGAGCGTGACTGGAATGCTTTTGTGGAACTATTTTCTATTAGATCATCTTGTTTTTATTTATTCGCGACAGGAATTCATAATCTCATGGTAGTGTGTGTATAGTTATGATAAATTCACCAGAACAGTGCATGCTCTGCATTAATGTACTTTTTAGCTAAGTTATATTAATTGAAAATCGACAAATCGTTTTTCTCCCGTGTGCCTCAACTGCAAACCTACTTGTATAACTTTCACGTCTCTACCATCTGTTGATGGCAACCGGAATCAATTACTAATAATGCCATATTTAGCACAGAGCCATAATCATGCAACGGTTTTATTTGAAATACTGTAATGTATTAGGGTGTTTTAACAAGGTGCGGATTTCATAACGCACGCGGTATTTCCATTCCCCCTACCGCCCTACCCAGTCCAGAAGTGTAGCAAACTGAAGTGGCAGAGGGCTGGTCACATCTGTCGCAGAACCGAAGGTCGGTGGAGTAGACGGGTTCTCGAGTTCAGACCACGACTCGGCAAGCGTAGTGTTCGACGTCCACCGGCACGTTGGACCGACGACCTAAAGAAAGTGGCTGGTTGTGACTGTATGTCAAAAACGGGATATCAGGCTTTGTGGAGCGCCCTGGGGGAGGCTTACTAGCAATGGACTGCTATAAGCTGAAAAGAAAAAAACCGCCCACCCGCGCTCGTCCCCACACGCGGTGTTGCGGGGAAAGGGGCAATCTCGCGTGCGTTTTGAAATGCCGCACCATATTAAAAACACCCTTAAGAAAAAAATTAAAAATTTCTGCCCCTTTTATCTTCATGGTCGGGCGGTAAGAGGCTGGACCTAATACCCAAAGAATTCGCAACCCTTACCAGGTCATTCAAAGTCAAGATTTGGATTTTAGGAATAGAATCCGGGTTTGTGATCACCAACCAGAATTTTGCAAGAGTAGTGAATAAATCATAACCCAAAAAGTAAAGCAATGACTCGTTTTTAATTAATATAAATATCCTAGACCTTGACCAAGCACTAAGATACTTGAAGGCTAATTACTTCACTTTGATTACCCGACCAGGTAATGGTTTCACCCAGGAACTTGAAAATCTGGAGAACTAAAGCTAGCTACTCTGCATAAAGGAGTACAAAGAATAATTGTATTTAGTTTTTCAAAGAAAAAAGATTTTTTTCAATGACTTAGATCAAGGGGTCAAAGAGAGCTTTAAAAAGTTTCCTGGCTTGCCATTAAAGCAGTTTACGATGTTTTATGTAACAGACTTTATATTAAATCAATAAAGGTAGACATGTATAAAAATCCTAGATTAAAACCTAACAAGATAATTTGTACTTTTAACTAACTTAATAACATTAATGTTATCAGTCACATATCTTGGCAATACATACCGCTAGATCCAATAGACTCTTCCTTACTTCTTGTTCTTTTATCCTGAAAAATTACAGAAAGTCCGAAATTACAGTGAAAGTAATTAAATATTTTGTGGGTAGGTAATCTAGCCACACCTACTCACAAATACCCAAAGCTGTAATGGAACTGTCATAAAATGAAATGAACGTAAGGACGTCACAAAACCACACAACTCCGTTTATCGTTGCCTCTAATCCCCTGACATTTAAAATGCTAATAAAGAAAACCCCAAAAGGTATTCGTATTCGTGCAGTGCCTTCTGTGACAGTGAACTCCTGACGTACCTCGTTTGCATGTCACGTAAAGAACATTAATTAAACTGAAGGCACAATAACAGAGCGAAGCGTACCTTAGACTCGGCCATATCGCGTGATCAGCTTGAATTACCCCGCTTTTATTGATCTGTTTAGGGTTACATCCAAAATTATTTTATTTCATTATCTGCACAGCACAACATGCAGAGATCGCAGTACTGTTGCCATGGCAACGCGTACACAGGAATCGAGCGGTATTTCTTTTTTCTTTTGATGATGGCTTCACGTTTAGTTACGTTTACTTTGCTGACAGGACGCTAAAAGAATACAAAGGTTTACTTTTTTTAATTATCTTGATTGTGGAGATGGATTATTTTTGTTTTCATTAAATTTCAGTGGTGGTAATGATGTTCAATATTAAGACCAATTGAGACTGTATAAAATATAATGCATGAAGTTTATTTTGAACTTTACTTCAAGGTTAAAAGTTAATAATAGTGGGTTTATACCGGGTGATTATCAACAGACTTACAATAATAATTTGGCTTAGTCAGTAAGTGATGTAGAAACTATCTAAGTGAAAATGAAATTAATTTCAAGGTCGCCATACAAATTAATCAAACAGCCAGTATTTTTCGTAAGCAACCTTCAAAATTAAATAATAATAAAATGAAAATACAAAATTACTGAAAATGCATTCCATCAAACAGATGTCATTGTCCTACCAATTTTTTTATTTCTGATAAGAAAGTAAAATAGGAAGGAGAGGCATTTCCTCTGCAGTGGAACGAAATGGGCGGATTTGGATTTGGATAAGAAAGTAAATGAATAAGTACCTACCTACTTAAAAGAAATGAGCACTGAGTTTGTCTTTTTCTCAAATAGCGGGCCAGTGGCTTGCTCCCTTTGCTCCCGTCTGCACATGATATATAACTTTTTTCATTTGCTATTTTAAGATGACTAAAAAAACTACCCTACGCTCGGAACTACTAATAGCTCTTTTGTGTTTGGCGTGACGGTTTACTTTGTCATAATAGTCGTTCGCTGCCAGATTTATTAGAGGAATGCGAAGTATTTCATTGTTTGTAAATGGCCTGTCTATAATTTTTAGGAGCTTTGAGTTTTTTATATAAATAAGGGCCGATTTTTCAATCCTCAGATAATAATAAAGTTTATTCGAAGGTTAACAAGATTTTTAATTTTTCAATGGTCAGATAGATGTGATCTGTTGAATAAAGCCGCTAACTGAATAAAGTTTTCTGCTTCTTGAGGGGCTGGATAAGATTTACCTATGCGTTTTTTTGACATTTTGAGGTTATGTGGTATGTCATTTGAGATTATTTTCTTTTTGTTTGGTGCATAGGCACAACAAAAAGAATAATATAGATTATTGTAATTCTCATGCACACACATTCTAATAGATATTTTTGTCCAAATCGACGATGCTAAAGTTGAGGAGTAAAGGCAGATACTTAACTACGAGTATATAAACGCTGAGCCCAATAGTAAAGATCAAGTTGTACAAGAGATACCTAATAATTTTAGTAAATGGGATGAAAAGGAGTTTTGGAGGGTTATTAGAATCACAATCTTTTTACCACAACTTTAGACAACAAAAAATGATAAGATTGTTTTTCTTATACGTCAGTGTCAATTTGTCAAACATCAACTTTTGTCTTGTTTCATTCTAACATTGCAATGATTGTATAAGTGCATCTCGCTTGTGCATAATCAGTGTGAAGTTAGCGATATAAGTACAAAGACAACCGATAGATAGCTATTCTTTGGATAAAATACAATTGATTTTTTTTTAATTTTTATTCGCTTGATAAACAGCCAGTTAATTTTATATTTCAGTTAGTTAACTAAGGACTAAACTAAGACTTGGAAAATCTGAGGCAATAGCAATTACGCTACTGATGGCTGATTGCACTAAACTTAGGTCATATCTAACTAGACAGTGGCATTTTAGGTATTTTTCCATCTCTCGGGGACTAGCAGAAGAACATGCGCTTTAAGATGGAAACCTAAGGTTCGTGGGGTTGGACTGTAGTGGAATGGCCTGATTACGCGACCTTATTGGAAGTTTCACCAATCGGAAATATTAATAATAATATACTGATTAGTGGGCACCTAAGCACAATTTTTCATCAAAAAACTTACCAAGGATTTTCAAAACCATACGCGTGACTCATAACAACGCTACAGCCATTAACGTATGTTCTTTTTAATGTTTTTGCTGTTAGTTTACACGTGCAGTGTAACTTTTAAAATTTAGTCTTTTACATTTTACATTCAAAGTAACATTGAATAAACAAAAAAAATGCGCCATTTGGATCACACCACTTGTCATGGTCTCGAAGTAAGGATACCTAAATATCACTGTGTTACGAAATACCAGACAAGGAATTAGGCCAGGGGCACCTCCCAGCACACCAAGACCAGAACCAATCTAGAGAAGATAATTTCCTGAATTGACCCGACCGGGAATCGAACACGATACACAACGCAAGTCAAGGCGAGACTCCATGCCACAGCGCACTACGCCAATCGTGTCGTCAAACATTCAACTGTCATGACGGCCACTACTAATTTTAATTTGATCGAAAAAGTCCACAGTTAGTAAAATCCATTACGTGACAGCATTTGTCATGGTCACCACGCATTGTGGGCACCGGAAGTGATATATTTATAGACGTGTTTGATGTTTTAATGTGTCTAATTATTTGCTTAATTTGGCTAAGAAGTACGAGTATATTGGTGTACTACACACCACACATGTGACAAATCACTTTTTGTTCTTAGTCTGAGTGTAAATAATCATATTTGATATTACATTTCATTGGAACAGTAGCGCACGGGTGTGCGATCTTCAACCCGCATTTGAAGAAAGTGTGATCATCAGGTCAATGCCATTGTATTATTGTGATGTAAACTTGATTTTAATGGTATATGCTTTTTTCCCAGCATTTAGAGGCTAATTACTCGACCCCCTTTTTAATTTGCAACCATATTCACTTTAGATTAAAACATTTTTGCTCATAAGCCTAGAAGATAGCCTGGCTCTTAGATAATTTTCACAATATTACCAATTTGTTGACGGTGGCCGAGTGGTTTCAGAGCTCGGCCTGAAACCCAGAGGTCCCGGGTCGGGCAAAGTGTGTTTTCGGATTTTTCGGAACATAGCCCAGGTTTGCGATCACCAACCCGCATTTGGCAAGCGTTATGATCAAGCCAATACCCATCTATTGTATCGATGACTTGATTTCAATGATGGAGGCTTTTGCCCAGCAGTGGGACATGTATTTAAGCTAATTACTTTACTTTATTATTTCACCAATTCGTATTTTTTTCTCTGAAAGCTCCAGATAGTGATCTGGTAGTGACCAACAAAGCTGATTTTTACACAAGGATTTCCTCACTATTCTGTCAACTTTCCTTAAATATCATAGCTCTTCAGAGTATGCTCGCGGTTCATTAGGCCCAGGCAGTCTTTCGTTCAGTTTTTTTAGGACAGTAACCTCTGTTGACGTTGGCAGTGTCACCGCTCAGCTGGGCAGCTGCCAGCTCCTCGACAATGCGAACCTTATAAATAGCAGACGGTGAAAAATTTACAAGTATTCTTTTTTTCCATCCAAAATGCCAGCCGGGCAAGTTCCGGATTTCGACGAGAATTTCGTCTAGTTTTTTTAGATAAAATAAACTAGAAAATGCTGCAGGGGTCTTATTACAATATTTCATTCCTAGACTGTTTTGTTATGTTACTCGCGTATCTTCAGCTATGGATATTAGATTTTATTTACTTAATAAATATTAAGTAAAAAAAAAAAAAAACGCTCGCTCGGTCGCTCGCTTAAAAACTTAAATAGTAGCGAGCTTAGTAGTATCCCGTCGAAGTAATAGTTGTAGTCATTTAAGATATTTATAATAAATCGACGTGAGCGAGTGAAAAATGATCTAAAAAAGAGTAGGCTCGACCAAAGCTTCAAAACTCGAGTAAACTGCCTGCCTTTAATAATATTGGAAATAATTATTACATTTTAATAAGTATTATCCATCATTCTTTCATCATTGCAACAATCAGGATTAAAAAATTATATCAGTCGATAATAATAATTTATGCATTTTGCACAATTTATAAATAACCTCTGGGTAAATAAATTCTGGGTCAATATTTTCATTGAGAACTACTTAGATAATCATTGCAAAATTATCTGAGTAAATTATCTATTGACCGTTTGGGGTGTCACTTTGAAACGCATAACGTTTATTGCCATAATTTCAATTGGCATACATCATTTGCCATAGAAATTAAAAAGCTTAATGGATTTTAGCAAATTTTTCATTACGCATAAACATACTAACGCAGAATTGTTAAAAGGCATAATCATAAAAACCATAATCATCAAAATCCTTAATATTATTGTTTGTCATAATTTCAATGAGCATACCTTAAAACGCATAATTGTTGACATACTTTTACAAAGCATAACTCAAAAAAAGGATAGGGTGTCGCAAAGGGGGTTTAGGACATAGTCGAATTATCGAAGGCAATTTGTATGAAGCCGAGACTTATAAATTTTTTCATGGTTTTTTATAAGAACATTAACTTAGACCAAATCCAAATATCCCGGGAACGGTGGTCGGCATAGAAATTAGGAAGAAGGGCTCGGGGGGGGGGGGGGGGGGGGCGAAGACATAAATTCGCGAGCGTGCTGCGGCAGTGGTCGGCGAGTGGCAGAAAAGAAGATTTAACCTTTAAGCGGTCGGTGTCGAATCGACCGCACCTAATACATTTTCGTAAAAATATTTTAATTATCTGTCTTATGTTTATTTATTCCTAGTAGCCAGTCACATTGTCATTGTGAGTGAAAAAAAGAGTTTACATCCGCTCGCCGCGCTCTACCCAACCCCCGGATCACTTTTGTTTGGATTGCGGCGCAGGCGTCGCAAGCGAACCAAGCGCCTGTCGTCGAAAAGGGTACGCGCGACGCTCAATGCGAACTTTTCTTTAACATACTTTTAAATACCTATTTTTAAAGAATTCGACTACTTGATTACATATACAATACAATTATTGTTTATCTGCATAAAAATAATAAATGAATATTGGATAATTAGTACTTTATTTCTCTTATATATCCCATAGGTCTTTTCGTCTACGCGCGACCGCTGCCGTTACAAATGACTGTGCGCCCGCTTGAAGGTAAAAAAATAAATTTTGTATAAAAAAAATACAAACTCACTCTCGACCGATCTTTATAAGTTCTTTATACACCTCTTAATTACTTTCAGATAGATTGTTATTTTTGAGCTCCGACGTACAGTTACCGAGATATAACTGCTTAAAAATAAAATTTTCCTAAAATGTTAAAAATCTCAGAAACGGTGCGTCGTATCCAAAAAAAATATCAAATATTGGTCCCCATAAAAACTCAAGGAGCTTAGGTTCATAAATTTGACCTTCAAAAACGGTCAAGTGTGAGTAGGTAATTTTCTTCATAGTAAATAATCGAAAAATTCCAGCTCCAGAAAACTCATACATATATACATACATACCATCACGTCTTTTTCCCAACGGCGTAGGCAGAGACCACATCTTTCCACTTGGTACGGTCCTGACACATCTCTTGCGCTTCTTCCACTCTCATTAAATTACTCAATTAATTCTCTATTTAGTATTATGCGTGCAAGCAAGCATGCTTGCATATAATATGGTAAATAGGTGTTGCCTTAAGAGTTCAGGGATTTTTTGAGTTAGGTGTGCTTATTTCATGTATCCTATTTGAATATTAATAATAATTCTTTTGAATATTATGGCAAATAAAAATTATGCCTTTTGATACTTCTGCTTATCGAAATTATGCCTTTCTATGATTATGCTTTACAAATTTCAGCCATTTGATGTTATGCGTAATGAAGTTATGCTATAAAGGCTTATGGCAAATTATTATTCTGGCTATTAACATTATTTATTGTTAGTTTAAGGCAAAAACGTTATGCGTTTCAATAGGTAACCACTGTTAGGACATATAAATAACCGTAAGCAAATTTTTTCAATAAGTTTATTCAATAAAAAAGATTTATAATTAAGAAGAACGTTGATACACGCTTTAATGCAATATAATATTGGAATAAATAATACCATCATTTGGACTTCTTCCACGATTGTTTTGAAGTTACACAACTATAACATCTTTCTGAAGCGTTGGACGGCGTCCTTAGCTATTTGGCAACAAATAATATTGTTTGCTTCACAAATAATTGCTAGCTATGACCGTTTTATGACAGCGAATTAATTCAATTGTGTTTTGTTCAGGAAGAAAACACAATAGAGGTAACTAAGAGACCCTTTATTTGTTTTACATTTTGGTATTATTCTCCCTTCAATAAACAATAATCAATTGTCTGATTTTTACAGGTCATCGTGACAAAAAATTAGGAATAATGGTCTATAATATTCGTAAATATAATAATAATAATAATAATAAATATCCCTGGACATTATTCCACACAGCGCCATCTAGCCCCAAAGTAAGCTAATTAAAGCTTGTGTTATGGGATACTAGACAACGGATAAACATACTTAAATACATTTTCTTTTGTAAATTCATACTTATTATACATAGGAGACACCCAGACCAGTACAAACAGACATGTTCATGCACACAAATGTTTGTACCGTGCGGGGATCGAACCCGCGACCTCTGGTGTAGTAGCCAACTTCTTAACCATTACACCAAGTCGGTCGTCGATATACATAAGTAGGTAGTACATTACAACATAAAACATTATACTTTATCAATTCGCAAGTTCACAATTGAAGTTACATCAGAACAATTACCAAAACAACCCGTACAAACATTCTGCAATGTGTATTGCGTATATAAAGTATGACTAGAATTTGTTTATATTATATAATCTCATGACAGCTTAATTGAAATAGATACAAAATAGAGATTAGGCTGCCTGCAATCCGAATTTTTAAATCACAGTCAATCTTGAGAAGCTCTCACAAATGTAGATGTCACTGTTAACCATGTCATGTTAAACATTACATGGACACTGTCTGTTAGTTATCGATGGTTAACTGAAGGGTGCTCAAACCGTTAGTTGATTTGAATTCGGAGACAAGGCATAATCTTGAACGAAACTCAGGTGACATCTGCACTTGAGCAAAAAATGTATAACTGTCGTTGTCTAAACATTACTCGAGCACAAACTAGTCACTGTTCACTGTTAAGTTAGCTTTTTCAATAAAGGCCGGGAGAAAAACTTTCATCTTTGTTTTTACTTTTTATAATAAGTAAAACAACAGTCGAAGATTTCTGAGAAATTGCTTAAATTAGTCAAGAATTGAACTAAAGAGAATTACCAAAATTCTTTTACTTAAGAACATTATAAATTGTTGGCGTAATATGTATGTGGTTCAGAAGTTGGGTGAAAATATGGTCTCAAATTAAAATGCATATAAAATACGAAGAATCAACTATAGAGGTTTAGTAAGTATTTATATTTACAGAGATAAAGTCAATTACTCGTATTTTGTCGCGTCTTTTGATCTTTAACATTGACAAGTTTTCAGGATTATAATTTTGAAGATTTCGTGACTGAAACTAAAACTTTTTGTGGTCTTTCACTGTTCATATAATAATGCAGTTTATCTGTCACTGCGCTATGTCAAGTATCGTTCGACCATTTATAACGAAAATCAATAAGGACAAACATCCTGACCCATCAAAAAATATCTGCAAGACATATAAAAAACCAGAAATTTAGAACACCCTTTGCATTTCCGGTCTTAAAAACTACGAGCTGTAGACGGAATTATCATGCAAAAACTGTCGAAATTAGTAAAAACAAAAAATCGTTGGTACCTTTTATGCCACAGTTTAACAATTTACGGGATGATGTTAAACGCTCTCTGACATTATTTTGGCGAAAATATTGTGATAGTAGGAATATTGTGCAAGCATGGAATAATAACACAGAGACACCTTTGGTTAGCCACAAATATTTATACGTTTTGACGTACCGTCAGTGCTTAATTACCTATAGCGGTCAATTATGACATATAATAGTGCTCAAATAACAAAAATTACTATCATATCATAGGTATGGTGATTCTGAGGATATATTTTGGAGATAATTTATTGATTTACAATTCTTGTGTGGGCCATATTTTAATGAAAATTTACCGTTTTCGAAACAAGTCCAAAAAAGCGAAAACTTTGAAGTTTGAATTTGAATAACACTTGGGATCTACGGGGACTTTTGGCAAGTTAATTCTACTGGTGTACATAAGGTCTGCATCTGAAGTTAATCCGAAATCAGCTTAAACTGTCGGTATTATCGGTTTATCGTGCGAACGATCGAGAAAAAAAACAAAATGGCCCATGCCACTAAGGTTCAAACCCCCTATCCGTTTGTTGGATTTTTTCTAATTAAAATATCTACTTTGACCGGATTATGAATTCAAATTTGCTGTAAATGCCATGTGCCTGTCACATGTACTTTTGTGGAGTAAATGGGTAAAAATTATCAAAAAAGCACAATGAATATTCATATGTAAAAATTCAGTTACATCACGTGCAATAAAAAAATATTGTGATAGTTGATTTCCGCATCAGAATTGCGACGCATTTTAGTACGTACTACGACATTTCATTTTAAGGTGTTATTAATCCATGTAAACAGTACAAGATCCTGATTGTTTTTTTTCCAGCATTCATATCTCACAACTGCGTTAATAGGGAACTTTTTTATATTGAACACATTATAACTTTTTTAATTTGAACACATTATTTTGATTTTCAATAAAATACATTTAAGCAGCGACATTAAACTCTAAGTTTTTAAAATAATTATTTATTTTAAGACAACCACAGTATTTGCTATACGACAATAATGGGTTTACATACATATTATATTTAAGCAGCTGAGTACAAACAGTTTGTTTTAGTATATTTTTTTCCAGATTAAATCATAATTAAGTTTACTTCGGAAACCAAAGTCATCGATGTATCAGTCAGAGATTAGTAAATTGCAGCTGCAAAAAATTATGATGTATTGTGATGATGAATGCTATTTAAAAAGTAAGGCTACTCCGATTTAAAATTGACTCCAACGAGTATGTTTTGTATCATTTGGTCCACTAACCAAAATTAAATATCCAATGGAAGAATCAATACATAGCAAATTCTGAAATAAATATATACGAGTAGAGTTTAATTTATTATCAAAGTACCTAATTCATTTGATTGAATTAACAGTAGATAAGTTTAGCATAAAAGACACAATCTTTCTTTTTAGGAATTTTGCACTATTGTTTAGGTTCATTTTGAAATTAGTTTTTTAAGCATTCGAATTCTTTTTAGGATTCTTTCCTTTCATTTTTTTTATGAATCAAAATAACGGCTCATACAGCACTGCTCAAAATATCTTTGAGATAAACGGGGCATGAATATCATAAGTGAATAACATTTTTACGCACGTAACAAAACTAAACTCTCCTATTTGAGCATTAAGTCATCATAATTAAAAGTAAAACGAATGAAAAATAACAATAAACATATTCATAAGTAGTGATGAAACGAAATAAAATTATGACGTCAATACTATCATAGCCCACACTAATTCAATTCCAGTGAGAAATTTATATCAAACCTAATATTAAAGCCGCAACATTTCTTTATTATAAAATAGTATAACTCTGTGATTGAAACATGGAAAGATGTCTAGAGACGTGCTATTACAGAATTGTGTTTATTATATTTTAACAATGAATATTAGCTGGAAGACGCAATAAGACTGCTTCCCACCAAAGCAACAGGCAAGATATAATTTAACCACTCGCTTAAAGATAACTCACTCTTAGCTAAAATTGAGTGAGTGACCACCCAAAGTACATATTATGCCGACAAAGATAAACAGCATAAGCGCGTGTGACATATTGATGAAGAAAACCAATGCTCAAATTCTAATGCGCCCTATAAATGTCATTTTAACATGTGGCAAATAGAAAACAATGGTATCAGTCGTAGGCCCAACAGCTGAATTCCTTAACCAATTTGCGTACAATACATGGAAGACTTTAACACTGTTATAGCTATTGGTCGTTTGAGCACTGTTCAGTAAAGAGTTAAAGAAGAACCGTGGCACGGAGGCGAGCAGATTATGACGTCATCGGCCTATGATGGTCGGCTCGTCGGCCATGGCCAGTTCATCTGTGGCAGCCTTGTCGCCTTTTCTTTTGCGAGAGTACCAGAGGAAGGAGGCCGATGCGAAGAGATTGACAAGCACCACGAACCAGGCTAGGAAGAAGCTGATGTGGTAACTGTGGGAAAATGCCGGGTTACAGAAAATATTTGTAGTTTTTAAAAAATTTGACGTAGTATAATCACACTCATGTTACTTACTAATGATAGGCACGTTCAGGATAGACATATCTCACGCTCTTCTTCATATGGTCTACTGTTGACATCATCACTTGCACCACGACAAACGTGCAGGAAGCTACAAAAAAAAATTCAAATAATGTTAAAGATACTACAATATAGCAACTAATTGGAACCTTGACAAGTCTTATAAATGGCAGCTTTGTCATATTGGTTGATTATACTTTAAACCAAGAAGGCTAGAGACTAAGGAGAGATAACTCCCGAAGTGGGGGTAAGCTTTCGAGGGCCGAAAGTCGTATACTCTGTGCCGGGCAAAACGCTGTATTGCGCATGTCCAGCGGCAGCTATTTGTCATTTCATGGTCACATGGTTTTGTTTTGAACGGTGTCACGTGTCATAACAAAACGTTTCAGTTCTAATTCGTCAT
This sequence comes from Udea olivalis, assembly GCA_947369235.1. Taxonomy (NCBI): domain Eukaryota; kingdom Metazoa; phylum Arthropoda; class Insecta; order Lepidoptera; family Crambidae; genus Udea; species Udea olivalis. Next base: position 13,608,174 of record OX376350.1, on the reverse strand, counting down.
AATTTATCAGTATTCCCGTACGAAAAAACAAAGTGCCTTTGATTCTATTCCGAACTAATATTTTTGATAATTATTGATTGCCAAAACAATGAATTTCCAATTGAATTGCATTTTACATCAATTCGAAACACAACGTCCGATATGTTTTGTTTTTGACATTTTCGAGGTTGTGTTGACCAATTTTGACACTTCGCGAGGATCGCGGCAAAGAAGCGTAATGCGCATGCGTCACTGTGGGATACGGATTTAGTCCAACCCTTTCCAGGGAGTTATCTCTCCTTAGTTTCTAGCCTTCTTGCTTTAAACTGTGTTTAACGGGCCTTCATATTTTTTAAGAAGAATGGTGTTTATAGTTTTTAAGCCAGTTTGCTTTTTTTCATTAAAAATTTAGATGTAGACTGTGTGGTAACCTGCCGCCTTGCCAAAATTTTTACCATTTTATTTGCATGCCAAGTTCAAAGTTACATGATAATATAATGATATGTCGAACATAAAAGTTTAAATACTAAAAGATTATTTCTTCTCAGTGAATGTTTAACTTACTGCTGATGAAGTGAATTCCTGCAGCCAATCTCTTGAACATGTAGCGTGGATTCTGGAAGGTGTAAACGGAGAAACCACAGCCCATAGCCATTACGAATAGACTGATGATTCCGAACGAAATCATTGTCCGGACATAATCTGAAACAAAGATAACATAGTTACTCGTATATCAAATGCGATTCCAGGAGTAATCATCGATGGTGAGAACCATTTGCAGAAAACCGCTCAATCTACAACGATTATAAAGGGAAATCATTCTGTGTCTTGCTGAGAGCGTTTTTCCACATATATCCGGCCCTACCATCTCGCAGGCCATGTGTCAGGTTTTAGCGTGCGCTGACAATAAAATTGTATGATTACCTAAGTCGAGTTGAAATATATGTTTATATACTACTTTGAATGTATTGTTAGTATTAGTAAATTACATCTATACTTACTAGCTATAGTGACATCATAGGCAGGATCGATTGGCCTATTGTTTTCTGTGGCAGGCTGCGCTAAGTAGTTGGTGCATCCTGTAACAAAGCACGGGGGTCAAAGAACTGTTTTCAGGATTTTGTAATCTTTTATACATTTACGAGTATCTATGGAGTATTTAGCCTATATATAGTTACTATCACCAGGCCTCTGTCACTTGATGTACTTGCGCGCGATAATTACCTATTTAGCATTCGTACGCGAATCTTGCGGTGTTTAGTACGTTGCTAAGCAACGGTTTTGATGTACGTAACCAAGGACGTACAAAACTGTTGTATATGTAAAATGACAAAAATACGAAAAGCAAAAGCAAACAATAATAAAAGGAGAATGACAGTAGATAACCAATAATATCTCTTCTTTTTACCACCTATATGCAGACGATCTCCAAATCTACTCCCAAGGCAGCCTTGTTGAACTTCCAAACGTCGTTCTGACCTTAAATGATGACCTGGAACAGATCTCTAATTGGAGCAGGTCGTTCGGGCTTAAAGTTAATCCTGCAAAAACTCAAGCACTGATTGTTGGTAGTTCGTGGCTAACTGCTAGAATTGATTGGAGTGTTTTGCCAGCAATTGTGTTTGATGGTGTTCAAATTCCGTTCAGTAAGGAAGTGAAAAACCTAGGAGTACACATTGACAGTACGTTGGCTTGGACAACTCAAGTTGGTCAGGTCAGCAGGAGAATGTTTGCTTCTGCTAGTTCCCTAAGTAGACTTCGTAATTTTCTGCCAATACCCACCAAAATTGCTCTTGTACAAGCCTTACTCTTTCCCATTCTAGATTATGCCGACTGTTGCTACTTAGACCTTAATGAGAATCTCCTAAATAAACTTGAGCGGCTTCAGAATTTTTGCATTCGCATTATTTTTGGACTTCGCAAGTACGACCATGTTTCCGAGTATCGGGCCCAGCTAAACTGGCTTCCCATTCGTCTTCGCCGTGATTCTCATGTCCTTTTCCTTCTATATAACATTCTGTTCAACCCAATGTCACCCCGTTATCTCAAGGAGCGGTTCCAATTTCTGTATCCCATCCGTGGACGAGAAATGCGTTCTTCCAAGAAACTCCGCCTTCAATTCCCTCCTCATTCTTCCCACTCCTACACACAGTCATTTACTGTGAAATCCATACGTTTATGGAACTCCTTACCCCTATCAATCAGAGAGTCCCAATCCTTATCCATCTTTAAAGCAAGGGTCAAAGCACATTTCCTTGCACTTTGACATCAGTCCTTGTTGTTCTTCCTTTTTCTTCTTTATCCTTTATATTTCCTGATCATTTTAGTTGCAACTGAGCTGATTGCTATTGTCTGTTTAAATAACGTCACATTTGTTTCTACTTTTTATATATAGTATGTATGTGTCATGTGAATATATAAACCTAGTCCTATACTGTGTAGATATTTATAATTAAACTTATTTTATTTATTATTTTTCTTGGTGCACTTACTTGCCCTTTTCGCCAAATTTCCTTTGCTTGTGGGTTGCTTGGCAGAGATCGCTTTTTAGCGATAAAGCCGCCCAAATTGTACTTTCATTTATTGTTAATTGTTTCTGTACTGTAAGTTTTGTGTGCAATAAAGAATATATTATTATTTATTATTAGATAAATGTAAAATAATAAATCTTCATAGGTAGTAACAAAATAAACATAAAAAAGGTAGCTCCGCCGTTATACAGGTTGCTTTCGTTTTTTGTTTTTAAATATGAAAAAAGCATTTTAAAATGCTAAAAAACAACGAAATAAAAACTGATTCTTACTATTTAAAACATACTATTACAGAAAAAAAACATTTTATTCTTTTATTTCTTAAGTGTATTGTAAGTGTTAACTGACATTTATATCGAAAGAGGTAGCCCTGGCAACGTATGCCTATCACATGACAGCACGCATTTACAAACGAAAAAATAGTAAATTTTCTTTGGAGTGATTTATCTGTTACGCACTTAGTAACTATTAGGTGGTCTGTGCTATCACTTCAAATTGATTTGAGGCTCTATAGTAATTACTTTATATTATTTTTGGATTGTGATTTTTAGATCGGCTGGTTGCAGACAGCAAGCAGACAGCCAGCATGCATAGGAAACCGGACGACAAACCGCTAGAATGGCGATGGAAAAACATTTTGAATAACTACTCGGAGAAGAGAAACATCTGCGTTTGTTCACACGGATTTGTTTATGAATGGAATATTCCTATTTCTACTTCCATCAACAAACAGGCGGCTCCAACAATAATAAAACGCGTTAAAACTGTGTCGACCTGATTTCTTTTGTTCCAAGCAATTCGACACCAGTCGTCATTAAAATAGATTAAAGAATGATAAGTAGGCCACGAAATACGGCGAGAGGGAAAAGGTTTGGCATAATTTCACATAGTTTCAGGTGCGTGGCAATGTGTCAAGCCGGTTGAAGAGTTTAATTCTTTTTGTTATGACTACTCCGTCAATTCAATTTTTGTGTATAAAAACAAGATTGAAAAGAGTAACCATCGAGTTTCTTGCCGGAGTCTTCTGGATCGGAAACAACCTCAGAACCGGTAGTAGAGTCACATCATGTTTAATTGATGTAAGTTTATTTTTATTTAATATATTTTTGCTATATTTTTTTTTTGTATTTGACTTGTCAATTGGGCGTGCATTTATAATTCAAAAAAAGTGTCTCAGGGCCATGTGTGGAGCCCATGGATTCCTACCGACCACTATTTAAAAAAAATAATTTGTTAACTTTGCCATCCATGTATATTTTCGAGATATGTGTTTTCACCAAAAATAATATAGAGCTTTTTAGTAAGAAACGTGATGTCTGTAAATTCTTGACCCGGAATCCGAATCGTTTGGTGGTGCCATCTGGTTCGACGACAGTTTGGCAAAAAAAACTTATATAACATGTGTATTAAGTTATATAATAAGTTGCCGGAGGCTATAAAAGCCTTGCCTTCTAAACAATTTAAATGTGCCTTATTCAAGCTGTTGACTAAAAAATGTTATTATAGTGTTAATGAATTTATTGATAGTAAAATTTAAATTTAATAATTATGTAATTAATTGAAACAATTTAATCCTAATCTCTTTATTTAATTCCTGTTCGATTTTAAGTGCCTGTCTCTCAAGTATTGCATGCCAATTGTTGTTGGTTAAATGTGAGAAACCAATGTAATGTAATACCTATATGTACCACATTTACTGCAGTAAATAAATAATTATTATTATTATTCATAAGTACTTTTTATAGGTCTATATGAATGAAGATATTTTATACTTTTACTTTACTTAATGAAATCTTCACGCGGAAGTAATGTTTTACATGCAAATGTGAGGCTTGGTTTTCATTGGTTGGAAAACTGTACTACATATATACTATATATACATTCATATTTTCTTGACTCAATATTATGAGGTGAGGTGAAGTTTGCAGCCAATGGTGTGAGCGAAATATTGGCGATTCAGTTACTTGGAAAGAAGGAGGAAAAGATTTTGTATATGGGAAAATACAAGGGAAAGGACGCTTCCCCATGTGGTCGTTTAATCTGATCTGGGCGTAGCTAGCAAACACCGTTTGTAGGTACTAGCAAGCATTATCACTGCCAGGGACATTAACAATTGGAATGACAAAAACCTCCCCAGATTCTGCAAATCAGTTACGACCCCAGCATAAGGGAAAGACGATGTCTATTATGTCTCTTAAGGTGGAAAAAATGAAATCGCTACAGTCAGTCATATTAAAAAGAGTTCATCGAATCTGATTATATTTTCCTTTATTTGGTAAAAATAGGTAAGTAATTATAATTTTGAGTGAAGTCTTACGCATTTTTGAGAGGTATTCAAAGTTTGTCATTTCCTTCAAACCTTGGCTATCTAACTGCGTCTTAATTCGAACTATAAAAAAATATACGCACGATCACGATCCAATATTCCGGATACATTTACTTTTATCATCAGGACTTGAGCGCCGGCGCCGGTAATCCGGCTATAACTTAGACGATAGGCATTGACTTTAATAAATAAAGTGCGATATTTATGAGGAATTATCTGTACATAATATTTAGAAAGCTTTCCTACCGACATGTATAACATTATGTAACTTGTTTGTTGCTATTTATCGGCAAAGGTCAAGGTTTTTGCGCTGTTTTGATTTTGTTAAATAACAATATCTACAAGTTTAGTTTAGTGACGCCTCCGTGGCCGAGGGGTTTCAGAGCTTGGCCCGAAACCCGGAGGTCCCGGGTTCAATTCCCAGGTCGGGCAAAGTGTGTTTTCGGAATTTACGGAACATAGCCCGGGTTTGTGATCACCAACTTTAACAAGCGTGGTTGATTGAGCCAATACTCATCAATTGTAGCGATGACTTGATTTCAATGATGGAGGCCTTTGCCCAGCAGTGGGATAGTATATAGGTTAATTACTTACTTACCTAAAACTACTACAAGTTTTGTATTAGTTTACAAAAAGCTCTTCTTCATTAAATAAATAAATAAATAAATAAATAAATATCTCTGGACATTATTCCACACAGCGCCATCTAGCCCCAAAGTAAGCTAATTAAAGCTTGTGTTATGGGATACTAGACAACGGATAAACATACTTAAATACATTTTCTTTTGTAAATACATACTTATTATACATAGGAGACACCCAGACCAGTACAAACAGACATGTTCATGCACACAAATGTTTGTACTGTGCGGGGATCGAACCCGCGACCTCTGGTGTAGTAGCCAACTTCTTAACCATTACACCAAGTCGGTCGTCAATTATTTTATTATTTTATGTCAATTATGTTACGTCATTACTTTTATGATGTTTTTTTCATTGGTTTTGTTTATTTTTTATATTATTTATAACTGACTAAATCAGGTTCCATTAGATTAGAGACCAAATTTTTTGAAACCGTACTATAATATGATGGTAGATTTATAAACCTGCTCGTACTGCTACCAAAAACTTGAATAGGCTGTAATAATATTATACTTTTTTTCGCCATGGTCACTGAATTCATAATTCATTTATTGATTTGTGATACACAGGTAAATAGGATGTTAAGTAGGCACATTGTTTTGTAGGTACATGCTGTGATCAGCCTTTTTGGCATACAAATTTTACGATTACAAAAAAACAATTGGGCAGTAGGACAAAAAAATAATAATAACAGCAACGAATTTACAAATAAGAATACAAAAATGTCATGGTAATAATAAAACCTAATTTAAGGAGTAGTACATTTGCAAAATAAATATCATAAATTGTTGGCATTCAAACGAGCATTAGGAATCAGTACTATAATTAATATCTATTGAGAAAAGAAAAGAGACAGTTCCGGCTATTTGGTGGCCAAGCAGATAATAAACATACCTTAATTTTGAAAATGCCCGGTATATTTATCAGGTATAGTCTATTAATATCGCAATGATTTAATTAGTTTCAGTAATTGGTACGTTGATTTACGCTTTCGAGGCAATCATAAACTATGCTAAATCAACTCCTGCTCCGCAAACTGCGATAAATGTCAACCAACCAAACTGTAAAATTGAAATCATTTCAAAGCTGAAATAAACAAGATATGAGATCACAAACGTGCTGATCATTAAAACACTGACAAATCTGTATTTGTGACCGGAACAATTTGAACCGCGTAAAACATATGTTATTTTTTACATTACAGTTATTTTTAGAAAAATTGTAAACAAATAAGAATAAAACAGACATGAAGAAAATATGTTCAAATAACGAAACTAGAATAATCTATTCCAATCTAATCTACATTAGGTTCAGGTTTAAAGATATTTTTTTCTCGAAGAATTAACAAATTCACTTATTAAGAAATATTACAATAGTTATAAATCAAATTATTCAATATATATAGTCGCCGCTGATAGGTTAACATTTATAGAACATATTCTTGAAAAATGTGGTCCCTGAGCTTTTTTTTCAAAGTCTACAATGAATCAGAGCTTTTAATTACTTCAGGTAAGGCATTGTACCTACAACTTTATTCCTTCATATTTAAGGTTTCGTTTTCCGTAGTCCGTCCTGGGTGTGTTCAGTATATATCTATTTGCGCGTCTTTGTGAGTATTTGTGTGCCTGCTTTGTAAATGTGATCTCAGTTTGAACAGAACTTTCCAGTATTTTCTTTATTAATGTGCAGGTATTGTAGATATATAGTTGCATAACAGTAAAAAGTCTTGTTAAACTTAGCCGTTGGGATCCCACTGCTGGGCAAAGGAATTTCTTCCCTTCTTCAACACTCGAGTAATCGGAAGAAGGAAAGAGTAGAATAATTTATAAGTAATGGAATAACATAATATTAGCTAGTATTAGGTAGACCCTACCTAATACTAGCTTATGTGTTAGTTGATGTGATGTGTGGTTGACTGGTAGAGAATGCCTCTAAGCATTAAGTCCGCCCTATGTAACATAGACTATGTGCAATAAAGAATAAATAAATAAATAGATGTAAATATAACATAATAATCCAAGTAACCTAACTACCTAACTTCAAATTGATTAGAGGTAATATACATTAGTGACGATAACATAAAGATAAGATGAATAAACTTTATTGCACAAACAAATACAACAGGTAAATAAAGAAAGAAACACAATAACGTACAATTTACGTGGTCTTATCGCTACAGCGATCTCTTCCACGATAAGAGGCGAACGATCCAGATTGGAAACGCTACCTGATCTTAAGAGCCTCAAGGACTCAACTCAAGCATCTACTTGGTTGAGTAACTTTCGAGGACGCTTACGAGCTTTGAAACAGTTCAACCGACTTACTTGAAATGAAATAGTCTTTCAATACCTTCAACGTAGTCAGTTCATTTTTTTTAGTAAATAAATAAATATGCGCCAGACAACACACCACTCGTCATGGTCTCGAAATAAGGATAAATATCCTTGTGTTACGAGGTACCAGACAGGGAATTAAGCCAGGGGCGTCTCCCAGCACACCATTGGTTTATTTTTCCGTCTTTGAGTCACATTTTATTTTCTTGTAAGGAACTCTCAGTAAGAAAATGCTATAATAGTACACATTAACTTAAAGTACACGTTAAGGTGCTCCCTCACCTGGAGCATTTTTCTGTAATGTAACATTTCAGATTCGATTTTGAGCAGTACAATACAGTACTGCCTCCCTGACATGACGAACATTTGCCTGTAATTTGCATTTCAGATTCGATTTTGAGAGAGATTTTGCGCACTTTGAAGGTTTCCTCACCTAGAAAATTTTCCTATAGTGCAACGTTATAAAGTCGGGCATTACATCGGTGAGGGAGGAGAACCGCGCATTACAGTGCGCACTTCGTTGTTACAATGTGTAATATTTTTATACAACTTCCCTGAAGTTTTGTGATGCAGTGCTGTAATGTAATGCTCGAAATCGAATCTGAAATGAGGGACTGTGTCTGTGAGGGACGCTTTTATAAAGGCACCTAAAATATGTACAACCCGATAATTATAAGGGTCATCATATTTGAGTTTTAGGTAGGTTTTTAACAATTTGTAATATATAATTGCTGTTCACCATTTTATTTGCATTCCATCACTTCTTTTAGATATAAAAATTGAACTTCATTGTTTTGTAGTAATAATTTATCAAAATTAGGTAAAAGTTTAAATGTAATACCAAATTGCCATCTGTTAAAAAAGAAGTGAAACCGTATGCAAATAATGAATGAGCTTTAATTTTTAAGCATATAATCTTGTTTTCATAGAGCTCAAACATCGCAGGTTTTAGCACCTAAAGTTTTTCAGTTTATGAGATGATAGCATACGTCACGACTTATCGCAAGCTTGTGACTACGCGGCGTCATTGCTCGTTTTTAAGCGTCTCTTTACGTCACTACTGTGAGCCAGATATAAGTATGCATCAACGTATGTCATCATGTTTCCTTACGAGCGCGCCTGATCTTCTCTGCACGCTAAATATCACAGTAGCTATTGCTGTCAATCCTGTTTTCGTCGCGCAGAATCTACACCGGCTTGTTTATTTATTTACATGACAACCCAGCGTAGCTTCAGCCTGCACGACTTGAAAGAACAGTGTGGTATTTTTATCGGTGACTATAAATCTCATTGTGTGGGCCGGGCTGAAAGTCTTGTTCATTCTTTGTAGAATTTAGGCGAATTTTGGGACGTTTGATTTAATTATGAAGATGAAATTGTACAGCCAACGACGGACCATAAAAACTGTTAATTTTTTATATTTTAAAATTAAATTAAATAGTTCCTTCATTACTATAAAAAAGTCAATGTATTTTCAACCAAGATACATTTGATGACCGAACACCAAACTTTTCACCCTGTATCAACATACATTAAGCAACAAAGGGAATTCAGGGTTAACCAGTCATTTTTATTGGTGTCGTGGGCCGATCGTTAGATTAGGTAAATCACGATATCGATGGGCAGTTCTTGAAACGCCGGCACTTCGTGATTTGGCCGGCAATATCGCTATGTGCCTACTTAAAAGTTGGGTGGATTGACGAAAACAACGTATTTGTCGATATTCCCAGCTGAAAGCTAGGCAGATTGTAAAGTTGTTGTATATCACACGAATATTGGTGCTGTCTGTCTCATCTCATTTAAGAGGTCAGTATTTTGTTGATAAACAAGGGGTTTATTTTTGCTAAATATAATAATTGTGTTGTGTTTCTCTCATTTCTCGATGTTTTAATGTTGATATATATATTGTTTTAATAAATTCTACTCTAACGTTCCCATTTTATGCTTAGGATATTAGGATCAATAAAAGTAGTGTGTCTATGCAGTTGGACTCTTTGAACTAATAATAGAGTTTAAAGTATGATGTCATGGACACTTCTGACAAAGATTCATTGATATTCAAAAAGGCTGTTGATGATCTTACAGTTCGCATAGCCGCAGTAGATTTATATTTTGACTTATGTTTAAAAAGCCGTTGGAAGTGCTGGCAGGGAATAAATGATGAGTAACATAAACAGATTACACATACCGAAAAAAGCCATAGAAATAAACGAGGATATTGAATGGTGCGCAGTGTGTGAAATAAAACTTTTAAAGATATTTAATTTTTACAACATTTGGTTTGCTATCTTATCACCGAAGAACTGGCATTAAATGTGTCATTTTTTAAATTTTAGGAAAAAAATATTCTCTATCGCTTTATTACAATTCAACATTTTAAATTTACCAATTTTAACATTTACTCGTACTTGATTAAGTCTTGGACACCCTACAAACAATATGCCCAAGTATATCGCTAGCCAAATCATCAAACTCTAAGCGTGGAACGATATGGCCGATGTTAGATGTTCAGATCATGATGTGCCGGCGTATCACGATGTCCCCGGGCATATCACGATATGGCTAAGCCAACGATCGGCCCACGACATAGGAACAAAAAAAACCTGAACGCAAAGGAAGGGTAAAATATAAACAAGGTGAAATATACCAAAATAATGAAAATAGAAATAGAAAAAAATAATTCATTTTAGGACATCGTTACATTATAACGGGTGTTTATCAAAAGACTTACAGAATCATTATGGCATACTCAGTAAGTGATGTAGTAATTATTTAAGTATTTTTTTTTTTTTATTGACTTTAATTTTATTGTCGCCATACAAAATCAGTCGAACAGAAATAAATTAAAATTATAAAAAACAGAGTGCTGCAAATTAGATCAGCGCTGGTTGAATAAATTAATAACAAAATAATGTTTACGAGGCAATCTTCCCTTCTCCCCGTTGTTTCATTAAATGGATGGTCGGGTTTTGCCGCAAAGTACCCTTGTCATTAGAAAGACCCAGCCCCTTTTCTTGTAGTATGAAATAAATATTTTCCGTTTCATATTAAAATAATCAAATCAATTTACAATCACAATGGCATGTTTTATGAAAGCTCACTCAGTCTGTAAAATAAATTGAGATAATATTTGAGTCATACATTATTCATCAGAACAGGTGCCCACTGTTTCAGGTTTTCAATCTAATCACTTTCAGTGCAAAATTATGTCTGTTGTAACAACTAATGTAAACCATGATGTAAGATGGCCTTATGTTTAAAATCCTACTGGATAGCGGGCATTACGGCATAATGCTTTTAAAAAAAGTAGAAACTTGTTAAATATACTAAAGTGCTGACATCTTAAGCACAAATTAAAGATAGTCTGCAGAAAACAAAACTCGCCATTTTGATCACGCCCACAGACACAGTGTGTTTACAGGCGAATCCAGTGAGCATCTTCAGTGATTCGAACAGTCGCACTGTCGCGAGTGTTTTTGTTTTTGTCGAAGTTGGTACAAAATTTTACACAAGATAAATTTAGTTTTTGGCCGGTTGTGTTAAGTAGGTACGAGTATAACCTACCTACTTCATTTTAAAAATTCAGAGCAAATATAGTAGCAACCCTGGGCGGTCACGCAAGTTTAGGAAAAAGGCGCGAGGGGTCCTTCAGTAAACTGTTATTTCGTGTGTAAGGGTGAGTTGAAGTGAGGGAGGGGACGACGACATAGTTCTTACTTTTGGGTTTTTGCTAATATCTCAAACACGGTGCCTCGTAGGGATGCCTCTTTTTTACAAATCGTCGGCCCTTTTCGAGTTGCTTATAATTATTTTTTGTAAATCTTGTTCGTCGTGCCGTGTTCTTCCCTCCATCAGTTACATTTGTTGAGGTCATTACTCAGATGAAATATAATTGCGTGTTATATTGCCGAAAGTTGGCATCACGCTATAAAGAAACTGACGCTTCTTGTTGGCAACGCAACGTACATAAAACATTTCGCTCATTTAGCGCGGAGTTAAAGGTTTGCATAAATAGAGGATCGTGTTCGTGACCAGTCATAGTAGTGTTATCGACATAAACCTTCGTCGTTAAATAAGAGCAAATGCAAATTACAATTAATTAAATAGTTTTTTTTGAGTTTACGGCAATTTCCTTTCCTATTTATGTGGTCAACCGGTAGCTTAAATAAAAGGTTACAGTCTTTGTGCCGCAAATTATGAATTTTCTAGCCCCTGAGATTGTTTTTACGGGTGATATGCTAGCCGTAACCAAAACCTTATAAACGTATCTAAAGCCTCCATTTCTCATATACAGTTTTCACTACAATTAATCTAAAATTCACACGCCTGCCAGGTAATGAGATTAGTTATAACTGGTCGATGTATATAGTTTTAATTAATAAAAACATTCCAGGTCGCAATAACTAATAAATTATGCTTACAACACTGCCTTTAAGGCTATTTTATCGCCAGAGATGTGCTATGCAGCTATGCTGCGAGGATGTTCAAGCTAAGCTACGAAACTATTAGACCGTTTCCGCTGATGATTTGTAAAGGAGAGAGTAAGCTATGGTTCGAAGATGCGCTGCCGCAAATGCGCCGCCGCAAGGTAGCTACGAAACTATTATACCGTTTCCGCTGATGCTATGCTTTGTAAAGGAGGGAGTAAGCTATGGTTGGAAGATGCGCCGCCGCAAGGTAGCTTAGCTACAAAACTATCAGACCGTTTCCGCTGATGCTATGCGTTGTAAAGGAGAGAGTAAGCTATGGTTCGAAGATGCGCCGCCGCAAATAGCTAAGCTACGAAACTATCAGACCGTTTCCGCTGATGCTATGCTTTGTAAAGGAGGGAGTAAGCTATGGTTCGAAGATGCGCCGCAATATAGGAAGATGCGCAGCTTGAGCTGTGCGGTGTATCTAAAGTAGGGAAGGCATGCACAGCACGTATCCATAGCACTTACCCACAGCACGCATCCCTTCATATAAAAAACATAACTTAGTAGAACCGGTTTTTCAACAGTGCTGTGCTATGTGGACCAACGAATATGATCGTTGGATATCAAACGCACCCAACAACAACGTAGCAGAACACATCTCTGGTGTAAACGCACCCTGAGGCGTTAAAATTGTTTATTAATTGAAGTTGAAGAGATGCATTAATGTCCATTGGCACAAAACTTAAGACCGATCATTTGGCTGCCCGATGCGTAGTTTATACATAGATGTTGAGAGTATAAACCATGTTAATGCACTCCCCGCGGTGAACCAAAATGAAAGACATGTCAACGTCACGCTGATATTCCATCGGAGATTTCAGCGCTATTTTTAGAGCGTGACGCGTACGAGTACCTACCCATTAGTAGTGGGTGATCGATGCAATATCGGTTTTCATATCGAATGAAATCGAGAATTAGCAAAAATAATGGTGTAAAAAGGCGAAATGTTAGTAAGTAAGGTTACGTGAGCCAGTGTTGCACGATATATTATAAAATGTTGATAGTTATAATTGTCATCATCTGTGCATATACCTAATACTGCTACTTTTGAAAACAGGGGGCCTAGCCAAGAGCAACGCGCCACGACGATTTCTACAATAGAAATCGTTCAAATGTATGGGGATGACATAAGCGGTCGTTGGCTCAAAAACCAAACTTATGATTCGTAGCCAAAATCAAGAAGGCTAGAGACTAAGGAGAGATAACTCCCGAAGTGGGGGTAAGCTTTCGAGGGCCGAAAGTCGTATACTCTGTGCCGGGCAAAACGCTGTATTGCGCATGTGCAGCGGCAGCTATTTGTCATTTCATGGTCACATGGTTTTGTTTTGAACGGTGTCACGTGCGACAGTTGTTGTTTTTCGAGGTTGTGTTGACCAATTTTGACACTTCGCGAGGATCGCGGCAAAGAAGCGTAATGCGCATGCGTCGCTGTGGGATACGGATTTAGTCCAACCCTTTCCAGGGAGTTATCTCTCCTTAGTCTCTAGCCTTCTTGGCCAAAATGCAAAAACTGACGTCTCCTGCGTTTCTACCAAACTTTGTCGAAAGATGGACGACCGGTCTTTTGAATTCCTATACAAAATGACATAAAACCGTAGCCAAGAGCAACTTTTGGCGTTTCGAGCAGTCGACCGTTTAGCGTCAACCTCGGGGTTGTAGTAAGCGACGAATTCAAAATGGCGGTTTGCTAAACAGCTGATGGCAGGATTACGATATAGCGGCACTTTTGAGTGGGAAATCTTTGTCGTTCGAATAGTTTAGTAATTTTGTCCGTCAAAGTGTAGTGATAGTCAGTCTTGGAAAAAACTATAAATTAATTGATACAATTTAGGGTTAATAGTTTAATTTAAGCCACCAACAATGAAACAATCAGGCTGCCGAAGCCTGAACCAAGAACGTATACGTGCCTGTGAAAGTGAAACTATCAATTAAATTCTGGTTTGTTTACATAAAACAAATGACCGTCTTATTAAAGTTATATGTGAAGCATTGTCGTGCCACGCATTACGTGCACATACCATAATTATGAGGATCTAAGGTAATTTATCTTGAGGCAAAATCATTCAGGTGAGTACCTACCTGTGCATTTTGTCTAACAAATTGTATTAACAAAAGCATGCATCAAATTGATTGAGTACTATATTAATGTAGGTAATGCACACAATGTAAATACACTCACAATATTCGCATGGCCTGCCTTATACTTACGTAAATAAATTAGTTCTTATCTATATTGTTATTTCTAGGTTCCGTGCGCTGTAAGTTTTTTAGCGACTGATTCGTAACTACCGGAGTAATGTGAGAGTTTCTAACTAAACCTTGCACTAGCAGACAGCAAGCTACTTCACTTCACCACCGGCAAACGCCCTTAATATAAATCCAGGTAAAATGTAAAAGAAGTGTTTGCACTTTTCACCCACTTAAACACAATTTAAATTTTAACTTTCATTAATGTAGGTATGCAAAATGGTAGTTTACATCAGTTCATTAAGCACATGATAACATCTTTGCATGACGCCCCACCAAGCAAAGCTAAAAGGTATTTTACCTGTGCAAGTTATTACTTTTACCTTTTAGAAAAATTATTTGCAAAAAAATCATATGCTTTTACACACACAACACTGTGTACAAATACAATGAAGTGACTTTATTAGTATTTAATCTTAAAAACTGCAACCTCACCTAAATATCTGGGACATAATATCTAAGCCCTAACTAAGCAAAGCTTTTGAGTGTTGTCAGAGACAGAGACTGATAAGCATACCTAAATATATCTTAATACATAGTAAACATAGTATTTAGATAGACAATTTCACATCATGATGAAACAAAACAAACATAAATGTTTGTCCTGGGTGGGAATTGAACCCATGACCTTTGGTCCTATCGGTAGGATCTCTGCCATTTAACCAACGGGCCAGTCAACAGGGTAAGTTAAAAAAGGTAGTTGTTATAAGGAATACTTCACTATACTGTTTCAGGTGTTCTGGTTATCCTCAATGACCCTGGCTGTGGACGCCAAGTATAAACCTGAAGTAATCAGCAGTCAAGCGAGGATCAATTACTTCTGGCTTTACTTTATTTGTACCTTTTTACAATAAATAGCTTATTGTTAAAATATTGACTTGTCAATTCATTTTTCACACTGTATACCTAATAAAAGGGTCTTAAAGGTGTTTCCTAACCAAGTTCTCCAATAATATTCAAGTTATAAGTTATAAAAATTCTTAGTATATTTTAAACTTTTAAAGTTGGATTATTTAAATATAACAGTCTAAGTATCAATTATCTAATACAATAACAGCACAGGATTCATATCCATTAAGTGTGTCTTGAAATCACCTAAAATTATGAATTCAAAAGTGGTTCTAAAGTTTTTCCCCTAGCTTAGGTCATCCAATTTAAATAACAAAAATAAAGTAAGTGTGTAACTTGCTATTTTTAGATATAAGTATAGTATTGTAAATGCTTCAATTTTAAAAATATGAAAATGATGTACTTATTTACCTAGAAGGAAAACAAAATGGTTTCTTTATAAATTTTATATTATGGTGTTTACAACCCAAGCAATATTGCTGAATGGTTGAAATATTTTCACTAAGTTATTAAAAGAGGTGTGGAGCGTGCAGGCCGAGCTGAAGGCCCAAGAACCAGAAGTCTGAGTGGAATCCAATTTCTTGATGGTGATGGTTCAGGAAGGGTCCGAAGAGTAGGTGAAGAAGGTGATATTTCTGCAAAAAGTTATTCAATGTGTATTCAATATTGCTGTTACAAGCAGTACAAGAGCCTAGGAGGTTTGTCCTGGCTAGTTCAGAAGGAAGTATTTCTCGATACACTATTGGCCAACTGTAGGTCCAATTAATAGTATTTTATTATTTAGCATTCACAATGCTTTCTAAAGATGGTAAAATGCTACCAGATAGCTAGTCTTAATTTGCTTATAATTAAATGAAAAATAAGAAGTTTATTTACTAAGAAATCACTAGCAATATAATAGAAATTTCCTGATAATGTCACATTTAATAATAACACATCTACAATCTCAAAACTTAGTTTTGCCTTATCATATTCTACTTCATTTATTGGCTATGGTAGCCTCTTAAATCAAAATATAAATCATGAATGCTGGTTATCACCAAATTTATATTTTACTTAACACAAGGCTTTTATTACCCAACACATTATTACAGAAAAAGTACAAATAAATACACTAGTTGAGGCCAACAACATAATTTAACTGTTATGTTAACTAATAATCAAGTATTAAATAATAGACCAATTTCAGTTTGTAGATCATTTTTAGGGGAAATTTCTAATTTATTCTTTATTAAATTTACTAAAATTTACAATTGGCAGACTTGATGCCAAAAGGCATTCTCTTATAACATATTGACAAAGCTTTCACAAAATTTACTAATTGCTGATAAATTGCAGTAGGTACTTACATTAAATTATTATCCCTTGAAAAGCAATGGGGCCCATTAAAAATAGCAGCCTTCCTTCCAACACTGTCAGCGTTTGGTAATAAGGTGGACCACAAATTAGTAATATAGGCAAGCTATTAGCCCTGTTGTGTTAAGGCCTATTTCTTGATTTTAGTCCCTAAATCTGTCCGGACCTGAATGAAGAGCAACAAGCAGAGTTAATTTGAACAGCACACAAGAGTGAAACTTATGACACAACTGTGACTGAGTAAATGTTCAAAGTGAAGTTTGATTAGGGGTTGGATTACACTCATCCAATTGGAAGGATTAGGTATACTAAACAATAAAGGTTACATGTATTTATAAATGTCCTATTATTTATGTGACATAACCTCAATGACTTTATAAGCGCCCTAGATATCAGATAGACAGATGAATCTTAATACAAGTGAACATTTTACTCATAGTAACTCACCTGTAACTTGCTCCGGCTAACTAGACTTCCAAATTGCCAATGCTGTTTAGGGACCGCCACAGACGGCCTGCTATCTGACGCGCCTCAGCACCGAGGCTGAGCCCTACTCAGGTGATTGCCATTTATAAATGAATCGAACACTACTATTATTTGTACGCGTCCTTAATAAGTACATTTCAGTTTGCGATATTTAGCACTATAACTCACAAAGATCATGCTTTAGTGGAATTTGTAACACTTATAGTAATTGAAAAACTAACTTGTGTTAGTTTTTAAAGCTTATAAATTTCATTATTCTTTTAATATTCACTGTTTTTATCATTTAACAACAAACTTCCAGAGTTCATTGAAAGTTTGACAATTCCGAATTTCCGACCACAGATTACAGAAAAAATAATTCCGACCCGCGCGAACGCCCAAAAGAACGAATGACCATAGACTAAAATTACTTTTTAACGACCACAATAGTCGGCAGTGCGTTTTTGAGCAAATTGTATTTTGGCTACGAATTTTAAACGTAAACGCGCGAAAGTTTGTTTGAGTCGACAGTTTGACGTGTTGCTCTTGGCTAGGCCCCCAGGTGTGTTTCCATCCACGTTTTTAAAAGCGGAGATTAATAAGGGGAGAAGGTGAAGGAAGCCTGTAGTTTGTGATGCTAAATCGAATCTAAAACGTTTCGTTACAGGAAAATGCTCAAAGTGAGGGACTCCTTTCAATACTCAGAAAAACGCACAATCATTTCAACGAGTGAGTGACAAAATATACAGATTTTATAATCGGCATCAGACAGGTGACACCTGTCGGCACACATAATAAAACACAGATTATTTTGTACGATTGATGCAATTTATGTATCGATTATGAGATAAACGATTTATTTTTATTAATACTTAAGTACTTAAATAAATATTTTATCAAAAGAACTGAATATAATACATTGCGAATTTAACAAGTTTAGCAGTTAATCATTTATTGCTAGGGTTTGCTTATTTTTATTTCTTTAAACTCATTCATGCCATTCGATTATTAGTTTTATTGTTATAATGCTAAAAAAAAACAAGATCAAGAAACAAGATGTTTTTGCAGTTCCCAGGTAGAGAATTAGGTAGATATTTACCATTTTAGAACACAAATACATGTTCCTTTTTTATGAACCATTTTTCAACTTAATACATTTCAGCCCAGCAATCCCCATCTCCTTTAAATTTAATCAGTGCTACAATAAGAATCCCAGGACTGTGATGATATTTCTGACAATTATGATTTGCGGGGATTCATATTGCACAATGGAAGATTAATTGTCTTTGTTTCGTTAAATAAACGTCTACGTTACGAAGAAACAGATGGCTTGGTAAGATTAATAAAAACACTAACTGAACGAAATTTCAAAGACAAAATAATTGTATAAAAATGTTAAGAATGAACGTTTATTCATTTAAATGGTAATAATAAAAATACAATAATAGATGAATTTAAATATAATTTGGATATTCAAGTTGTGTCCTGGGTGGTGATAGACCCGTAACTAGGTAGCCAGGCGGGTGGAATTCAGAAATTTGTAAGCCATTTTCGGTTTCATTTCTAATCACTAGGGCACAGTACATCTACCACGAGTTGCCACTTTAACGTTATCGTTGGCGTAAAAAAATTGTACTGGGATTTGACATGACATGACTTGACAATGTCGAATCACAATCAATTTTTTTACGCTAACGATTTCGTAAATTTAAAGTGGCAACTCGTGGTAGACGTACATATTACTTAATAGTTACTACGAAACAGATAAATGACATCCTTAATCCTAAATGCGTGCGGTCATGTGACAGACATATATTGCCAGGGCCACCTCTTTCGATATAGATGTCAGCTGTCAGTACTTACAGTACGTGCATCGCGTCCAGTTCGACCGCAAAATTCGCGTACAAATGCTCTACGCGGCTGTTGGCAACCAACTGCCAAATGAGTCGTGGAATACCCGGTGGCTGACAGGTGATCATCGCACGCAAGTTCATGGAGTGACAGAGGCCTGACTAGGGGCACTGTACTGAAATCCCATACAAAATCGTCAACGCGGTCGACACGGACGCCAGTGTAAACTCGTGGTATACGTACTTTGTTGGAAGTTCGCAGTTGAAGTATTTGTAGACTGGGCAACGCTCTCTTATTATGATTTAAATTTAAAATATGTGCCTTCGTTGTTTACATAAATTATATAACATTATGTATTTGTTAGTCCGTTACTGATTGTTGAGCACAATGCTGTTAAGATGCTACCGTAAATTGTAGAACAAATCACCAAACGAAAGATACAGACGGCAGAGCTACTCGTAGGTAGGTAGGTATTGAATGAAAATTAATAGTTAGCTTTAAGGTGCTCCCTCACTTGGAGCATTCGCTTGTAATGTACAGTTACAGAGTCGACCATTACGTTGAAGAGTGAACAGTACCGAGCATTACAGTGCGCAACTTGATGATACCATGTGTATAATTTTGATACGACTTCCCTGAAGTTTTGTAAGGCTGTATTGTAATGTACATTACAGGCGAATGTTCGTGATGTGAGGGAAGGCAGTACTTACTGTAATTTATTTATTTATTTATTTATTCTTCATTGCACAAAATTAATGATACAATAGGCGGACTTAATGCCAAAGGGCATTCTCTACCAGTCAACCACACGATTAAATAGATAAATTAAACACGGTGCACGAATTTAATGCTCAAAATCGAATCTGAAACGTTCCATTACATGAAAATGCTCTAGGTGGGGGACCACCTTTGAACAGACAAAATGCGAAAACGAAAAAGCTGAAAAGGTGACTTTGGTCCAATACGCCAGCAATTTTTAAAAACATTGTAAACACGAAAACTAATTCGAACTATTTCAAAAATTACAAGCGAATTCCCTTAAAACACTAGTCACAGTAAATTATCTACTGACTATTAGAGTAGCTATTAAGTAATCTGTGCTAGTAGTGTAATTTGTATTCTAAACAGCTGACAAATAGAAAAAACCCAAGTGATCGGACTAGCGTTTGCAACTATGACCTATGCCGATAAGAATGAAGATGAGTACCGATTCAAAAGAAAATACAAAGATGCCTTATTAAGAAAACAACTTGCTGCGGAAGACCTTAGCAGTGGGTATTGGAAATTACTGCTCCTGAGAGATTATTTTAAGTAACCATACACACAGACACAAACACACCCACAGAAACACACACACCCAGCCTCACATACGCGCGAGAGTACTGTTTAAGTTTTTAAGTTTTTTTTTACGTATTTTGTATTTTTCCAAGCCGTCATTTACTAATTCTAGTTTCACATCGACAGAAATGGAAGTGGCTGTAAAACAGCGCTATCTAGGATCCAGATCCTAGGTCAACATAAGCTGAGCCACCTCCGATTGCTTTCTGTGTTTTATTTTTCGTTTTTCATGATTATGTTTGTACCGTTGAAAGCATTAAACGCATTTTATATACGCTTATAAATATACGCGCGTATACGGGCTTAGGGCGGCGTGTTCACTCGATCGTGTCGGTAATCGGCTCGCGCTAATAAGCGCAAGCGCGATAATGCTCTTAAGAAAGGTTATTACACTAAAAACGAGCTTATATTTACGCGCGTATAAAACTCGAGTCTGAAACCGTTCTACACAGTGATTTGCTTTTCTTATTTCAGTGTTCACACTGCTTTGTTTATTTTTTACAATACGACCCCTCTGTGTCTTCTTGTTACTGCAACAGGAGTCGAAATAGCGACAGACTGTGTTAATAATAGGCAGAAACATTGTGAGCGATTAGCCGCTCGCGTCTACGCCAGCGAGTTAGATTTACGATTCATTTGCAAACTAAAATACGTTTGTGCTCGTACATTGCAGTTTAGTTCGTTACCTGCAAAGTGAGTAAGGACATTTTGTTACCGTCAGAATGGCCGGTCCCTTTATGATTATAAATGTATTTATGTAGAGTCCTATTGCTTCCGTTTTCGGCTAATAACTAGGAAATTGCTGCCATCACATTTTAGATAAAATAAAATATTCAAGAATGACCGGCCATCCTGACGTTAGGTTGGCCGGTCACCTAGCCGTATTACCTTATGTAGTGGAATTATTTCATTCTGACGGTAACGATATTTTGGCGTTTCGACACAGATTACTTAATAGTTACTACAGTCTCGAGTCTTAATCGTATCGAAGCTGTCACTTAAAATTCACGTCAAGTAACACTTGAGTCTAGCGATGACCAAACGCACTGCAATTGAAGCTTATTCAACAATGTTAATGCCCTAAACTAATTAAAACGACTTAACTACTACTAATTAATAAATTTCGATGAAATTGAATCTTCCACATGGTGATAAAATTGATACACGTATTGTTTCTGGCTTGGTCAGACGCGCCAGAAAATTCATAATAACACTTTCAACTTTATATATCTATTATTACGATCGCTGGGAACTAAGTAGCTTTGTTATTTAAGAAGCTTCGTTACGAACCACAATGTAAAATAATAATGAAAAATTATGATATGACGTGTGTAAGTTGTTTAGCACGCGTCATTGAACACTTAGTTGTGAGAGTCTAATAGTAGTAGAGTAATAATGAAACTCACAACTAAAAATCAACTCAGAAATAAAAAAAAACACGCAAAACGAAATTAACAGAAGTTATAACAAAATATAACTGCGAGTATCACATTTTTATTTGAATTTTTATGCTTCGCAGTTATTATCGTAAATGTGTATTTGAATCAGTGAATTAAATCAAATTTATCTCAAGTTTATATTATTATGTCAGCAAATTATGTTAATTTTAAAAGCCCTCGAGCAGTATTAAGGTATGACTCAAGAATTAAAATTGACGCCAACCAGTTTAAACTAAGAAATGAAAATAGCTCGATAGGAAGGTAAACTAACAGAAGTGAATGGACTTACTGAGTGAGTCAAAACAGACGGCGCAGGAAGAAAATAAACTGATGCTTTAAGTCTGCGTGAAAATTCCCGAGAACCCCAAAACACTGTAACTATGTGTTTATGTTTCTAAGGCATATTTTAAGTAACTAGCCCAACAACGAAAGGTGCCAGATCCTCATTCGAAGGGTCATAGATTTTTCACAAAACGGTTTTTTGAGGCTCGAATAGATAACGTTGATTTTGCATTTGTTAAAGCACTGTAGTGTGTGTAACTAAAATAGGAACCTGACAAAATCTTGTGTGGTTTTAGTTGGTTCAATTTGTATGAATAGATATGTACGTGCTTACATACTATGGTATAATTTTAGTTAAGGTGCGCGTAACCCTCCACTTTTCAGACATAATAATGTGTATTTAGACAGATTTTTCATCACCACATAAGGACACACACAGGAAATATCTCTAGCGCTTAGAGCCCACACTATAGTTTAACAGGCTCCATCAAATTGTGTGTGAAAAGCTTCTAGTTAAAATACTCCAGTTAACATTAACACGAGTTAGCGCGGTCATTAATCTGGCTCGTTTGAAAGTGCTCTGTATTGTGTCTGGTCTGCAGAAAAGTGATGTCTTAACACTTTGAGCACTCATTAATGTGGTTTTAACTCTATAGCTCTAAAACTAACGATTGATAAGTAGGTTTCTGATTTCACACTAAAGGGCATTTAGACCTAACGAACATAGAGCTAGAGATATTTTTTAGTGATCTCTAAGTGTCAATGATAATTAGTTTTTCATTCACACAAAAATAATTCCAACGAAAAAGTTCGAGGAATCAAGATCGAGCATTCTAGGTAGCTCGTGCTCTAGGGTCTCCGCTAACATAGATATAACAACTAAAGAATGCTATGTCTCTGTTTACACAAAGAGAATTGGATAGAGTGTGGATAGAATGAGCATTTGCTCGTTTGGTTTAAATGTACCTTCAGATGTTATCAGAACGTCAGACTTTAAAAAAACTAATTCACATAAATACAATCATTTACACAATATTTTGGCAGCATCAATGGCAGAGTGTCAGTAAAAGTGAGATAAAAATAGTAGTGATCGGACATAATAGACGAAACATATCACACATAAAAGATGTTTATCCGATATTACAGACCTACGATTACGCTAGGTAGAAAGTAGGCTTATGAGTGTTCTGTCACCATGACGCGGACGGCAACAGTTAACTTGCCTCTGACTACCCTGTTTGGGACATAGTCGTAATTCAATTATATACCTATGTACGAGTATGTTTGTAAATTATAGACAATATAATGTATAATGTTTTCATATTAAAAAGCTAAAACTCAAACTATCAGAAGCCAAAGCCAAGAGCAGCACGCTACCCATTATTTCAACAATGTCAAATTATGTTAATGTATGATTATGTATCACGTTTTTCCCGGTCAAAACTGGCTACAGACTCCTCACGAGTCTCATTTCCTAGTGTCAAAAGAGTATAACCACTTACGAATAAAAAACTTCCCCTTCAACCCGCCGATGTCCTCTTGCTGCTTCGGCGCCACTGTCGCCGTCACGTTCGCCTCCGTGACGTTCACGTAGTCCGGCTGGAAGACGTGCCGGCAAATCTCCCAGACGCCTGAGTCACTGTACATCAAGTACCGCCCCTTGGCGGGCAAGTACACACCTGCGAATAAAAAAATATGTCAGCATGGTAACTAGATAGTAACTTAATTTTAACCTCTCATACATGGTAGTGGTATGTCTTAACAATAAAATTATAGTTAGACTATTTATTTCTATAACCTGCCAGTATTTCAGACACTATCAAAATGTCACCAAGTAAAGCCATGTTTAAAACAGCAACCCGTGATTTTTTAAGGAATTCTCCGTAGTTTCCTCTGTTCATCATCTATTTTATTTTATTGTTGTCCCTTAATAGTAAGTATGTTATATATTATGTTAGTATATATTTATTTTTATTATGTATTTCTATAATTTATATTAATAAGTTGTATCTGTAATTTTTAAGAATTTATAAAATCTTTCTATTCATTCCCTTTTCTAAATTAACATTTTGCACTGCCAACAGCATTTCTGTCTCAGCCGATGGTTGACTGGTAGAGAATGCTTTTAGCATTAAGTCCAGCTAATGTAAGTTTTTGCATTAAAGATTAAATAAATAAATAAATTAAATTTCGCTAATCATTATGGTGGAGACTAACTATAACCCGGTCACCCAGTAAATCTATGGAGAAGTAAAATAACATTATTTTACTAGACGGCGTTTCTTTTTAATGGAAACTTGTTTTAGGTTGTTTGTGAATTTTGTTAAGATAAACTGACATTTATATACTTATGTATGAACGTGTGTTTTTAATATTTTTTTCATTTAATACAGTCTGGGCGCTCAACTTAGAATTGTGTCTTTTATAATCTATCTATCTCTCTGTTTTCAATTGAATCACTAACAGTAGAATATGTTCAAATTGTCATAGCTGGTTGAAACACCTGGAATTAATTGACAGTGTTAACGACCCCTTCAATGCTAACACTTGGCTAGCAGCCAGATTGTTTGCAAGTAATTAATATTATAGCGTAGACGTAATCGGTCCCAGGATAATGTGCCAAGTTCCAAATATTTCAAAAGTGAGTCGCGATTTACAAATAAATTTAATTCTTACTAGTTTAGATTTAGAAAGCAGAGAAAATACAATTAAATTCAAGGTTGTTCTGCTGTTCCGTGCCAATGTCACTATAACATAACATATAGGTACGAGTACTTTTGAATTGCCTACGATAAACGAGTAAGCATATAATACAAATACACTCATAAAATTAAATTACTTTGATAATTAATAAGGCTTTTATTTCGTCCAATCTATGAATTTTATTACGCCCTAGTGACAAAAGTAATTATTAATGTAATTTATATTTATTGAAATTTCTTAATTCTTTAATTGGGTTTATTAATAGATATTTATTTTACTTTACTTTACTTTACTTTAATTAACAAAACCACCTTAAAATCTTGGTACAATTAATTTCATTTTCACTTCTCATGCTCTAAAAGTAATATAGCGTAGTAATATAGTCCTACAAAGCGGGACTAAAGTGACCACATTAGCCCCTAGGTAGTAAAAAGAAATTAGTTTTTAAATTTCCTTCATGTGACATAGACAAACTCAAACAGCCAGTAATTATATACTATTATCTGTGGAGTGTGGACGGACCATCTTCATTGCGAAAATGTTGAGAGTTCTAATTCCATGGTTTGAAAAAAAAAAACTGACCGCGTAAATTTCAGAATTTTTGTCGAGTGTAAATTTGTTCGGTTTAAATAAATCTAATGTGAATGTCCTGTGACAGTGGAGAGTTTGACGTCGAGTAAAGAGCAAAAGACAATCTTTTGCCGCCAAAATCGCAGAAGACTTACTTAAAAACTTACGAAAGTTGTATGGACTGGAGGAATAAGAAACATTTGTGATTTTTATTTTATTAGGTAATATTTATTAAAAGATAAAAGGAGATCGGCAAATACGTGGGCAACAAATGTCTGGCCATGCCGCCACCGCCAGGTACCGGTAGAAGAAGGCCAGTCAGGTCGACCGAAGAAGCGGTGGCTCGACGTCGTTAAGGATGACCTGCGTGCCAACAGACTCACCACTGAGGATGCACAAGACCGCGCGAAGTGGGCCAGGAAAATAAGACAGGCGGACCCTGGGACCTCACACACAGGGGGTTCACACCCGGGATAGACCGCACGGATGATGATAAAGTAATATTTATTAAATGTTTTTGTACTAAATTGACTATTTTTCTCGCACTCAAAGTGAAAAGTACAGTTTGCACCTCGAGACTAAACGCCAACTTAATATACCCTCGGTTTAATTGACTCCCTCACACGCTCGGAAGTCAAACCACCTCTGGTATATTATGGCTCTTCGTTTAGTCCCTCGATATAAAATATACTATACAAAGTGTGGACTTCTCTTCCAGAACTTCGTATATGAAGCATTTCTGTTTGAATGAGAATGCTCTTTATCATTAAGTACGCATAAGGTAATTTTGTGCATTTAAGATTAAATAAATAAATGAAGTGAGATATTAATTACGTGATAGTGATACTGAGATGATAATATTGTAGTCTCATTTTATAACACTAGCTGTCCGTCAGCGGCTTCGCCCGTGTAGACTTTTCTCCCGTCAAAACAGAGCCTAAATTCTAAAAAATAAATAGCCTATGTCACTCCCTGATGATAAAGCTCTATATCGGAGAAACAATTTTCCAAATCAGTCCAGTCGGTTCAGAGCCTATGCATTACAAACAAGCAATCAAACATTTCATCTTTATAAGATAAGATAAATAAACTTATTGCACAAACGAATACAACAGGTAAATAAAGAAAGAAACACAATAACGTACAATTTAGGCGGTCTTATCGCAACAGAGCGATCTCTTTATAATATTAGTAGAGGAGTTTAAATAACGACTTACAATTTGTTATTGAACATTTAGGGCATAGCAGACTCCTGAAAGTGGTTGCGGATAGGTTGGATGGTCCGTTTGTGAAACACTGAATACTTTTACATGCACCAGTGCCCCTTTATTATTATGCCTCCAACAAGAAGTGACTTCATGTTTGTATTTGTTTATTATTATTGTATTATTTTGTATGTTTTGTTTCTTTTTTTATGTTAAATTTAAGTAATTAAATTATTTTATTTATTATTATTATAACAGCAGATTTTCATTCGTCAACGTTATTTACGAAGCAAGTTTTATTAAGACGTAAATTTTATATATTGGGCTTAATAAAACTACTTGGCGCTCACCCTACACACCGGTCGTCGACGTCGCATTTCGTCTCCAGATAAACTACATGCAATGTAGCCGAGATTCACACGTGCTCTCATTACAGATACACTTATCTTGACGGGAAACAGAGACAGCTATGTAGCTGTCAATGTAATGTAATGTTATAATGTTAAAGATGACTCATATAGTGAATTATTATGTTTTATATTCAGTGGTGAAAATAATGTCTGACGATTTTTTTATTAACAGCGTTTTAGTACTTTTCGTTGTAATGGGTAAACGCCATGGGTAAACGCCATGGGTAAACGCTATAGCACAGATTACTTAATAGTTACTAACGTAACAGATAAAACACATCAATAGAAAAATGACAATTTTCTTAATCCTAAATGCGTGCTTCCATGTGTCATTGAACCGCAGGATTCGCACACAATTAATGCTTTACGCGGCTGTTGACAATCAACTGCCAAATGGTAATTCCAGTAAAAAGTATTGAAATAGAAATAGAAAACAATTATAAAATTTTTCGACATCGCTACATTTGAGAAAAAACACACGTAGGTGGTAGACATAACAACAGAACAAAATAACAACAAGACAAAACAACACCATCAGACAGTGGCGTCCCGATGCCCAAAAAAAATTTAACAAATAAAAAAACAACTTCAATAAAAACTATTCCAAAACAAAGCACTAAAAAGTAAAGAAATAATTGCGTATTCTTCTAAAACTTATACGATAATATAATGTAGGTACAATTATTGTTATTGTTGGAGTCGGTGTCAGCCAAGGAAACACTACAATATACCTAGCAATATACCTATTTCTTACATATCACGTTTACGTATGTATGTAGGTAGTTACAAACCTACATTGGCTGACACCGACTCCAACAATAACAATAATTGTACCTACATTATATTATCGTATAAGTTTTAGAAGAATACGCAATTATTTCTTTACTTTTTAGTGCTTTGTTTTGGAATAGTTTTTTTTGAAGTTGGTTTTTTTTTGTTCAAATTTTTGTTTATTTCTTTATTTTCAGTGAATAGTTCTTATTTATTTTATACATCGAAAAAGTATCGTCCAATCGCTCCTAAAAATTGAAGAGTTGTCATGGATCCCATAATCAGAACCTAACACTCATCAAACTACCCTTGAAGTATATCCTTTCCAATAAAAAAAGAAGCGTCGAAATCGGTTGGCGTGATAATGAGTTATTCGTCCATTTGTCGCGCATATGGTTTATCTAGATTTAAGACTTATATGGATTTCCCATGGATGCCACTGTCAGAACTGGACCAAATTAAAATGGGGCTACACGGGCACCATCAGCTTTCAAATAAATAAAGAATTATCAACATCGGTTGGCGTAATATTGAGTCATTCGGCCATATGTCGCGCATTTTGTCGATCTAGATTTAAGACTTATATGGTTTTCTCATATATGCCACTGTCAGAACTAGACCAAATTAAAATGGAACCATTCGGGAAGCACCAGCTTTCAAATAAACAAAAATGATCAAAATCGGTTCACCCAGTCGAAAGTTATGAGGTAACAAACATAAAAAAGGTGTGATTATATATTAGGGGATTTTCACGCGCAAGTTCATGAAGTGTCAAGGGCCTGCATAGTGCCGTAGGTAGATTTACATTCAAACATTTATTGTGATGAACATCAATTTGTGTTTATTCTGTGCTTAGGTTTTAGTGAAAATGAATCAGTTTGTCTTAACAAAAATAAGTAGGACATTTGATAGGTTTTTTTACCTGTAGAACTAGCACTTATTTATTCGGGGTCAGTTATCTCAGAGTAGAGGTTTCCGAATGATATTAATTTAAGCATTGCATCATTTACTTTGAGGGATTGATTCGGCGTTCGGCGGAAGATCACAGTTGCAGACCGCAATTTGCAAATCAGAAAAAGTTGCCGATAGGAAGCATGCTGTATCCAATGTATTAATGGCCCAAACGAAAATTATTGTTTTTTGAGATTTATGTTTGGGGCCCTTGTTTCATTATCAGGGCAAATTTTTCGGAAGCTACTGTCGCGAACCATTAAAATTGTAAACTTTGTTGGAAATGGCACATTCCATTCGGACAGAAAAACAAAAGTCAAATAAAACGGTCAACTGAAGACGCCATGTTAATTCGTAATGCACTTACAACGCAAATATAAATAAATAAATAATAAATACTCGTATGAGCCAGACAAGACACCCCTATGTTACGAGGTACCAGACAAGGAATTAAGTCAGAGGCGTTTCCTAGCACACCCAGACCGGAGCCAATTTAGAAAATCTCGTTTCCTGAATTGACTCGACCGGGAATCGAACCCGGGACACTACGTAAGTCAAGGAAAAAAACCGTGCAACAGCGCACTACGCCAATCGTGTCGTCAATATAAAAGATGTTCAAATAAAATTCTAGGCACGACCTTATTTTAGTATAACCAGTAAACGCTGCTTGTACTACTGACAAAAGGTACTGGGTGCTGAGCTATACAGAAATAGACCGACGGTCGCTGAACTCCATGCCACATGATTTTAATTAATAAAGCTACCCAGAGCATGTAATTTGGTCGCTAATTGATTGAGTTGTTAGGAAATATCGAATAAAGACACTGTCAGATTCGCTATTTTAATTGAACTGTGTTATTTTCAGATAAATTAATGTGGTTTTTGGATTTCCAATATCATGGACGTTGCTTAAGTTCAATGCTGGTTTACATGTAAAGTTAGAAATACACACATCAAAAGTGTCTAGGGATCAACATATATTTTTGCAATAACTTTTCGCCTGATTGATATTAATTAAAATTTTCTTTAAGGATTCATCAAATAAAGTGTTTTCGTTTGTCTACAGTAACGATAAACCAAGTCACCTTTGCATTAATAAAGAAATTTGCCATTTTCCTAATAAAGGGATTTTTGACATTTGAACCACTAACATTAAAGTTCGAAAAAAAGACTGAAATAACAGTTTTCTTTAAAATTTTATTGGGTAACTTAAACAATTAATAATCCGTGTTTCTACCGCGAACACTAACAACACAAGAACATCGGTTTGGCATACTCAAAATGAGTTCATCCAAATCATCCAAAAAAAGGTCTTCTTGCGACTGGATACCCTCCATATTCGGCAGAGCTCTTCTCTGTAGCATATCCCATGCATGCTCAATCGGGTTCAAGTCTGGCGACTGAGCAGGCCAGGGCAGGACATTGATGTTAGCTGCGGCGAGAGTCTGTCTTACAACTCTTGCGGTGTGCGGTCGTGCATTATCATGCATGCATTAACTGAAATAAGGGACCGATTTGCGCTTGTAGAGGAACGATGACGTCTGATACAATCGTCTCAGCATAAATTTGAGCGTTGAGGTTGCCTCTGATCCAAATCAACTCAGTTCTTCCGCCGATCCAAATACCCGCCCATACCATGATGGTTCCACCACTATAAGGATGGACTTCCTGGCCGGATTTTAATCGCTGTTGGCGTCCAGGGGTTCTCCAGTGTCGTATACGTCTTGTATCCGGTCTCATACCAAAACGAGACTCATCAGAAAAGCACACGAAACGCCATTGTTCTTCTGCCCAATTTCTGTGTTCAAGAGCCCATTGATATCGAATCCTACGATTGTGCATTGCTATAGGTGGTACCCTTAGCGGTCTTCGGGAATGAAGGTTCACTTCATGCAAGCGGTTTCTGACTGTTTGGTCGCTAATTAAGTTCCCTGAAGAGTGATGAAGCCTCACGGCTAACATCATGGCGGTTATTGTTGGAGCTCTTCGAGTTGTGATTTGAATGTATCGGTCTTGTCTCCGTGTGGTGCAGCGATAGCGTCCTCCATGGCGCTCAGCCACGGTACCAGTGCTTCGGTAACGTGTCCAAAGTCGACTGATAACACTCTGACTTGTATTCAGAGCTAAAGCCACAGTACGTTGCCGGGAACCAGCTTCTATCATTCCCACGGCTCTGAGCATTTCTTCCCTGCTTAAATGACGTCGCCGCTCCATAATAACGTTGGTTTTAATCAGTAGTAGGGAAACAGTAGCACTAATAATGTCTTCAATGCGTTGTATGTTTTTATAGGGAAAATATTGACAGCTGATTTTCATCTTTTACTCGAATTTGATTGACAGTTCCTGTTTCAAATTATGAAATGCACCAAAAAGGATCCATATAAATTTATAAAATCATAAATTTATTACAAAGCCACATCTCAATCTCAAGAAATCCGCATAAAAATGCTTGATCCCTAGACACTTTTGATGTGTGTATATACTCGTAAGCTCGCAAGAGATGCCTTGTTCTTTGTGTCTCTTACGAGTTACACAATAATTAGATAATAATCTATCAACAAGTTCAGTCAGCCTTAAAAGAGAGTATAAAGAATCAGCTAACAGTACTATAATGCTTGCAATAATTGGTTAAATAAGGATAAATCTACTAACCGAATTTATTCCAGGAACCAGAATATATAAAATAGGTACACGATTTATTTGGCGGACTCTTGTCACTTTCAATGTGCCGGCAATTTTTGAGCCTACTCGTAACTGAATCAATCGCACGTGATCATGAAAAAAGGCCCAACCACAGACATACTAAATTGAAAAAGATAACGCGTTTAAGTCCTGTTTTGTCACTTTCTCATTCAGTCCACGCTCTACCGTAATGCAACATATGTCTAAACCAAGTAAACTCACACTCATTATTTTTCTTCCTATGAACTATTTTAAACTCAATTGAGAAATGGCGGATTACTATCCCGGAAACGCTGTCGTGACGTCAGCATATGCGCCAAAAAGTGGTAGCCGTTTGGATTTCATACAAATGGAGTACGGAGTATGGAGTTGGTTTGTACCTTGTGTTATCTGTTTAGATTTCTGTCTGAGTATCGCTGTTATCTCGAAGAAGGTGGGTAGCAATCTCGTGTGGGACGCCACGTGTGTCGACACGCTTGCCCACTCTCATCTTTCCGGGACAACCAGAAGAGGAAAATTAAATGTCTCGATTAAATGCCTGGGTGGCTTATGTCACAATTTCATCAAACGCAATACATCAATTAAAAAGTATAGCTGACTGTTGTACCTACTATATGTCAATCTAAAGGTGATACCACATTATTTGTGAGCTCGACCTATGCAGCCTAGTCAGACAACATATTTGTCACTAAGAAAATTGTAATTGAAAATTACAAAAAAGCTAAGGACGTAACTGTTTTAACTATTTTAGCTATACAAAAGAATGATTTAGCCTATAGTGGAATCACGCTCGCGGGATAACCAGATAATTAAAATACAAATAGTACGAAAATTCAATATGGAGTAAGTTATTTAACAACTAACAATAAGAGCTTCGTTACATTCACTAAATGTGAAGCCACTTTGTTGTTACTCCAAACAGATATTTTCAACCCATCCGTTACAGCGTTTGCTGCACAAACCGACACATATTATAAAATAACGTAAACAAATGGCGCTATTCCGTTATATAAATAGCTTCACGATGTCTTTATGGTGTTAACTGGCGATAAAATCTAAAACTGGTGCAGGCTGAACTTCGTATTCATAAATAAACTTGTGTGCCAATAGGTATAGCATGTGGCTAGGAAACGGATCATCTAGGTTTGTGAAAATGTGTCT
Organism: Udea olivalis; assembly: GCA_947369235.1. Taxonomy (NCBI): domain Eukaryota; kingdom Metazoa; phylum Arthropoda; class Insecta; order Lepidoptera; family Crambidae; genus Udea; species Udea olivalis. The sequence continues at coordinate 13,575,608 of OX376350.1, read as the reverse complement.
ATGCTTATAAAAAATACCTACGAGTATTAATAGACGCTATAGACGCCAGCTGCTTCTCGTAGCTGTCAAATATTGAAATATTTTCAAAGGGGTTTGAGAATGATTGTAAGGACCGGTTGCGTCATTTTAGCGACTGCTGTGTTTTAAAACTACGAGTATTAGCTACTGTAAATTATTTTTACTTTAAGTCATACTTTCGCCGAGATAAAAATATCGTAACGGCTAGAAAGGTTGCAATAACCCCTTTCTTTTATGGTACACAATAGCTTTCAGGCCAAATTACATTAAATCTTCATAAATTGTAGCCTTAGTGTTATTCTGATTTATAAGCTGAATTACTGTTAAGTTTCATCTAAATCGGTTCAGTAGTTTTTGCGTGAAAGAGTAACAAACATACATACATACATCCTCACAAACTTTGACTGGTCTGTTGGCGCAATGGCAGCGATCCTGCCTTTAGCGCCGGAGGTCGTGGGTTCGATCCCCACCCATGACAAACATTTGTGTGACGAACATTAGTGTTTGTTGTGTGTCTGGGTGTTATTATCTATATAATTATGTATGTATTTAGAAATATTTAAGTATGTTTATCAGTCTCTGACGCCCATAGTACAAGCTCTGCTTAGTTTGGGGTCAGATGATCCTGGTGTAAATTGTCCCAGATATTTATTATTCACTATTTATTTTTCCCATTTATAATATAAGTAAGATATAAATGAAGTGAGTGGCGATTAATAATAGTCACACACTTCACATTTTTAGGACTTTCTTTCACACGCTCGCTAGAGATGAACGTAAAAACGACTTGAAATACCGATAACTCGTTTCCTTGAGCAGAAGTCAGGAAATTGATGTGGTATTTCGGTTCTTGAATCAGTTGCATCCCATTAAGTCATTATTGCAGCCAAATTTTTGGCCAAACCAAAACACTTACCATTTCCACCTTCAATGTGCACCCACTTTTCCGTGCACACGGCAGTAATCCACACAAAGGTGCAAAGGCCTACTAGTATTGTGCAAGCAAAGAGTATGCGCCTCTCGACCACCAGAGCCTGCATCAGAGGCCGCCTCTCCACAGTGCCTACTGATGAGGCGGTCGACATTTTGTCCGTCTCCATGATTTATCTGAAACAAAAAAAGAATGTAAGTCATTGTTCCTAATGAAAAAAAAACGACCCAGCGGATCCTGACGACAGGATTCATATTATTAACAAACAAAACCTTTTTTAATTTTTTTTATTATAACTGACTTCTTTCAAGCTCGGATTCATCTAATCGAATAGGTACTGATAATATAGTTCATTTGTGAAGTTCATTGTAGACTTATTTTATAGCCTGCTAAATTATCGTTGTGAGTAAGCTCTAAATTATAAAAGAAACGCTAAAATAAAGTTATTTAATTTGTCAGTTAATTAAAAAAGGCAGATTATCAAACGCCATATTTTATATTTAAAAAGTGTGGTATGCTTCTAAACAACGTTATTTATCGTCTGTGTCTTGATGCCGGAGTTTTACCAAGAATGTTTTATTTTTAATCGTATTTCCTAATGTCACGGCCGCTTCACGGCCGAATATTTAAGATAAATTCGAATTGGAAAAACAAAGGAAAGCTTTCTTGTTCAAATCCCAAGGCCTCGAGGTTTTGGCATGCGAAATGTTAACAGTGACATCACACGTCAGCCGTTACGTAATTTATTGGGTATACATACATAGCAACCGAACTTAAGAAAGCGTTCTTAAATCATCAATATGTTCACATTAATCTATACGATCTATACTAATATTATAAAAAGGAAAGATTTGATTGTTTGTTTGTTCTTTTGTTTTTATTGAATAGGCTCCGAAACTACAAGACCGATTTTAAAAATTATTTTACCAATATGAAGCTACATTATCAGGGAGTGACATAGGTTATATTTCATTATGATTGATCAATATATTCAGTGAATAATAATAGTATATAAAAATCAAGTCGGATAAACGTGGGCGAGATGTACTGCTTTACCGACGCTGCGACGTGCAATTACCTTTGACAGAAGAAGTATGTCGAGGCAGCTAGTTCATAAATAAAAAGATACATATTTTTTAATGATTTCTAGGGCGACGTCATTTAATACCATCAGTGGGTACCGGGTAGTGAAGTTCAGTACTGAGCAATCCCTAATTTGAAACTGTAATAAAATGCAATGGAGTATGTTAAACCGCTGCATGCAGTGACGGGTTAAACTCAGAAAAAACTTGGCATCTTCTCAAAATATTACTAAAAGTGTTTGCTCTTAATAATATATCAAGTTAGCGTCCGTATTGTAACAATCCAAGATTCGATTTTTAGCGTTATGTTACAATACTACCCCACCGAATGATCAGCATTTTACTGTTTTGTAATGTATCAAATACATATTATTTCCATTTTGAGCATTTGATTTATCGTTGTGTAATGCGATGTAATGTTGCAAATTTTATCCATATAAGTTAGGATTGTACTGCTTCCCCCCATGAGCCTCGGTATGGTGCCTGCCTGCCTACCACCGCCCACCCAAAGGAGCGCCCACGGGAGCAGCGCCTTGAGGCACGAGGTTGGGGCCGCGATGCACAACCGTTTGGAGGGGGTCAATGATCCGCGGCTGGCCCCTCCTGTGCACTGCGGCTCGGCGAGGCCGCACCGCCAGATGTGGCAGCTGATTCACCTGAGTCAGCGCCAGCGGGCTTGATCATGAGGGTGCTTTTGCCCGCAAAGCACAGCTTTCACCGCGACAGCGGAAGTACCTGTGTGCTCCAGGTGCTTCCGTGGCCGTTTCTCTTCATTGGATGGTCGGCTGGAGAGGGCTCCAATACGGGGAAGCACTGGCGGCGGGGCGTTGCGAAACTTTTTAGGACCCTGCCTCGCCGCTGTAAGTGTTGAGGTCGAGTACCGTGGGGTTTTAGTCGGTACAAGTCCGACAAAACTTCATCGTTCCCCCGGGCGGTGAGGTATCCACGAGGATTTCCCCACGATAATAATAAAAAAAGAACTGTATTGCTTGTTTTCTGCTTTTCTTTACTCACTGTAATGCGCAAATCTAAACTATTACATGTATTTTGGGTTTATGTTACTGGTGTGAGAGGGCCTTAGGGTGCTTTTTCTCCAAAAATGTGAAATGCTACATTGCTGTGGATGCGTTTGATATCCACCGTTTGATATGCGTTTGAGGTCCACATAACATAGCATTTTTTTTTTTTTTATATTGCCCGTCAAGATGACCTCACTCCACCTGATGGAAAGCGGTCGTGAGGTCCATTGGTGGGAAACGGGTTCTACTAAGCGATGTCATTTATATGAATGCATGCGTGCACTGTGGATGCGTGCTGTTGATCCATGCAATGGATTCGTGCTGTGCATACCTTTCCTACTGTAGATACATCGCTTAGCTTGAGCTGCGCATCTTCTTCGCACAGCTACCTTGCGGCGGCACATCTTACTAGCTCCGTTACACGGCATAGCATCATAGGAAACGGTCTAATAGGTTCGTAGCTTAACTTGCTCCTCCACGCAACGTAGCTGCATTTACAACTCTGGTGGAAAAGCAGCCTTAACAGTAAACATTTCAATTACCGATTGCCTTTTATGTGCTCGTTGTTTTCACGATGTTGTATTTTAGTTACAGCAATCTACCTTCTTGAAGATAGAACAAGCCCTGCTTACCTCATTAATAGCTACTGTTTATGCCATTCATATCCATACCTGATACCTCATTTTAGGCCACTATTTGCTTTACCCGATAAACAATATTTATCTTATCTCACCATCATCAAAGCGAAAGCCAAAGCATATGATTTTTTTATGCATTGGCGTAGTTATGTATATACTCGTACTTGTAACGATGCCGTTTCGTTCCAGTCTCATGGACGTTCGAACCTCCACGATGGCTGGAAACTGCATAGTTTAACTGACTGGCCATCAATAGTATTCTGTACCTGGTCTGTCTTTTCAAAATTTTATTTATCGGTCCACGTTCCCTGTTCAGCATTTTTCTGGCAACCCACCTCAAGCCAGACTAGACTTGTGGCAGGAGCAAAATCCTTCCACCCCATTCGTCGCACCTGCTGAGAGTCTCCCTCCTGGCCATAAGCTGCCATGCTCGACCTGGAAATCCTTAAACAGACTGCGGACCCAGATCGGCCGCTGCAAGGACAGCCTGTGTAGATGGGGATTCATCGACAGCGCTAACAACGCATGCGAGTGTGGCTTTTCCCCACAAAACATGTGTCACCTTTTACTGTGCCCTGCATGCCCGGCTAGTTGCACATATGAGGACCTCATGTGTGCCAGCAACAATGCCGTTCAAGTGGCGGAATTCTGGTCGCACGTAGTGTAGTGTTGCCACTCGACACGATAAGAAGAAGCATTACGAGTCATTCCTAACAAAACTATCGTACTGAACAGAGCTTGCGAGCATTTTACCAGATTACCATTTGAACTACGTGATGGTGATTACTAAGTATAATTTCTTGAAATGACCAATTAAACAGTTATAATGTAACAGGAGCCCGTGTATCGGGTTTTTCTTTCCTACCTTTACTTCTGCCCTATACAATAAACAAACAAGTCACTGGATTGGCCAATTATCTACTCTACTCCTAAATGTTGTGTGACGAATCCCGGCGCTCCGGTATTGCTGGCCTGCAACGAAGATTTCGCCACATACTTAACTACGTTCTTAACCATATTGAGGCCGCAATTAACGGATTTTCTTCTATCTGTTTTCACGACAGTTCAAGAATAAAAACGTACTTAACTGAAAACCATTTACTCCTCGGGTTTTCACTTAGTGGTGTTATTAAATTTTTCTTATATTTTACATCGTAAATGAAGCGTCAGAAAGGTCTTTTAACTTACCCTTTATTCACCAAGCACCACTACAGTGCTGTTCCAGTAGAGTTACAAAAGGCAAAGACTTTCGTGAAATTTGAAAACTTGTTTGCGTTTCATCACTGCCAGAATGATCCGACTTTGATTGATATATTGGTTTCATTTGCAGCTATTGCTAACCCAGATTATAATTGTTTGGTTTTGTTTTGGATAATAAATAACTGAAGACCGAGTAATCGAAACCACTAACGTCCATTGTAACACAACTTCAATCTACGATGGACAGTTAAGTAATAGCAAAAAATAAAGAGCTCACAGAAAGATCGCTCTCGCCTTTCTCCAGTAACATTACTGCTTATATTACATACTGTATTAATTGTGTACATTATATTGTAACTGGATCACCAGTTTTAATTTTTAAGGACTGAAAAATAAATGATGACATATAATGAAATACTAAGTTAGAGAAAGAGGAAGTACGATTTGACTTCAGATTTAAAGACATGTAAGGACTGAGATTTGCGAATGGGTAACTGAAAGGAATTCCACAGACGAATGGAGCGAACAACAAATGATCTGGAATAATAGGAAGTGGAATGAGGAGGGACTGTTAGATGTAGTCTCCGACAAGACCGCATGTCTTCTCTTTTGGCAGATTGCAGAAAGTGAAATAGTTCCTTGAGGTACGGAGGTGAAAAGGGATTAAACAAGACAGTGTAGACATATTGAAAGCCATTACAACTGTGCCCGGAATTGACAGACATGATCGAATTTACAGTATCATTAGATTTGATAGCAAAGCAACTATTATTGATTAGTTATTTGAATATTACTGTGTGTTATGAGTTTCATTTCGACATTCCGAAGTTAACGATATTCTTAAAATGTCGCAACCATTTACTACCAACAATAAAACTATCGATATTTGGTAGTCTGGTCCACGCCAGTCGATAAGTCGCCTTTGTAGTAGTCTGGTGAGCTTTCCTGTGCTTAGGTGTACTAACATTATAAAAAGTTATGGTATAACATAATAGTGAAGTTTTCGTTCTAACCTTCTATTTTTCCTTTACGCGTTCCTAGTTTCAACCTTGTAGATACGTGTTCTTAAATAAATCCTACTGGTTAATTTCAGTTAACACCTAGGCCTGCTTTGTAGACGCGAGGAAAAACTAAATTGCTCCAAGTTTAGCATTCCGTGCTCGTGCAGTTGTTGGTAGGTTTAAAATAATTAATAGTTTTTTTGCTGAGTGTATTTTGATTTTCAGCATTCTAGTGTCTAAACACACTATGCGGAAGTTATGCGACCGAAGTTCCGCGGCTGATTTTACGACGTATTTGGCTGGGGAACCGATAACTTGTCCGAAATTTACTTGTTCGATTTTCATTTGACCGAAAACGTTTGACCGACGTCTTTTTTGCTATCTGTATTGTTTGCCATATTTTGAAACCAACGAAATATCATTTGACATAAGTATCATTTTACCGAACCACGTTTCACCTATTTTCAAAATAACTTTTGACTACTGGCCGAAGTCTCTCTTGCACTTTTTTTTTTTGCCAGATGTTTTTTTTGTCATACTTTTACTTCACCGATACAACATTTTACCGAATATTGAATCGAAGCGAGCACGGCTGCATTAAGGTAAGCTGGCTTGGATCCGAAATAGGTAGACCCCGACTGGCCGTGGTCACCTCGCCGTGATACTAGTCTGCCCTACACTAGAGTGTTATTCAAGAGCCGGAGGCGCGGAGGGAGAGCAGCCCTGTAGTGAATCTCAGGCACCCGTGCGAGCTGAAGCGGCTAAGGCTGGCAAGCCGAAGCTGCGCAAGCGAGCGGTGAGAGTGAGATTCACTACGCAAGGGCGAAAGGGCTGCACTTCCCGCAGCGCCGGAGAAGAGGCAATCATGCATGCCTGTTTGAATGCTTGCTTGCTTGCATGCTTGCTTGCATGCCTGTTTGCATGCTTGCTTTCATGCCTGCTTGCAAACTTGCATGCTTGCTTTCATGCCTGCTTGTATGCTTGGTTGCATGCCTGCTTGCATGCTTGCTTGCATACCTGCTCGCAAGCTTCCATGCTTGCTTTCATGCCTGCTTGCTTGCATGCCTGCTTGGTTAAAAATAACACCAATTATTATAATCGGGAATAGTGTGTTCAAATGTTTCGAGGCGTTTGGTGAAATGAAAATTTGGCAAATGAAACAGTGGTGTAATGAATGTTTCGGCAACATAATACTTCGAACAAATGTTATTTCGGCCAAGCATAACTTTGGTAAAAAGTATTTCGACCAAGTGAAACGTCGGAGTAACGAAAAAAAAACGAAATGATAGTCGGTCAACTAATACAGTGGCAAACGTGCTTTCGACAAAGTTAAAAAGACGAAACGAAAATAGTCGGAAAGTTTTCGGTCTAATGAAATTCGGTCATAAAAAATTCGAACTTAAGATAGGTAACCATAATATATGACATCTTAAGTGCCGAACTTAGGTACGCGGCAGAAATTCAGTTGCTCAACTTTGTGTCTGTATTCAGAGTCTATCTTCAAAATAAGTGGCCGCCGAACTTACGCCCGACCGAAGTTACGCTGTACGCTACAACGCAACGTAATTTCGGCATAATGTGTCAACAGTCATTCAAATAGCATTGCAGGCGTAATCATTTGGAACCTAGGTCTCGTAACTTCGGCATAGTGTGTATAGACACTAACAATGCACTACTCGTATTTTTCACACAAATATATGAATTTAATTTTTTTTACCTGATTCTAAGGCCAAAGCGGGTCTTGAATCCGCGTCCTATACAATTCGGGAGGCTGCTCTTTCAACTGAGCGATCGAGGCCATCAACGGACTTGGAAAATGTGTCTAGTGTTTTAAGTTCGCCATTTTTGCAAAATTTTGACTTTCGATTAAGATGAAACCAGCTACAGAATAAGTGAATTTTGCTGTCATATTGAGTGAATAGGAATTGACTTGCGGTGGCCACCTAATTTTTTTTTTATGGAGCTTAAATTATGACATTTAATACTCTTTATATGAGTGTGTCATTGTTTAAATGTTGTTCTTCTGTATGTTGTACCTAGGATTAGTTACTTTGCTGTCGCAATGAAGCTTTCCTGTAATGGCAGCAAAATGATGTTTAAATAAATAAAATAAATTAGAAAATATTTGTTGACGTAAAGGACATCATCACTCATAGTATTGGTGTTTTTCAAAATTGAATTGAATTAAAAATGAAATGCTTTATTCTCGTAACTTTAATGCATTTTCTTAACCAAATGGTAACACATAAAACGTCGTTCCATGTCTTAATTAAACACACAGCTGTATCCTCAAAGACATTAAGCGATTCAAGTAATCAAGGGGCGACATTAAACAGGCTCCTCTGCAAACATGGCACGAGACGCCTCGCTAAGTCGCCCGGCATCCTGTCGCCTGTCACTTGTTTGCAAATACAGAGTGTTGCGAAATGTTGGCTTTTGTTTTATCTTTTAGACACAATCTCACGCCCTCTGTTTTATTTTCGTTGTTCCGCGTAGGAGTAAGTAGGTAAAGGTAACAGAGACAATAGCTGAACACTAGACGCGCCGGTATAAACCAGTTTATCCTCTTACGTAGTACTGCCAGGAGAGATGATTCCTGAGGGAGACGGAAAATAGAACCACAATAATTTTAAACTCAAATTTCCGCCATACAGGTGGAAACAAAATGATACTCTTGAAAAAGTTAACGTTTCCTGCCAGAAACAGTCTATCATTTAACCACCTTCCCAGCTGATGTTAGGCAACAATGCAGTAGGCTGTTCCAGGATGTAAGTTTCTGTTTAATCTTAATTTGAAGACTCCTTGATTGTACTACTCGTAGTACCTACTATCCTTCCTCAGTAGAACGCATGATGAATGTAGAAACCAAACGCATCGTGAGTGAAGATGGAATAAATAAATAAATCCCTGGACATTATTCCACACAGCGCCATCTAGCCCCAAAGAATGTCTGCAATAAAGTGGTGACGTATACATTTACATCCGGGTGTCCAAAGAAGAAAGGGGTATAGAGACGAGACATTTAAATCTTGTGATTCCATATTCAATACGTGCGAAGAATATTTAATAATTATCAGGTGGAATTTATGTGAAAGCTCTTAGTAATCAAGTATGTTTCAAAGGCTTTTCACGGCGCCGGTCCACACGCCTACATGTATAAATATAAATAGCAAGTCATAAGATCAATAAATATTTCTACGCACAGTCATCCAACCCCAAACTAACCAGTGACGCGCCAAGCGTAATCTCCTTCTCATCAAAATATGTTGAATCGTATGACATAGGTACATAAGCAGATGTCAACAAATGTATTTGTTTTAAATACATTGTTACTTATACATTAGACACAGAATGAACACACGTTAGTAGGATTAATGTGTTCGTCCTGGGTTTCTTCAACGAGTTAGATCAGTGTGATTTTCATTTATCCTGAAAGCACCAACATCACAAATTACTGGATTATCTCGATTGCATCGCCCGTTTCTTGCCGACTAACTGAAATCACTCACATTAGTTCTCAAAAGCTATTCTAGCATCGGTATTTTTGGCACGAACGGTTATTTATTTGTTCTCTCAAATCTGTTGTTTCTCTGAAATGTGATAAGAAAACGATACTTTTCCTTAACGTAATAAACTTGTGTAATTACTTGGATGTAGAGGGTACAGATAAAAATATAACATTATATAATTTCTCTTCTTATTTATCTAATAAGGATATCGGGTAACATTGGCAGGGGCTCTACTACATCTGTCGATTAGCGTGTATAAGTGTGTGATATATTTCTTTCGTACTGATTCAGCTCTATTGCTAATAAAAATGATAAGTAAAGTTCAGTTTCCTCCACCTCCATGCCTTATCGCGGCAGTGAGGTACTACAGGAACCACCACTGGGGACCTAATTTATACAGGAATAGTAGCGGTGGACTTGATTATTACTTGACTTGACTTGTCTGTCATCAGGCTTGACACATCGCTGCTAGTCAGTCCAGACCTGTGAGGTGAAAAACCAATCCTTTGGTAAGAGCCTGAGTTTTAAGGTGGGTCGTTGCGCCTTTAAGGTCGGTCGTACAGGGTGCCCTTCGGATGGCCTAAAATTATGCTACTAATTTCATTTGACCAAACCAAATTGGCCTAAACTTCTTAAGCACAGTTATTTAATTTATAGTTATAGTATATTATTATAGTTTTACCTAAATATTGAAAGCCCTAATTGCATAACTTACGATACCTATTCCATATCCTAAAATCTATTGGGATACGTTTTTTTTGGCAAAACAACAACAACGCTGACTTATTTTGTAACCTAATATTACGAGTATGTGGATGAGTATCAGTATGTATATGTCATTTGACATAATTGGATTATAATAACGTTCATATTACATAACAAAATTAAGCCATAAAAACAGTTAATTTATCGTTTTCTTGATATGATGTTCATTAGATTCATTATTTAATAAAATTATATTTGTTTTTTTAAATAGGCGATCCAACATAGAGCAGTTCGTACGATGGGGCCCAGCGGATTAGAGTGCGAGGGTTCTCGTGCCTGTAATGGCTGGCAGCTGGAACTCCCGGGTCGGCTTCTCTTTTCAGTTTGACATGAGCAAAAATCTTTTTGAATGGCAATGACGATATAACACGTGTTACATCGTCAATGTTGCAGAATACTATTTTAAAACTACTTAAAAATACTACATTTGCATAAACAGTGTATGATCTGTTCCTATACATAGCTATTTTCTCACACCATCAATTAACTTTATTAAACGCAAACTCATGTTATGCCCGTGAATATGTCTCACTCACTACGCCTCCCTGTATAATGGATGAATGCCAAACTAATACTAGACGGCCGCTAAAATGTGTGATAACGGAACATTAGTCAGCGTCAATATTAGTCATTATGCAAGATGATACAGAAAGGTACTTTAAAATCCCTTGACATTATTTAAATGGCATGTTAGAAGTGACACATAAATACTGGACTAATTACAAAAATGTTCCAGAAAGCATCCATCTTTATCATCCTTGCTTAAAATATCATTATTGTTACTGAATAACTGTGAAAAATGCGAGCTTGCGTCATAGCTGAGCGGTGCGAGGTTAGGCTGCTTTTCCACGAGAGATGTTATGCAGCTATGCTGCGAGATTGTGCAAGCTAAGCTACGAAACTATTGGAGCGTTTTCACTATGCTATGCTATATAACGAAGCGAGTAAGATGTGCTACGAAGATGCGCAGCTCGAGCTATGCAATGTATCAACAGTAGGGAAGACACGCACAGCACGCATCCATGCACGCATCCACAGCACGCATTTATGTGTCATGTTGTCATGACTGTGTCATATATTATTAAAAACATCTATTACTTTATTAGAACCCGTTTCCACCAGTGCTATACTATGTGGACCAATGAGTGTGATTAGTTGATATCAAACGCATCGAACATAGCACTTCTCATAAGCAATCTAAGGTGCCGGTTGGTGCGAAGACCGAGACAAGAGAGCGAGGCAAATGTCTCGGTCTCTAGTAAGCTTTGTATGAGATGTTTTTAACCGAATTGCGACAGTGTAGTTGCAAGTTAGAGAGCAGAAAATCGTTTTGTTGCGATTGCCTAGCTCAAAAGACTAATCTGTCCGTCGTTTAATTACCGCTCCAGGAAATGGAGTCAGGAGATTGGATATTAGCAAAAAGCATAACGGGCTCCATGGAATGGAAAAACTAGTAATTGCAAAAACAGCTTAAAAAAGCAGTTGATCTTGATATAGGTTTTGTGATGATTTAAACGGTGACAGTTCGCTAAATGTATACAATATTATTATCTATGTTATTTTAGAAAATTATTATAGCTGGGCGATAAAAAATCTCAAGATCACTTAATGATCCTGTTTTTTTGGTATTTCTGTACGTGGTTGAATCAGAAATTAAGAAATAGAAGAACTAAAGCGATCGATGTATTAGTGAATTTAGATTTTTAGCATTGAACAATGCACTATTTTCTATTTCTACAAAAAGATAGAAACTAGAAAATTTTACAGTTTGCCACCCGGATTGTGGTAGGTCGCGGGTTCGTATCCCGCTTGAGTCCCTAGGATCAGGTCGAATTTTTATAGTTTATTTCTTTGTGTACAAAAAAGTGTATTGTCAAATACTAAAAATCAAAATTCACTTAGCCCATAGCTAGTTTCAAAGTTAAATATTTGCAAAAATATTTATTTCGGGTGTTATAAACGCACTTGCCTTATAACAGTGATAAGACAAACATTGGTTTACAACGTAAAAGACACTAGATAAATTCGCCAGGTCTCAGTTGCCTCGGTAGCTCGGTTGGAAGAGCAGCCACCCGGATTGTAGAAGGTCGCGGGTTCGTATTCCGCTTGAGTCCCTAGGATCACGTCGAATTTTTCTAGTTTCTATCTTGGATCGATGTATCTCATCACTACGTAAGTTGAAGTTCCAGAGGTATTTATTCTAACTAAAATCAAAATGTTTAGTTAAATTACTTTGTTTTTTCTTATTCATTTGGGCAGATACCTTTAAACCTTGCTTAACTAACTGTGACAAACATCGCTTTTTCTAAAAGATTTATAATTGGAGCCGATTTTAAAATGATGCCAAGGTGTGGTGAAAGCGGAAATGAAGATGCCAGACGCCAAGTAGGTTAGTGATCAGACAGTAATGAATTTGATTGGCAGTACTGCCAAAGCGACATGAGACCTATGAATGTATAGTATGTTCTAATACCATTGGTGAGAAGTGGGCTTCTGAGTTTTCCGTTCACCATGACGGCAACAATCACTTGCCTCTGACTACTCCGTTTGGGATAAAACCGTGATGGTATGTATGTATGTAATGTATAGTACACTAGCTGTCCGTCAGCGGCTTCGCCCGCGCGAACTGTCTTTTCCATCAGAATATAACCTAAATTAGAAAAAAATATAGCCAATGTCACTTCCTGATAATGTAGCTTCATATTGGTGAAAGAATTTTCAAAATCGGTCCAGTAGTTTCGGAGCCTATTCAATACAAACATACAAATCTTTCATCTTTACAATATTAAATAATATAGACTACGTGAACCAAAACAAAAGCTTCGTCCATAACGAACCTTCCTTTACCCTTGTTATTTTAGTTTTATTAGTTGTACTTATGAGGAAAACGATTATAATTTATATAAGACAAACCAAAACTGAAAGTACTTTTTTTGTCCACAAAAACAGCACAATTAGCGGATCTTTCAAGTCATTTAAGTAAATAATCTATTAAAAATCTTCTAATAAGATTCCTTGTGATGTAAAGAGCTTTTTCACATCTCATGCTCTTAAAGTACGCCAATATAGCCCTACGAAGCAGGACTAAAGTGACCACTTTAGTATTTAGGGAGTAAAAAGTAATTGTTTTTTTAACTTCCTTCATGTGACATAGACAAGCTCAAACAACCAATAAAAATATACTATAATCTGTGGAGTGTGGACCAATTTCATTGCAAAAATCTTAAGAGGTTTAGTTCCATGGTTTGTCCGCAAAAAAGGTGGCGCCATGTGTATTAAATTGTTAATCTGTGACTGGTTCAGTTAAGAAGATAAAACTGACCGCGAAAATTTCAGAACTTTTGTCGAGTGTGAATTTGTACTAAATGTATGTTGTTGTATTAAAATGTTTTTGTACTAAATTGACTATTTTTCTCGCACTCAAAGTGAAAAGTACAGTTTGCACCTCGAGACTAAACGCCAACTTAATATACCCTCGGTTTCATTGACTTCCACGGACTCCTCGCACGCTCGGGAGTCAAACCACTGGTATATTATGGCTTCGTTTAGTCCCTCAATATAAAATATATGAATTGTAATACCACTGATCGTCAGACGATCCGTAAAAGCGTTATAAATATTGATAATGTCCGAAATATATGCCTAATATGACCAATAGCCCATTTTTTTCAATCCAGAGTTGGGACATCGATAACTTTATGTAAGCTCCCACTCCTGATAACAGATTAACCGTATCAGCTGATTCTATCAATTGATTAGCAGTAGCATCGTGTCGCAGACAGATACGGATATGGTTGATATGGATTTTGATATTGTGCTTCGGACTATCTGACCTGCAAGTTGCAAGAGTAAAATCTAGTTCAGAAGCATAATGTATATCTATAGCTTTTGAAATCACCATCAAGTAAAAACATTGATTATCTTAACAGTATTATGCAACCGTAACTGTCTTGTGATAAGGTACCACTTTCGGGAACTGGTCTGCTCAAGTCACTACCGAAAGGGTTCTTAATGTAAACTCTAATTATGTTAAGATTGATCTTCCTGTATGACTGGTTACAATTGCAAAAAAATTAGGTAACTGACATGCATTGTAAAACACCTTTTTTAAAAAAGAGGAACTACTGAGTTTCTTGCCGGATCTTTTCAGTGGAATCAGCCTTCCAACGCCGGTGGTAGAGTCACATTATATCAAATAGTTATTTATTATATAGATCGTATTAATATTATGTATGTCTGTAATATTATTAGCTAAAGTCATTGACGATTCGAAAAATGTGTATGGTCAACTTCAATAAAGTTTTATTGTTTTCGATTTTTGTCAATACTCGTAATTAAAAAGCTCCTCACAAAAAAAAATCTAGTCTTGAGTACTGTTGTCAGATCTGCACTCCGCCTTGTGAATTTCATAATGACTTCATAGTCTAAAATAAAGCTCGCCGCCTCTACGGTTACGCGCTAATTGTTTCTAACATACTATTTTTTTTAGACTTTTCAAACTACGCAACGGGTTTTCATGATGTACTTTTCATCAATAAACATAATGATTCAAGAGGAAGGTTTTAATGTATAAAACATGCATATTAATATAGTAGGGCAAAACAATTTTTTTCTACATCTTACTCGAAGCCGGGGCGGGTCGCTAGTATGCTTTATAAGAAAAACGCATCCAGTGCCGCTGTCTTGGCATCTTTCGTAGTAGCTACTAGAAGCTACAACCTTTACACGATGAGCAACTGGCTTATTACAATTGTAATAATGTTCAATAGTGAGTAATTATTATTATTATTATACTGTATTTCATGGAGTAGCACACTTTTGTAACGGAAAAAGTAACTTGTTCTTTTTTTTTTAAATTGGTTTGCGTTCGGCCTCAGTCTCGCCTGGTGGTAAGCGACCACGAGGCCGATGGTGGTACATGTTAACCCAGAAAATGCCTATTCACTCTGGCCGTGATGATACCAAGGTTGTAAGAATCCGGAATCGCAGGGAGCGCGTTCCACTTCCTAGCGGCGTGGACCTGAAAAGACGCAGCAAACCGTTGAGTGACCAGTCTGAATGTTGCTCCTAATTGAAGACAGTCATGTGAGCAGGATAACTAAAGCATTATTAAGGGCAGTAGGACTAAATCTGGGTCATAGCTAGATTACAAAGGAAATATCAAACTCTGCCGAAAACAAGTAATGAAGACACTACGAGTAGATATCTATGCGGATAACCAACAGAAATGCCGCCGTAAATACTAAGGTCCTTTGTGGCGCTCCCACGCTGTGTTTATACATAAACGTTCGAATGCTTGAAAACTGATAATAGAAGAAACTACAGAAAACGTATTTTTATTAAAAACATAATAATAAGTAAATCATTTATTAAAAAAACTGTTATGTCTACAATTTTAAGGCTGAAAAAAACGCTCACCTAGTCGTAGCCTTAGTAATAGTTTTTAACAGATAGATAACCGCTGATTAGCGGTTCTGAGTTCATTTTCATTTACCGACAACTATGACTAAAAATTGATTTATAGCAATAAGTCTGAGAAGCAGCCTAAAAAGACTTTTTATAAATATGTTTCGTCATTATTACATCGTAGACCATTATCATGGAGAGTAGAGAATGTTATTGCTTTTGTACCCAGAATGATCTTCACATTTTGTATATTTTCCACAGGTGAAATTACCTAACTACAATTTTGTCCTTTCAGAGGTCAGTGCTATACACAAATATAGTTAGATGTATGTCTGTTGTGATAGAAGTACTTATAGATATAAGTGTAAACAGTTACCATTTTGGTGGGTGTAATGTTTCCCATGACGCAAGCAGCCGTTAGAGAATGGATATTCAAACCATTATGACTAGAGAGGGTCGCTAAGTAATTGCTACTAAAATAAGGGATCGGTTTCACTACCTTTGACTATCGACTTTTTCCCTACATAATAAGGTCGTAAACGTATATTGTTTGTGCTGGTTTTAGAGGATTGTTGGTACTAAAATTGACACGTACGACACGTAAAACGCGAAAAGCTTACATCAGGTTCAATGTTATTTCTCTCGGACGTGGGTTTGCTTGTCATGCAGAATTTCTCATTAAATATTTATAGAGTGACTTTATGTGGATAAGGGGTTTACTTCGATGCAAAACGTGAAGTATTATAAAACTTGGAGTAAATAAAAATCATTAGGGATCTCCGAACTCTGAATCAAATACTATAAAGATTTCTAGAGTTTCTACAGATTCGAGAGACATAATTATTTTATATTTACATTTTTCAATGAACAACATATATTTGTAGAGTGTGAACCAAAAAACGATTAAAAATTATTATTTGTTAATGAACCTAGAATTTAATTGATACTTTGTACACGGCGCATATTTTTATTCATTTAGGTATGTCAAGTAAAATAAAAGTAACATGCTTATAATATATTTTAATACTATCCAACCGCTAGCTACGGCTCCCATCATTGAGATTAAGTCATCACTACAACCCAGGTAGACAAATCATAAAAAAGATATAGTTTTTGTGTTTATACTCGTACGTATGTATGGTACGTATTATTATTAAATACTTTTAAATACTTAAATGGCCTTATCACAACTAGTAATCACCATTGGCAATCTGACCAAATATGGTTATGAATAGTAATACACTTTTCTGCTGGATGATCCCAGCGAGTAAATTTGTTTTTACACAAACTGTTATTATGATACCAACATCCAGACGCTTAAGCCAAATAGAGAGTATGACACGGCTAACAGCCCGCAGGTGGCGACAAGAATCTCAGAGTAATTAGGCGTGAGGCCAAACTATTATCAAATTGTTTAACCGCCTCTGACGTCAGCGACAGTCATCGTTTCGCCGACCTGATTATAAGTGGTAGAAGTGCCGGTGGATTTGTAAAGTTGCAGGTTCGTTTACGCACCAGCGTGATCTATACTAATATTATAAAGAGGAAAAATTAACCTTATACCTTATCTCAATATTATTACCTTAACTCTTATTATTACCTTAGGTAACTCATTTAACCAAACCTCTCTCCTTTCAAGACAATATTTTAAGATTTAGGTACGATATTTAGTGTATGTATCTTTAAATTTATGTTTTATGATTATGTATGTGTAATATGTATAATTTTGGTATAAGTATGTTTTTTGTATTAATAGTATATTTTATTTCCGGTTTTATGAGACACCGCCAACACGATTTCTGCTTCGCCCAGTGGTTGACGGGTAGAGAATGCCATTAGGAATTAAGTCCGCCAATTGTACTTTTTCTTTGTGCAATAAAGAATAAATAAATAAATAAAAATTTGTTTGTCTGTTTTTTTGTTTGTTTGTTTGTTTGTATTGAATATGCTCCGAAACTACGGGACCGAATCTAAAAGATATTTTACCATCATAAAGCTACATTATCAGGAAGTGACATAGGCTAAATGTTTTTTTAATTGAGGCTATATTTTGACAGAAAAGACAGTCTACGCGGGCGAAGCCACTGATGAAAGATTAGCAAATCTATACTAATATTATAAAGAAGAAATATTTCTTTGTTTGTTTGTATTGAATATGCTCCGAAAGTACTGGACCGATTTCAAAAAATATTTTAACAATATAAAAGTACATTATCAGGGAATCACATAGGTTTTTTTTAAAATTTAGGCAATGACGGGAAAGACTACGTGGGCGAAGCCGCTGACGGACAGCTAGTGAAATAAAATATGAATACTTACGGGGAACGGATATGATAATGACTGACTCTTCACAGATAAACTCCTTAAGGGTTCTCTCTTGATCCCCTCGGAAATACTTCATCCAAATATCTATTTGAATACAAGCACGTGTACACTTTTAATTTTTCTATCATTTATAATACTGTCTGTGCGACGGACGATCACTACAATAAGCCCTGCCAGAATACCAGCGTCTCTGTAGTGCTTGCACTACGATACATGCCGAGGCAGGGACCTTATTGGTCCACTAATTATGCTATTGTTTAATTATATTTAATAAGTTATTTGTATTCTTTAGTTACAGATATATTTTCTGTATGCCATTTCTCTCCTTTGGTTAGTTAAAAGTTTTTCTTTCTTCTCTTTCTACGAGTATATCTATCGTTCCGACGTAACTGTTGACATTTTGCTCGTGCAAACGTTGCGTGCATAGAATTCGTCTAGTTTAAAACGTGAAAATATGAATGACGCGGTGTTTTAGAACTTCACTTTTGGACAGGATAATCGTGCATCATCTCGGTTTATTAAACATCCTCTGGGCCTTATTACAGCGTGTCAAGTTCACTCCCTAAAATAGTTTAGAGAGAAAATCCGTATTTTGATCTTCCAAATCCAGCTAGTAGTCGGTTACCTGGCACTAACCTGGCATCTTCTATGCTGGATATTTACTGACGAAATTGCTCGCTACACTCAGTTTAGGGAATTAACTTGAATGGATATAAGGCCCCAGGTATTTGGATAGTTTTTTAATATGACAAAATGTAGTGCCTAACAAGCGAACTTAGCAGGAAAACAACACCTCGGTGTCCTAGAGACCCATTTCGCCTAATCCATATACAAAAATACAGGAGCCTTTCTTCTGAATGGGTTAAAGGGGAGGTTATCTGCAAAGAATTCACCCCTATCAATTCAGGATCGGAAATCGATTGGTATTTCGATATTAACGCATAAGTATAACAAACCTACATTTTTTTTTTATTTAAACAGTACACATATAATTTTCATCTGTCAAATCATCATTCTGTAAAAAGAGTGTGTGCCAAAATTACAACATCCTTTTTAACATTTGCTATGAATACAGAATAGTAATCAATCTCAATTAATCTCTGCCTCTGACGGAGTATCAAAGTTAGTTATTCCACTGAGAATTGTGATATATTATTAACGTTAAATTAAAGCTTTGCGGTTGCCAATTAACAATTCACGAGTTACTGAACAACGAAAATTATTTGTACCACACAGCATAATTTAAACATATACCTTGGGCAGTGGGCATGTTTTAGTGGCCATTAAATAATGGTGAAATTGTAATGTTGCAAGACTGCCGTGAAATGTAAAAAGTAAATTAAAATTAAAAAACTAAGAAAAGTTTTTACCAAAACTTGGAAGGGGCAATTTATTTCCTAATTTTCTTGTCATCCTGCATACATATAGAAATATCTCAAGCCAACCACAGCTGAAGTGTACCAAAACCTGCTTAAACTGACTGTCATAGGTCTGAATTTGCACTGACAAAAACGATATGATATACTCAGTAAGTGATGTGTAAACACAGTGTGTAGTGAAAATTTGTTTCTTCCATCATCATCATCATCATCCGTGCGGTCTATCCCGGTTGTGAACCCACACTGGTGTGTCCCAGGGTCGCCTTACTTATTTTCTCGGCCCACTTCGTGCATCCTCAGTGGTGAGTCTGTTGGCACGCATGTCACCCTTAACGACGTCGAGCCACCGCGTCTTGGCTCTTCTACCGGTACCTGGCGAGGGCGGCATGGCCAGAAAATTTGTTTCTTACAATCGACTTTAATTTAAAGTTTTTCAAACAGAACTGACTACTGAGTATGCCACAATTTTTTTGTAAGTCTTTTGATAGTCACCCGGTCTAAGTTAAGGTATATATAGTTAACACTACCGCCTAAAGCTGAGCTGTCATTGCTATGAACGCATTTCACTTATCACTGTGAAATTACGTCACTAATTTCCCTGCTCTCCCTTATGAGGCCGATTTAAGCCCCGTCCCCCTCGGCTTCAGATCTAAGACGACGGTAAAGCTGTGTGTTTAGGCCTAAGTGTATGCACAGTGAGGAAGCCTTTGATGGCCGTTTAAGGGTTTGCATAGGCTTTCAGGATACGTATAGCGAATATTTAAATGCTTAATGCTGTTCTTGTATTTGTAGGTATCCTTTTAAGGGTCATGACTTTATCTGCCCTTAATCCAACTAAATAGCATCTGTTAAGTTTGTTACCCTTTTTAAAATTAGGTAATTAATAAAAGTACTCGTTTGAATATTACGGTGTCACTTTAAAGAAATATTTCCATCATTTTCAATTGGTTGTCCAATAGAGAATGTTAGCCTATCCAATAGATTATAAATGAGGTGAGGTTCAGATCTTTATCAAATGGACGTCTTTAATCTGGAATCTGGAATAGTAGTTCCAGAACTTGGGGCTGAAACCCCAATGGCTGCTACGTAGGCTGCTTTTTTACCAGAGATGAGGATTGTGTATCGTACAAAACAAAATAATAACAAAAAACGACAGCAATTAGAAATCTAAAATCCCTAAGACTTCTTGAAATCGTATTTTTTAGAGTACGTGGTAAATAACATTGGAATAAAACATCAAAAATTCCCATCAGTTTCGTCACACTACAGGGGAACACCCCTGAAATTAAGGACCTATTATCAAAAATATGACGTATGATCACTTACCCAAACCACGGTTTTTCATGAACCAGTAAAAATCTAAGATCTCATTTTTTTACTGACAAAATAAAAGATTCGTCTGTATACATTTACCTGTCTGTATAAGTATAAGTTCTTTCCATCGTTATATCTACCACCTGTATAATGTAATACACCTATTAAGCAAATGTGAATGAATAAATAAATACATTATTTTTTTGTCCACGCCTATGTGTAGGTATTTCTAATTCAGGGTCCATGCATCGAATTATTTATTCTGACTATGTGTTAACTATAAACAGAGCATGGTAAGGATTTACCGTACTTTAAGCTTCTTAAAGAGCGACAATTAAAAGGGTTTAGAAGTAGCTTTTAATAAAATGAGAGGAATAATACTTGTACTTTTGGATGTTTGTAAACCATTTGTTTTTCTACGACATTGAATTATGTGAATTTAATTTAGCATAATTTATCGTCGTAGTTACCCGTTCGTTCTTAATAGTCCTTGATTAATCTTATAAAAGCATTTAGAGCGAAGTGCACACTTATACCTTGTCCAATTTCGGATGATAATTTTGACAGTTCATGCCTATGAATTATTGCATTCTTTTTCGGTAAAGTGTACTACAGATAATAACGTCCTTTATTGACTGGTACCGCCCACTTAGTGTAGTGTCTTGCAAACGAATAACAAAAAAGAATAGGGAATCGGTTGTGAAACAAAATAAATCTAACATTTATAGGACAGTGCCCAAACTGACCTATGAACCAACAAACATTTGATATTTGTCATAATTCTGGCCATGATTTAAGACATAATTATCACTTATTAGATTGTCACGGACACTTCTGATTTTTGATATCAAAATTGAAAATGCTGAAAAGATGTATCGTACGAAAACATTTTTTAATACTATTTATGTTGCTTCGTCTGTGCCCTCTGTTGTTTAGCCATCGTAACAATATTTTAATTTACTTTGTATTGACAAAAGAAATCTGGTATGTGCAGGAAAATGTAGTTGTGAACTTACTAAAGGCTTTTAAAAATGAGTAACAATACATTACTGTCAATGCGAAAGATGTTTGACCAACTTTTTATTTGAAATCGGATTGTACATTGGCTTAAATCTGCTTTGTGCGAAGCCAAAAAAAAAGAAGTTAATGACGTTTGGTTGACTTGACACTTCAACGTAAAAAAATATACCGACAACTGTCTTGTATTTTTCGCTTTCAATTTGCAATGCTGTGTTATCGTTTTTAAATTAATAATTTCATTCTTACGATTCGGATTATGAAACGGACGTTGATGGCTCTCTGTAGTGACTTAGCTCCTTTTAGATTTAACCGTTTAAAGACTTTGTAACCTGCACATTAGCTAACTCAGCAATAATTACGGATTTACGATCATCGCAATGGAATCAACATTTTGTGTGAATTGTGGCTCAGCTAGTGGTTCCATGGTACTAACAGAAGTGGCAGATCAACAAATTGAAGATTGTCTTGAAATTGAAGAACATTAGTCCCACTCACGTAAATAAAACTTCGCATTATATTAATAAATATATCGCATTATATTAAGACATATTCTGTTGCTCCGTGACTGAATTCACAAAGGTTACGTTGTTTGTTTTGTGTTGTTTAGTTTATAATAATAATGTTTATAATAGGTATTGATAATGTTTTGTAAATTTTAAAGTTTAATTATGTATGCAATATCGCATTAGGGAAACCTGTAATGGTAATGTATGACAATGAATTAAAAAATAAATAAAAATAAATAAATAAATAAATAAATAAATAAATATAGCCTCAAAATTTTTCAGTTTTTTGATATTTAACGAGTTCTCAGAAGTGTCCGTCCATAAACTAAGTTTTGACACTAAAGTGTATGTACTAATGAACCCCAAGAGGTATTTTTCATGACTGTTGGTTCATAGGCGGCAATGTATGGGCGAATGTACACTATCCTTTGTGAACATCGTTTGTGAACAAGAATTGATAATATACTCAAGGGACAGTTCATTTATTGATGTTGACGATGATGATTATGAAAATGATTTAGGGAGTGCACCAATAACTTAGTAATAAATCACTTCAAATCTTAATACCTACCTAATTTTCTATAAAAGCTCTCAAGTGAATTCACTTGAGGGCTTTAATATATTTATTTAATCATCTCTTTATTGCACATTAAAATAAACAGACGATTCCAAGTTCTATGAAATAATGATTCGATAATCGAATCGATTCAGTAACGATTATAAACTACCCCATCCCTATTATTGTGATCTGTCAAAATTATCATCCTAAATAAAGCCTAAATTGGACAAACTATAGAGAGTTACTTGCGCGCCACGCACGTCATGTTCAAAATTGTTTTTTGTCAAAATACAAACAAAAAGAGTATTTAATACACAGGATATACTTATTAATGGTTAAATTGATTATTCGATTTATTGAGGTTATTTTAAAACCCTGCACGAACATAAAATATTAATGTTTCTACTAGCTAAGCCAGCACCAAAATCTTTGTGTTATTGTTTGATTTCCGACTGACTCTGCGGTGATGGCAAACATCGATAAAAAACTAAAACAACCAGATAACACCTACCACGTTGGGTTCTAATACCAGTAGTGAAAAGTGGGCTTCTGAGTGATCCGTTCACCGTGACGGCAATAGTCACTTGCCGTGATCCCCGTTTGGGATATAGTCGTGATGGTATGTATGTATTAAATTAAGAAAGTTATAATAATGCATTATGTAAAGTATTATCGGTTGTTAGCATAATATTATCACAAAGTATTTTGATTCAGTATTCTTGCCTACAAGTCTTTGAAGTTGGTATTTACATTAATAATTTATTTATGCACTAAAGATTACCGTCTGAATTTACGATTAAAATTTCTTAGGCAGCCTCCTCTAGGCCCAGATTCTGCTTTTTAAAAGCCAATGGAATCGTAATTGAATGGCGTGTTTTTGACAGTTTCAGTATGGACCAAATGTCAAAAGTATGCCACTTTTTTCCCCGATGGCATTGGCTTTATATAGCAGAATCAGTACGCTATTCAGTTATCCGTGCAGATTTCTTGATGATGAATTTCCTGATTGGGTTTGTAAAAATTTTGAAGCTTTTTCACTTCTTTAGGGGTTTGATTCCTTTTGCAAAATTATATGTAATTCGTTTCTTTGATTTGTGTGCTTATTTGCCAGTGTGTTTATTGTTTGTTTTCAGTTTAGTAATATTTCCTTCCTTTTTTAAATAATATATTTCTTACATCATTTATAAACAAGCCATCTTAAAAAAACACTTTTTAAGATGGCTTGTTGTTGAATAACACATTCAACAGCCATTCTTCAAGTAGTTTGGGATGTGCGCCAGTCAGTCCGGCAATTAGTTTATCGATTTCAGGGAGCAAAATAAAGCATATTTTTAAACGTTTTACGTAATTTTACAGACCAACAAAATTTTTCGCCGCTCAATAATAACGCAAAATAGTATTTCAGCTGTATCCGTGAAAAACTTAACGTTCAAAGTTTGAAATAACATAAGTTACACTAAGGTGTATGATTTGTTAACGCGGCATCTGTTGCGGAAACAAACTACTCCCATTATTTAGTGTTGTGACAAAACATACTCTTAAACTGACCTGTTGATAGAGAACAGCTTCGCCAATTTCCGGACACCGTCGTGCTATCATGAATATTTAATGTCCTGGGGCATCCTTCGCCCCGATTATGGTAATTCACGATTGAACACCGTTATCATTTGCGTATTTTTTTTTGTTGTCACTCATGAACACAGATTCGGGCTATCGAAGATGGTTGAACTATACCGCGATCGCGAAAAAAGCGTGCGAGCGACAGGAACGCGCGGTCTCGTTCAGTTGGTCCGAAGTACTGACGGGTTCGCTGTTGGGCGGGCGGAACCGAATCTGACGCGGCTAGGGAATGTGAGTCCACGCCAGCTTGTTGCCGAGTAACGCACAGACAAATGGTACGCGTTTTTTTGGTATTTCTTAAGGCGAGCTGGTTCTGCACAGCATTTCCTGAAGAAAACTGGTGAGCGCCACGCGGACCGAAAATCATTAAAATAATCGATTAAAATATTAATAGATGTAAAAAAAAAAAACCATCAGATGAAACTCTTCAGTTATATTTAAACTTTGTTTTGGTAAAGGACCCATATTATCAGATCAATTATTTTAGAAATGAAATCAAAAATAGAAGTCAAAATGTCACGAAAAGAGGTAACTTTGTGAATTTATTCTATCGAGTCAACTTTATCAATTCATGTTTCCACTGGATTAATTCCCTGTATTATCCCCTCAACAATATCAGTAAATTTTATTGGATTTTAATTTCACTGTTAAATACTTCAAAAATGAATTGTAAAAACGTGTTTTGTGAACCACCTCCCCTTAAACAAACAGCGATTTTCTTCAACTCGCGTGGAAATTATAATATATTTTCATGATCCACGATCAGCAGACACCTATCTTATATACACGTAATTTGCATTAAGGAAAGTTCTTCAATATTCACTTTGGCTGTCTACTAAAATCATTTGCCTCCATGTTTTCATCACCAGTTTTGAGACGTTACGGCACGTTTATTGCAGACAAATAATTGATGTAGTGTTTTTTTTACAAATTTCGTAATTAATACAGTGTAACAAACATCCTAAAATAACAATGCAGCCCAAATGCTAGATGTTGTCACCTCCATCCATGTGGTACTGATAATATAATTGGGGCAGTATTAATGGTGAGAGGACAGTTTTTTAACGTTGATTAAACATTGCTTATTGAAAATTTTAAAATAATGAAGCTTGGAGCTTGCCTCACTAGAAATGACGTTAATATTTAAAAAAAAACATATGAAGCCATCCATTGTAGCGATCACTTGATTTCAATGATGGAGGCCTTTGCCCAGCTGTGGGACAGTATACAAGCTAATTACTTTACTTTTCTTTACTTTATGTGTGCGTGAATGAAGTGGAGGGGCGCGTCATTTAAAATGAGACAAGCTGTACAAGACTATTAGAAATTGCTCAGTCTATCAAGATGTTCGAAATCTATGTGCATAAGATACTAGCTACTAAAGAACTTAGCTCTTGATAAGAGCATAACTGCGTAAAATAATGTTAAGTATGTACCCTAATTTTATAATTTTTACTATCCACTAAAAATCAACGGCTGAGCCTTTCAAGCCCAGGCTTAGGGTGCGTTACCTCCAAAGATGTGCGAGGATGCGTTGCGAGGAATGTGTTTGTTAAGAACCAATAGAATCGCGAAACTAGGTAAATGAAGCGATTCTATTCGCTCTTAACATACAGATTACTCGCAACGCATCCTCGCACATCTCTGGTGGAGACGCACCCTAATGCTGAGTGAGGTCCTTACTATTTTCAGACATCAAGACACCGCAGGTTCAATGATATTTTTGTACCATATTGTTATTTCCTTTTGTTGCTTTGCTGATTTTCCTATAGGTACGTAGGTTTTAGCGATATCCTAAATTTAATAAATGTTATTTAAAAATAGGAATATATGTATTTCATATTTTACTGGGCTTTGTTTTCTATTTCAGTTTTATTTAAATCCATTAAGCAGTTTTCATGAATCATTGAAACGGACAGACACAAATTCTACAAATTATAATTCTAGCATGAGTATCGGTTATAAATTGATTACAATACTTTTCCCAAAATATTAAATTGTCTATATGACAACGCCTTAGTATAACGCGGCAACGATCACTGTTTAAACTATTTGAATAGGTCAAAACTCTTTGTTCTGGTTGTTATCCCTAACTGGCATCTGCTAAAAAATATCATATTTGCAAAATCTAGCGTTCTTTTTCTAGTCTGTCAATGTCAGAAGATAAAGTATTGACTTGGTCGTGCTCGTGATATTTTTCTGAATGATAAAATATCAATGTAGGGAAGATTTTCTTTGAAACGTATGAAGAAAAGAGTTGGTGAAATTCAAAAATAGGTGAGAATACTCTTTTACATACCATTTTTCACACTTGATCTTTTTCTTGTTGTTTCCGGAAACGTAATTAGCAAAAGTCGAAGAAGCGTTCGTTACTATAATTAGCGTGTTTTTAGTTGTGTCTAAACGTCATTTACTATCGGACTATAGAATTTGGCTTAAAATGACGCCCGATTTACCACAAATATTAATCCAAATTGTCATACAAAATTTACATTTCGCGTAGATACTTCATAGTATTTCATGCTTGTCTTAGAGATGACATTTAGATGTTATTCTGATATGACGAATACAATGAATCATCCATAAACATTTTCAAGCGTTGTTTCCTGGTGGTTAGACACTCCAACTCGGATCGCGGATCGTGTTGTCCCGAGTTAAAATCTGGTCCGAATTAAAAGCTTTGTGTTAATTGTTTAATTTCCGCCTAACTCTCCGGTGATGGAAAACATCGATAAAGAACCAAATCAAGCCGGCTCACCACCTTCCACGTTGGGTTCTAATACCATTGGTGAAAAGTGGGCTTCTGTGTGTTCTGCTTACCATGACGGCAACAGTCACTTGCCTCTGACTACCGGGTCCGAAACTGGATTTCGAAAGACAGTCCATCGATGAACGGTATGTCGAATGAACATGAAAACGACTCACCGCTGTTCGACTGCACGCTTAGTCGACGAACGGAATATCAAATGAACTTCAAAACGATACACTGCAGTTCGACTGGGCTTGTTCGATTTATTTTGAATTTGTATTAAAGTATTGAATATCCTACCCCCTATACCCCTAACTACCTCGTTGGGTCCAGCCGGACTGTGACCATCCAGTCCGGTCACTGACCCCCTCAAACGGTTGCGCACCGCGGCCCGCACCTCGCACCCAAAGACGCTGCCCTCGTCGGCGCCCCTTTCACACCGCCACGCCTGAGCACTCTTACCTTCCCGGTGGTTCCCGGCTGCCACCAGAACTAAGCACCCCCGCCACGACAAGGCAAAGGCTTATGGGGGGGGATGGTTTAGACCATCCCCCTGAGCTCAAACGAGTTTTTGAAACATTAGATATTTTAAATAAGATAGATGACCGAAAATAATGAAAGGGTCATTCGCCTATTGTCATCTTCTACCTGAAAAACAAGTTTTCGGAACAATTGATAAGTGCATCCTTTTCGAATATTGCAAATATGCAAGTGAAATTATGGTCTTAAATTTCAATTATTTTTTAACAATTGTCTACCCCCCTTGAGTGTCAGCCGAACACACGGGTGTTCGTAAGAAAACCCTAAGAAAAAAATGGCAAACAATGACTCACAATGCAAAAACCGGAACAATAGAAACACGAGACGGGTTAACCGTACTGATTCGAATATCATGACAAAGAGAGAAACTATGGGGGCAAAGCGGCTGGGTGCATACCGGAATAACAACTTTTTATATGTGGGTGCATACCGGCCGGCAGCAAACCGGAATGGGACCATAACGGCTGGACCCACCTCGTATGGGATAAAGTCGTGATGGTATGTTATGTCAAACGTTTTCGAGTTATTTATATAACTTATGTGGAAACTTAGTGGCGTATTTTATTCTAAATGTCATGGCCAAAGGAATATACACACATCAACATGGTCTAGGGATATTTCAATTAAACCTAAATAACTAAAATTCTATTAACTTTTTCTTAAGACACCTACACATAAAAATAAACCTTGTTTATTTTAATGTGTATCTAACTTGACAAATAAACTTTTAGATAAAGTTAAATTTAAAAAAAACTTAGAAGAAGTGGAAAAACTCAGACAAACATCAAAACCTAAACAAAACAACTACTTTTTTATAAAAATTGTTGCAAACTTAAAATTAATAATCCGTAGATCCACCTAAGACTCTCCTGACACATCTGCAGCGGTTATGCATACTCAAAACAAGGGTGTCAATATCCTGTTGTGGAATACTGTCCAAAGTCCTGCTAAGATGCAAGAAAAGCTGATTTTCATGCACAATATCTTCAGGGAAATTCCTAAGAGCTCTTCTCTGAAGCATATCCCAGGCATGCTCAATGGGATTTAAGTCAGGGGATTGTGGAGGCCCGTCTAAAGCTTGGATATCATGCTGTTGTAACCAACTTGTAACGATACGTGCCGTATGTGGACGGGCATTGTCGTGCATTAGCTGGAAATTTTGTCCCATTTGCTGTCTGTGGGGCAAGATTACAGGCTCTAGCACCTCATCTCGATATTTTAGAGCAGTCATATTGCCTTGTATACAAACGAGGTCCGTTCTACCGCCGAGACGAATTCCTGCCCAAATCATAATCGTGCCACCTTGATATGCATGAACTTGTTGTGGGTGCTGCAGTCGATTCCAAGGTCCAGGTCCTCTCCAAGCGCGTACTCTTCGCGAATCAGGATGAAATCCAAACCTGGATTCATCAGTGAAAAGCACAAGTGACCATTGAGAATGGTTTCAGTTTTCGTGTGCAAAAGCCCATTGTAATCTTCTTCCTCGATTGCCTTTCCATAGCGCTGGTATCCGAAGTGGCCTACGAGCACGTAGGTTAACTTCATGCAGTCGTCTTCTCAAAGTTTGACCGCTTACCAGCAAACCATACTCTCTCTGTAGCCTTTGCACCAATTGCATCGCCGTTACATTTGGTTGACTTCGTGCAGCATTTACTATGAATCGGTCCTGTACATGTGTTGTAATACGTTGAGGTCCTCGGTGCCGTTCCACCACTTCCCCCGTGACACGATAAGGTGACCAAAGCCTGGATATAACGCTGTGACTGGTCCTCATGGCTTCAGAAACCGCAATTTGGGTAGCGCCAGCTTGAATCATGCCCACTGCTCTTAACATTTCGTTCCTGGTCAAGTGTCTACGTGGCATGATTAAATGAACACCGGAGATGCGTTTGACAAAGATTTATAGAAATTTATGTAATTTTAATCAAGTTAGAAGTTCGTGAAGATTTACTTCTTTGGAAGAAATTCAATGAATGCGAATTTCATCCTAAAATAACATCTTAAATTACTTTTATATACAAATTTGAATTAATAAAAGGAACTAAATAATGTTTTTATAATCTGTCATTAATAGTTTGTTTGTAAGACGAGTACTTTTTGAGTTATTTAAAAAAGTTTTTCACTTCTCATGCTCTAAAAGTACGCTATTATAGCTCTACGAAGCGGGCCTGAAGTGACTACTTTAGCCCCTTGGGAGTAAAAAGTAAATAGTTTTTTAATTTCCTTCATGTGCCATAGACAAACTCAAACAGCCAGTAAATATACTACGAGTATTATCTGTGGAGTGTGGACGGATCATCTTCATTGCGAAAATGTTGAGAGTTTTAGTTCCATGGTTTGTCTGCATAGAAAGTCACAGATTAACAATTTAAAACACATGGGTTTTAAATTGTTAATCTGTGACTGGTTTAGAAGAAATAAAAACTGACCACGTAAAATATTAGAGGTAAACAATATTGCAGTGCTAATATTGAATTTCAGATTTGCACTGGGCCATCGCTTAAGAAGAGTAAATCAGAAAATAGTTGAGAAACAATAATTTTATTTGAGTGGATAAATAAAACAAAAAATGGGAGGACTTTTGTTAGTATTTCTTTGTTATTTTGCATGGCCGTGATAATAATTTTTGTTTTAATTTTACTTACAAGTTATTTTTTTTCAAGTGGCAAAAAGCCAGAAGAGGATATGACCTTCCGTGAAAGACTCAAATCCTTCCTAGCTGTTCACTGGAGAGGTGTAGTGTGTGTATTGACACCGATCATACTGATGATTTTACTTTTCCCTTTCCCACCTAAGGTAATCTTATGTACTAATAATGTAATATAATAATATTATAAATGCGAAAGTTTGTGAGGATGTACGTATGTATGTGTGTTTGTGTATGTTTGTTACTCTTTCACGCAAAGCCTACTGAACGGATTTAGATAAAACATCACAGTAATACAGCTTATACATCAGAATAACACATAGGCTAAAATTTATAAAGATTTTATGTATACATGTTACAGAAATGATGTTCACACGGACGAAGCCGCGGGCGAAAAGCTAGTTGTTCAATAATAATAAAAAAAAATCGAACATAATGATGACCTGACCCCAAACTGAAGTTGGTTTTCTGGGTGTCCAAGACTGATAAACATATATAACATATACATCTTGAACATATATAATATATAATAACACTAGCTTTACGCCCGCGGTTTTTAGTTTCATTTTTGATCATTAGAGGCGCTGTACCGTAATCCCACACATAAGATGATATGGTAATGGTCTTGTAAGGTACCTTAGAGCACAGCTAGTTCTGTGTGTATTACATAAGTAAATAAACGGAACACAGACAAAGCTTCTACAACCTCGATATGTGTGTAAGGCACATGTGTGTGCGTGAGCCCTAGTTTGACCACTGACAGATAAACCGGATTCTCTCTGAACTAAAGGCTGCTAGTACAAGCGCGTAGTAATCAGGGCGTTTCGTTTTTCGCGCGCAAACGGTCACTTTGGCATAAGTACTTGAACGCGTACCACATTTCGCGCTTAAAAAAACTAAACGCAGGTAAACGGGCATAGTGCGGCGTGTTCGCTCGAACCGGTAGTGGTGGGTCAGTATCTATTTGCATTTGGCGAGCTTATAAGCGCATCAATGCTCGTACGAGCTCTGCGTGTGGCAAAAGAAACACCTGTAAGCGCGCTTAAATGCACTTTCGAAAACGAATTTAAACGTGCGTCTCAAATGCTAGTCTGAAACCGTCCTTACAGTATCAGTCATTACTACAAGAGATGTTATGGCAACTTTGTCCCTGTTCTGAATAGTGAATGGAGTAGTTCAAGTGTCATCTTTTAATTGAAAGTGACCTTCAGATGCAACTACGTTGGAGTGAATTGTGAGCTTGTTTACATTAACAATTGTTGTTTTAGCATTACCAATGGTGTGGGTTTACTCTGCTCCTTATGGCAGTTTTCTGGGTGACGGAATGCATCCCCTTAGCCGTGACTTCATTTCTGCCAGTTGTAATCTTCCCGATGACCGGAGTTATGAGTACTACTGCAACATGCAAGGCCTATATGAATGTAAATGGTTTTAATTATTAGAATAAACGAAATACCATAAAATCGTAATATACGCATCAGTAAAGCTACTGTTTTTAAATCACTTGGCAGATATTGTTTGCCGATAACAGTTCTTCGGGGTTATTACATAGCTTTATTACATTATTTGTCTTGAAAATTAACTAGTTATGTATCATTATCAGTATTTCGCTGTTTCTAGCCTATTTTTTTGTTGTATAGTGATAAATTCTGAAGAACCATTGCCAATCTAATTCATATATTTCAGGATACTATCTTGATGTTTGTGGGAAGCTTAATACTAGCATACTCTGTGGAGCAGTCTGGATTGCACAAGCGGTTTGCGTATGCTGCTATACGTTTGATCGGATACTCTCACGTAAAGTATGTCGTTGGGCTCTGGCGGCCACTTCCTATCCTGACCGACCCCTACTTAAACGTTCAACTGAATAATCTTGTTAGGAACCTGTAATAGCGGACCATACACGTTTTGGTGTTATAAATTTACCCGTCGAATGGATGTGCGATTTGCCTGAACATGTATCAAGCGGCGAGACCCGTTCGTACGGCTCGAAAAGGAACATCTTTTTGGCAGGCAATTCCTGACGGACAAATCTGTGTGCTCTCTTTCAGCCCACATGCTTAGCATCAGTTAGCGATTGAAACTTTAGCAGATTTGGTACACCTGATTCCACTGCTCCAACCAATTTTCTAAAATCTTAACAGACCTGTTTGATTCTTCTTATGTATTTGCAAACTAGCACTATTCTATTGCTTTTAGGCAATTAATTACATTACTTCCTTTCAGATTGTTATTCGCCATGTGCACTGTAACAATGTTTGTGTCCATGTGGGTCACAAACACGGCTGCGACTACTATGATGGTTCCCATTCTGTTCGCATTGCTAAAAGTGTTTAATGATGTTAGTATGAAATTTCAAAGTTTCGGCGTAGGTAGATAAAGGTATTTGTGATGCTTAAGATCAAAGCGCACTTTAAATGCTGGGCTTATGTACGATTGATTGACGACGAAAGATTGGAAAATTTGTCATAACGTTAATATAATAGTTTTTCGACCAAGATCCAATCTATCTCTAGGTGAACCATAAATCCTCAAAAGTCCAGCAGTAAAGGCGTGAAAAACACAAAAGCATTTAATTACGCATTTATAACAGTTTCATGGATTTGGTTTTGAATGTTTCTATTGTAAATTGTCTATTATTTTTATTTAGACTTTAATCATCACTGTTATGTTTCAGCACGGTATTTGTAGTATGTGGGAAACTACTAAAGAAGGAGATAAGATTGCATCCGACATTACAACATGTTACTTTTGTGCGATCACTTACTCTGCAACCATAGGTTAGTCATGCATCATTTTAACTTTAACCCTTTCATCGCCAGAGTCTGATAATTCAATTGAAATATATTTATCATCCCTTTACACTTATACGTTACAGGAACTTATAAAAATCAATAAAATAAATAAGGGCTAATCTTAGGTCTAAACAATGAATATGCCTGAAATAGGTTTCAAATAGAAACCTGTCTTACAGGTCATCAGGAGCCCCCTACCCGGAGCCAGCACAGTTACAATGTGAACGTTAATTGAAAAATTGAGAAAATGTGCTTGATTGAGTGTGTGCGTATATGTATGATTGAGGTTCGTGTATATGTTGGTGAGGTTTGTGTATATAAGGAGTATACCCCAGTATAATATCAGCTAAAAAAACTAAACAAAAAATAAAATTGACATCTTTACTTGCCTACATTTACTTGTAGAATTGCATGTAGATTTGAACAGAACATTTTTAACTGGCTGGCCGCATCAGGGGTAAATGTTTCGATGAAATCCCTCGCAAGGGAAGGGTTTGTATTCAAGAAATGATATTTTACTAATCTGATTTCAGGTGGAATTGGAACTTTGGTTGGCACAGCCACAAATCTTGCTTTTAAAGGGCTTTTTCAGACGTAAGTTTTAATCATAATCTGCCCCATTTATTAAACGCTTGCTGACAGCTCATTAAATTAAAATAACAAACAACAGGACATAGTCTGTCATCATCATCCGTGCGGTCTATCCCGGTTGTGAACCCACACTGGTGTGTGGGGTCCCAGGGTCCGCCTTTCTTATTTTCTTGGCCCACTTCGTGCGGTCTTGTGCATCCTCAGAGATGAGTTTTTTGGCACGCATGTCACCCTTAACGACGTCTAGTCACTGCTTCTTGGGTCGACCTCTTTTACCGATACCTGGCGGGGGCGGCATAACCAGACATTTGTTGCCCACGTAATTTGCCGATCTCCGTGAGACATGACCATACCAACGAAGGCGGCACTCCTGCAGCTTGTCTGCGATGTCACGAACACGATGGCTGCCGCGGATGTGGGTGTTCCGCGCGCGATCTTTGCGTGAGACTCCACACACCCACCGCAGCATCTTCATTGCCGTGACGCGCAGCTCCTGCTTGTGTCAGTCTAGTAACGGCCATGTTTTACTGCCATATAAAAGGACAGGCCTAATGATGGTTTTATAGACCTGCCCCTTCAGCTTGATCGGCATTTTGGGGTCACAAATGACACCAGTCACCTCACGCTATTTGGCCCAAGCCGCGGAAATTCGGGCTCTGACGTCGCGTTCGATGTCCCCGGACGCGCTTAACAGAGATCCCAGGTATTTGACACCATCCGTGCGCTCGACCACGTCAACACCTATGCGGACGGACTGGGGATTTGTGGTGTTGCAGGCCATGTACTCCGTCTTTGCCACATTAAGTTTCAGACCGCAGTTTTCAAGTGAATTTTTCCACTATTCACTATTATTCACCCGTTGTACCAGCCGTCCTCTGTCCGAGTCTGCTAGCGCAATATCATCAGCATACAACATCCGAGACCACCACGAGCAACCACCCGGTTGGTCGTGGTGGTCTCGGATGCTGTTAGACATAACGTCTAAATTACGCTGAAGTCTGTATGTTATTTATGCTATATTCCCATACTAAGTAGAAAGCTTGAAATATCGGTATAAACACAAATTTGAATGCTTTAATATCAATTGGACACGAATCAGAACGATTTTCATGAATGTTGATCTAGGTCAGGATGAAATTCACGACCCGTAGCGTAATCAATGAACCAGCCAGCCACACAATGAGCTTAGTACAACTGTTTTTTTCGTTTTCGCGGGGGTAAAACTAAATTAACAGGGTTTGCTTGTAAAAATACCACTGAGAAATTTAACAGCTGGGATATTTTTCTCTCTTTGATGAAGAAATTTATTTCAACTTTCAGAACATACCCGTTGGCTCCAGAATATTTGTCTTTCCTGAAATTTTCTGCATTTGCAGTTCCTTACATGCTTGTGATGGAGTTTTTCATATTTGTATACTTGGCGATTTTATACTTTGGAGCGGGCAGGTGGGTAACTTATTTTACAATCTCATTAATAATAAGCCAATTTTTTTTTCAATGCTCTCATTAGCATGATATGCTCATATTAGCATGGCATGATGTATGAGCATTGAAAAACAGGCTGTAACACAGGCTCATGATATAAACCGACATCAGGCACCAGTCTCTCACAATATAGCACGGTTCCAATATATTTGTACACCTAGATTATAATTAGAATAAGTTGTTATATTGTGGAGAAAATAAATTAATATTTATTTAAAAAAAAATTGGCTTTAACTTAATGCTATTTAAACCATATTTATTTAAAATTATGATAAATTGTTTTAATTTTTAGGCCTAGGAGTGAGACAGCTAAATTAGCCATTATGACTGACAAAGGAATATTGGCTGCTAAAAAAGCTATTCAAGACGACACTGTAAAAATGGGGCGTTTTACATTCTGGGAGGGGGTGAGTCCAAAACTATGAATAAATAATCGATACGAACACCTCAATGCTCACTGGTTTTCCATTGCTGAGTTTGGTTTAGGTAAAATATTCTTACGCTAAGAATGAAAAACTTTACTCGTTTTTCATCTTTTTCAGATCGTGTTGATCCTATTTAGTTTAGCTATGATAGGTTTCTTCAGTCGATCACCTCAACTGTTTCCTGGGTGGGGAGATCGTATACATGCGTACTTTTATATTTTGGATTCGAAATAGTGAGTATTTGGAAAAGGGTTTTATTATTCAATTATTA
The DNA here is from genome assembly GCA_947369235.1 of Udea olivalis. Taxonomy (NCBI): domain Eukaryota; kingdom Metazoa; phylum Arthropoda; class Insecta; order Lepidoptera; family Crambidae; genus Udea; species Udea olivalis. The sequence goes on along the minus strand of OX376350.1, from coordinate 13,539,813 downwards.
GGAATATTTATTATACTTATATGTAGATATTCCCTTAACGAGCAACAAGTACAAATATACCAGTTATAAACACCATGTAGATAATTTATAAATCGATTGACATATTTTTCACAGTATTCGAGATTCTGCTTTGGCCATGCTCATTTGTTTCCTGATGTTCCTGTTACCTTCAACATTAGCTATCTTTAACAACTGTAAAGCTAAATGTTAGTACATAACGATTTTTTTCAAATTTTATGTGTCAAAAATATATTGGCTGTTTGTTGTTGTTGTACAACTCTTTTTCCTGCAATTTCAGTTATGAACGAGCTACCAAAAGGACGTATTCCATCTGTGCTAGACTGGACAAGACTGAATGCCGCTATGCCATTCAGTTTTATGTTTCTGTTGGGTAAGTAAAACGGTTATTAGAAAACTGAATTATCTTGTTAACCCACACTATTCTGTGATGCTAACAATCCTGTTTTTTTTAAATTCTGGTACATTTTTTTTCTAATCTGTACTAATATTATAAAGAGGAAATGTTTGTTTGTTTGTTTGCTTGTTGGTTTGTTTTTTTGTTTGTATTGAAAAGGCTTCAAAACTACTGATTCGATCGTGAAAATTCTTTCACTAACAGAAAGCTAGACTATTCAGGAGTGTTAAAGGCTATATTTTATTATGATAAAACAAAAAAATCAGTGAAAAATAATAGTATATGTAAATCAAGTCAGGGAAAAGCGAGCAACATCACAGATCAGAAAGGGCAAGATGTGATAATGGATACCAGCTGTCAAACATTTGACAGAACGAAGTCTGTCGAGACAGCTCGAAGTCTGTCGAGACAGCTTGTTAAAACCTTAGTTAAAAACTGACGTACTTTGTATTCGGTCTACATTCAAAAATGCGTATGTAGAGAATCAGACAAAAAACGAATATTCATGTCAGTAATTTGGTTTTCATTACACCGAAAAATTTGCTTCTCGATTTGGACAATGTATGTGATGTTGTACATATTTATTTACTTCTTATCTCGCAACTGTGGTGTAACAGCGAAGCAGAAAAAAGAGGGTACCTAGCAAAGTGGGTAACTGAGCCAAACTCTCACTGTCATGAATAACCTTAAATTAATTTTATATTTTCAGGTGGTGGTTTCGCCCTATCTGACGCAGCTAAAAACACTGGGTTAAATGATAAAATTGGAGAATCATTGAAATTTCTAAAAGACTTGCCAAATGTACTAATCATTCTGTTCATTATCATACTTGTAGTTTTCATCACGAACTTTGCGTCAAATGTAGCCGTCGCTAATGTTATGGCACCTTTGGCAATGCAAATGGTAAGATACATAGTTTTATTCTCAATTCATATTATTAAATATCAATGGTTTTCTGATGGAACATTTTTTTCGGGGGCGAAAGGACGTAGGATGTAGGTAGGAGAGGGTAGACTACGGCGTCATCCACACACAATTAAGCATTAAATGCTGTTCTGTTCAACAAATTTTGTTGGCCCGCACTAAATGTTTCGGTGACTTTTTTGTCGTATCATCCAGACGTGGAACGCTCTACCAGCACATGTGTTTTCCGCCTCTTATGGTCCCTGGTTCTTCAAGCGGGGCTTTAAAAGGCACTTCTGTAGGCCTTTAAGACGGGGATGGCCAGCTCAGTGATTCCTTTGCATTACTATGCATGTCAGCCTCATGACCGCTTTCCATCAGGGGGAGTAAGGTCATCTTGACTGGAAATATAAAAAGTGACGAAATGAAAGTAATAAAATGTATGTAGAATCGTAACTATTCTCAAAGTGCAAATCCAAAGCTCGTAGCCCAAATCACCTTTACAATAGCACAAATAGTAATATAACTCTATGTACATCACATTACACTTTGAAAAGCATTTATCAGAATTCCCATGATTCAAGCAAGCAATTCACCTACACATACATCTTTCCACTTGCTACTTGGTCCTGACATGCATGCACGTCGGTTATGGGTACTCCTCAACTGACCCTTTCTAAGAACGTCCGTCTACTCCGCCTTTCATCCATCCTTTCCATATGACCAAGTTATCTTGGCATCCCCATCTTAATTCTAGTGACAACATTCTCTCTTTCACACCACGGCTCATTGTCACTCGTCCTCGCGTGATTTGAATTAAACTACTATTGAGAAACCGACAATTCATGATGACATTGACATCAAAACTAGACTCTAAATCCCAAATTTAACAAAAAACCTTTTTCAGGCAAAAGAGATTCATCGGAATCCTCTCTGGTACTGCATCGCAGCTGGATTTTCTGCTTCCTATTGCTTCATGATACCCGTGGGTACACCTGGCAATCTGATAGTGCAAAGTGCTGCGAATATTCCAACCAGGAAAATGGTAAGCGATCATGCCTTTACTTTTGTAAACTGAGACAGCGCTAACTTTTAACTTTGACAACATTTTACTCTCTTGTGTTGCCTTAGTTTCAATCTATTTAGTTTTTACAGTAATTTTCAGTGTACAAAGTTTCATTGTCAACGATTTTTACTACCTTAAGTTGGTTGCTAATGAAAAATAGTTGGAAAGGTATAGATTCTAAATGTTTTCTTTGTATTTAATAACTTTTATTTGTATCCCAATCTTGGTGCCAATAAATATTGAAAGTAGTAGTGTTACTATATCGTTTAGTATGTTATTATATAAAGAATAGATGTATTATTACAGGAGACATATTATGAGCTAGTTTTAAATAAAAGTAGCGTTTCTATTCTTTTTTAATTACAGATCATAGCTGGATTGGGACCCACTATCACTACCATAATAATAACATGGGTAGCTATATCCTTCTGGGCACCAATTATTTGGCCGCTCCATCTGATGCCTATATGGACCGGTGTGGTACTAGCCCCGGCCCCGCCACCGGCTGCAGCTGAGGAAGGTCGAGTGATTTAAGTATTTTTTTAACTAAGTTATAATTATGTAACTGACGGTTTTATAATCCGAGTATTTGACCTTCTTAATGCTGCTGCACATTGGGCGACTAGTCTTGTGGCCGTCACAGGCTGCGGACGAAATTTTTTATACAATTTGACATCATGGATTCTAAAATCTAGATTCAATATATACATTAAAAAGTGCCCTAAAAAAACTTGTTGTTGTTGTGGTTTGTCCACTTATTGGGTGGGCAAATCCATTTTTGAAAATGTACTTAAAGTAAATAAAAAAACTATACTCACCATTCCAAAATCTACACAATTTATGGCAAACTTTTATGGATATTATCATTTTGCAAGCGGCATTTTGTAGGGAGCGTTTTGGGCAACTCGAAAATATGATTTTTAAAATTGCTGTTGCAGGGGGCGGTTTGGTGAATTCGAAATATTTTTTACCAAACATTGGCCAATTTTTTCGAGAGGTCTTTCGATCCTCAACAAAAAAATGCTCAAATAACGTATTTGTATGGCATCGGTGCCAACTGAGCGTTGAGTAGCCGCGTTTGAGCCGCAAGCCAAATTGTGGATGCGTTCTTGACTACCTCACTTGACCAGCTCAACCACATTGCGACTAGTTGCCCACAGTGCATCAGCATTTGAATGTTTTTTTGAAACTATAATATGGGCTTGCTGTTGATCACGATCTATCTTAAGCGATTGTGGTCTGAGATGTAGCCAGCTTGGACCGAAGAGGCCTATTAATATTTATTTTTCTCTGTATTTTTTTGCGTATATTTAGCCTCGTGGACAGTAACGTGTTTTCATGCTCTTGCATGAAAATGATAACAAATAATTGGTGCTGTTCACTAGTGTACTAATAAGGATTCGCTGATTATTTACGCCAATACTTTACTTCTTTTATGTTAAAGACACTCGCAATACTTGTATGTAACTTTAATTTAAGTTTGCAGATGGTGGATAATGTTTTTTGTGAGTTATGTTTGACTACTTACATTTAATTGTACAATCCCTCATAACTCCTGTATACACATGTATTTAATAGCTATGGTACAGTTAGATTTAACCATCTTGGAGACTAACAGGGATAGTTCATTAATTTTTCTTTTGTCGTAGCCAAATGAACGGTTCATCAAAATCATTTTCTTAAGTTGACCACTTATCTTATTTAAAGGTCTGTGTTTAGTAAATTATAACGTCAACCGTTGACTAAAAGGTACTATTTTGTTGTGCTATTTTAACGTTATAGGTAGATGTATAGAAATCTTTAAAACTACGGTAAAACCTAAAAAAAATGTACCTAACAGGTTTTTACCTCTGTATTTACGTTATAAGTTGTATTGTTGGTTGATAAAAGTTTTGGTACGACCATTTTATTGATAAGTTGGTACCACTATTACTTATTTTTTTTTGTTTTCGATGTAGGCACCTAGGGGCTAGCCAAGAGTGCTATTCAAAACCAGTGGCATTAGAAAATGCCATGTAAAATATTTAAGAAAATATTCTAAAAAATTTAAGATTCTTTGTAGGTGCTAAAAATACCTACACGTGATTTAGGGAGGGTTAGTCCTAAACAGTGGAGGTCGAGAGGACATCCGAGAATGCCACTGGTCGTTATAGGAGAAATTTTACATGGCATTTTCTAATACCACTGGTTTTGAATAGGTCAAGAAATGGTCAGTTTAAAGTAATCGTCAAAAGATACTCGTAACTGTCCATCACCTCTTTTTGACAGTTTTTCACTCATTTTTACCAACGTGCTTTTGTTTTGCAAACTTTTATTCAGCATTCATAGTTTAGTTCAGTTTTCCTTCAATTCGCTTTTCTATGTACTGTTAGTAACAGTAAGCGATAGCCTAACGCTTTTAAAGGTACTATATGGTACCTATTGTATTTACGTAATCGTCAAAGAGTGAAATATGTTATATTTTCATTCAATAAAGTTACTGAAACATGATTTGAAACTCTTTTATTTATCTATGTGATTATAAGTTTATGGTTATTTGAAGGCAAATGAGGGGCAGCGAAGGCAGCGCGGCGTATCATGTGGCATCGCGGCCACTCCGGATGCTGCGCGTAAGCGGCTCCTTGATCAGTCACTTGCTCTTATGAGCGGTCATAAGAGCAAGTGACTGATCAAGGAGCCTCTCTCAGTGAGGAATTGACCCTAAGGGTGCGGTTCCACCAGAGATGTGCGAGGATGCGTTGATGTATGTGTTAGGAACCAATAGAATTGTTTCATTCACCTAGCTTTGAGATTCTATAGGTTCTTTACAAACACATTCCTCGCAACGCATCCTCGCACATGTCTGGTGGAAACGCAGGGTGCGTTTCATCGCACACAATATCACGGCGCGGTAACGGCACACCGCTACAATCCGGCAATTACATCGCCATACAAATAAGAGCAATGAATTGTGTGTACCTACTATAAAGCTGGGTACTCACCAACGTCACGCGGCGTAATATTACATGTTACACAGCGAGCCAGACGAGCATTCAAGTCAGTACGTAATTAAATTGTAAATTAATTAAGAATATCACACACTTAAAAGTCTACGGTCAATGAATTCTTTAATGTCATATATATTAATAATGAGCCATTTATATAAATTGGCCTTGAATGCATTCAGAGTCAGATTTTTTATATCAAAGGGAACTTTATTATAAATTGTGACACACATGCTTACACAATTCTTTTTGTACTTAACTGATTTAGGAATGATGCTTAGGACCAGTCTCTCGGGATCTCTTTCAAGTCTACTGTCCGTCTTTGGCTTTCATGCAAAGTTCACTATTTGTTTTTTACAAAACAGCAAAGAAGGACGGCGAACTTCCATGTAATTTCAGACCTCTACTTACGGGCCACGTACATAAAAGAAATCGGTAGATGTTTTTAGAACTACGCTAGACTAACAAAAAAGTTAATTGTTTTAACTCTCTTAAAGCTGGGGTTAAAAAGATATTAAAGCTATAAGGCGAAGGTAGTGAGGTTATATTTTAAATCGCTGGTTTTTAATCATTTTTTAATTATTAAAATGATACTGATGCTTACACATCAGTCAGAATGGATACATGTTCCACTACGGCACGGTTCCATGCAAAGTGTTCCGTTCCGGAGAATTGCGCGGATGACCGTCGTGGGAAGGCGGACTCCGCGCCCTCCCAGACGGGCCCACGTCTTTGCGACGGGTCCCGTCGCGGGTGTACGAACGGGCTTGTTCAGTCAACAGCGCTACATGATACGTGCAATGAGAACCCTTGATGGGCCTCATCCACCACATCCTCATCCCATGCAAAGGCGCACTGCGAGTTTGTTAGTACGGCCGCGTGCTTCTTCTACTACGCGTATAGCTCGTGCCGCATCGGTGCGCGGCACGAGCGATCTGTCACCCGTTGCCCTTATCACATCATCACAAAACTATAGAACAAGACAAAGGCCTTCAAGGTGAGGATGGCCAGCCCAGTGATTCGTTTGAATGACTGGGCTTGTCAACCTCATATCTGGACCTCACGACCGCTTTCCATCAGGTGGAGTGAGGTCATCTTGACGGGCAATATAAAAAAAAAGAACAAAAGAAGTACATTTCTGGTGTACTTATATTAAGTTCGTTAAGCTCAGTATGAGGCTTATTTAAGTTTTACTGCTATGTAAGCTTTGAAATGAAAATCATATTAACTTATTTTTGTACATTTATTTAAATAATTTACAAGTGGTCCAAGAATGCAGCAGGAGCTCCGAAATGATCCGGATGACAAGCGTACCCCATGTACCATAAAATGGGCATTATGTGCGAGCAACACCCAACTGTATGATTTCCAGCAGCACAATAACAATAATATCCTAAAATGGCTTCACTCCCTTGTACTACTTAATGTCTACTAAGTAGGACCCTTCTGTGTATAGACTCAGGTACATGAAGTTTTTCCCGATCATCACACTCTGGAAACAAGCAACGGCCAGCAGAGGCAGCTGCTCTTCTTGTTGTTGTAAGAGCTATTTGAGTGTTTGCTTTATTATTTGCTTGCTGGGTTTCAATTTGATTATGTTTTTCTGCAACAGGTGGTGCAGGTAATTCTGGAGGAATTCTACTTTCTCTTACAGTTTGATTATTTGATGAAAACGAAAAAAAAACAGTTACAAACAATAAAATAATAAAAATTAAACGTAACGTAATGCGAGTGATTCGTTTGACATTGACAATATTGACATTGATGACAACAATGGGCAAAAGGCAAAGAAGTATATTACCATACAGCCTCTTTGTCAGTTTGTTTTTTCACTTTGCACTTGAATACATTCAAAATACAATTATGTGGCTTTAAAATTCATTATAGTGTATTTATTTAATTAAAATAGGTCAAGACAGTTAAAATATAACTTACCATAACACAAATTGAAAATAAAATTAATTCCATGATTGAAAACTTCTGCGTAGATTGGAATACTCTCACAGGAAATAAAACCGTTTAGTTTTTGCACTTTTCGTTGCACTACAGAAAAGTTTTGTTTCATTGAAATCGGGAATAATTTATCTTTGACCTGACTTCTTTAAAAATCCTGATTATATGGAAATAAATTCAACAAATTTAACTCTATTTATTTAACATGTTTCCGTTTGGTAACGTTTTTGTAAAATATGGAGGCGAGTTTCGCCGCCCTTCTTTCGTAAATGTACATAGCCGGTAGTGGTAGCAGATTAAGATTTCTAAAAGTCTGTCTGCAAGAATCGCCTGGGGGAATACCACATATAGCCCTGATGCATTTCTTTTGAGCTACAAATAATCTATTCTTATCCGTACTATTTCCCCACACTATAACTCCATAGCGCAGTATAGATTCAACATATGCATGGTAGGTAGTGACCGTTGTATGTTAGTGACTAACTTTCCTAATTTTGTTTAGTGCATAAACGAAACTATTGATTCTATTGCACAAGTTATCCACCTGTAGTTTCCAAGTCTTGGTCAATAACAACGCCCAAAAATTTGGTATAGGTATGTAATTTCTTTTAATCTATCAATGTTTAATTTAAAATTGCAATGAGTATGTTTAGATTTATTAAATTGAATGAAATATGATTTAGCGATATTAAGTTTTAGGGAATTTGCGTCTAGCCATTTTATTACGTTGTCAATAGTTTGGTCAATTTCGATTTCATGTTTTCCAATAGAATTGTCAGTTTGTTTCTCAGATGTCACTACAATGAATATATCGTTAGCGAATAAAATACATTTGTGATTGATCACTTCTATTATGTCGTTTGGTCGTCGTCGTTGGCAGCGATCCTGCCTTTAGCGCCGGAGATCGTGGGTTCGATCCCCACCCATGACAAATATTTGTGTGACGAACATTGTATTTGTTGTGTGTCTGGGTGTTATCATCTATTTAAGTATGTATTTAGAAATATTTAAGTATGTTTATCAGTCTCTGACGCCCATAATACAAGCTCTGCTTAGTTTGGGGTTAAAAAAAAAACATCTATCTAGTAATACATTTGAAACGAAATTATCGTAGTACATTAACATGTCAGTCTCATAAAATAAACAATAAATTCAATTACAACAATAAATTAGTCATTAACCTGCATCAAATATTATTACTTATATCAACTAATTAATAAAATCATTTAAACTATAACATTTATTCAATAAGAATTTCTTAAGCTCCTTTTTAAACATGGCAAAGTTAAGTTCTCTTAAATATCTGGGCACTTTATTATATATTTTCGGAGCCGCACACAACACACTCTTGTACAAAAGAGCAGTATTTGCCTTTGGAATAAAAACAGTATCTTTTTCGCGTCTGTTACGATTCAGAACCTCTGACGTACGCTTAAAAAGTCTAGGATTGTATTTCACGAACAGAGCACATTCGAAAATATACAAACATGGACATATCATTAGTTCATATTTTTCGAAATATGGCTTGCAGCTGTCTGTCCGCTGCAAACAAACATTGATCTAATGCACCTTTTTTGTGACTTGAACACTAGCTCTTTATTTGTGGAATTTCCCCAAAATAAGATACAGTACCTTAAATACGATGCGACTATGCCGTGGTACGCAGTAAGTAAGGAGTCTACGTTTAGCAACGGGGCCAGCTTATATAAAGCGTAGGCAGAAGAGCTTAATTTCTTACATAGTTCATAGGTATATATGGGCCTTCCAGTCTAGTTTGCTATTGACAATCAAGCCTAAGAATTTGGCCTGATTCGCTTCTGTTATGACTTGGTCGTTGTACCCAACTTGCATATTTGTATTCTTGGGTCGCTGACTGAACTGATAACTACTATATTTGTAGGTACTTGTTGGTTTTCCTGTATAGTAATACTTCTTACAAAGTCTTAGCAAAATTGGATTGCCAATAGCTTCGATTAAAGCAAATAGCGGAAAATACGGCACGTCCTTAAAATTGTCAACAGTACCTACGTCTACCACGAGTTGCCACTTTTTTCGTATTACTTGGTCACAAATTAGACATGCGCGGCGCTCTGACAGTTAGCCCGCTTAGAACGACACGCCATTTTTGACGCACGCACACAGAGACATGAGTTTACAAGCGAAGTCAGTGAGCTTCGGCACAAAATAAAGAGTTTACAGAAGGACCGCTCTCGCCTTTTTCTATCAACTTGCCTGATCGCCTAGGGTTGCTACTCGCAACTATAATCGCCAGATAAGCGCGATTTGACTGCTACCGCGTAAAATAAAAAACATCAAGTGAAAAATTGCACCTATTTCGACAAAAACAAAAATATACAAAAGGGGTCCAGCTGGATTAAAAGGAGTTGAGATGGGTGAATACGTTTAAAAGTATTATATTATAAGAATTCATTTACCGGGGTCCAGGTGCAACCTGCTAGCCTAATGGCTTGATCATACAGTCTTACCTACCTACCTACCCAGTAGGCTGTAGATAACACCATGGGCCACCGCTTCGGCGTAACCTGTCGGCGGCGCGGTGCGTATGCAGCAGCCGCACGTGACAATAAAATAAATACCAAAAATACTGGTGTTTTACCAATGCATGATAAGATAAGTTACGGAAAAAGTAAAAGCTCATTTGTACTGAATTTGAATGTGTTACGAAATATAATGGTTTATTTACCTATATACTTATAATACTCGTACATAGTAGATTTGTGCCGTGCTGGTGGCGGCACTTTAAAATAATACTTTCCACAGCCCCATAATAATATCTTCCCATGGGTGTCGTAAGAGGCGACTAAGGGTTTTTTCCAGCAGACCATCTGCTCTCCAGGTGGTAGACTTATGTCGGCCGGTTGTTGTTACCACCATGCAGTTGTGTAAAACCCGCCAAGTGATTCTGACCTATCTCGGTCAGGTCGCGTTCCGGGATCAGCACTGCACTAACCGGTGCCAGGGGGACTGTGATCGTGGCAATTGTTGGACCAGTGGGAGCCTTAGCGGCGGTATTGTGTGTGTAGTGTGTATCGGCCCGCCGGCCAGGTAGACCCGTAGAAACGGTGGTGCCGGTGGCCGCCCGCGGCATAGTACAGGAGCCCAAAAGGGGTTAACCACCTCTGGAGGCTGCCCTACCAGGTCGCGCATAATCTTGGGGTGGCTCGTCGTGCCGGGTGGTGCCCGGTTCCGGTGGGGCCCGGCGACCACCCCCGAGGGGGTACGGGGGCCCTTCCGTCTGGCAGTCCGGCCTACACTATTCCACGCGATTAATACCAATGCAGGGCACCACGCTTTGTCATTCATTGGCTCGTTCAATTACTGGTGAACTAAATAAATAAATAAATCAATAAATCACAGTCGTCCCTACACGCCCCTCCCATCCTCCAACTTCTATGGCAGTCAGAAGCACGAAAAAACGGCCAACAGCGGCATCTTCCATCCCCCACTAACACGCTGTTTGAGGTGGAGTTCGCTAACATCCGCGGACTCCACGCAAACCTCAACGCCGTCCATCAACACCTTGAGACGGCGAGGCCTGCGATGCTCTTTTTGACGGAAACACAGAAAGGCCGCCCTACCGATACGTCATACCTGAACTACCCCGGCTATGTGCTGGAAGAGTCCTTCCAACCTAAAGCCGGTGTATGTCTATTCGTCAGGGCGGACGTCTGCTGTAGCCGTCTCCGCTTCCTAGAAGACCCATCCTTCTCCAGCCTCTGGGTGCACGTTGACCTGGGCTCCACAAGCCGAGTCTATGCGTGCATATACCGCTCCCACATAGGCGACGCCGAGACAACTCGACTCTTCGAGCATCTGAGTCAGGCCGCAGACAACGCTCAGGCTTCCTAAATGCCGAAATGGTGTTTTTGGGAGACTTCAATGCCCACCATAAGTCCTGGTTAGGATCATCAAAAACAGACCATGCAGGCCGAACTGCCCATGCGTTTCCTCTCACGCAAGACCTGACGCAACAGGTACACCAGCCCACCCGGGTACCAGATATTGTCGGTCATACACCCTCCTTATTGGAGCTTCTGCTGACGAGTCACCCAGCCGGGTATAAAGTGTCGGTTGGTGCTCCATTGGGCTCCTCCGATCACTGTCTGGTTGGCGCTACTGTGCCTTGTGCAGCTCCCCCACAACCTGTGGAGGTGACGCGGCTTATGGCACTACTCGTCGGCAGATTGGGACGGATTGCAAGAACTCATCACGCACCCTACGGGTAGCCGCTCACACTGGCGACTGGCTAAACACGTGCAATTTAACTTCTGCGTGCCTTCGCTGCCCCCACTGAGATTCCCTGATGGATTGTTGGCTCATAAGCCGCAAGAGAAAGCCGATTTACTGGCTAACCTCTTTGCCGCAAACTCTTGCATCGATGACTGCGGTGCTGCGCCGCCTGAAATTACACATTGCGGCTCCACAATGCCTGATATTCGTATCAGACAGTGTGTTGTTCGTGCCGAACTGCAGTCACTCGATGTCAGAAAGCCAGTGGCCCTGATGGAATTCCAGCCGTGGTGCTGAAGAAATGTGCAGCGGAGTTGTCTCCGGTGTTCACTAGCCTGTATCGCCTCTCCTACAATTCGGGTCTTGTGCCGCTGTCTTGGAGGTAGGCGAACGTTCAACCAGTTCCCAAAAAGGGAACCGGTCTGACCCTGCCAAATACCGTCCAATAGCCGTAACCTCAGGTTTAGCTAAAGTGTTTGAGCGGATCATAAACACGCAGCTCATCTGCTACCTAGAGGATCACTCTCTCATTCACGACTGTCAGTACGGCTTCCGACCAAAACGGTCTACAGCTGATCTTCTAGCGTACGTAACACACATCTGGGGGGAGGCTATGGACAAGCATGGGGAATCTTTGGCCGTCAGCCTTGACATTGCCAAAGCTTTCGACCGTGTATGGCATCGTTCGCTTCTTTCCAAGCTTCCGGCAAATGTCCAGGGATATTTATTTATTTATTTATTTATTTATATGGTCTGCCACCTCGCCTATGCGACTGGGTCGCCGGATTTCTGGAGGGACGTAGAATTCGTGTCCTTTGCGATGGTCGAAAATCACACTTTCTCCAGATTAATGCCGGAGTGCCGCAGGGCTCCGTCTTGTCGCCGACGTTGTTTCTTCTGCATATCAATGACATGTTATCTCTTGGTAATATTCATTGCTATGCGGATGATACCACGGTCCACGCGCGTTATTTCGAGCGCCCTGGGGCAAAGCAGACTGACATCGAGGAGAAGAGGCGAAGTCTTGTTGTTGAGCTTGACGGAGTGTTGGACCGCATTTCAGAATGGGGTGCATGCAATCTTGTCGAGTTCAATGCCAAGAAAACGCAGGTGTGTGCATTCACAGCAAAGGCGTCGCCGTTCCTTTCCCATCCCACTCTTCAGAACACCCCGCTACCGATTCAGGATAGCCTAAACATCCTTGGCATAGATGTTCGTAGCAACCTAAACCAGCGGGACTACATTGAGAGCGTCAATAGAACTGCATCCCGTAAACTCGGAGTCCAGAACAGAGTGAGACGATTCTTCACGCCTGACCAGCTCTGTCTCTTGTATAAGACACAAGTTCGCTCATGTGTGGAATACTGCTCTCATCTCTGGGACGGTTCCGCCAAGTACCTACTCAAAGCTCTTGACAGGTTGCAGCGGCGTGCTATCCGTATTATTGGAAACCCAGAGGCTACTTTGACCCTTGAGCCTCTCCAATTGCGTAGAGACATTGCCAGGCTAAGTGTTCTCTATCGCTTCTACAATGGGGAATGCTCTGACGAGTTATTCCAGCGTATCCCACCCTCACCTTTCCACTCCCGTACCACGCGTGCTGGAATACGGCGTTACCCACACACAATTCAACAATTTGTTGGCCCGAACTGAAAGGTTCGGTGACTCGTTTCTTTGTCGTACCATCCAGACGTGGAACGCTCTTCCATCACATGTGTTTCCTTCCTCGTATAGTCCCGGGTTCTTCAAACGGGGCGTGGAAGGCATTTCTGCAGGCCTTCAAGGTGATGATGGCCAGCCCAGTGATTCGTTTGAATAACTGGGCTTGTTAACCTCATATCTGGACCTCACGACCGCTTTTCATCAGGTGGAGAGAGGTCATCTTAACGGGCAATATAAAAGAAAAAATAGTACTACTAACTTGCAAACGTTATCTGAGTTTTAGTTATTTTTCAACATCATTTGGTAACTTAAAAAACGTATAATCACAATTTCGTGTGGGGTTCATACAGCCAAATACACTGCAACAGAAATATCTACGCGAAACCATTTTTGACCATTGAACTATAATGTAAGTATCTGACGACGTACAAATAATATCTCAATGTTTTTGACAGTGCGACTGACCGCGACGCTGAAACTCCCTGACTTCGCCTGTAAACTCACGGTGTGCGTGTGTCAAAAATGGCGTGTTTCTTTAAGCGGGCTATCTGTCAGAGCGCCGCGCATGTCTAATTTGTGGCTTCGGTGAGTCGGAAAGTCTCACTGTCGCGAGTGTTTTTGTTTTTGTCGAACTTGGTGAAATTTTTCACATGATGAATTTTGTTTTTGGCCGGTGCTGTCAAGTAGGTATAACCTACCTACCTCATTTTGAAAAATTCAGAACGAATATAGTAGTAACCCTAGGCGGTTCACGCAAGTTTTGGAAAAAGGTGCGAGCGGTCCTTCTGTAAACTCTTTATTTTGTGTTGGAGGGGAGAATTCTAGTACTATTTAGACAGTCATCTCTTAGAAGTAGTCACGTTATCGTTCGCGTAAAAAAATTGTTGGGATTTGACATTGTCATGTTATGTCTATGTACACATTGTCATGACGTACTAAAAACGGGGATGATGCACAACTACGTCTTTATCGTTGTGCGATATGAAGGACAAAGACAAACCTATTTGTTTTGACCTTAGCGTAAGCGAGACAAGCGTGCGTCAGAGTGAAGTCCTGTCAATCGTATATTGCGCGACCGAGTGAAATTAGGCGACAGGGGCTTGATTTAAGCGGTTGCGTGGACGAGTCTCCTATCTTCCAATTTTGATTTAATCTAAGGCCGATAGCGTATGATGCGACACCTTTTTTAATATTTGATTACTGAATTTTATCCGAACCTAGACTTATGCTGTGATACAAAACGAAATTAATTCTATGTGCTGCAGGCACAATTGACGCACTTTTTTTTGGTACAATCAGTGACTTTACACTACTGATATTATATTAGATCTGGTTGTGGTCGGGTCAGGAATTGTGATCCGCAGCCCGACCACAGCTTACTCTTATTACTCAAAAAGTATGAGGCCCAATTTTCTGGGACAAGTGGCACAATAAAGCACAATTAAAATGACGAGTTTGTGCCAAAGTGGGCATAAACTGCGTCCCATGTCGTGGTCGGGTCAGGACAACACGGAAAAAGGACCGAGTATTACATTGCTTGATGATACAATGTGTAATATTTTGACACCACTTCTCTGAAGTTATTTAAGGCAGCATTGCAATGTAATCGAATCGAAATAATGTACAGTACCTACAGGCGAGTGTTCGTCGTGTCAGGGAGGCAGTTCAAATTAATGTTATGCTCAAAATCGAATCTTAAACGTTACATTTCTGGAAAATATTCCTGTTGAGCGACCACCTTTAGGTACGTCACAAACATGTATTTTCACCTCCATAAAGTGTACTCATTACCAAATTAAAAGCTGACTGCAGGGCAATAACGTTAACTAACATTTGCACTACCCGTGCGCCCCCATACCCCGCAGGCAGACCTCACGTGCAGAATACGAGTAATAATATTTTCCATTATTATAAAGTAGGTAAAAAATTCTTGATACAAGTTAGTATGTGTTTATTATATTTTTATATGTATTGATCTATTGATTATTATAAAACTCTCTGATATGATGAACGAGGTTTAGAATCAGACCGACAAGGTTTATAAAAACATGAAGCGATGAGGAAAATAATGCTTGCAATAAGTTTTAAATATTAAATAGGTAGGTAGGGTAGGTAGCATAACTTCCTCAAATGAATGCTGTTTACCCTAAAAAAATTACTTATGCTAACGACTGGAAGCCATTTGAGACTGTTTTCCGCCGATTTCACGCGGCTAGTTATTCGTTCTACACGGCTCGTGTACAACTAATGATCCATTATTTCGAAATCGGGAAAAAAATTGTCACACCAAAATGCAACACCAGTATGACTATGGTTATTTTTCTTCGATCCGTAGTCACACTACTGGTGTGAGTATGGACCTTTTAACCTGAAAAGGATTTAACTAGCTTATTATTTACATAAAAAATATCGATTTTATGTAAATAATGTCCATGAATTAAGCTAGTTTAATCCTTTGAGTTTAACTGTGATTTGTATTTTTGGACCTACAAATTACAGATTTTGCAAATTTTAGCTTTTTGTGGAACTCCTTTTTTGAGGATAGATGCCTACCCGTATGGATAGTTGCCCTACCATAAAAATACTAAGAAGGATAGATACTCTTCATACTGTATGAACAAAAACTCAACCAAACTTTTATGAGGTAGGCTACTCTTAAAACAGAATTTGTTTCCAAGAAACATGGGCCTAATAATGAAAAGCAATTTGCAGATTTTAAAATCTTTTAACTGTCATCGTTAGCATATAATTTTACATAATTCGAGATCAAATAAAATAACCATAACAAAATTCCAAAAGCATTTGACCAACAAAAATAAAACCACAACAAGGATATACATGGTGTATGGAGAGATAGCTATGCCTCTAGGGGCACCTATACCTCGAAAAATCAGGGCAACTATCCTTTTTGATATGGATAAACGGGATAAGTATGTATATTTGCATGATTTTAGAATATCATATATTGAAGTATTAGTATATTATAAGATTTGTTGTTTATTTTTTCTCGCGTCAATTTTTATAAGTCGCACAGCCCAAAATTCCAATATTATACCTTGCCTCTAGGCATTAAGTCCGCCAACTGTACTTTATGTTTTTGCAACAAAGAATAAATGAATATGCCCAAGATTTTTTTATACAAATAAAAAACAATAAAGCAACTATTGAAATCTAGTTGATGAATCAGGATATTGACGTCATAAAAAATATAACGGAATTAATGACTACTGATAAAGTTATACAACAGCAAATACTGACCAATAAAACTTTGACGTGTTTATAAAGTTAGCTAACCGAGGTGCGGGGTGACTGTGGGTCTTAGTTATACTATGGCTCTTAGTTATACTATTGTTTCTTAGTCGCGAGTTTGGGAAGTAAGGTTTTTTGAGAATCAGGCATCTATCCTACTGGGGCATCTATTCCGCCTCCCTATATGAAACCTACCGCTCCCAATGGTTGATATTGTACCATCGGTATTTTTCCAGGGCTTTTTCACGCCGCTAACACGAAATAAAGAGTTTAGGTTCAGAGGCGCCGCGCCGCATGCGTAATTTGTGCCGCGATATCTGTCTATTCGCTACCAGTTACTTTTCCGCAGGTTATTCAGTAGATTTCAATTTCAACAAATACGAATCTGACACACGATTCCCATCATTTGCATCACTACGTAGGCGATAAATCGAGACCAACGCGATTTTTATTATAAGTGGTGAACATAATATAACTTGGTGGATGACAATTGCATCAGAATATAAAATGGCAGAAAATGTTCCTGATCTCATAACTTCTCCAGCACCAACAGATGAAGAATTACACAGTCCGTATGTTAATTACGTTTGTTCAAGTTTGTAAACCGTCAAGTACCTACCTTCGTAGATAGGTACTTGACGGTACAGTTTACAATGATTATTAAATAACATAGTACAGCAATGAAGCTTGCTGAACGAATTAGCATCTTTGCATATTAACTCTTTGTAAGGTGTCAGAATAGTTCAGAATAAAGGTATATCTTTCCCTCTACTTTCATGGTCGGTCACTAACGTTTAAATAGTTCAAAACGGGATTGCTACCATGTTTCTTATTCATTCTGAGATTCCGATATTTCGGCACTGTGCAAGCGCCATAATCACAGTAAACTCATAATTAATAAGGTACATGGTAGCATTCCCGTTTTGAACTATTCAGATTAAAGACCTGCGCCGTCGAAGGACTTTTGTCCACAGTGGATTAAACGTACCCCGTACAAAAGGTACAAAAACGGGAAAAGTACTTTAATTCATATGTATGCATTGTTTTATACAGTTTGTCAGGGATCTTCTCGTAGTATTTTTTGAGATATTCATTGTTCAGTTTTTAAAAATAATGTTTAATTTGGAAATTATAAAAATAAATAAATTGATGGCGCTATATGGCGGCTAAACTCGCCTTAACATTACAAGGATGTTACGAATGTACCAGCGATTGCAACTTACTCTGACGATGGAAACCTCGGGCTAGTATTTGCAGAGCATCCAGGTACTTCCGTGGCCTTCATTGGGTGGTCGGTTGGAGGGGGCCCCAATACGGGGAAGCACTGGCGGCGGGGCGTTGCGAAACTTTTTAGGGACCCCGCCGCGCCGCTAAAGTGGTGAGGTTGTGTAACGTGGGGTTCTAGTCGGTGGAAGTCCAATCTCGTCGTCCCCCCGGGCGGCGAGGTACCCATGAGGATTTGCCCACGATAATAAAAAAAAAGTATTTGCAGGGCATGTCAATGTGATACAAGGAACTAAATTCAATCGATTTATTTTCACAGTATTGAATATCCAGTGTTGACCATCCTTCAAAAATTAAAAATGTTTGTATGCATATGCTGGCGTGGACTAGTTTGCTTTCTGACGCCTATAGTGTTGATCGCTATTCTTGTTCCGTTTCCCCCTGAGGTGAGAAATGAAACTTTGATTGTAATATATTATGACTGACTGCCTGCCGTGAAGTGAACAGCTTTGAAGTAAATAACTAGAGGGCTTACGGTGGTAGCCAGCGGCCTAGAGTTAGAGGTACAACCCTTTATCACAGCCATTAATCTGCCGGGGACTTTTACCGGGGGTTCAGATCTTTCGAAACCTCTTTGTTGTTCCGGGTAGGGTTTTTTTTGGGGTCTTGTCACCACTGTCACCACTCCTGTCTCGGTCTTCGTGCCAACCACTAAATATTTATCGACGGGGGCTTCATTAGCTGATCGCCCGGTCTGTCTCATCGCGAGTGAATTCCTCGTCTTCGACCAACTTACATGTGGAACTGCTCTTTTATGTTATATTAAACATTTTACAGAAATATCAGTGGTGTGCTTACACACTCTGTTTGATGGCAGTATACTGGGTAACCGAGTGCATACCGCTCCCAATAACATCTTTCTTGCCAGTTGTAATATTTCCTCTAACTGGCGTAATGAACACTACAGAAACTTGCAAGTGTTATATGAATGTAAGTATATTTATGTAGAACTGGTAAAAGACTAATCTCTACGAGTATGATAAAACCTAGGGCGCATTAAGTAAACTTTCTTTTGTCCGTTAGGTAATCAAATAATGAGAAATATCAAAAAAATCGTGTAGCTTGACGCTGAACGCTGTTTAGTGGCCCTTCAGAAGTTTCATTGTCGTTGAAAACAGTCAATGTGTCTTTTTTTATTATGATGTTTGTGTTTCAGTCTGTGATGGTTGCGAAAAACATTAAGTTTCAATCAAAACCAGTGAGATTTTACCCTAAATGCAGTGTTGAAAACAAATGATTCGCATATCAATAACCACCTTATATTTATTTTCTAGCTACTTAAATTAATTTATTTGTTATGCAGGACACCATTCTTATGTTTCTCGGGAGCATGATTCTGGCATACGCGGTGGAACAGTCAGGCCTCCACCAACGACTTGTGTTGTGTGCCATTAGAGCTATTGGATATTCCCACTACAGGTTTGTAAAGGTTTGAACTGCTTCAGGTTTTTGTAAGCATTTGATCGCTCTCCAGTTTTGAAAATAAATGCAATATTTCTATCAAGGAGCGTGTATTCACCAAGAATAATCGTTTTACGAGTGGCTTTTGGTGCGCAAACTTTTGTACGCGGCGTTGTAAATTCGAGCACAAAAAAAATTTTGAAAACAACCTCAGAAAGAGGAGATATTTAAAAATATGTTCGACGTTCGTCTGATTTTGTATAAGAGAAAAACCTCAAAAGAAAATAAATAAGAAAATTGTAATTTTGATAGTTTCTGAATCACCTCCACCAATCACGAGTATATTTTCCATAGAGTGCTCACCCATAAATATCATTCACCTGACATTAAAGAAATATAATGATCCAGTATATTAATTTTATTTTCATAGCCTCTGAGTCCCTCTAAAAAAAAGTTGATAACCACAAATAGCTCCAATTTAGAGGGAGGTTGTTTACGTTCATTTGATCCGCCAAAATATTATGTTCGTTATGAATGTGCTAATTATAATTTCTGTTGATAGATTGTTGTTTGCGATGTGTTTCATAACAATGTTTATTTCGATGTGGATCACTAACACGGCAGCGACGACCATGATGGTCCCAATAAACTTCGCAGTTCTAAAAGTTTTCGAAGATGTAAGTAATGACTTATTATTGTGATAAAAATAAATGAATAAGCGCCACCCAACAGTAAATTTGGGTTAATACCCTCGTGTTACGAGGTACCAGACAAGGGATTAAGCCAGGAGCGTCTCCCGGCACAACCAGACAGGGATGAATTTAGAAAAGTGCATTGCTAAAATTGACCCAACCGGTAGTCGAACCCGGGATATCACGCAAGCCACAGCGCACTACACCAATCGTTTCGTATTAAGACTATATTTAGCATTTTTCCAAAAACATTAAAAGCTCATATTCAGGAGGTCATCTTGTGAGACCATCCTCATTCATTATGTGCGGTCGTGAGGCGTCACCTTAACAAGTGGGTGCATCGCGACTAGTCCGCGCTTTTATCGGGTAATCTCCAAGAGAAGACTATTTTACCGTCAACGTATCGCTACGAAATCGTGTGATTAAGACGACTGTAGCTAAAATTTAGAAAATCATACTATTAAAAAAATAAAAAAGTTAAAAGTGCCTTAACATCATAGTCCTCCCGAATTTGAATTCATTTCGCATTCAATAAAATTATCTTTGGATATATCAGCCCTTACTCTGTGATGGCTACTGGGCTTAGGAAGTTCAGCCTATTTTCCACCATTTACAGCAGGAATTGCTTCGAATATATGAAACAGATCAAAACGGTGAACTCATTGCTTCTGACGTCACAGCCTGTTACTTTTGCGCTGTTACTTTCTCTGCTACTATTGGTAAGCGTTAGTTATAATTTTAGCATTGTAAATACCATTGTGATTTTACATTAAATTTTTATCTAAAAACTGCAGTTGTTGACTTTGAATAGTATTTTTGACTGTGGCTATGTGAGCTTGAATCATGGGGAGATGTAAAGCTAATTTATGTAGTGACGAGTATCATCATGATAAGTTGTGTCACTGCTATACATAAGACTTGCCTAAGCCTGCATCATCATCATCATCATCCGTACGGTCTATCCCGGTTGTGAACCCACACTGGTGTGTGGGGTCCCAGGGTCCGCCTTTCTTATTTTCTTGGCCCACTTCGCGCAGTTTTGTGCATCCTCAGTGGTGAGTTTGTTGGCACGCATGTCACCCTTAATGACGTCGAGCCACCGCTTCTTGGGTCGACCTCTTCTACCGGTACCTGGCGGGGGCGGCAGACATTTGTTGCCAACGTAGTTTGCTGATCTCCGTGAGACATGACCATACCAACAAAGGCGGCACTCCTGTAGCTTGTCTGTAATGTCACGAACACGAGGGCTGCCGCGGATGTGGGTGTTCCGCACGCGATCTTTGCGTGAGACTCCACACATCTACCGCAGCATCTTCATTTCCGTGACGCGCAGCTCCTGCTTGTGTCGCTCTTGTAACGGCCATGTTTCACTGCCATATAAAAGGACAGGCCTAATGATGGTTTTATAGACCTGCCCCTTCAACTTGATCGGCATTTTGGGGTCAAAAATAACACCAGTGCGCTCGACCTCGTCAACACCTATGCGGACGGACTGGGTATTTGTAGTGTTGCAGTACCAGTCCATGTACTCCGTCTTCGCCACATTTAGTTTCAGACCGCCGTTTTCAAGGGAATTTTTCCACTTATTCACCCGTTGTACCAGCCGTCCCCTGTCTGAGTCTGCTAGCGCAATATCATCAGCATACATGAGCAACCAGGGTGCTGCCTAAGCCGGCATTCACATCCATTTTAAATCCATTTTTTTTTGTTTTCTAGAAAATATAAATATCTTACACAATTCATAACAACCCCGATTACTACGATCTTTGTTATAGTTGTGAAATCTAAGGCAAAAATTAAGCAATGCAAGTAAATCGTTACTTTTAATTTCTAAATGTTAAACTCGTTTACTTCCTACATTTTAAACAGGTGGTATTGGAACACTGGTGGGCACCGCAACTAACTTGGTGTTTAAAGGACTATTTGAAAGGTTAGTATTCAATCCGTTCAATGTGAAGATGAATAAAGCAATTATGTAACTCTCTAATACCTTTTTTGTATTAAAATAACCTAAATTTATTTATTTTAAGGATGTATCCGAGTGCTCCTGAGTACCTGTCGTTTCCGAAATTTTCAGCTTTTGCCATACCATACATGATACTTATGGAGCTGTCCATATATTTATGTATGTTATTTGTGTATTTCGGGCTGTTGAGGTATGTCCGAGCTATATCAACTTAAAAAAAATGTATGAAAAATTATATTGGCAATACTAGGGCAAAATATGAAAAGAAGTAAAGTGAATGTGTATATATATATTTTTTTTAAATAAGCACATAGTTCAAATATTCAAATTACTACTTACTAGCACTAATGTTCTTGAATTATTAAGAAAATAGCCTATCTAATCTAATTCTATATGTATTTCAGACCCAAAAGTAAGGCAGCACAGACATCCATGATACCTCCAAAAGGGATAGAAGCTGCTAAAAAAGCAGTCAATGAAGACTGGAAAAGGCTGGGTAGGATAACATTTTGGGAAATCGTAAGCCCCCGGTTCAATTATTTTTTCACTTCTCATGCTCTAAAAGTACGCCAATATAGCCCTACGAAGCGGGACTAAAGTGACCACTTAAGTCTCTAACGAGTGAAAAGTAATTCGGTTTTTTAATTTCCTTCATGTGACATAGACAAACTCAAACAGCCAGTAAAGATAGGTATATTATCTGTGGAGTGTTGACCATCTTCATTGCGAAAATTTTGAGAGGCTTAGTTCCATGGTTAATCTGGTTTAGAAGAAAAATCTGACCGCGAGTGTTAATTTGTTCGGTTTTAAATGTTTTTGTATTAAATTGACTATTTTTCTCGCACTCAAAGTGAAAAGTACAGTTTGCACCTCGAGACTAAACGCCATCTTAATATACCCTCGGTTTCATTGACTCCCTCGCATGCTCGGGAATCAAACCACCTCTTGTATATTATGGCTTCGTTTAGTCCCTCGATATAAAATAACTATTACCTCATCAATAAAAATAATATTTTTCCGAGTCGCCAGCTCTTCACTCCGTCCCTCTGCGAGGCCTTCAATGTAGGAGGTAAACATGGTCACTGTCATGAACATAGAAATAAAAAATTACAGTGTCCTACACAAAGCGAAAGAACCTGATGTTGGCGCCGTACTGGCTATGTCTTGTAAGATATCTTTTAGGTCGACTAACGCAGTGAACGTAAAATTGTAAAAGGTAATTATCATTTTACCTAAACTCATTCTTTTCAGATGGTGATATTGTTATTCAGTGCCGCAATAATAATGTTTTTCTCACGATCTCCACGCGTGTTTTATGGTTGGGGTGACTACATAGCAGATGCACATAATTTGAAAGATACAAAGTTGTAAGTAAATATTTATGAACTAGATGTTTCCTTCCGAGGAAGCTTAAATTGTGAAATGAACTCCCTGCCGAGGTTTTCGCGATGAGTTATAGTATGGAGTTCTTCATGAGAGGTCTGAAAAGTTTTTTAAAGGGTCGACAATGCGCGAGTGGTGCCTCTAGCGTTGCACGCGTCCATAGGCTGCGGTAACCGCTTATCATCAGGCGGTCCGCATGCTTGATTGTCTCGGACAGGGTATATGAAAAAAAAATACTTACAACTTTGTAAATCTACACAGAACGATCTAAAAACCTGTAGGAAAATGGTTAATTAAAGCATTATCAGTAGGTGATGTATAAAAAATATCAAAAAAGGTTTTTTTTAGGAAACCAATAATAAACAGACGATAGGTATATTTCCGGAAAGCAATCCTGAAAACATTGTTGAAAATTTTTATTTTTTTATTCAAACGAATCACTGGGCTGGCCATCCTCACCTTGATGGCCTGCAGAAATGCCTTTTCACGCCCCGCTTTAAGAACCCGGGACTATACGAGGAAGGAAACACATGTGCTGGAAGAGCGTTTCACGACTAGATGGTACGATAAAGAAACGAGTCACCGAACCTTTTAGTTCGGGCCAACAAATGTTGAATTGTGTGTGGGTAACGCCATAGTCCAGCACGCGTGGTACGGGAGTGGAAAGGTGAGGGTGGAATAAGCTGGAATAACTCGTCAGAGCATTCCCCGTTGTAGAAGCGATAGAGAACACTTAGCCTGGCAATGTCTCTTTCGCAATTGGAGAGGCTCAAGGGTCAAAGTTGCCTCTGGGTTTCCAATAATACGGATAGCACGCCGCTGCAACCTGTCAAGAGCTTTGAGTAGGTACTTGGCGGAACCGTCCCAGAGATGAGAGCAGTATTCCACACACGAGCGTGTCTTAAACAAGAGACAGAGCTGCCCAGGCGTGAAGAATCGTCTCAGTCTGTTCAGGATTCCGAGTTCACGGGATGCAGTTCTAATGACGCTCTCAATGTAGTCCCGCTGGTTTAGGTTGCTACGAACATCCAAGCCAAGGATGTTTAGGCTATCCTTAATCGGAAGCGGGGTGGTCTAAAGATAGGGATGGGAAAGGAACGGCAACGCCTTTGCTGTGAATGCACACACCTGCGTTTTCTTGGCATTGAACTCAACAAGATTGCATGCACCCCATTCTGAAATGCGGACCAACACTCCGTCAAGCTCAACAACAAGACTTCGTCTTTTCTCCTCGATGTCACTCTGCTTTGCCCCAGAGTGCTCGAAATAACGCGCGTGGACCGTGCTATGATCCGCATAGCAACTGTTATGTATTTTCTACTAAGTATATTATTTTTAATAATAATAATAATATCTGGGACAATTCACACCAAGATCATCTGACCCCAAACTAAGCAGAGCTTGTAATATGGGCGTCAGAGACTGATAAACATACTTAAATATTTCTAAATACATACTTAAATCGATAATACCACCCAGACGCACAACAAATATAAATGTTCGCACAAATATTTGTCATTGGTGGGGATCGAACCCACGACCTCCGGCACTAAAGGCAGGATCGCTGCCATTGCGCCAACAGGCCAGTCGTTTATATTTTTTCGTTATTATATTAATTTCTCGCCATCAAAAGCCCCGGTACAATTTTTTTTTGTACTGGCGAGTGTTTTTAAACTATATTTTCTTTCAGTGTACAGGATTCATCAGTGGCGTTGTTAATAGGATTCCTCATGCTACTATTGCCAGCAAATCTGATGATTTTGAAGAATTTTACAGCTAAAAGTAAAGTGTATATGCATAAACCTATTAAAATGTTACAGCCTTTTAAATGGAATCAAAAGGATCTTATATTCCGTTTCAACAAGGGCGAGGCAGAAAACACTTCAAATCACGCAGTATCGTTCTATTAGCAGATTATTTACTGCTCTACCATTTTCATGCGACATGACTTGAATTTAAAAAAAACATACTAATCACGACTTTATCCAAAGCGGAGTAGTCAGAGGCAAGTGACTATGCCGTCATGGTGAACGAAACACTCAAAAGCCCACTTTTCACCAATGGTAATAGAACCTAATGTGGTGGGTGGTGGGCCTTCCGCCGTTATCCGGGTTTATTTGGTTTGTTATCGATGTTTTCCGTCACCGGAGAGTTAGTCGGATAAGATTTTGGTTCTGGTCGGATTTGAACTCGGGACCACACAATCCACGATGTGAGTTCGGGTGCTGAACCACTAGGCCACGACGCTCTCAAAACAAGATATTATAAGGTTATTTTGTATATAATATTATTAACAAAATACATTTATTATGACAGCATATGGAGATTTGCCCAAGACAACTGTACCAGCAGTGTTGGATTGGAAAAAAATGAACGACACAATGCCTTATAGTTTCATGTTCCTTTTGGGTGAGTAAATCACAATAAATCAAGATCTTCCGTAGACCTTTTCCAAGATTTTTACTTTATACCAGCCAGATTTTAACCTGCTTTAATTTTTTTTATTAATCTCTGATATATATTTTCGGATAAAGTGAAACAATTGAATGATAATAAAACTGCGCAAATGTTCAGCATTTTGATGATCTGTCGAAAATCAGAATTAGATGACAGTTAACCGTTTATTTTAAATGAACTTTGTAAAACTTGGTAATCGGAAAGTTGAAAAACATAAAAAACAAAGTATAATAAACCAGAAAGATTTGTAGAAACCGCAAAACTGCATTTATTATTTCAAGCTCACTGTAAGCTTCATTCTAGTACAATATGCCTATAAACAATATCAGAGGGAATATCCACAAACAAAAATTTGCAACTAATTAACGAAATGTAGTACCTTTGAAATAAAAAGCTATCCCGCGATCTCGAAACTATATTTGTCAGGACAATCACAGATACTGTATTTTTTATATCGCCGTTTCGGCATCTGCTAATGTTACTTCCATTAACTTCAAAGTATTATACGGCCCGTATTCTGAAAGGACGCTCAAGCGTGAATCTTGACTTGAAACTCGATTCAAGCCGATATCTTATTCTAGAACCTCCCCTGAGTACAGATTCATTGATCACAGTTTTGACTTATTTGCAACTAATGAACGAAACGTTGTACTTTTGAAATAAAAAGCTATCCCGCGATCTCGAAGCTATATTTGTCAGGACAATCACAGATACTGTATTTTTTATATCGCCGTTTCTGCATCTGCTAATGTTACTTCCATTAACTTCAAAGTATTATACGGCCCGTATTCTGAAAGGACGCTCAAGCTTGAATCTTGACTTGAAACTCGATTCAAGCCGAGATCTTATTCTAGAACCTCCCCTGAGTACAGATTCATTGATCACAGTTTTGACTTATTCCGAAACGTCACTCAGGTGCGAATCGGCGATCAAGTAGATATTTGATCTGTGATCACGCAAGTGACCTCCTGACCACGCTTGAGTAGAGATTTGGTTGTCAAAAACGATGGATTCCTTCAAGGAAGGGTCCTTAGATATTTTTGACGACCTCAATAAATAAAGATAATTTGATTTTCTCATTCATGGATAAACTACTTTTTGTAATTAACCATAAAAAGAAAGAAATTCAGTACCTATAAAAAAACAAAGTGGGTGGTATGCAAATCTATATATGTAGGGGTAGGTATAGTAAACCAAACACACATATACACCAAGCACAGATTGACTCAATACAATCTGTCATCCCTCCATTGTCAGGTTACAAATACGGTCCGTTACAGTTAATAGCATAAATTAACAAATAACAAGATAAAACTTAAATTGCAATAGTTTCAGTGTAATAATTACATTACATGAACAAGTGAACTATTGAAAGGCTAATTAAACCTTTTTTTAGTGCAAATCCATTGTGTATCGGTTTAATTTTTACAATAAACACATTGTATCTGCTTGTAATGGAACGTAAAAGAGGTAAAAATTAATGATTGTAAACGAAAACCAGCCTGATCCATAGATAAAAAGCAAACTCTACTCAAATCTTGTTTGAAACTCGATTCAACTGACACCCGTTTGATATTCGTTTTAGAATAAGCAACGTACTCAAAAACATATTTCAAACTCAAGAGTAGATCAGGTAATCACAGTTCAAAGCGCGCTTGAGCGTCGTTTCAGAATACGGGCCTACATGAAGAAACTTGTAGTTATTTTGCTGTTAGTTAACACCTAAAATGGTGCACACACCTATTGCTGAATATTTTTTTTATCATTAATTTACCTATTTTACTAAATCAAAGTTAAATAAAAATCAAACATTTTTTTTGCAGGAGGTGGATTTGCTCTTTCTCAAGCAGCCAAAGAAGAATATTCTGATATGAATGGAAAAATTGGGGAAGTGTTAAAAAACCTGAGAGCTTTCCCAAATATTTCTATCATACTTATTATTATAATATTCACTGTTTTTATTACTAATTTTGCATCTAACGTCGCTGTCTGTAATGTTGTAGCACCAATAGCTATGCAATTGGTAAGAAAAGGATCTGCATGCGTTTGTTGTTTGATTCAAACATGTTTAAAGGGTGGTCAATAATGTTTTTTTAGCTTCCTCAAACTCAGGGGTAACCAAAAATACCCCATGTACGTTAGCCAATTTTTTTAGTTTCAGAGTTATTCATTTTTTAACGAATATTTGGAAATTTCTGAATTGTGTTACTTTTTCGACCACTGTAGCGCGATTTGTTGAGATAAATACCTATTTTTTTTGGTTTCAGGTGAATATTAGGTTTAGTTGAAAACTCTAAAAAAAAAGGAAATTTAAAAAGTTAGAAATTGTTTTTTCATTCAAAAGTTCACTTTTAATCAAGTTTTATTTGATACACTGAAAACTTGAATTTTACACTTTCGAAGTTTTCAATGAACATTTTTGTATGTTGCCGTTGAAGTAACTCATGAAAATTGAAATGAAAATAGTTAGGAAATAGTGAAGTTTTTCAAAATAATTTGGATCAAAAATGTATAATACTTTCTTTTAAATGGCTTTCAAAACATAATTTCTAACTTTTTTAATTTCCGTATTTTTTTCAAGAGTTTTGGTAAGCGCTTATAAATCAACTAAACCCAATATTCAACTAATAGTAAAAAAAATGCATTTATCTTAATAGATCCCGCCACATTGACCAAACAAGTGACTCAACCCATAAATTTAAAAAATTCGTGAAATAATTAATAACTCGAAAACTACAAAAAATCCGCTAACATACATGGGGTATTTTTGGATACCCCTGAGTGTAAGGAAGTTAAAAAAATATATTGACGTGTATTTTCGGACCACCCTGTATTTTAGGCATCGTTGTCGTCGCATTCGTGATGTCAATCAACATATTTATCATGACACTCTAAGGTCATTTTAAGCACACTTTCTCTCTCCATACTCCCTCTCTCCTCTCACTCCTTAGTCGCGTGTTGATAGCGAAACGGTGAGGATGCCGAAGTGTGCCTTAAAAACAACACAAAGTATAATTAAAAAATCATATATTTTGACATCTATTCTGAGAACTTGTCGACAGCCTGTAAGAACTGTGAGAACCACAGGCAGCCTAATGGGTGCATTTTCTAACCGATTACTCCTACAATTTCCAGGATTCTTCTATAATTTGTTCTAGGTCAATTACTAAATCTTGGTAACTTATTTCGCGAAACCCAGGGGTGGGCCCTTGGTCCACACGAAAATGTTCACTTAACAATAAGGCCATTTTCCTAATGTAAGGCTTCATGAAGCTGATGAAAATTTACATCATTTTTTAGGGTAAAGAAATAGGAAAGAACCCGTTATGGTACAACATTGCAGCCGGATTCTCCGCTTCCTATTGCTTCTGCTTGCCGGTTGGCACTCCTGGAAATCTAGTAGTCCAAAGTGCTGCCAGAATTCCAACTTTGAAAATGGTATGTATGGTATGGTAACTAATTTATTTGTAATTTGATTTTAAAGTCGTTTGTGTGAATAAGTGTATAAAATGGGTTTTATTGCATGGAAACTTGCATAGCCACCAGCGCCTTTTTTCACAGTTTCCGCTCACGATGACAGCCTGTTGTACATATTGAAAGGGGACACTTAAATAAACATTACCTTTAAATAACTCGAGAACTCGACACTTTAGGACATCCCGTCCCGTCCCGGGCAGTATGATTAAAAACAAAATAGCACATAGCTAGGGTAATTGACCTTCTTGCCCTATTATTATTGGCCCGATTGCTGACTGTTAAAAGTTATGATTCTTTTTTTCAGAAAATCGCCAAATTCCATACAAAAATAATTATTAAAAATAATGTATCAAAGCTATTAACTTATTTCCTTTGCCAAAAGATTTGTGAATAATTTGTCTTTTACTTTGATTAGTTATTTTATTGAGCTAGAAAACATGTCTCAAAAAAAAATTGCAATAAAAATCTTGATCAAAAAAATTACTTTACGTTCAAGCTGATCTCGTGAAAAAACGTGTAACTAGTACTTTCTTAAAGTTGTACAGGTTTTTAAGAAATTGTACGTTTTATACAAATTATTTTAGGGTTATAAATTGCAGAGTTCGTCCAATAATTTCTAAAGATTTAAGTATTTGGAACAAGAAAGAAAGTCGTGTTTTATGAGTTTGTAATTTTAACCTATTTAATTTTTTTTGCACGAAAGTTCATTTAATGTTACTTTCTGACAAATGACGGATGGTTGTAAACTTAGTACCAATAATCTTTAATGAAAAAGAAGTACAACGCGCGTAGGCGATATTCTGAAAAAGACTAAAGGACATCGCTCTCTCCCCATACATTGAATGCCCTAGAACGCACAGCAATGAGAAAATACTAGTTGTGTTCGGAATCATTCACAAATTCTCATCAGGCATTTGCTGAAACACGGTCATTTTTAGGAACCGTGGCTTAATACAGAATGTATTCGATTTTGAGGTTATACTTAATCGTAAACTATGTACACTTTTTGTTCTGTTCTGATAGATATATTGTTATAGTATAGAGGTCTATGTAAGAACTCAAGTAATATGAATTAATTAAATAAAATACAATTATTTCTTACAACTTCAAATCAAATCTGCTCATATTCATTTTGATATTAGAGTGTTGGCAGATGGCACCTATAAAATACATTTACCAAAGAAATAACAAAAAGCAGGCGTAACGAATTTAAGTTCATGCTTGAGGCGAAACACAAAATAAAGCGCGATCTAAAGGAGTATAACTCCATCTGTTGGTATTACTTAAAACTAATTGGTCATCACTTCACAAACCCTCCACCAATCATATCCACCACAAACCATATCAAATTGTGTAGCAGTTACAGAACTTTTTATTTGTCGTTTCCAACCGCAGAATATCCGTTTACATTAAAATAAAATAGAAGAAATTATAATCAAGGACATTCGTTTGTGCATACTAGGGCCGATTTCGACGGTGTTCTTCAACATAACCTTTTAACGGTGAGAAATCGGACCAATATTTATAGGGGGATAAAAGGGTCATAAATAATCTCGGCTACTAGCTATTTGGATTTATTCTTTAATTCCTGGGACAGCGTGTATAATGAAAGTGGTCTTGCGAGAAAACATCGAAAACAAACAAAATGGCGGCAGGTGGCTATGCCACATCACAAAGGTTATATATATTCCCCTCTTTTTTCAAGTGAAAACTTACGAGTTCGGGATACCTACGTAGCTTTTGTATGACTTAAACTGTGGTTTTTGTTTCAGATAAAAGCAGGAGCAGGTCCTACAATTATCAGTATTATTTATACTTGGATTGCAGTTTGCTATTGGGCACCAATTATATGGCCCGATCTTAATCTAGCTCCGGATTGGATTACACGATAGAAAAATTAAGCAACAACCTTACATCATGCTTTTATCATTGACAACCACTAACATATATCACTTATTAAACTGCCTAAGGAAAACCTATACTTATTGCTATAATCTCAAATAAAAAACATATTGCCATCAACAACATTTATTTAACTATTACAAAATAAAAATAAAACTCTTACTGACTGGCAACCAAACAAAGTCCTGTAATTAGAAATGTGGAGCTTGAGAACAGCAATAGCAATAGCAAAAAATGTAAGCTTCTACGCAATCAAAGGTTATTACTGTTTGATTTTATTCTGATGTGCGGACAATAATTAGTCAAAAACATTGTAAAATGGATCGTTTTTGGCTGCATTACGTAAAGGTGGGTATAGACTGGAGCTTTTGCTAGACCATTACATTGTAATGTTACGTTTTTAGAATGGCACAATACAGGCACAATACAGGCAAAAGAGGACAAACAAAAATATATGGAAGCCAGCCTAGTAACCAATAACACAGGGACTGGATTCGATTTTAAGTACTTTAATTATTGTTATGGCGGGAAGTGCCAAAACACTGTGTGGAATAATTTTAGGCACAATAAAGCGTACTTGTTTTTTAGAATTTTATTATTATATGAATTTGTAATGAAATGATAAAAGAAAAATATTTTTGTCCAGATCTGCTTTTTTGTGCCATTACTTTTTCCACACAGTGATTTGGTACTTCCCGCCATAACAATAACTAAAGTACATAAAAAATATTTTTAAATGATTTATCGAATGTTGGTTCCTAGTCTGAAACGCCCTTACTCCTTTTTAAAATTAAGTTGTTACAAACCATCGAGCAACATGTTCACTATGTGGCTCGAATAAGATCATTTTGGTTTCATACATTTTTCGGCCTTTTCTGAAAGCGCCGCACAGTTTTTTTGTTTGTATGGGAACATTGGCAGAAAATCGATTTTGTAAATATGATAACTTCTCACTTTTTTTCTTTAAAATTAGTGAGGCAGATAGTTGACGCACTTATTTTTGCTATAAGAAGGTTATTGTAACTGTTATTGGTATTGGTTATGGTAAATGTAAATATTTCAGATATAATATGTTGTTTTCTTTGCGCGCTATAGATACGAACGTTTAATTAAGTCGCCGTATTGTTTACGCTGTTTATAGTTTAATTGTGGTTTCCAAGTACCAATTTAGTAATATTCAATATGAATAGTGAAGTTGAAGGTACGTACGTAATGTAACAATAATAATATTCGTGTTTTTGTGGTTTGCGTATTCTCATGGAGGTGTCAAAAAAAGAGATTTAATTTCTTTTAAAAAAAATTCAATCGTGGTTTTGATAAGTTTCTCTACATGGTAGTTTATTTGTAGCACAGAACTTCTATTATGCGAATCAGTTTAAAAAAGTAGCTTTAGCTTGCGGTTGTCTGAATTTTTATAAAATATAGGGATTTTTTTTTGAGAAAGTGCTTAATAGATGTTTTCAATAGTCTCTTATTAGAATCATTTATTTTAACGTTTTTTATTATTCTATACCCTTCTTATACCTCATAATTTCTGCCAACCCTTCCACACTGCGTAAAACACTGTGCACCGGCCAACAAAAAAAATGGTATAGATAGTTAGACCCAGTCATACAGAGCTATTGTTATGATGGCACAAAAGTCGTAGGGTTGCCACAAGCCAAATTATACGAATGCTCGACGTTCAGGTATAGTGAATTATCTTTATCAGATACATTTACATTGACTTACATCAATTTATGTCAAATAAGAGCGTTTACTGGGGGTGGAACAGACACATCGCATTTTATTAAGATTTTCGTGATTATTTAATGAAATTGAAATAAAAGTATAAGTTTTCCTCTGTTATGTTTTGCGTACTAGGTATTTATATAAAAAAACTACAGTCGAATTGAGAACCTCCTCCTTTTTTTGAAGTCTGTTAAAAAAAATTCAACCGGCAAATATTAGGTAGGTGAAGAAAAAAAATTTACCTTCATTTATTTGTTTTTTTTTAAATATAATTATGAAAATCTTACAAAAATGCGACAATTCTGATCCACCCCCAGCAAATGCTCTTAAACTTCAAGTAACCTTCACCAAAACCATAGTGCTTGTTAGATGCGTGGGGGAATTCTAATGAACTTGTAGGCGTAATGTGTTATTTGGGTTTAAAATGTACTATTGTATCATTAACAAATTCTTCTATGCTCCATGCCAACTTCTCTAAAAACAGGACCTTTTGGATCTACGAAATAATTAAAGCCAAATCGTCAACTGGTGAAGGTCTTACATACATACCTATTTAGTTCTATAGAACTGCCTAACCTTAACGTTTTCCAAATAGAGGTACATACATATTCTAAATATCAGAACAATATTTACGATACATTAAAAACTTTTTCTATTCCTTAAATTAAATATAGCTAGTAAACAAGTACAGGAACTCTTAAGGAATCTTATGATACATTGTCATAATAAACATTTTTATGCAATACGTATTAGGCCTTTTATACAAGTGACTAGGGGAGACCGGCACAACCAGGCCTCCTGCTGTTAAAAACTTTGATCGTGTGGGTATTTCGAATAAGGTCAGAAGGGCTATAGAACTAAAGTATTATTCTGTTAAACTAATCTGCCGGGGCCTCTTCTGCCGGCCCCGCTTCGGGGGCCACCTCGGGCGCCGCCTCGGCCGGTGGGATTGTGATGACAGGCAAGCCAGCCTCCGGTACGAACCCAACTCCCCAGGAATCTGAGTCCCATAAGTAGGGAGCCCATAAACAAAGAGAGGCCCACAGTATCAGCATGCAAATTATGACGCTTCCCGAAGAATATTTCAACTGAAAATAAAATTAAACAAATAAAATTAGTGTTGATCTTAATGTTCCAAACAAATCAACTTGACGTCATGATTCTTACAAAAATAGTTAGCATTCATGGGATAACAGCAATTTATGAAATTAAGCATTTATGGAATGAAGCAAGTTCATATTATTAAAGATAATGCAACGAGAGTTCAAAATCATAAAGGGTTTTGGGGGGAATGACTAAATGACATGAAATATTTACCATTTTCATTTTAGGCACTTTTCCGACGTGATGACAGAAATATGCAGGCGTGTACAGAAATGGAAACGCGAAGCCTAAAGAAGATCCAATTCCGACAGCGAGAGCTGATAGATATAACTTTGCCCCCCAAAACAGTGCAGCTGGGAATTGGCCCTGAAAAAGCATAAAATACGTCAAGGTAACAACCACTCTAGACTAGCTTTCGAGCGAGCTAAATATGATCGGATATATCACAGTTACATTCGAAAAATGATCAACACATTCTAACTCGAACATTCTCAAGGCTGATTCTATGCAATTATTTTAATTTCTATAATTTAATTGCGGCATAATTTTTTCCCTAATCATACAATCTAAGTAAAAATATGAGAAAAAAACATTTGTTTAATGAATAAAATAATTTAAAATAAAAGTCTTTGTTGTGTCGCTACGCTTTACAGTTATTTGTTTATTGAAATTTGTAATACAAGTGTGTGCTAAACATACATTCTTTGTATGTTTAGCACACACTTGAGCATGAGCAAATAAATAAGAAACGCATATTCGAATGATGATCTACGATGACGATGAGGACGATTGATTAGAGCAACAAGTAAATACGATGAAGTCCATAAAATGGCATTTGATACCATAAAGAACCTACCATGTGTAGTGCCATTGGCATAAATACAGTGAGAGCCGCCACCCCCGTCATCACATTCGCCAAGATGCAAGTAATAAGGCAAACAATAAAGATGCCTTGGTTGAAGGTTTTGCCAGTTATCAATGTACCAATGTACGTGGCCACCTTCAGCCCTAACCCGCTGTTACGGCACGCAACATTTAGGGCTATGGCTCCACCTGGAACATCAACAGGCAGGACCGTCTTTAACCTCTGGGCACATTAGGATGATGGGCCCTTTTATTCTTAGGCTAACTTGTTTTTATATTTTGAGATCTAAAAACTGGTTTAGAGGCCCTCAAGATCAAGGGGCCTTGGACAGGTGCCCAAAAGGGAAAGAGCGGCCTGCCAAAAGGTATAGTTTTAACCGAAATAAAAGAGTAACAGTAAAAAAATACATAGTGACAGTAGCTTGCGAAGAAAGTATAAAATAGTACACCTACATAAAATACAAAAAATATATTTAAAAATTTAACAGTTATCGTTGAAATTTACAAATTACAAAACAACTATTTTGTTAAGTAATAAGATGAAATACAATACGAATATTCTTAAAGGTTCAGAGGTTTTAGAGGGGAGGGAGTTTAGCATTATGAAACTTTCAAATTCATTTACGTCGCACTAGTGCACGTTTCGATCCAAAGAAAGATTCGTAAGGAAGTAATTGTGAAAATTAATAAAGCATTCAGCTTACCAAACACAAAGAAATAGCCGTAATTGGTATTCTGGTCCACGAAACGCCACCATAAAATGGCTGATTCCGGTTTAATATTCTTAAGTTCACTTTTCTCTGCATAGACAGAAAATAATCAATGATTACCCCGTGGCACACATAACTCAAACTCAAATAACTTTATTCAAATATACTTCCACAGTAAGTACTTTAAAATCGTCAAATAAAAGCAAATACTAAATAATAGACATAAATACTATAGTAATATAAATATCCCTGGACATTATTCCACACAGCGCCATCTAGCCCCAAAGTAAGCTAATTAAAGCTTGTGTTATGGGATACTAGACAACGGATAAACATACTTAAATACATTTTTTTTTTGTAAATACATACTTATTATACATAGGAGACACCCAGACCAGTACAAACAGACATGTTCATGCACACAAATGTTTGTACTGTGCGGGGATCGAACCCGCGACCTCTGGTGTAGTAGCCAACTTCTTAACCATTACACCAAGTCGGTCAAATAAAGAATATAGATATATAAATACACAGTATACAGACGTAATGCGACTCTACCACCGAGTCGGAGTTGTTTCTTGCTGAGAAGACAACACAGCACATAACATTATCTCGATTGTTATTCAACGAAGTGCACTATAGAAATTTGGTGGATTATATGAGCTTATGAGCGCAATAACGCTCGTGCCAGTTACGCATGAGCCAAAAAGTACGCATGTACGCGCCTACATAAGCTTCCAATTAATACCTGCGTATGAAACTAGTATGCAACCGCTCTAAGAGCATGTTATAAGGTTGATCGTTCAGAATTAGATCAAGCATAACTAGCGTTTAAATTTTCTAATACTGGTTCTAGGTTTAAAACGCCTTGTACTGATTATTGTCTCATTGTAGACTACGGAAATAATGACTTAAAAAACGAAAAAAAACCTTGACCTCAAACTAAGCAGAGATTGTAACTACATAGGAATCAGAGACAGGTAAAGGGCTATAGGCACGATTGTACCAACAGGCCAGTCAAAAGCAAAAAATGATTAAATTCTACTCACTGTCGACAGTGAAAAACTGTGTAAAGTGACAACTCCTCGGCAGTACGTGGAGCGCAACCACAAATATAGCAGCCACTGCGGCATCTTTGATCCTGAAATTTCAGGACCCACTTCACACGTCAAATCTAGAATAATCTTACGTTTCTCACATTCATATTAGAGTTGAACCCGCCCTACATTATTTTTTTAATCGCAATGCACCTTAAGGTGCGTTTTGACCAAACGAGCGAATGCTAATTCTTTTTTTTTTGCGTCACGAAATGCATTTAGGCATTCCCAAGGCCCTGGGTTCGGGACACCTGGAATATGTGGTACTCGGAACTCCAGGGAAAACAAAGACACCTACCCACTAAAACCTGACGGTGGTCATCTTCGGCGCAGCATGGAAGGGACCCGGGATCCCCAACAAGGGAGAGACTCCTAGTAGAACCCTTCGGCGCGAAAGGCCGTCTGGCAGCCAGCCTCGGGAGGAGCAAGCTCAACTCTAGTGCACGATAACACAGACCACTGAGTCCGAAGACACACGTTACCGTCTTCCTCGGGATCGCAAACCGGAACCACGCGTGCGCTTCGCAATTCCAAGGGCCCTTTTAGTCCTCTTACGACAGGCAGGGATACCTCGCTAGTATTCTATTCCTCTAACGGCAGGGAACATGCTCATTCCGTACCAACTCTATGAAAATTTCATTGTGTAATTAGTTGTCTGTCTCGGTTTACACAAAAATAATTTGAGAGAGGGAGGGAATAGAATGAGTATTCGCTCGCTTCGTCTAAATGCACCCTTTAGGTGCTAACTGCTCGCACTTTTAGAGCCTTTTCAAATTACTCGTATTTTCATCCGCGATGTCCTTGTGCCGCAAAATCGCGAAGACAAATTCTATGGTACCAAGGCTCTTTCAATTCGGATTCAGACTAGTGTTTTTATCGAGCGTTTATACGCTCTTATGATTGCTTCGGCATACACGCGTGCCACATTTCGCGCTTAAAAAACCAAACTTACGTACACGAGTCTATTGCGGCGTATTCGTTCGAACCGGTATTAGCCGTGAGTCAGGATTTACGTGGATTATGAGCTAACAGGCGCTTGTAAGAGTTACGCGTGTTGCAAAAGGTACGCCTATACGCGCCAACATACGCTTCCGAAACTTATACGAGAGCTTAAAATACGCATGTATGAACCTAACCATGTATGAACCGCTGGTCTTTAACCGCCCTTAGCCAATGACGCTGCAGTGTTAGACTTCAAAAATCATTCCAAAATCGTAATTTTCTAGCGATCAAAGATAGCAAATAGCCCAGCCAAAACTTTTAAATACTGACATAGATACAGCTGTTCATTTATTGGAAAAAATAGTTTTTATTTTTTAACAGCGCTAGAGCCAATAATGTGATAAATAAAAACAAAGCAATTAATTCATCTTTTATAAACACTAAACACATACAACGTTTATAATAAAAATAGTGCAAAACTTTAGACACCCCAACTGACTTTCATTATAATCATTAACTATTTAAGTTTAGTTTCGCGAATTATTTAAGTAGATCAACATCTTTTTTTTTGTTATTTTCCACTTCTTGCGAAGTACTAATTCTACAGGGAAAACTACGAATGGTCTTGAATTGCAAGTGCGGGGTAGCTGTTGGGCCTGGTTGACCGCAAAGTAATTGACCTTAGGTAATATCGAAATAAAAAAGAACAATACAAATAACTAATAAATTTTATATACATACATTGGTGCTTGGGTCATGATCGTTGGGAGCCAGATCGGTTGTCTGTATTGCGCC
The DNA here is from genome assembly GCA_947369235.1 of Udea olivalis. Taxonomy (NCBI): domain Eukaryota; kingdom Metazoa; phylum Arthropoda; class Insecta; order Lepidoptera; family Crambidae; genus Udea; species Udea olivalis. The sequence continues at coordinate 13,501,525 of OX376350.1, read as the reverse complement.
CATCCCTTATCAAAGTACTTGTTCCACCGGGTGAAGAATACAATAAGCGCTAAAACTATGAAAAATACTGAGAGCTGAAAAGAAGGCAAAGTAATAAATAGTTGAAAAAAAAAACTTGGTATAAATGTCATAGTGTAGTGCCGTAAGCTATAATTGAAACTTGTAACCAGGGTACAGTGAATGTAAAAATGGTAAAATACTCTTTACCCGTAGGTTGCCTGGGAGAGACCAATTTTAGCGATAAAGCCGCTTCAATTGTGCTTTGTTTTAAATAGTAAACTTGGCTTATAGTTTCTTTGTTTGTTAATTAAGGATGTCTATATATCTAACAATTGATGACATCAAAACCTGTTTACCTTTTCATGTGAAGTCGATTTTTTAGGTAATTTTTCTCTTTCTGCTTGTAGTCCTGATTTTATTTCACCCATAGCAACTGCACTCATAGGCTTACCTATGGAGCTTGATTAAAAAAATATAAATAATCATTGTAAAACACTACCGAAGGTATTCAAATAAAAGCACACAATAAAAAGGAATATACTCACAAATTAATTAACAACATGTGGTAGGAGAAATTCAGCACATACATAAGAAAAGCAACTGGAAATGCATATGCAGAATACTGTAAGTAGTTGAAAATATCTGGATATTCCAATCCTCCTGGTCCGTGACTGCAAAAGAAGGACATTGTTACTATAATATGAATCTAATTTGCAACAATAATGAAGTAAATCCCTAGGCTAAAAGAAAAAGTGTTCTACATTCCCCAGCATGCCAGACGGAACTCACACATCAGTTGACTAGGCACTCGTTCCTAATTGTAGCGTGGCACAAAAGCATGTCGTAAAAGTGAATAAAAATAAAAATTATGTATACATGAGGTTAAAACGTTTCTCTGAAACGTTTTCGTTCTTTTTTACTCACACTAACCAAATGAGGTAAGGCCTCGCATCATAAATAAAATGACCTTCAATTTGATCATGCCCTACATAAAATGAGTAATGTGTTATTGCAAGTGGTTCAATCAGAAATATAAATTAGTTTTTATTGGGTCTTTAAGTAGAAATTCATATTTCACACAGTACTTACTCGCACCATACAGCTTTGAACAGAAGAGATCCATAGGACGCATGCAGAATAGCTATACTACCTGAAAAAACGTCATAATTTGTTACGAAAAGTATTAAATAATTGCACTGTACAGTGCATGAATAATACACCTCTGCATCTACTTTTCTTACACATGCAGAAGGCCTTCGACTGTGTCCCTCGTGAGATGATCGGCTGGGCGCTGCGGTCCAGGGCCGTTCCCGAAGTCTTAATTGACATTATCCGGGACATTTACCACGACGATTCCAGTTCCATAGTTAGGACTGCGGTTGGTGACACGCTTCCCTTCCCTATCACCGTTGGAGTACACAAAGGCTCCGTGCTTAGCCCGTTTCTGTTCAGCGTAATATTAGACGTTCTGTCAAACAGCATCCTAGACCACCATGAGCAACCACCCTGGTTGCTTGTGTATGCCAATGATATAGCGCTAGCAGATTCGGACAGGGGACAGCTGGTACAACGGGTGAATAAGTGGAAAAATTCACTTGAAAACGGCGGTCTGAAACTTAATGTGGCAAAGACGGAGTACATGGCCTGCAACACCACAGATACCCAGTCCGTCTGCATAGGCGTTGACGTAATCGAGCGCACGGAACGTGACAAATACCTGGGATCTGTGTAAAGCGCGTCCGGGGACATCGACCGCGACGTCAGAGCCCGAATTTCCGCGGCTTGGGCCAAATGGCGTGAGGTGACTGGTGTCATTTGTGACCCCAAGATGCCGATCAAGCTGAAGGAGCTGGTCTATAAAACCATAATTAGGCCTGTCCTTTTATATGGCAGTGAAACATGGCCGTTACTAGAGCGACACAAGCAGGAGCTGCGCGTCACGGAAATTAAGATGCTGTGGTGGATGTGTGGAGTCTCACGCAAAGATCGCGTGCGTAACACCCACATCCGTGGCAGCCTTCGTGTTCGTGACATCGCAGACAAGCTACAAGCAGCCGCCTCCGTTGGTATGGTCATGTCTCACGGAGATCGGCAAACTACGTGGGCAACAAATGTCTGGCCATAGCGCCCCCGCCAGGTACCGGTAGAAGAGGTCGACCCAAGAAGCGGTGGCTCGACGTCGTTAAGGGTGACATGCGTCCCAACAGACTCACCACTGAGGATGCACAAGATCGCGCGAAGTGGGCCAAGAAAATAAGAAAGGCGGACCCTGGGACCCGTCATACCAGTGTGGGTTCACAACCGGGATAGACCGCACGGATGATGATGATGATGGATGATGATGATAACTGCACAGTGCATGCATTTATTTTTATTGTCCAAAGACGTTCAGAGCGAACTGTCACTGTCACTAGTGTCACTTGTGTTGTGATTGTACTTATTTCGCTTACGATTTTGCAAAATCTGGGTAACTGTTAAAAACAACTGGTTAATGCGTCGTTTATACGAGAAACGGCAAATAGAAGTGTAGGAAAATAAATCTTTTTATTCCACGGTCTTGAAATTCACAAAAAATTTTTTTTTTTTTATAAACTGTGTAGTCATGCAAAAACATTATTTTATATATTTTCTACTTTATCTTGAATGTTTTGTTTAAGAAATAATAAAAGTCTATTTATTTATATTGAATATCGTACCGATAGCCGATGAAGTTTGAATTGCATTGTTAACGATATATCTCATCTCTTCAAAATTAGGTTCTACCTCCGATTTTCCGTATTTAGACTGAAAAAAAAACATAAATATTAAAGAAAAAATACCCTAACACAAACGGCGAGTAGGTTTTATTAAAAATTGATATTATTACTCAATTGGATGATACCTAACCAATGGGACCAATGAACACACTAAAATATTTGAACCGACCTTAAAAAAAGGAGGAGGTTCTCAATTCCGAAGTATATATTTTTTTAAGTGTGTTACCGCAGAACTCCGTCATTGGTTAACCGATTTGGAAACACCTGTTTGTTTTTTTTATCAAGCCCGCCAAGATGACCCCTCCACCTCATGGAAAGCGGTCGTGAGGTCCAAATATGAGGCTGACAAGCAAAGTACTTCAAAGTAGTCACTGAGCTGGCCATCCTCATCTTGAAGACCCGCAGAAATGCCTTTTCACTCCACGCTTGAAGAACCCGGGACTATAAGCGGAAGAAAAAAGGAAGGCTGGAAGAGCGTTCCACGTCTGTATGGTACGAAATAGAAACGAATCACCGAACCTTTTAGTTCCGGCAGTAAATTGATTCTCTTCGTATGCGATAAGGGCGCTAGTGTACACGCAACGCAATGCGATTGTTGAAATTTAGTCTCATTCGTATGGTCAAAGTCTAGTTTTACGATTGATTTACGGCTACAAAACATATTATTAAATACCTGTAAGTTTGTCAATATTTCAGTAACATATTGAGTTAATGTGGAAGTCACGATGAGCCGATTGCTAAACATTGAAAGGATGAACGCAGCTGTCGAACATTTATAAACTAATCTGCAAAATTATGATACTGGCCTTAGTTATTCGTAATAAAGTGAAAAAACCAAAAAAACTCTGTATTCTTGGCGTATTTGGTGTATTTTACGTTGTGAGTCCAGTCTTGTTTTATCAATGTTTTAAGGGTGCATGTTTTCATACTGAATTACAAAAGACCGAATATTTCATGATACCGATGAACGGCAGACCAAATACTAAATTGCCGAATGCTTATTTGACCTAATATTTAAGATCCCGAAAGTTCACTTGAACGAAAGTTAAAAATGTAAGTAACAGTAACAACAGTTTTGGGGATTAATCTGCTTGCGTCCGTAAGGTTTAGCCCTCGATGCCTTACACGTGATCCCTGGGTGGCGCTAAATAAGCAGAAGCTTATGTGGTAGAGCCTAGCTACAGTCTAACTGGAGCTCATAAATGGGCTGGCTCAACCGGTGCAATACCACACTCCTGCAAAATACCAGCGTCAAGCAGAGATTACTCTTTGTGTTTCGTTCAGGTCAGCATGAGCCCCGGTAGCCCCAACCCCCTGCCCCCCTAGTATGAGTGCGATTTTAAAGAATGAAACGGAGCAGGTGAATCCCTCCCTGTGCTTAATCGCTCAGGCAAATGCCCATCGTATTCTGGGGTGGGCAAAAAATCGCGAAATACTGCCAAAAAAAAGAAGAGCAAACCAACTCCGGCATCACATTTACTTAATGTGGACTTTTGCAACATAAGGGGAGTTCACTTTAACCTTGCTGCCGTCCACCACTATCTTGAGACGGCCAGGCCTCGTTTGCTTTTTTTGACGGAGACCCAGATTTCTGCCCCTCTGGATACATCATATCTTCACTATCCCGGCTACAAACTCATGCATAACTTTGTGCCTCGTGCCGGGGTTTGTGTATATATCAGGGATGACATCTGTGGCCGACGTCTTGGCAGTCTTGAAGCCCTGGACCTGTCAACACTCTGGGTTCGCATTGAATGTGACGACCATCCTCGCATCTATGCGTGCCTCTACAGGTCCCACAGCGGTAATGCAGAGACGGAACGACTTATGGAGCACATCCAGACTGCGACTGACACCGTGCTTGAACACGCTCCCGCCGCCGAAGTCATTGTGTTGGGTGACTTTAACGCCCACCACGTCGAATGGCTTGGGTCTCGAACAACTGATTATGCCGGGAGAGCGGTTCACGACTTTGCGCTGGCTTATGGTCTGACACAGCTGGTTTCGTCGCCTACGCGAGTCCCTGATGTGGAAGATCACATCCCTTCCCTGTTGGACCTTCTGCTGACCTCGCATCCGGACAACTACCAGATCTCAGTTGGCGCTCCTCTTGGGTCGTCCGATCACTGCCTGGTACGAAGCATGGTGCCTCTTACGCGTGCCAAACGTCCGCGATCCGCAGGAAGCCGGCATGTTTGGCATTACAGGTCGGCAGATTGGGATGGAATGCGCATTTTCTTTGCTTCCTACCAATGGGGGCAAGTTTGCTTCAAATCCGCAGATCCCAGTGCTTGTGCAGACTCAGTTGCCGATGTTCTGCTGCAGGACATGGAAATGTTTATTTCAAACACTGCAGTGCCCATCGGTGGTAAGTCCCAGCCTTGGTTCGATCGGTCCTGCAAAGCTGCTTTGCGCCTGAAGCAGGACCGTTATCGTGCTTGGGCAGAAGCTCAAGCAACCGGGAATCCCAGCAGCTTGTCCCTTAAGAAGCTTTACAATCATGCCTCCAGGTCCTACAAAAGGACAATTGCCAGCGCAAAGGGCGATCACATCCGCAACATTGGCGCAAAGCTGGCACAGTTCCCCTCCGGCACTCGGGCTTTTTGGTCATTGGCCAAAGCGGTGCAGGGAAACTTTTGTCGGCCCACATTTCCACCTTTATGCCAAGAGGACGGTTCCGTTGCCCATTCTGCAAAAGAGATTGCACAACTTCTATGCTCTCTTTTTGCTACTAATTCGACGTTGGACGACCAAGGTAAGACACCACCCAGTATCCCACAGTGTCTAAGCTCTATGCCCGAAATCAAATTTCACCATCGTGCCGTACGTAGAGCTCTACTTTCACTGGACGTCCATAAGTCGTCTGGGCCGGACACTATCCCCGCTATAGTGCTAAAAATGTGCGCCCCGGAGTTAGCTCCTGTTCTCACGCGTTTGTTCCGGCTGTCATACTCATCTGGAGTGGTCCCGGTCTGTTGGAAGACAGCGCTTGTGCACCCGATGCCTAAAAAGGGTGACCGCTCTGACCCAAATAACTATAGGCCAATCGCCATTACCTCCCTACTTTCTAAGGTAATGGAAAGTATCATCAATGTTCAGCTTTTGCGGTACTTGGAGTGCCACCAACTGATCAGCGACCGACAGTATGGTTTCCGTCATGGTCGGTCTGCAGGTGATCTTTTGGTTCTACTCACCCATCGCTGGGCTGAAGCTATTGAGAGCAAGGGAGAGGCTTTAGCGGTCAGCTTGGATATAGCGAAGGCATTTGATCGGGTCTGGCACAAAGCGCTACTTGCCAAACTTCCATCATATGGGGTTCCCAAGGGATTATGCACGTGGATCGCAAGCTTCCTTTCAGGGCGAAGCATCAAAGTCGTTATCAACGGCTCATGCTCCGACTCCATGCCTGTAAATGCTGGCGTTCCACAAGGCTGTGTGTTGTCTCCGACCCTGTTTATCCTGCACATAAATGATATGTTGCAAACCAGCAATATTCATTGTTATGCGGATGACAGCACTGGGGACGCACTGTACGTTGGCTAACGCAATCTCTCCAAGACCGCAGTTGACGAAAACCGAAGACAGCTTGTGTCTGTAGTTGAGGCATCCTTCGAACAAGTCTCACAATGGGGTCAAAACAACATCGTCAGTTTTAACCCCGGTAAGACACAACTCTGCGCATTTACCGCGAAAAAAGCTCCATTTGTCTCATGTCCTACTTTGAGAGCACTTCCTTAAGTATCGGGCCTAGCATCGGAATACTTGGCGTTGACATTTCGAGTGATGTACAGTTCCGCAGTCATCTGGAGGGTAAAGCCAAATTGGCTTCAAAAAAAACTGGTGTGCTAAACAGGGCAAAGCAGTATTTCTTGCCGTCTCAGCGCCTTCAACTCTACAAGGCGCAAGTAAGGCCTCACATGGAGTACTGCTGCCATCTTTGGGCGGGAGCACCCCAGTATCTTCTCCTTCCTCTTGACCGTATACAGTGGAGAGCCGCTCGAATTGTCGACGACCCTGTGATCTCCGAACGCTTGGATCCCTTGGCCCTACGGAGAGACGTTGCATCACTCTGCGTGTTCTACCGTCTTTACAATGGGGAGTGTTCAGACGAACTGCATAATCTTATACCTGCCGCTGAATTTCATCACCGCACGACACGCCATAAGTTGAAATTCCATGCTTATCACCTGGATGGCTGGCGCTCAACGACCGTGCGTTTTTCGCGCCAATTTCTTCCACGTACAGCCAAGATATGGAATGATCTTCCTGCGGCGGTGTTCCCAAAGGGATATGACATCGGGGCTTTCAAGAAGAGAGCGTATTCCCATCTAAAAGGCAAGCAACGCATCGGTGACACCTCTGGTGTTGCAGTTGTCCATGGGCGGAGGTGATCACTCTCCATCAGGTGACCTTCTAGCTCGTTTGCTCCCTATTACATTAAAAAAAAAAAAAAAAAATAAGGGTAAAAAGGAATTGAGAATCGAATAGGTACTATTTAAAATAGACTCATTTGACCCCGACTCCACGTAGTCTTGTCTACCCTACCCCTAGAGTGTAATTCAGAACCGCGTAGGCGCGTAGGGGTGAAGTGGCACGTGGGATGAGCGAGACCCCGTCTCTGAGGCTGGCCCGGCCAACAAGCCAAAGCTGCGGTGGTGAGCAAAGCCACCTGCGACAGACGATTTTGCCGGAGCCATGACAGAAGCCAGATATGCTGCACTGCTGCTGCATGCAATTCATCCAAATCTTTCGGGATTTTAAACTTTCGGTATTTTGAACATTCGGTAATTTGAACTTTCGGTATTTTAAATTTTCGGGATTTCGAACATCGGTATTTTAAGTGTCGGTCTTATGAGCATTCGTTACTCGTATATCAATACGTACCCTGTTTTAAGGACCTTTCATCGTCCAATCATTTGTATATTTTTTTTTACGAGGTACATGACACTAAGTGTGTGTATGTGTGTGTATGTTACAAGTCTTCTAAATCTAAAACCAAACAACCAAAAGAAATATTTTTTGCAAATATCTTCTGCTAAAGGTTAAACAAGCTAAACGAGTAGGATTTCAAAATAGTGTTGTGAGACTGTTAAAGTTTATTTTCTGAATCCTAGTTTCGGCGTTGCGCAAACGAAGACACTTTGTTGCTGACACGACACACCATCACAGGAAACCGTATGCGTAGTTACTGTGTTCTGTGGCGGTGATCGGACACAGTTTACGTATGCGCAGGAAGTGGATGATTTCATACTGGTTCTATAGAAATCAAATATTCATTGGTCGCTTGTATCTGCCACAAGACACAAAAGTGTCCACGTTTTCGCCCTGCTTTAGCCGTCACACAGTACTTGCCTTTTTCCAGAAAATTGACAGTCGTCTCCAGAACATAGAATCCATAGTGCAAACCGCCGATCGAAGCCAGAATTATTAAGTAGCAACCAAACCATGCCTCCAAGTATGAATAAAGCTACAGTATCCTGAAATTCAGTATGAAAATTAGCGCTAATACTTTTCACAAAGAGGTTGCTGCATATCCAGCTCTACCTGACAAGAATCTACTCGTTTATGATTGCTTTCACACGCAGGTCCGCCACTCCATCACGGAGTTACTAATGCCCCATTCACATTATTCCAGTCCAGCATAACGGTCCAGCGCTCAATCAATGTGGTCATTCCAGTGCCGGTTCACATTATTCCAGTAGTATTCCAGCTCTGAACTGGCATGCTGCTACTGGAATAATGTGAACGCAGCTTAATGTAGTTTTTTTATGCAAACAGTAAGCTGGGGTTTACCAAGGGTATAAATAAATAAATAAATAAATATCCCTGGACATTATTCCACACAGCGCCATCTAGCCCCAAAGTAAGCTAATTAAAGCTTGTGTTCTGGGATACTAGACAACGGATAAACATACTTAAATACATTTTCTTTTTTTTTGTAAATACATACTTATTATACATAGGAGACACCCAGACCAGTACAAACAGACATGTTCATGCACACAAATGTTTGTACTGTGCGGGGATCGAACCCGCGACCTCTGGTGTAGTAGCCAACTTCTTAACCATTACACCAAGTCGGTCGTATATAAAACGCCTATATGTAACTACGCCTCCATGAACTGTCAGGTTAAGTTAAAATATTTATCATGGCCATATGTTCGCGACTGAAGACAGGCTTCATAGATTCTAGAGGTTCCCAGTTTCCCGAAATCCTAAGACTATGATGTCATCCGTCCACTTAGCGGGGAGACACATTCTGGCGCTTTTGTTTTCAAATAGCATCCATTTCGAATCTTTCTGCCCCAATGTCCAGACTTTATTTTCGCTTAATGCTCTGAGCGCAATCAACTGCTGGGCTATACCAACGTTAGTTTGTGTTTTCTAATATGGCACATCTTCCATTACTGGTATAATATTTACAATACATATATATGCAAAAAGAAGAGACAATCTAAGAAACAAACCAAACCTACTCGTACATCGCCCACAATCGGTGCAACCATTATAGCACTCACATTGTATATGGAAAGAAAGTTACCATTTACCGCTGTTCTAGACGACGTGCAGCGCCATCTATGTTTTTGTTTGTGCACCCATAATTGTGTTTGAAATCAGTGCGATTACAAAATTTTAGCTAAAATACTTTCTCATTATACGCTTTCACAATAATTCAGCTTAACTAGTTTGATAATATAAAACATTTAGGTACTAACGTTAAAATAACAATTTGCAGTATCCATCGTTGACATCACTCCAGCCAGAGGCAAAACGAAAATAGGTATCATTCCAGTACAAGGAACGGCTATAGGTTGAATGAGAAAGAACCAGAACATCCACATCCACATACACATTACAGTGATATCAGGCTGAAATAATAATGGTTCATCAGTCATGATCAGTTATTCAAAGACGTCCGCTGCCAAACGATAATCGCCATCGTTAGCAGTTTGGTCAGCGAGTGAAGGCTTGTGCCCATTGGTTAAGTCTCCAACAACAGTAGCTTTACTTTATCTTTGTCCAAGTTGTCATTTTGACAGGTATGCATGAGTAGTCCTGCGACTTATCACGGCACGGATTTAGGTAGATGCAGGCCGCCTTTGACGAATGTTTTGTTTTATATGGGCATAACTACTTTTAGCAGTAATGTGTAAGGCTGGTCTAGTATGAAAGCCTGCTGGTCTATTTCGTTGAAGTTAAATAATACTATGGAGTTGAAGACATCAACGCGCGTTACTTATACGCTCCGTTATTTTATAAAAAAGTCAGTGGTGTTTACAGACTTAAAAAAAGGAGGAGGTTCTATTTTCGACTTAATTTTTTTTGTATGTCCAGCGATTCTTCCGTTAAGTGAACCGATTTAAAAAAAAAAATATTTGAAAGAACGTACTTTCGAGGTGGGCCCATTAACAACCATCAAGTCAGGATTTGATGATGGGATCTCAGGGCAATCAAGGGAAACTCAAATTTTCATCAATCATGTAAGTTCTTATAATTTTATCGGCTTAAGACTAAAGATAAGATGTTCTTTATTGCACAAATATAACAATGACAAAATAAAGTTTACATAACTTATGAGTACAATTTAGGCGGCCTTATCGCTAAAATCGATCTCTTCTAGGCAACCTTCGGGTAGAGAAACTAAAAAGAGTAAACAGTTACGGTGGTGCAAGATGAGCAGTTAAACAATAAACATAAAAAACATATGACAAAAAAATATATATATATACATACATTTAAAATTAAGATGAAAACTAACATAAACATACTCAATGTACATAAAGTTTGGTGTGGATAATCAGTAGGCACCTTAGTAACAACACTTAATCATGCTAAGGAGAAGATTGAGTCAAAGTGATGTAGAGATTCGGAAGACCTTAAAGGGAAGGGCAAGTAATTCCATAGGCAAATAGATTGGACAGTAAAATATTTAGAATAGTATTCAGTGGAATGAGGAGGAAATGACAGAATCAGTGAACGGCACGAACGCATATCATCACCTTTGGCAGATTGCTGACACTTGTAACGTTGATTGAGATATGGCGGTGACCGCAGATTGAACAGAGTAGAGTAAAGAAAGAACATGAAGATCGCGACGAAGACGTATTGGGAGCCAATTAAGTTGAGAGCGGAATTCGGAGACATGATCAAACATGCGCAGACCGAAGATCATACAGATACAGAAACCTACACAACCTACAGGTCAGTAGAACTCAAGTTGTAACATAAAATGGTTACATAACAATGATTGAATAAAAACTTAAAACCGATTTCAATGGAGTCTCATAATATTGGTTTAGCGAAGACTGCATCGAAGTCGGTTTTATGTTTTAATTTAACGTTTTTACTATAATACTGTTAACATGGCGTTTGCCGAAATATTCAAATAATATTTACCCTTCCATAAGTAGGTTGCCATGCGAGGGCAGCGATGGGTACTATAAATCCAAGAATACCCCTGAAGTTGTTAAATAGAGCATTCTTGAATCTGACTGCGTCATTTTTTATAGGCACGGGGGGTGCATCTCTCTTCAAACTGCAAAGTTATGTTTTATTCATTGTAAACAGGCAGATCATTTGCCTAAAGAATAAAAATCTGGTAACAAAATTGAGCTCAATTTTTATTTTTGACGTTGTGCATTATTAGAAACTGTAATATTAGCACAGAATTCAAGGGCTGAGGGCCCAACTGTTGTATCAGAACGATGAAATTAATGTTTCAGATTCATGTAAGCACATTTATCGGTCATTGAACAGACCTTTGTCGGATAAGGGTCGAGCTTTTGGTTCTACATAGTGTTCAGATGCAAATTGTTTGAATTTGATAGTATGAAAATTCCGTAATTCATAATTCCATAATCCATTACGTCTTGTACAAAATAATCTACATGATTAATTGATGGCATTTGTATATTACCGAAAAATACTTAAACTTATAAAATATAAAGGGATTAATAAATTTAAAGTTTACCTTGCTTGAACCGAAGAAAACAATCTAAAATAAAGCAAACAATATTACTTTTGGTAATTCTGAAGAAGATATTAACTAAGCATTTGAACTGAATTAATCTTATTATAATTATAATAAAAGTTATAAAATAAAATTTATTATGTATTAAAAAAATTATAATAATACATTTTGGGAAAATTTAAAATTTTGTATATCGTTGTTAAAAAAATATTTTTTAATAAAAATAATATTTTAATTTTAAAATAAAAGTTAAATCAGATCAAGATAAATTAAAAATTAATAAATTTATAATTAATAAAAATAATTTTAATATTAAAATTGGTAGGTTTTAGTATTAATAAAGAAATAATTATAAAATTGAGTACATTCAATGAGCAGCACTTATTAAAATAATAAACGATCATTTATCATTGTTACCAATTTGCAGTAAGTTATGCTGGAAACTTTTGCCCACTGCAGTAAACAGATACCTGTGCATCTTTTACTTAGTTTTTTGGCCCAGTTTGAAACTGAAGTAAGGCACAATCCAACCAAGACCAAAAATCAGTCTAGGTGATTGTTTTCATCAATGACTTTTATGAAATCTAAAAAGTGAAGCTCACCCAGAGTGGTACAAAGGCGGGAGCGGCGCGGTAGCGGTGCGGGAGGAGTGCTGGAGCAGTGTCAAATAGTGAGTCCGGTAAAATCCCGCTCCCGGACCACTCCCGGGCCGCTCTCACCTCTGTAAGGTCTGCGCTTTGTATGGTTTATATTTTATCCTAATAATATGCTCACCAAGAGCATTCAAACTGGTTAACAAAGATTGCCAATAAAGGGTAAACACGTATGGCCTTTGCCATAATAAAGGTATTTATCAGTACATTAACGAAAAAATATGTGACAATTTTGTATTGTTTATCATTCTCAACCATGTTTTGGAGGAAAGTGATTCTCAACACTGTGGATGGCAGTTAACCTAATATTACTTTTTCACAATTTATATCCAATTTCACTACTGAATACATTACATGTTATAACTTACCCTCCCATTTTGCTAGTGAATTTTTATTTAAACCCGAGATAATTATTCACATTTCTCACTTTACACTACGCTTATTGACGTAATCAAAGAATCTAATGTCAAAAAGTCTCTATCAAAATCCAAATAAGAACAATAACTTTTTTTCCCAGACAATTTGTACAAAAGAGTTATTTTGCTTTTCAACTTATTTTTTTTGTCAATAAGGGCTCAATCGACTATCATTCACTGATATAGGTAAATAAGTAATGTAGTCACTGTCCTCCAAATGATCTACGAGTTCTTATTGGTCAATTTCTTCAGTAGACGCTATATTCACATATAGCTATATAATACATACAAATAATAATGCAAACCACAAAGGGTTAGGAAACTAAACAAATTATGAATAATGTTTCGTTACCCCTAGAAAACAATAAACACACTTTTAATATTTCATTTCATTTTGTAAAAGCAGAGTTCGATCCTTAATATATATAAAAATATAGGTATGTGTTTTTGCCAGCAAAACCCAAAGCAGCTGTTTTAGTTTATAATCAAGACTAATAACATAATGGTATCAACAATCATCGGAACAAATAATAAAAAACGTGGAACCTTACACCTTTTTACCAGATTTTTGTATTTATTTAGAATCTCACAAAAGCAGCAGATATCCAAAATTTGCATTTAAACCCAGTCATAAATATGGGTCTTACAGCTCTATCTGACTTTTCAGATTTTTACAAATTGTAGTGCAAAATTTATAAAAAGCTTTGAAAAATAAACCAGTTTGTCAAATGGCAGTGTTTATTTAAAGAAAAGGTAACAATTAAAAATTTCATAACACAATTCACGTATGTTCAGTACGTTCATAAATTCGAAAGACACTTCTTAACCGTAACCGATACCTATCTACGTATAATCATTAGTCAATACAATGTGTAAATAGTACGTGAAACAGCATAATCACTTTTATCACTTGATATGCTTTAAAAACGTTTTGGGCGCCCCAAGGTCTTGGATCAGACGGGCGTGGTGCGTCGGTAAGGGTCGGTGCCTACGGCGCGGTCGTGGCGCGCTGGGTTCTGCTCCACGTTTGCCGGCGCCCTTAACCCTGCGCCGAAGGTGACCAGTTCTTCTTCCCTAGACGGCGGCGGTGGTTCAACAGTCGACTGATCTAGGAATCTTCCGCTCGCCACCGAAGCCTGCGACTGGAAAATCGAAGCGCTCCTAAGACCACTGAGCGTATTCGCGCTTTGAGGCACTTCTTTGAACTCCTCAAAGTAATTCTCACAGGCTGTAGGTCTCGGCGCTGCTGGGAAGCCGTAGAGCGTCGAAGATGATAAATCTTTAAGTGACGCTGAACTTAAATTAACTCTTCTATTTTTGTGTATTGAGCAGTGTGGTACATCGTCTCCGTCGTAGACGAATCGTCTCCTTTCGCGGGGCGTCGCAGCTGATGACCCAGTGGGTGGGTAAGTATCCCTTTTCATCCGCCTCTCTAGAAGAGTGGAGTCTTGCTCTCTAAAATCTGTGAAAGCATACTCGCGGTCCCAAGCTCGACAGTCCGCTTTAGCTTTCTCCGACAATTCCGTTATCCAATCTTTTTGGTACCACTGCAAGAAGAGGAATATTGCCGAAGTGCCGGCCAGCTCCACAGCTATAAACCCGCTGAGGTACAGGCCGAATGAATATCCGTAACTGTAAGACATCCGCGGCATGTCGTACACGGTCATGTAGCGCAGCTTGTGGCCAAGTTGGGACTTAAATACGGATATGTACATCACGATACCAGTCAGCATTATGAGACCTGAAACGGTAAAATATATGAGTTAATAGAAAGCCATGGATGCTCTTACTCAGATAACAGCACGCGAAAACCGACTTCAGACGACTTCAAAGACAAGACGGATAGATATAAGTGTGTCTTTTATTCGGCTAATTTTGTTTTCTTAAAAGTTAACTTTCTGATATTTCTGGCTAAGACTGACTCTGAGGTGGTATGATCAAGAAGCGCTTGTATGCGGATTCAGAGGCATTTAGGAAATAATTTAGTTATTTCCGTCTTTAATCACTAATTCGTTTTTAAAAATGGTAGTCATTGAGCAAATTCATTGTTGGTAGCGATAACTTTATTTTATGTCTTTCCTTTGGAAGATACATAAAATATATAGTTATAAATATATCTCGAATAGGACAGCTTACACCAAAATCATCTGACTCTAGACTAAGCTTGTACTGATTCATCCATATCTAAGTTTTCATTGAGTGTATTACTTACGAGTGGTGAATGTTTTGGAGATTCATTTAACAAGCTCTGCGTATAATGGACTCGGATAATTTTGGTGTTATAGTGGAGTACATGTTATTTATAAAACAAATAAACCTATGTTTCCGCTCTAGGCGCATATAGCTGGCAAAAGGTGGCACTAAACGCATTACTCCTTCTCGAAGGCAGTGAGTTGATAATGTTAGTATTCTAAACTAACAAGTAAAAATAAGAAATTCCACGTGTTGAATTAGTGAAATTAATAAATTAATAATAACAGTAAATTAATTTTAAATTCATCGAAATGTTTATATATTTCGAGAGAAAAACAACCGTTGAGAAAATAATAATAATATCTGGGACAAATTACACTAAGATCATCTTACCCCAAGCTAAGCAGAGCTTGTACAGAGGCGTTCACATCAACCTTTACTAAGGGGCTTGCTTGTGCTGCTGACATAAGACCCGTTTTGCAGTGGTTTTGTAAAGGTTGATGTGAACGCCTCTGTACTATGGGTGTCAGATACTGATTGTCTACCATGAGTTTCCGTCACGTAAACAAAGATAGTTGACTTCAGCAATTCGAATGCCATTTTTGGTTTCATTTCTAATCACTAGAGGCGCTCTACCGAAATCCCAGTCTTAAACGTCAACGCAGACGCTAGCAACTGTCATTGGTGTAGCCCTAACCCATATAAATATCTACTTAAATAGATGACAACAATAAACAGAAATTTTCTTCACATGTATGTTTGTCGTGGGTGGGATCAAACCCACGACTTCCGGCTCTAAAATGCTGTTTTTTTTTGCGTCAGGAAATGCATTTAGGCATTCACAAGGTCCTGGGTTCGGGACACTTGGGATATGTGGGACTCGGAACTTGAAAACAGAGACCCCCACCCACTAAAAGCTAACGGTGGTCATCTTCGGCGCAGAATGGAAAGGACCCGGGATCCAGAACAAGGGAGAGACTCCTCGCAGGAACCTTTAGCATTTTTTTCTTTTTTTTTGCGTCAGGAAATGCATTTAAGCATTCTCAGGGCCCTGGGTTTGGGACACCTGAGATATGTGGGACTCGGAATTCCACGGAAAACAGAGACCCCTACCCACTAAAACCTGACGGTAGTCATCTTCGGCGCAGAATGGAAGGGACCCCGGATCCCCAACGAGGGAGAGACTCCTCGCAGGACCCTTCGGCGCGCAACGCCGCCTGGCAGCCAGCTTCGGGAGAAGAAAGCTCAACTCCAGTGCACGATAACACAGACCAGCGTGCATTTGGCGACCCCGAGGGCCCTATTAGTCGCCTCTTATGACAGGCTAACGACGAAGTCTTATTTGTACGCTGCTGGTGTACAGTAATCTTAATTCAATGGTTCAAAGTGTGCCCTGATTACTTTCACTCGATTACGAGCACCCGTCGAGTGCTCCTATAGTGTTGCCCTCTCAACAGGGTAAATGAAGTGCGGGATCTGGGTATTAAGGTTGACACTTAACTCGGGCTTTATCATGCGTACCTACTGTCTCACAATTCCAAGATATTAGCATAGCAATCTCGCTTAATAACGCATTTGTACGCAGCAAATTGGAATACGGGTTAGTCATCTGGGACCCGAGTAGTGCAAAGAACCGACTACAATTATAAAAAGTCCACAAGAAGTTTGGTCGCTTTTTATATAAAAAAGGTAGCAAGAAGAAATGGATGAAAACTTGTACCTTACGCCTAAGCCTAACAAAAAAGGATAATATCCATTTATCCATTAGCCAATGAAGGTTTGTAACTACCTACATACATACGTAAACGTGATATGTAAGAAATAGGTATATTGTTAGGTATATTGTAGTGTTTCCTTGGCTGACACCGACTCCAACAATAACAATAATTGTACCTCCATTATATTATCGTATAAGTTTTAGAAGAATACGCAATTATTTCTTTACTTTTTAGTGCTTTGTTTTGGAATAGTTTTTGAAGTTGGTTTTTTTATTCATCTTTTTGTTTTGACATGTAAATGTGTTGGCTTAGCTGTAAGTTCAATATTGTAAATGAATGAATAAATAAAAAAATAATAAATTAGCTTGGATACGCATCTATACAGCTAGCAGTGGTGTTTGATCCTGAAAGTCACCATGCTCATAATAGCAAACGATAGAGTTCAAATTAATTTAATTCATTCAATTGAGCATGTTATTCAAATGTGATATTAGCAGCAAGCAAGGTTATCCTGAGGATCTCCCCCTTGTGAAAATTCAAATGATAACTGACGAAGGTAGTAGTGAAGTAATTTAAAAGTGCTCCCCCCTCACTTGGAAATTTTCAGATTTTGAACATTACATTACTGCTTCCCTGACATGACAAACATTCGCCTGTAATGTAAGTTTCAGATTCGATTTTATTATTCAGTGCTTTTTCTTAACCAACGTAATGCTCGAATCTGTAATATAACAGTTTGCGCACTATAATGCTCGGTTCTCCTCCTTCACTGATGTTATGCTCGACTCTGTAACGTTACATTACAGGCGAATGCACCAAGAGAGGGACCACCTTTAGTTTAATGAGATTTTGACAGTCCACGTAAGAATGTTAATTCGTGTAATTAAGAATAGGTCACATGAATTAAGTGAGTTGGGGCACAGTCGTGGTTCTAATGATAAAGATTAACTCTTACCAGATATAATAAAAAGTACTCCAGCGATGAACGTGCACAGCCTCCGACCCTTGACGCAGTGGCCGAGCGTGCAACACAGCGCGGCGACGGCTTGCGTGAACACAGCCAATAGAAGAGGGGCTGCTGATCGCGTTACTATATCTGGAATATTTATGGTATAACATTAATAAACAATTAAATAAATCTATGTATATAAAAGCAAAAGGTCAGTCATCACGAAATCTCAGAAACAACAAGTGCAAGTTCAAATTTTGCATGGTTATTTTTAGGACGTAGATGCTCACTATGACGGGTTTTTTTGAAATTCATACCCAAAGGGTGAGTTTACCCATGCTCGCCATTAAAAGTATAGATAGATACTAGATACTCTTAACTCAAAGTTTATTATAAACTTCTTGAATTTGTCCAAGGTTTGTTCATATAAGTTGTTGCAATAGAAAAATAGAAACTGGAAAAAATCAACCTGATCCTAGGATCAAGCAGGACTTTGTGTAGAAAATAGTGCCACAAAAAAGAACGTGTTTATCCTTAGCTTAAAATATGTTACGCTAATCGATTTCATCAAAATAACATGGATAAACTTTCTAAGCATCCCTTTACTTATTATTATCCATACGAGTATCTTTGTGACTCAATAAAGTTCTATTATTTGCTTACAACGCTATTTTTGGTCCATCATATCATGCATTATAACTCTATCTATACTTCGTAACACTTATTTCCACTACATTAATTTTACTTCATCATTCTTATGCCATAGCCAACTTTACTGCCGTAAATGAATGTTGACCTCGGCTCTACTTAGCACCCTAAGGACGGGTTATTCTTGTATTTTCGGACTGCATAAAAAGTGTGCTTTTATAACCTGTTTTTGGAAAATGAAAGCAAATCTTTTATATTTCTGATGCTACTAATAGTTTACCACAATTATATCCTTAGCAAGGCTGTTGTTTAATTCGTAAACAGTGACATCTACCAGCTGTTCACTGAATCACAGCGTGGCGCTTCAAGGTAGACTAGACAAGGTAGACTGTAATATGTAGTTCCAGGATTCGTTGACAGAGTGCGTTGCAAAGCATATTCAATGAAAAAGATTACAAAGTCAAAACAACTCTATATCGTCCGCAAGAAGGCTAGAGACTAAGGAGAGAAAACTCCCTGGAAAGGGTTGGACTAAATCCGTATCCCACAGTGACGCATGCGCATTACGCTTCTTTGCCGCGATCCTCGCGAAGTGTCAAAATTGGTCAACACAACCTCGAAAAACAACAACTGTCGCACGTGACACCGTTCAAAACAAAACCATGTGACCATGAAATGACAAATAGCTGCCGCTGCACATGCGCAATACAGCGTTTTGCCCGGCACAGAGTATACGACTTTCGGCCCTCGGAAGCTTACCCCCACTTCGGGAGTTATCTCTCCTTAGTTTCTAGCCTTCTTGATCGTCCGCGTCAGTATGTTATCTTTGTTTTTGCTAAAACGTGCCAAAACTTTCTTTGTCATCTATGTTTTATTAATACAACAAAATTAAATTGTAATACAATCTATCTTTCATAATGCGAAGAACTAGACTTCATAATTTAATTTTGAAATACGTAAGGCACGAAATTAATCTGAAAGATACTTACATGGTATCGCATTTGTGGAATCACTAGGATCTGGAGCATATTGTGATAATGGAAAATATGGAATATCTAAGCACCGATACACCGTACTCCCAGCTGAAAAAAAGCAAGAAAAAGCATGATAAATTTCATTAAAAATAAATAATGGAAATTACAGGATTGCAAGTCATTTGAGTACTTAAGTAAACAATATAATTGCATAAATACATACTTAACCATGAGTATCAATAAAATAATCTCAAAATAATACAAAGCTGAACTTTGTAATTTTTAATTATTTAAAGGAAAATGCAGAAATAGAACAAGCAACTGCGTTTTATTTTTCAATCTTTATTTATTTAATTACATATATGCAGTATACATGTAAAGAGTAAAGGGGGTTTTGTCCGAAGATATGTCACCCCCATAGATTATGTCTTAAATTTAAGGTTTATCTATTCTTAATAGCTATTTGAATAAATTTGTACAATAGCTTTGCATCATCAGTGTGTGGGCGCATCAGTACAAGCTCCGACGTCCGCATATCTTATTTTTAATTGGTTTCTCATAGTGGCTGTCCGGGAACATTCCATGATGATATGATAAACGTCTTCCGCTATGTTGCAAATGCTGTAATTCGGAGAATCTACTTTTTTCATCATGAAGCGAAAGCTATTGAGTGGAATATGACCATATCTTAGTCTAAATGCAGTTACTAGATAATTTCTATTCAATGCAGTGGCCTTCATGAACCATGCTATGAGGCATAGGGAAGTATCGGCTGATAGCTTCATACCAAATTCCTTTTTTTAAGGACCTTTTATCGAAATATTCCGACCACTCCAAGAAACAGTCTTCCTTAATTTTGTACAAAACGTCCGAATATAATGGCAAACAGTCAAATATGTCCCCTTCACTAAGTGCTACTTTAGCCAGTTATTTTTTCTATAGCAAGAGAACATGACAGAATGCGGTTCTATTTATTGAAGGAAATGGACAAGTCCTAAACGGTACGTCTACCACGAGTTGCGTGATCCGTGGCGTATACCATTATGTAGTCAAGTTTATCATAGTATAATATCCCTGGACATTATTCCACACAGCGCCATCTAGCCCCAAAGTAAGCTAATTAAAGCTTGTGTTATGGGATACTAGACAACGGATAAACATACTTAAATACATTTTCTTTTGTAAATACATACTTATTATACATAGGAGAGACCCAGACCAGTACAAACAGACATGTTCATGCACACAAATGTTTGTACTGTGCGGGGATCGAACCCGCCACCTCTGGTGTAGTAGCCAACTTCTTAACCATTACACCAAGTCGGTCGTCAAGTCATAGTATGACTTTATTATGCGATTGGGTAGGTAAATTTGAAAACATGACCGTTGCGTCTCAACATAAAAGGATAAACATGGCACGTAGCTACCAAATTCAAACTCAGATATTTTTACATTCATGGATTATCTACATATTTTAAAGTTATGAAATTTATTTTGAAAATGCTTTGCATTTTAAGATACTCGTTTCTTGATGATTGTGACTAGATTATCTCTTGTTATCCAATACATTTTTTGCAGAAACTGATTTTACTGATGGCAAAACTATCCTGAAGAATTATTAAAGAAAATTTGGGAAAACAAGGCAGACAATGACAAAAAACTTAATGTAACAACAGACCGTGACATAAAGCGGCTCTATTTAATGAGTAAAATGGACTAGTCATAAACGGATGGACAGGACGGACGTGGCGGAGTCCGCAAATGGAATGGAAGTGGGCCGCGGAGTCTGGAGCACAATGCATTTCCGCGCGGAGCGGACGCGGAGACGCATTGTAGCGGCCGCCGCGGAAGTTTAGCCATTGTGTAGTCTGCTTTATACCGCGATCGGTTGAATTTTTTGCGCGTTCCGTCCAGTTTTTGAAGCGTGACGCTTAGAGTGGGAGTTTTAAAGTTGTCACTTTGCAGTTACTACTGAATACAATCTTTTTTGAATTGACCTCTGCGAGGGCGACCGAATACAGCTCGGCTAGATATTGAAAGGCCCTGGGTGCAAATACCAAATAAGGAAATGTTAGTATTCAGATTTAAGGACCAACCCACATTATTAACAAATGTGATTGATGAATTACCATCAATGATATAACTTAAATTCAGTTCAGAAGTAGAATTAGGCTTATTTTTAAAACGTAATCAAATACATATTAAGATTCAGATTGTTTATTGCTTGCCGTAGTATTAAATAGATCTTAAACTAAGTGCAGTGCTTGTGACGCCCTGTTAGGGCATTGCAATATTTGTGGGAACAATTTTATTTGCGCCCATAAAATTACATAAAACAAAAATTGACATCAGAAACAAAAAGAACAAGTTGTTTTTCCTCATCCATCAACAAGGAACTCTTTTAAGTCGTAGTAGCATATATCAATATAACATGATGTCACTTTTTGTAATCGTACACTGGGGAGTGTACGATTCGTTTATGTGAGATATTCATGCAACCTACGGTACGGCATAGTAACTATTAATTAATTTGTGCCCACGGCACTTAATACCCTGCTGTTCAATCTGAATCGACCAGCATTTTTTCATGTTTTCCTTTCGCTAAGCACTCATTAAAATAATACAAATTGTATACTAACGGTCCGTGTGGCATAGCCTCCAGAGCCCCGAGACTGTGTGTTTAGCGACGAGGCTATGGCGGCCGGTGCCGTTGTAGCTCGGGTTCAGCATGTTCTCTTCTGTATGTAGCCAGTTATTGGTGGAGACAGCCACGAGGACCGCAACCACTGCTGTGCCTGCCGACAGCGGGGTGAGTAGCCAGAGGCAAGCGACTGAGGAGTCGACTTGAGCGACAAGCGTGGGTGATGGGGGCGTTGGCCTGGAATCGAAAAATTGTTTTATGAATAACCATGGTTTTTATTTATTCTGTTATGATAAATAAGTATGCCGCTTAATGCTAGAGGCTTTTCTTGAACATTTTAGACGCTGTAAAGCTAAGGGAAACTTTTACATAGTCACCTAGAATAGATAGGTTTAGCCAACTGACTATTTCTCTTTGTCGAACCATCCAGACGTGGAACGCTCTTCCAGCGCACGTGTTTCCTTCCTCTTGTAGTCTCGGGGTTTTCAAGCAGGGCGTGAAAAGGCATTTTTGCAGGCCTTCAAGATGAGTATGACCAGCTCAGTGATTGCTTTGCATTACTGTGCTTGTCAGCCTCATATACCTCACGACCGCTTTCGATCAGGTAGAGTGAGGTCATCTTGACGGGCACTATAAAAAACAACAGCTCTATGATGAGCTCTGACTTTGAGTACTCACCAGCAGAAATAAAACTCAGCCAAATTAGCGTCATTGAGCTGTTGTTTTCTGTAAAATGGCGGGAGGTGTATCCAATTTCGCATGCTCAATCTAAGCTTGATTTGGAGCAGAGGTTACGCTCGATCCTCTTTCAAATATCATGCAATTAGATCAAATTAAGGCGATTTTAGCCGCCAACTAACGCCACTAATTGATTTATTTTTATAACTTCCAAATAAGACATCTTCCTCAATCTTTTATCTTAAAAGATACTTCTATTAAGTTATGACATGACATAAAAGTAATGAAAATTAAGGCTTCAAACTAGTTTACATCGAAATTTTTCGGAAAATTGATAGCCTGGTTCACTTTGCCATAGAGTGCCATGTTGTAGGTTTTAAAGCGACCGCTGACATAAATATGTAAGTAGTTAAACCAACCAAGTGCTTAGTTCAGAAATTGACCATAGCGGTCATAAATGATGACCGTGGATGCCCCTTGTCAAGCAGTATACTAATCGGCCTCTGATGACGCTTTTAAACTTCGAAATCGTAATTATTGTAAGTCGTGGCAGACCCTAGTGATTAGAAATGGCATCGAAAATGGTATACAAATATTTGAGGTCAACTATCGTAGTTTACCTAACTGAAACTCATGGTAGACATAGTCAATTATATCACTGTCGAGCAAAATTAGGTGATCATGTTCATAAATGGCAATAATTATAAAGTAATAAGCTTATATACTGTCACTCTGCTGGGAAATTTTCCTGTTTCATGAAAACCAACGAAGATAATACAAACACCCAGACATTTGTGCTAGCGAGAATCAAACCCGAGAGTTGTTGCGTCTTAACCGGCGCCCATAACCACTGTGCTAAATGGATTACCAAATAAGTTAATCATTAGCACCACGCAGTAAGGTAAAGAAATTACTTCCATTCTAAGCGACGAATAAAAACAACCCAAAAAAAAACTATCAAAATCACATTTAGCACGCTCCAATTTGTTGAACAACGTGTCCAATTTCATCATACAAAATAAGCAAAAGTATGAACCAACGATATCCACTGTGGGGTTTGTAACAAGGTCTATCAAAAAATGCAAATAAAACCGAACCTAACTATCTGGCCGGCGGTCACAAACTGCTTATCGTGTACGGGCAGGAATTTGCATAAAAATTGCTTAGCAGCTCAATTTTTATGACCGTAAATCATAACTGCGTGCACATAATATATCGGGAGCTGCGCTGGTAATATAAACCGGTATCTGAATATTGGGAATATTCCGCTTAAAGCGCTTTTGATTTTCCACAGGATTTTCTGGCATAAATTACACATGCTGGAAAACTGCATCGTGTTGGTTCGAGCTTATAATGTAAACGCTGAAAAACTTGCATAGATTTCGGATTTTAAACACAGACTAGAGGAATTGCTATCAATAGTAGAATTCGAATAGGATTTGTGTGCATTTAAAAAACAAATTATTAGTTAGTCAATTGTTTTCTAGATGCTGTTGTCTTCAACTAGTACAGCCACTATTGTACTATTTTTTTAATGGCATTATCATTACCATCAGATTTTAATAGTTCTCACTGGACTGAGGGGTCTACGGAGACGCGGGGCGTCGCTGCGTCGCGTCGCCCGTCACAGTGTTCGGTGCAGCAGCACTCTTACAACGCCATATCACCTTATTCAGATGTACGCGCGATCGACACTCGTTACGTTATACATCGATTGCTGAGATGTAAGCCAGTTTGTTAATTATGCATTTTAGCAATCGATGTATAACTAAACGCGCGTCAATACACATGTTTACAGGGCCTATGTTTGAATTCAGTGCGGGCCGCGCTGCCACACGCTACGTGCATCGCCAACGCTCCGCGTCTCCGTAAATAAGGCCGTACACCTCCCTCATTACGTATCATAGCGCCCTTTACAAGTCTTCCTACACTGCGCTTCCAAGACATAGTCCCCATTTTATGATTACGGATCACGCTTACGCTTATGTGGCAGAGTGGTTTAGAGCTCGGCTCGAAACCCGGAGGCACCGGGTTAAATTCCCAGGTCAGGCAAAGTGTTTTTGGATTTTTCGGTGGCTGCTACTTTAGCTTAATCGGTTCAAATATTAATAAACGGCTTGAAGCTCATTCAAGCCAGCTCGTGGTATGAACGAATGTTGTCAAATTTCCACCCAAGTGGCAAACAACATAAGCAACGTTCTGAAAACTGAAATGGACCAGATCCAAATTATTTTAACTTTTTTTAAACAAATGTAGTTATCCTAAAAAATTGCATAATCTAATTGGTAGGAAAACATGCTAGGTACTGTACTTGCTAGGTAAACCCCGCCAGACAATATTTACATTTACAATAAGATAAATAATCTTTATTGCACAAACAAACGAATACAGCAAGTTAAACAGTAAGTAGACATAAAATGTACAATTAAGGCGGTCTAATCGCTTTAAAGCGATCTCTTCCGGACTACCTTCTGAAGAGAGACTTGTATAATATAACGGGTAAGGCTGTGCAAAATAAAGGATGAGTGAGAGATATTTAAATAATAAACTAAATGAATTGTGTTACATAAAATACATAGGTATTGCAATAGGATCACCAGTTTCCATTTTTAAGGACTGAAAAATAAAGGATGAGACATAATAAAATACTAGGTTACAGAGAGAGGAAGTATGATTTGACTTGGGATTTAAAGACATGTAAGGACTGAAATTTGCGGATGAGTAATGGGAAGGAATTCCACAGACGAATGGAGCGAACTACAATATAAAAATCAAGTTTCTACCAGAGGCACAATTCAACATCTCTGACAATAATGTTGAAACAATCATATTCATTATTTTATGACATACTAGCTTTCCGCCCGCGGCTTCGCCCGCGTGAACTTCATTTTTCTTTCCCGCTTTTCTGTTGAAATTTTTCCTGAATTTTCTTTGCTTTAAACCTCACGGAGCCGGAGACCTTTCCAACGAATGCAAAAACGTGGAAATCGGTTGGTGCGTTCTAGAGTTATAGCGTCAGGAAGGAAAACCCGACTTATTTTTATATAATAGATTTGAGTATTACTGATTTTTTTTGCTATAAAGGCGAAGGCAAATACAAGTTACAATGTACAAGAAACACGTGACGGGTCAACTGTTGTCGATGTTTCGCAACACTACAGTAAATAATAAATACAATTATATACTTATTTTTGCTCGATGTTTTTATGCAACAGTTACATGTCACTATGTTCATGAGCGGAGTCCGTTGAAATTAAAAGAGAAATTCAAAAACTAAGTCTTGTATGGGTTTGGACGGCAGGATAGTGCACTGTTTCTCGCCTGGACTGAATCATCACACTCCGTTATGTCCCGAGTTAGATTCCCGGTCGGGTCAATTAAGGAAACTTTTATTACTTATATTGGCTCGCGTCTGGGTGTGTTGAGAGACGTCCGGGCTCATATCCTTGTCATCGTAACACAAAGATATTCATCCTTACTCTGAGGCCATGACATTATTCCATTGTCCTGCGCATATTTATTTAAGTTCATTTTGCAACTCTACATATACGGTAAATCATTAACCTCTTTTTCCTCCTAAATATCCTTTCGATGTTGCAACAATTGCATGTCAAGGAGTTAATAAATGCAACAACAAAGTTTAACGATTACCTGGGCGGGCGGCGGCTAGCGATGGCGCCACTGAGCGTAGGCGCGGGCTGTGCGCGCGCGCCGCGCGGCAACGATGCGTGCACGCACTGCGCGCCCCCGCCCCACATACCTCCCCTCCGTGTCACTGTAACATACCAGAAAGAATACCTTCAAATGTAATGAAACAGTATATGTTTTCTAGCAAAAACAATTGCGATGGTTTTAACGATACTGAAAGGACATTTAAAAATTGGTGTCAGTCTGTTTTTCAGCCTCACGTGAAACTTACAAGAAATATTCCTTTTTTGTTATTTTTAAAATAAAACATTTATAATTTTCATATCCATCAGCTGATTATGCCAGATCAGTAACCTCGCGGTATAAAAATAACCCAATGTATATATATAATTAAAATATTTTAAAGTAAATTAAAAAATATCTTTGTTCATATAGACTTAAAAAAAGTGCTCATGACAAGTCAAAAAAAATTATTACTAGCAAATATACACTAAATAAAAAATAAACGTAATTAAAATAATACTATGATAGTAAATATCATAATATAAACATATTGTGACTGCGTTCACAATATGTTCGGAGGTTGTTTCCGATCGAGAAGATCCCGGCAAGTACCTCGATGGTTCCTTTTCTCCATATTGTTTGTTAACACAAAAATTAAATTGACAGAGTAAAGTATTACTACCCAAACTAAGCAGTAGGTACTTATACCAATGGGTGTCAGAGACTGATAAACATACATAAATGATTCTAAATACACTATGTATTTTATTAAAATGAAACCACCCAAACGTAAAATGAATGTTGATCCTAAGTAGGGATCGAACTCACGACCTTTGGCGCCAAACATAGGATCGCAAACATTGCGGCAATAAGCCAGTCAAATAAATGGCTAACCAGTCAAACACACGAGTATGATCAAAACTCAGTAACAATAACTCGCATTGATTATTTGCTCAAATTCCTATCCTCATTAATGTTCCGGTCCCGAATCAACCAGTATGACAAACGGTTCTACACTGTTTGCTTATCTCGCAAAGATATTATGCACGTTAAATTATGCATGCGTTCAGATTGCACGCTATCATGAGTCGGTTCTGTAGCAGTCTATCCGTTGATTTCTTGCAACGGACTCGTTATAGTCTGATGGGCAAGTTCGAATTATCTATTTAAATCAAGAGCCGCCCCAACAGACTTCGTTCTGTCAAATGTTTGACAGATGGTGTCCATTATTATATCTCGCTCGCTTTTCTCCGACTTGATTTAC
Organism: Udea olivalis; assembly: GCA_947369235.1. Classification (NCBI taxonomy): domain Eukaryota; kingdom Metazoa; phylum Arthropoda; class Insecta; order Lepidoptera; family Crambidae; genus Udea; species Udea olivalis. The sequence goes on along the minus strand of OX376350.1, from coordinate 13,474,013 downwards.
ATAAACTATTATTTTTTACTGAATTTCATGTGCAAACATAATAAAATATAGCCTATATCACTCCTGTGCGTCTACCATGAGTTGCCACTTTAAATTTACGTTGACGTTTGCGTAAAAAATTGTATTGGGATTCAGCATGACATGACAATGTCAAATCCCAATACAAGTTTTTACGCGAACGATAACGTTTTGAAGTGACAATTCGTGGTAGACGAACTGGATAGTTTAGCCTTCTGTTAGTGAAAGAAATTTCACGATCAGATTAGTAGTTTCGTAGCTTATTCAATACAAACAAACAAACAATCAAATCTTTCCTCTTTGTAAGTATTATAAGCATAGAAGTATAGTTTAGTTCGTACAAACAGAGGTACTGTGAACAAGAACCAAATGAAAATACATTGCAATACTTTATGTTCATTAGTTAATGTCAGTAAAATTGTGATGTTCACATTGCCTTACAGTAGGGGTCTGTCACAAGCAGAAAATGAAAAAAGACATAGAATCAATTTGACATTTGATACTGTGACATTTTCAAATAATTTAATAAATCTCATTGACATTAATCCTATTATTAATAATAATATGTACCTGACAAAAGGTAGATTTCATTTATCTAATTATTATAAACGACAGATAGCTATGTCGCTATCTTATTTTTTTAACATTTCAGCCAATTATTTGGCTAAACGCTCTGCTTTTATTGAGCAGAATGATACCATTGTACCACAGACTTTGGAACTTGTTCCAAATAATTTAAATTAGATTCAGAGACAATAGAGGTAAACTCTTGCACATTGTTGACAAAAGAGAAGCCCCAAAATAATTTTATAAACTTTGTGCATCAAAACATGCAAGGCTTCTCTGGCAAAGAATTAGAAGTAGGTTTATTTTTAGACTGTATGGATATACATGTCTTATGTTTAACTGAACACTGGCTGAAAAAAAATGAATGCATGATTAGCATTGATAATTATAGTATCATTAGTTCGTTCTTGAGAAGTTCCTCTATTCGCGGTGGGTCACTGATATTAATTCACAATAAGTTTAAATCTAGAGAGCGGAAAGACATAGTAGCACTCTCAATTGAGCGAACTATTGAACTTGCATGCGCAGAGTTAGAGCAGATTATTATTGTGTGTGTGTATAGACCCCCTTCTGCTGATTATTGTCAGTTCGAAGAGACCATGGAAGAAGTACTGAAAAAGGTTTGTAAATCAAACAAGAAGGTGGTTGTATGTGGGGATTTTAATGTTAACATTTTAGATTCTTCTCAGACCTCTGTAAGATTTTTAAATCTTTTTAAATCATTTGATTTACTTAATCTTTTTGATCAACCAACCAGGATCACCGAGTTAACAGCCACCTGCTTAGACAATATTTTTTGTGAAAATATCTCTATTGAGAAATCAATTATAAACTGTTTGAAATCAGATCACTGTGGTCTATTGACCAAATTTGAGCACCGTCATGTCTCTCAATCAGTGGATATTAGTTATAGACCAGTTACCAAGAGTCGAGTAAAAAAGTTTCAAACGAATATAAATAAAAATATTTCTAACCTACTGCCCCAAGGTCATCATAACATAGATAATCAGTATAGGCATCTCTTTGAGATAATATTGCATGAACATAACCATATTTTTCCTAAGAAGAAAGTAACTGTTGATAATTTTAAGTTTAAATTTAGTGATTGGGCCACTCCAGGCATCCATAAAAGTAGAAATAAATTATACGAATTATATGGATTAAAAGCTAACTCAAACTGTCAAAAACTAGTTGAGCATGTTAAATTATATTCAAAAACATTCAAGAAATCATGTCATATTGCTAAGTCCATTTTTTTGAGAGACAAAATAAAACTGGCTAAAAATAAAATCAAAGCCACTTGGAACATAATTAATAAAGAAACCTGTAAATCTAAACCTCGCGATCACTCATTCTCTCTCAAAATTCAAAATAATGTTATTGAGTCTGAGATTGAAATAGCAAATACATTTGAAACTTTTTTTTCTAATATACCTATTGTAACTACAAGCACGTTAAATTCTAGTCCACATATAGCTGAGTCCCTGCTAACATCTAGTGTTGATGGGTGCACAAATCAGTTCTGCTTTGATCATGTTGATTCTCATGACATCCTCAAGGTATTTAAGGAACTTAATATGAAAAATACAGAAGATTTGTGGGGTATTTCGATTAATCTACTCAAATCAATCATTAATACGATATCACCCCACTTAGCTAAACTTTTTAATAATTGCATAGACCAAGGTCAGTTTCCCAACTTGATGAAATTTAGTAAGGTCATCCCGCTTTTTAAATCTGGTAGCAAAAGTGACCCATCTAATTATAGACCCATTTCTATACTACCAGCTCTCAGTAAAATCTTTGAAAAAATTATATTGAACCAGCTGCTTTCACACGTTGATTTAAATAACTTACTACATGAGAAACAATTTGGTTTTACTAAACACAAGAGCACAACTGATGCAGGTGTAGCACTTATCAAACACATATTTGATGCTTGGGAAAACAAGCAAGATGCAGTAGGAATATTTTGTGATCTTTCAAAAGCATTTGATTGCGTGGATCATGAAATATTACTGATTAAGCTAAGACATTACGGTGTTTCAGGTATCTCATCTCAATTAATACAATCCTATCTTACAGATAGAACTCAAAAAGTTAGTATCAACGGAACTGCATCTTCCGGTGCCACCATACGTATGGGAGTGCCCCAGGGATCTATATTAGGACCTTTGCTTTTTCTTATTTATATAAACGACCATCTTCCTACCTATGTCAAAGATATTTGTGAGATAGTATTATTTGCTGACGATACCTCGTTGATTTTTAAAGTCGACAGAGGTAAGCAAGCATTTGACGATGTAAATAATACTCTCTCAAAAGTACTATGTTGGTTCACTAGTAATAATTTATTACTTAATGCAAAAAAAACAAAGTGCATCAAATTCTCTATGCCCAATGTGAGACAGGTAGATACTATTGTAACTATGAATGACGAGCCATTAGAATTAACAAATTCTACTGTATTTTTAGGAATAACTTTAGATTCTAAGTTGCAATGGGGTCCGCATATAACGGCCCTGGCAGGGAGACTCAGTTCCGCTGCTTGTGCTGTTAGAAAAATACGACTCTTGACTGATATTGAAACAGCAAGACTAGTATATTTTAGCTACTTCCATAGTGTTATGTCGTATGGTCTACTGTTGTGGGGTTCAGCTGCAGACTTGAACACCATTTTTGTACTTCAAAAAAGAGCCATCCGCTCCATTTACAAACTTAGACCACGCGACTCGCTTAGGGAAGTATTTAAGAAGATCGATATTTTAACTGTGCATGCTCAGTATATTTTAGATAACATAATGTATGTGCGCAAAAACTTGCATCTGTTCAAAAAAAACAGTGACACTCATAAACATAATACCAGAAATAAAAACAAATTGAAAACTCCCAGTCTTAGGCTACACAAGGTGGGAAACTCATTTGTGGGTCAATCTGTAAAATACTTTAACAAAATACCTCAAAGTCTTGTTGATCTACCTCTTCACAAGTTTAAGTCTGCAATTAAAGCAAAGTTAATGAAACAAGGTTATTATAATGTAGAGGATTACTTGAACGACAAAAGTTTGTGGTCATAGTAGGAATAATCTGCTCCTCTGCTCAATAATGCAATATTGTGTTCTTTTTTCTACTCGCATTGACTGTACTCTGAATTTATTTTTTGTAAAACAAACAAAGTTGAAAAGAGTAACTATCGAGTTTCTTGCCGGAGTCTTCTCGATAAGAAGCAACGTCCGAACCGGTGGTAGATTCACATTATGTATATTCACGATGTGTACTAATATTGTACTATTTTATTTACGTTTATTATTATTATTTCTGTATACTTTTTTTGACATGTCATAAGTGCTTTGTACAAGCTTAAATGAATAAATGATTTTTTACTTTACTTACTTACTTACTTTACTAAAATCTCACATAAGAATGAATAACAAACTCGAATTGACTCCGGTGGCCAAACACCATCTTTATGACCGTATTGTCAAAATCTTCACTACTTTTATTCACTACCTACCACGTTCGTCAATCAGCAGGACTAATTTGTAAAGGGCTTTGAACAGTTGTGGCATACGTCACCAGCCGCCATTTTGTTTTATTCTCGAGGTTTCCGCGCACAGTTAAAGTGGTGTATATGGATAGAAAACACATAAACAAACATAAAATGTCTAGTAATATGGTACCCTAAAGTGTCACGTTTCCGAGTTATTTGAAGGTAAAGATAGATTGTCTTGTTTTAAGTGTTTTTGTTTGTTCAAACTCAAACTCAAATATCTTTATTCAAAAAGACTTATTATTATTATTTATTCGAATAGTCAAAAAATATACATAATAATAGACATAAATACTATAGTAATATGAATATAAATATTAAACATTATACAACAATTTGTTTGTCTCCTCCATCCAAATACCACTTCAGTTAATTGTGAGCGGAAACTTCAGAAAAAAAACAAATTACCGGAAGGTAGCTATGTCAGCCTCCATACAAAAATGTTCAAACCCCTTTTGTAAAAAAGATTCTCGCCACGCCAGTACATCTCAATTTCACTGACAAAATTTTCTGTTCTCAGCCACGGTGCCACGGTCAATATAGAGTTTTACAGAATATGAAATAATATAAACATCCCAGGAAAATCGTGTGAAGTTCGGAATATTTAGTGTTTTTTTAAAAGATCTACAAAGGTTCAATCCTAAACAGTGTGGCTTCAATAGATGTAGCCAAAAAATCTTAGTATGGATATGACGTCTATCTTCTTTTAACGTATGGTATAATATTCTGGGGTAAATCTCTCATTGTTCAGTCCACGTTTATACTTCAAAAGAAATTTCTTCGAATCATGTATAATATGCACAGATATGACTCGTTAAGGGATGTATTCAAAAATAATAAATTTCTAACTCTGACATGTATTTAATGGAAATTTCCGTATTTGTAAAAGATAATAAGGAACATTTTAGTATGAAATGTCTAACAAAAGGTAAATTACGATCTCAATATGCATTTGACATGTGTATCTTGAAATCCTTCAGCCATATTTAAAGCAAAATCACTTTGATAATTATTGGAATTCTGATATTTAACTATTTCCCTATACGTATAAAGTCACTTGAACATCCACAGTTTAAGAGGAAGCTTAAAGACTGGTTGATGTTAGAATGTTTCTATAATTTGGATGAGTTTTTTAGTTGTACGTAATTTTTTGTGTACGTCCGAAATGGGCAAACTGTTGATGCCATTATGCTTATAACAACCAATGTACACAGTTACCACCATAAATTATTATCTTATCTTATATAATATTCTCATTTATGCAAATGTATACTCCTTTATTCGCGCGTCGGTGCGTATACCAAAAACACCATTCGGATTTAATGCCTCAAAAGTAAATTGTGAGAAAACAGACAAGCATGATGCGCATAATGTAAGGTTTGTTACTGATTACCTATTGATCATGTTTATTTAGGACTAGCAACCCCTTGGTAAGGTTTAAAAAGTAAAATGGGTTTTAATCAAAACATTGGACGGTACATCATTACTTATTTTATATGTTGAAAATTTAAATCATGGTATCTTTGTAAGTATGTAGCTTCGTAAATATGGGTTGTGTTGATGGAAAACTGAAATGAAATGGCATGTGTCGCCCTACTAATAATTCCCTCTTGTAAAACAAAATAAATCAAAAATAGCACCAAAAGTACTGACTTGCACACGAAAAACGCACTCTATGAAATCAAACTGGGCATGAGTTTTCAGGCCTAAGCAAAACTATTTGAATTGCACGCTCATCTGTTTTCGGACTGCAGATCTAATAATTTATTTGTATAAAAAAGATAACACTCACTTTAGGTCTTTAATTAGCTCATTTTAAATAACGTACCATCTCGTGATGGTACGTTATATCTCAAATATATATATATCTCAAAGGGGGTAGTAAGAGGCAAGTGACTGTTGCCGTCATGGTGAACCGCTTTTGAATAACGGGGAGTTGGTCGAAAATGTAAGAATGAACACAAACATTTTAGGTCTGGCCAGACTTTAACTCGGGAACCACACGATCCACGATTCGAGTTTGGGTGCTTAACCCCTAGGCCATGATGCTCTCGCTCACTCAAAATATCTTAAAGTTAAATGTTTAAAGTATAGTTTATCACGCTGTGGTAGAACAATTAAATGCCAACATCTGGGCCAGCCAACAAGCCTCACAATACAAGCTTGTTTTGTGCGAAAACACTTTGCTCGAGGCATTGTATTACGTATTCTGTGGTATTACTCTGAAACGTGCTGTCGATACACTATCGCAACGCAAAACAAATCTTAAGCAAGCTCAAGGTCACTCAATATGCTACGGCTGTGCTCGGTAAATGTCACTACGTGATCGAATCAGAAATGAGAAAATTTGTAGTGGAACTAGCGGTGACTAATAGTATAGCGAGGGAGCTGAAGTGGTAAGGGGTAGGGCAATTGAGAACCGTTTGCAGAATAACCTTTAGTTATTGTGAAATGGTGGACGCAGCGTGGCTTGACTCCGATCAAGTGGGCCCATGACCTAACAAAGAAAATTGCGGGAAGCCATTGAATGCAATTGGCCTAGGGGGCATGATCTCAGCTGTGAACTTGTAAGGTTACTGATGATGCTGGTTGTATTATAAGTGCCAACGGTTTGCTGATGCAACTATTCAGCTAATTTAAAAGTTTGTCTGTGAAAGTAATGTGACCAAAACAGTCATGTATGTCTAGCATGAGTTTACGCTAATGTCCGCGTAAACCGCGTCGACGTTTTTGTATGGAATTTCGGTGCAGCGCTCCTGATGATTTAAAATGGAACCGAAATAGCATACAAATTTCTGTACGTCTACCACGAGTTGCCACTTTAAATTTGCATTATCGTTCGCGTAAAAGAATGTATTGGGATTTGACATTGTCATGCCATGTCATGTGTCATCCCAGTACAATTTTTACGGAGCGATCGTCGTTTACGTGATCGAAACTCGTGGTAGACATATGAAAATAAGGTAATTCTTAAAAAAATGCAAGGACATAAAAAGGGCCTTTTACATAATAAATTTAATTAATATTATTAACAAAATAACAACTCCGCTTTACCGCCAATTTGTTTTTTTTTATTTTACAATTTGTTCCGAAAGGTAAACGCATCTGTGGCTATACAGCCACGAGAACGCAATGTGTACGATAGATGAAAGAGTTCTAAATTCAAACAGCACACCGTTTCATACAACATTGCCGGCGCGCTCTTCGTTCGAAATTCAAAGAACGCGCCGGGAAGTGATTTTGGGTTTTCAGTCTACGTAAATATGATACTTCGCGTGTTCTTTATTCAAAAGTAATGACAATATTTCCGAGCAAGTTTAAGAAAAGGTAATTCTCGCTTTTAGTAGTAAACTACGTTTTAAATCTTGTTTAAAGCCTTTACGTAGCAATGACCAGTTTGTTACAGCATGTGGGCGGGATAAATGGTATAATTTAGATCCCAGGAGATCTGCTGACTGGGCGAACTCCGATTTATAACCTTCCCGCGATTTCATCTAACTTGTTATGTTATTTACGGTAACTGCTAGATTAAGTCCCAACGTAGTTACCTCGTTTTACTTTACGAATGTTATGTCCATATATTGACACGATTGGCGTTGTGTCGGTTCGATTCACGGTCGGGTCAACTCAGGAAAGGATCTTTTCTGAATTGACTCGGGTCTGGGTTTGCTGGAGACGCCCCTGGCTTAAATTCCTTGCCTGGGGTACCAGCTATCGTAATACAGCAATTTTTATAAAAATACTAATATTCTCTGGCCATAAAATAGGGTTGTAAATGTAAATATGGTATTTAATTGGATTGTAGTGCAATTATTGACTTAGCTATTACAATCAACATGCAAATATATTCATAATTATGTTAACTTAATTAAGTTCGAAAGGTGGTATTTTGATTTCAGCGTATTTGCGTTGTTGTGTTGTGTTTGCGTTACGTTGGCGCAATAAATATAGGTCTTGGGTTCAATCTTCACCTAGGGCAAACATCCATGTAAGATAATATAAATATACTCGTTTTAATGTACAACCATTCATAAAATATGCATTACATAGTCTTAGATCGTACAATATAGGCGGTCTTATCGCTAGGAAGCGATCTCTTACAGACAACCTGCAGGTAGAAGAAGTCACAAGATTAAAAGAGAAATGGGTAAGGTAGTGTGAGATAGTAAGAAATTATAAACATACATGAAGTTATTTCATGCATTCATGAATGCAATTACATATTACACATTAAACGTAGTACCTAAACATACACAAAATTAAACAAATAATTTGTGTACGAACTGTGTTCAGAGGTTTTTATATTAAAGCTAAGAATCATAGCACGACCGACTTGGTGTAATGGTTAAGAAGTTGGCTACTACACCAGAGGTCGCGGGTTCGATCCCCGCACAGTACAAACATTTGTGTGCATGAACATGTCTGTTTGTACTGGTCTGGGTGTCTCCTATGTATAATAAGTATGTATTTACAAAAAAATATGTATTTAAGTATGTTTATCCGTTGTCTAGTATCCCATAACACAAGCTTTAATTAGCTTACTTTGGGGCTAGATGGCGCTGTGTGGAATAATGTCCAGGGATATTTATTTATTTATTTATTTATTTATAGCACAAAATAGAGTTAAACTAAAGTAATTAGCCTATCCACCTACCACGTTGGGTTCTAATACCATTGGTTAAAAGTACCATGGTGCCTCTGACTACCCAGTTTAGACATACTGTCCCACTGCTGGGCAAAGGCCTCCATCAATGAAATAGAGTCATCGTTACAATCGGTGGGTATTGGGCTTAATCACCACGCTGACCAAATGCGGGTTGGCGGTCACAAACCCGGGCATCATTAAAAAAAATCCGAAAACACACTTTGCTTGTCCTAGGAATTGTACCCGGGACCTCCGGGCTTAGGGCCGAGCTTTGAAACCACTCGGCCACGAAGGCACAAGATAAAACCTTTTTATCGTAGGTCACCGGTGACCTAAATAGCGCTTAGCGTGATAAGTATTGTTTTTAGAAATATTATTTGGTGTAATTTTTTGCCTATTGTAAAAGCTCTAATGAGATGGGGAGGTATCAGATGATTTTGCTCTTGGCTATGAGGTATATTTCTTATTTGTCACATATTTTATTCAATTGACAATTATTACCTTTATTTTAGTATACTTTTTTTTCATTTATTGTTTAAAAAAAACACTTTACAACATTAATTTTCAGTATTCAAAAACCACTGAGGTTTTTTAATGATCCTGGTTGGTTTTCGCATCGATATAAAATAACAATATGGTACATCATTTATATTTCTTACATTACATAGGTACATTACATTACAAAAAGCGAAATGTTAACAACTAGGCATTCACTTGAAGATCTGGTTTAAATTGAGCCAAAAAGTACATTTTCAATCTATTTTTAATGTTACTCGGTGTGATGTTATCACGAAGATATGCGGGTAGTTCGTTAATAAATCCCGGAGCTAGGAAGGCCGAACTTGAATAAATTTGAGTAAACTAAATACCTAAATCGCAGGTTTTTATTATATACCTCATTAATTTGAGAGCTTTTTGTGATTTTATTATAGGCAGATAAGGGTTAAACACAAAGGAAACCCTACTTAGAATAAGGAACCCTAAAATACACCCGCGGTTTGACTTTAAAACAAGCAAACAACACTTGCATGCTCAATTAACGGTTAACAATAACAAAAAACAAAGAAAAACCCACAACGTTGCAGCAATTATTGCCCAGTTATGTTGACAATGTTACGGCTGAACTCTATCCATCCGCAAACAGTGTTGTTTTGCTGTTTTTTTTGCAGTGCTATTCAGCATTTTAAAGATATTTCGTTGCAAATTGAAAAGGCCTGAAGCTTTATGATGTAATGGAAAAGAGATGCTGTTAAAACATTGCATGCACACAAAGTCAATAGTAAATAATGCAGGCAGGTAGCCTTTAATTGCTTTATTCGGCGCAATCTGCGTCATTCGGATGTCACAATCGACGATTCGGTGGTGAGTAATTCGCTCGGCCTGAACACCAAATTATACATTATGTCCAGTTTAGACTAAGTTTTTAATTTTTTTTTGGGTAATGCATTTGGCATGTGTGGAGTTTAAGACAAATAAATACTAAATCCGAACATTTATACCTGACATTAAAAACTTTTACATTCACATGTAAAATTACCTTAAAAATGAAACAAGCCTTATTTCGGTGCCTCAGTTATTGATATTATAACGTAAAATTACCCAAATATAAGTCATAAATATATTACAATATCATAAGTGAACGTGCAATAACAGCCGAACACCACAAAAGCCGTTGATCCAAAAATAACCCCAGATTTCCTAGTAACACACCGGAACCACGCCAAAAATGCGGGAGCACCCACAAAAATGCGTAGAGGAAAACATCGCGATAAGAATAATATCTGTTTGGGACACTGCTCGTGTATATGAATAGAACGTATCGAAATTCAGAGCATGGAGCTAGGAGATAGACCTTTTGTAGCATTTTAACATGAATAAACCTATCTTGCAATGGCAGTAGATGAAGTTGGACTGAACATAAAATACCTGCTAACGGTCTGGTCGATCGAACCTACGGACCTTAGCCAAGCGGGTGGCGCGCGGCTCTCAGATAGGTGGGTAATTTGTTATTTTTTTACTTTAGATTATTTTTCGTTGCCGCCAAACAACACACCACGTCTTGTCATGATCTCGAAGAAGGGATCTGTGTTCCTGTGTTACGAGGTACCAAACAAGGAATTTAGCTAGGGGCGTCTCCCAACACACCTAGACCCGAGCTAATTTAGGTAAAAACGTTTCCTAAAATGTCTCGACCAGGAATCGAACCCACTGTCCCAATCGGGACACTATACTAGTCAAAGCGAGAAACCGGGCTACAGCACGCTACGCCAATCGTGTCGTCAATAATGTAACATTGTCGTGAACTTTTCAAGTGCACCGAAAAGTAAGTCAAAAGTTAGTGTTCGCCAGTATTGACTCTAGAAACAAACAGACCTAAAGAAACTTAGGCCCCAACTCTCTATCTCAAAAATAAAAATTTCTTTTTGAGGAACTTTTAACTTTTTTTCCTCTATTTGCGGTATTGTGCTTACAAATCGCTTACACAATGTCTGCGTCAATAGACATGATGAAAGATTTCATATCGGGATTTCGATACAATAATGGGTTTCAATCGCCATCACATGCAGGCAGACACAAAACATCGACATTGGTATCGGACCGATCGGCTTGTCTAAAGGACAGAAAATTATTGTCTACTCGTATGAAATGCTTTGAAGTTTTGACGGCTATTGTTTTCCAATAATATTTGTGTTATTCTCACTGAATGAGATATACGAATAACATGTAGATGATCATTGGGAAAAAACTGTGAGACAGAAATATCACAGCAAGCAGTTATACTTGGGCTTCAGGCATGTATGGAGTACAGCAGGTGAATCTTTACAATGCCATTGCAAAATGAGTCTTAGGTAGACAGCAAAAGCAGCCGCTCGGTGTGCTGTCATGTGTACATAAATTGCGAACCTATCGGAATTCGGAGCATGGGCCCGAAATCCGGGAGCTGTGGCCTTTTGTCGTGTCTTCGCAACAGAATCCTGTCTCAGGTGGACATTGATATTCAGCGGCCGTGCTCTGCGCTTAGCAACGAATTTTCTCAGCGTAGTCAGCCTCTTCCTAAACTCCATTTCACAACCCTATACCACAATGTAATAACGTTAAGGACGTCTATAATAAAATTCAATTATTCCCTCCCCTGCCTCCTGCCTGCTTTGTTACAATGAGGGCTGGATTTTTTCTATTACATCCACATTTTATTGTTATCTCCGAATGTCCCAATTAAATTGATCCTTTAATATTTCGTTCCGGTTAAACCAATTGTATTGAGTCATTTAATATTCTTTGAACCTTATTATGCGGTTTGTTCTTTTGATTATTCTTCAATCTTCTTCTAGATGATAAAACGTTAAAACGTAATTACCTCAAACAAACTAGATCACAATATATTTTAAAAAGTTAACTCAAGTTTTGGTGGCTATTATTAAAGCAGTCTGGCGCGGTATGAAAATGAATAGTACACATATTGTTTTAATCATATTTAAAATCCGATATCATTTAATCTTGACTAGTAAAAGTTATCTAGGCTATTGAAGTAAAAAACAACGTTGTGAGCTTCTCATCTACAAACTTTTTTACAAAAGCTATGTATAATGAGTAAGTACTTACTTATTATTTTTGCTTCTCTATGTGTATTCCAGACAGTGTCCGACAAGTGATACGAGTATCTAGCAGCTTAGACATCGTTCGCTCTCGGCACTCAATGTGTCAAGAACCTTAAGTGGCTACGTTAGACAACGTCAGTCTGTGTTATGACTAGATATTAGCCTAACCTAGACTTGATGCATTATGCCATATTGTCTCTGCGGACCATTGAATATGTAAGCTATTACCTAATGGATGATTAGTTACCTACATAAATTGATTATCTTGTAAGTGACAAATTACATTTGATTTAGCGAAATTTGATGCCTCCCCAAGCTAAGTTCTTGATAGTACCTAATCCATTCTACGAAGATAATTATTATTCGTTGCACATTGAAAAAATACACTTACAGCTATGTATAACATGTAAAATATGCACATTTTAGTAACTTAAATATAACAGTACTCGTAATAACTTTCATTTAACCTACTTTTTAGAAAGAATATACGCAAATTGACTAAACATATAGAGTGAGCTAGAATTTTAATAAGAAATTGATACCAAAGTCGGATAGCGGCGAAAGGCTCACCGCCTACCACTTTGGGTTCTAATACCATTGGTGGAAAGTGGGCTTCTGAGTGTTCGTTCACCATGACGATAGGAACAGTCACTTGCCACTGACTACCCCGTTTCGGATATAGCCGTGATGGCATGTGTGTATGTAAGTTTTTACTCTAATTCAGTGATATTTGTTATTATCACCCTGCTTGTCAAATTCAGGTTCGTGCTTATAAAATTTATTTCAATAAACACTATTTGCCACATCACTAAATGATTGAAAACAGATTTCAATAAAGGGACGAGCACTTCTAAAAATAAGCTACAGAAGCATGTAAGACCTAAAAAAGTACCTATCCAGTCTATTATTTCCCCAACCTAGCTGCTTCATTTTCGTCGCTTAATGAAACTTTTGTAACTTTAGTAGTCCGCCTAATTATATTTTCCAAGCCGAATAAAAAGACGCGACTTTCACAAGGTTGTTAGCTGTAATCAGATAAGGCGGTGTCGGCACTAGTTGTGAAATAATTATAAATAGGGTCTTTTATCTACAATTACATCACCAGCGACCCGCAATTTGCCTTAATTTAAAGCTCTTTTCCTCATTAATTGAGGTGAAGCACGGGCACCCCACCGTTATGCTGCGTTAATAAGTCTTGAATATGGTTTCGGAGAAAAATCTTGTTAAACGCAAAGTCTTTTTCAGCGTCTATTTTGTATTAAATAGGCCATTTGGGTGACTCGTGAACAATTTAATTATTTCGTAAAAAGATTAGCGTTTAATATGTTGAAATGGCTTTTGCGGACATTTCAGCCCTTATTTTAAGTAAAATGTGGGTGAGAAGATTTTTCAAGCTTGGGTGATAATATTGTTAACAACGCCTTACTTAAAACAAGACCATTCATTCTCCTCATATTAAGGTAAAAACACAAACGATGCTTGGTCCTTTAAATTTCAGATAATAAAGGAACCGGACATTTTTTTTTTTAATGGAAAGTTGAACTTAACTAACTTTGTTTACTCAATAAACTTTTTTTTATCTTCAACTTTTACTTCGATCGAAGTAACACTCTCCTCTTTTAAATTTATATTTATGTAATCGTGTTCGTAATAGACATAGAAGTGGGCCTATTTCGACCTCAATATCCGTTTGACGGTTTATTTGAATAAATTTCGTGAGACGTCGTCGTTAAATCGATCTATACTACTTGAATTCAGGGGCTGTCAGTCGGGTAATCTAAACATGATATGGGTACATTTTGGACTCGTTTTTTTAGGCATACAATTATTCCCAGGCCAGGCAAGAAGTTTTGGTTTTATATACCTGGAAAACTGAATTATTAGTTATAATAAAAACGAAGAGTCGTAGGTTTATCGCACTGCCATGCATGTCACATGATATACCTTTAGGCAAACTGTCTAGACGTCAAAGTGAGGTTATTATTTGTGCTCATAATACATTAGTACGAAAGTGGCCCAAGAAGACCTCTAGTCAGAGGGCCCAGACTAAGTCAGAGCACTTCGTGCACGTTTACTTCGATCCGCCGCAACGAGGCGCGTCTGGTGGCACCTTAACATACCTGTTTTTATACTGGTCCGTGTTTTCGCGTTCGGTGTGTATCATCGATTGAAACCCTCACTGGTAATTCGGCTCACTAATTCTAAGCATAATGTTCATTTTCATAATATCATGTTCCATATTTCTGATTTGCTTAATCGTCACGAGCCATAATATTGTGTAGCATATTTTCAGAAATCCTAATAGAGTGTAGGCTAAAATTGTTTGATCTCTTTTTGCGTCATGAAATGCATTTAGGCATTTCCAGGGCGGGTTCGGGACACCTGAGATATGTGGGACTCGGAACTACTGGGGAAACAGAGACCCCTACCCACTAAAACCTGACAGTGGTCATCTTCGGCGCAGAATGGAAGAGACCCGGGATCCCCAACAAGGGAGCGACTCCTCGCAGGACCCTTCGGCGCACAAGGCCGCCCGGCAGCCAGCCTCAGGAGGAGCAAGCTCAACTCCAGTGCACGATAACACAGACACTGTGTCCGAAGACACGCGTTACCGTCGTCCTCGGGATCGCAGACCAAATCACACGCAGGCCCCCGCGGCGCTTCGCGACCCCAAGGACCCTTTTAGTCGCCTCTTACGACAGGCAGGTAAACCTCGGTAGTATTTGCAGGGAAAAAATTGTTTGACCTGCGCCAACCAACCAAGTGAAATTGGTGTTAAGGATTTAACTAACTGCCATCTTAAATTATGCTATAAATCAATTACCCTTAAAAACGTTAGAATTAACTATATTATGCTGAATGTTATTAGTTATTTCACTACTTACGCTTTGTAATAATATGCATTTGGATTGTTCAAAAGTTATGGGAAGGATAAATCATGAGACATGAATGTTATGCGTATGATGTTTATGACAAATGAGTTTTGCCAAGTGACTTTTGGAAAATCGGCATTGCGCAAAAAGTTAGTCTCACAGTAATTCACTTCGACGTTTTTAACTTTAATTGAAGTTCTTCACTTAAAATATAACACGATACCGCTCCAAAGCAAGCGCTATCATATTTCCTAGAGCTTAGCTAATTTAGTTTCAACGAAGGGAAAACACAGCGCGAGATTCCTGAACATCTGGTCGTAACCGAACCACCCGCGAACCTACAAGAGGCATCATTAGCTCGCTCATAAACTCTGCTGCTCGCAACCAACCAACTAACTTAATTAAATTCGTATACAGCAATGTTCAGGTTCGCTTGAGCTTTGAACTATGAGAGGTTAAGACTCTTAACTTTATGATTTTGGTGAATGAATCGATGGCAATATTAAGCTTGACGTGGGTAGCATTAGGTAAAGGTACTGTGGAACAGCAACTGCAGTTCGGTCAGCCACAAAAGACTATATAAGTACGTACTTCAATGGCCTATAGTATTTTTTTATGTAACCAAATTTGATAACTTTATGCTGAATCGGGAAGCAGATCCCAGTATCTATTTGAGGTTCTGCGGCCTTAAAGCTGCCACACTGCTGGTATTCTTACAGGACTTCAACGGTGGAGTCCTCCAACATTGAATAGTTGAAAAAACACTGCAATCAAAGACGACGAAGGCAGATGATATCAGAAAAATTTATATAATGATACATTCGTCATAAACTTGAATGTGGAATCAAGCAGTACGATTTAACGAACTTGCCTTCCCCTCTGAGGAATGCGATATCATGTCTCATTGACTTCGTTGAAGTTGTAGTTGTCCTTAGTTACAGTAAATTGCAGCGTAGTAGAAACGTACATTTTTAATTACTTTGTTCTGAAGGGCATGTTTTGATTAGGCAGATTAATTAAGTAAACAAAAAGCAAAGTATCCAGGATTTTTACAGATTTTGTTCTAAGTGTATATAATGATTAATATTTAAATATCTAGCACATCTTAAGACCACTAGATAAAAATTACGTCTCATATTTATGTGACGTGAGATAATGACATGTTTTTAAATATATTTAGACGTTATATTTGCAAGTCATTATCCAAACAATCCATGATGTCTGACAGGGACGTACAAGTTGTCAAGAAAAAAAGGAAGTACTCGTATTTGCGTATTTCTGTAATTCATCACTAAACTTCAGGTTCCCCGCAATGAAGTTCGATTTAATGTTTAGTGTTGAAAATCTCTGCTGTACGTGTACGAGTTGCCACTTTAAATTTACGTTATCGTTCGCGTGAAAAAGGTGTATTGCGATGACACATGACATGACATGACAATGTCAATTCCCAATACATTTATTTACGCGAATGATGATTTTAAACAAGAAGGCTAGAGACTAAGGAGAGATAACTCCCGAAGTGGGGGTAAGCTTTCGAGGGCCGAAAGTCGTATACTCTGTGCCGGGCAAAACGCTGTATTGCGCATGTGCAGCGGCAGCTATTTGTCATTTCATGGTCACATGGTTTTGTTTTGAACGGTGTCACGTGCGACAGTTGTTGTTTTTCGAGGTTGTGTTGACCAATTTTGACACTTCGGGAGGATCATTTTGACACTTCGCGAGGATCGCGGCAAAGAAGCGTAATGCGCATGCGTCACTGTGGGATACGGATTTAGTCCAACCCTTTCCAGGGAGTTATCTCTCCTTAGTTTCTAGCCTTCTTGATTTTAAATTTAAAGTAGCAGCTCGTGGTAGACATACTAGTCTTAGCTGTCTACAGAGTTGAATAATTTAAGAAAAAGGTTTTTTTATTTTTCTTGACATTCCCATCAAAACAGATTAATTTCGTCAATAACTTAAAACCGGAAATAGTCCACTGGGCAAAGGCCTATAAGTAGATAAACTTATGCAAATATCTAACGTTGTCTGAAAACAACTGCAAAAAATAGCATAAGACTTACCATTTCTGTAATTCATCCTTTTATTTCAAAGTTTCCGCTTCAGTTAAGTTCTATTAAAAATAAGACAAAGAGCCGACGTAAAATAAATTCACGCACCAATTATACGCACAGAGGGCCCGTTTGCGGCAAGGCGCGCTCGAATGAATGCTACAAACTTATTCGTTAATATAATATTATCCAAATTAGTTAGGACATACATACATACATACCAGCACGTCTATATCCCAAACGGTACAGTCAGCTTAGAAGCCCACATCACAAGGCCTATAAGAACCCAACATGGTAGGTGGTGAGCCTTTCGCCGTTATCCGGTTTGCTTTGGTTTTTATCGGTGTTTTCTATCACAGGAGAGTAAATAAATATCCAGCCTAGAAGATGCGTTCCTGCTAGGTAACCGCTGGCTGGCTGGAAATGAATGATCATATTACGAAATTGCTAGCTACGCTCTGTTTAGGGAATTAAGTTGACAAGTTGTAAGGTATTGTAATGAGGGCCAAGCCCCTCGATTCAGAACAAAGTTATCGACCAATTTTATTTTGAAATCATATTTTTAGAATGGGATATGTCTGTATTATTTGTTACACACAAACTAAAGGTCTTTGGCTTTGACATATAAAAATATTGAATGCTTCAGTTCCGTAGGTAATTTACCATAATTAAAACAAATTCACGGTCGGTCGATAACTTCGTTCTGTATCGGGGGGCTGGACTCAGTAGGAATTAGAAAATGCTTTTTTCTGTAATGACATTTCAAAATTGCTGATAACATTATCTACAGACGTTTATATATCTAATTGTTGACCTAACAATTATTTGGTAAACTGACGCTCAGTTCTAAACGAGTAAAATCTTTAAAAACACGGTAATTGGCCTATTAAATCAAGACTAAAAACCTCCACACATCGCGCCCACATGAAACAAATTCACGCTCAGATTACGCGTATTTCTCGGCTTAACCGAGCTGGAAAGACGAATACAAAGTTTCTAATAGTAATGTCTGCGATAAACGCCGCCATTAAACATAATTACGCGTCGCAATGCCAAAGACAAGCAAACTCTCATCGAGAACGCAACTTATAAAAGTTGTAAAACTCATTTGGGGTGGAACGATGTGATCCGTCGTCGCACCCGCGGCGGGCGATTACGTTAATATTCAGAAAGGTTATCTGTATGTGAAAATCTTGGTATTGGAACCGGTATAATATCGGGTTCAAATCTGGCCAAAACTAATTTTTGTGTTTATTGTCGAAATATATAATAACGCAACGTATGGAAGTTGTGAAACTCATTTGTGGTGGAACGATGTGATCCGTCGTCGCACCAGCGGTGGGCGCTTCCGTTAATATTCAGAAAGGTTATCTGTAAGTGAATATCTTGATAAGAGTTAATCGTTCTCGTAGATTATTATTAAATTAAATGTGCTTTTGATACTTTTCACTAAATTTTTACCGCAATACAAGTAGTTAACCCGCCATAAAACAATCGTCGCAGTGTGCTGTAGCACGGTTTTTTACCTTGACTTGCATGTTGTACGCGTCCCGGTTAGGTCAATTCAGAAAACGTACATTTCTGAATATGCTCGGGTCTAGGTGAGCTGAGAGACACCCCCTGCTTAAAAACTTGTCTGGTACCTCGTAACGTAAGGATATTTATCCAAAGGCCGAACATGGAGAAACTGATTGTATTTTTGAAAAGGTTCGATAACAATAAAATATGTACCCATGACTCGCAAATAAAGAACTTTGATTCTTCGAGACATGGAAATAGGTGTGTTGTCTGGCATGGCATATTTATGTATGTTCATAAAAGTTGTAAAGCTCATTTGGGGTGGAACGATGTGATGTGATCTGTCGTCGCACCCGCGGTGGGTGATTACGTTGATATTCAGAAAGTTTAACTGTATGTGAACATCTTGGTGGCTGGTAAATATCCATTGACAATAAATCAGTTTCAACTGGAATTTAATTAAAAAACTTCCGTAATTCTTCACTCCAGAATGTCAAACCTAGCGCCGTAAATTAACCATGGCATCCATAAATCATAGGTACCAATTTAACTCCAATATCACCTCTTATTGCAGTTTGGGTGCTCGAGCTAAAGTTGTTTTGCACCAAATTGTGCGAGGTAGCTCGAATGCGGGCAAAGTTAAAGCTAAGCAACGAAACTACGGAACCGATTCCACCAGGGCCAAGACCTGTTGCGGAGCGGGAATAGATACGATATGATGCTGCGCTGCACGTGGTAGCTGTGAGCTAACTGATGTACACCGTGTACTCTGCTTTTCTCCTAGTTACTGCTATCGCAACGTTTGGCCCTTATTTTCATTTTCACCAGTGCTAAGCAAAGCCTAGCTAAACCCCACCTTATTGGATCTTTTTAGCTTGGAAAATCTCTGGTGCAAAAGCAGTCTAATACCACAGGTAATATTTCACACCCACAGACATTGAGAAACGGTTAAAAAGCATCAGTCAGGGCTGAAAAGTAATAGTGAATTTAGAAAACAAAAGATTTGCTTAAAAATGGAAGTCGATCATTCAATAATAAACCTACAAGTACTTTGGAATAGTCAAAGTCAATTAATTGTAAAGGTTGTTAAATAGATAGTATACACGGACTCAAGGAAAATAATTATTTGTACACTCGTATCAATATAATACACTTAATGTGACATGGACCTCATAAAAACAAACATAAAGAGCTTATACTCGTTCATGCGAAATTACATCATAACCTAGGTACTTTGTTTCAGATTGTAGATAATAGATAGATATATTATTTATTGAACAAAAACCAAAAGTGACTTATAGCTAAGTATTACATTTAAAACAATGCACTATTTAGGCGACCTTATCGCTAATAGCGATCTCTTCCAGGCAACCTACTATAATTTGTGTTTGGTAAATAAAAATACTGATATTATTAAAGGTTTTAGAAGTTTTTTTCTCTGATTGATTTGATTTAAATTAATTTTGACGTGCTTGTTACATTGTTATTGTAATTAAATACATGCCAGTTTTTGAATTGAAGCATCGATCATGACTATTCATGACTGTGTAAGACAGTAAAATGAGATCAACAAGTTGAATTTCACATCCTCTTATTTACGACCTTTTCACAGCTTTATAAAAGTGATTTATGATCAGTAACGTTAGTTTAGCGTAGTAAAAACATAATTATGTTTACTGACCGTGACAAGCTTGGTTTAGTAAAACTGCTATCTATCTAACTCAAAATATTCCATATTATTATTTAGAAATAGCCGTCCTCAATTTACGATACGTCTACGATGCTGTTGATCCCGTCCGCTATTAAGTTTTAAATTTTATTTACTACTCAAAAATTGTTTGAATGGATTGTTTTTACATAAAAATCAATAATTTATGTTTAAAATAATACGTTTTTGCATCTATATCAAAGTAACAAGAGCGAAAAAATATATACTTGATTGATGCCTGAAACTGAACACAAGCCTTTCTGGAGAAATTACTCCGCTAGATGCTGCATGAAAAAACATGTTTGTTGGTAACAAAAGGTATATAAGCTTATATTATTTTAATAACTGTAATTAAAAAGACCTTTTTTAGGATCTTGCTTTATTTTAAGTTAAATATGAAAATTACTATCTTCAACTAAAAGGCTCTCATAACACGGAAATGTGTTTCCACGGAGATTAACTTATAAATTAAATGACCTCACAAAAGTACATCAGTGCTAACATTATAATTTAGAAAGCCGCATTTTGTCATAGTTTCAGTTGCGTCATTTCATCACCGCGGGTGCAAAAGAGAAGTCTGTAACTTTTGAATAAGCGCTCCTAGAAAGCTGCAAAGCACCGTCACTTAATAAAAGATCTCCCTAGGGAAGTGAAGCAAACGGCTCAATAAGATGAGACGGTGTCATCATCGCGGGGTAAAAAATGTCGTAAACCGTGGGAGGGGTAACATTAAATAAATTGCACGCGCCTACCGCAACGCCATCTGTGCCGCGCTTCGCTAACTACCCGGGGTGTCTTTGCCCGGAACTTGCACTGGCCTATTAGGGTTTAAATGGCTCATTTTATTTGTTGTGGAAACTTTATTTTGTTATTTGACGGTGAATATTCAACAGTTGAGAACAGAAGGTTCTGACGTGTATTTTCTAATTGAAATCCTCAGTTTGATTTTTGACATTTCAAAAGTTTCCTATAACCTATTTAGAGGAATCTAATATTACATACAAAAAGATGTGCGTGCCTTTTGCAAAATTTGTCCAAAATGCACCAAATCCAATATTGTTTTTCACAGTACCTACTAAAAGACTCACTGATTCTAATAGTAATAACAGTGCACTACTGTTACAACTGTCACAAGGTGCTATTAGAATCTAAAGTAATAATAAAATTTAGAATAGTTTTTACATACGGTTAATCTGTGAAGCGTTTGTATGCAGGGCAAAGGATCACATACATAGTTAATTTAAAACAACATAGTCATAGTGCTTGCTTGCATGCTTTCTAAATGTTAAAAAAAATAATGTCACTAGCGCCCCAACTTTGGACGAGATTACTGATTCGATATAAAGTCAGGGACCAGGGTAGTATATTGTAGAATATACCTTTCCTATTTCATATGAAAATAACCTTCACATACAGATAAGCTGTCCGTAAAGCATTTGCCTAGAAACTGACAATTTTAACTAAGAAATCTAGAAAGAGATGTGGGACGCAATTTTCAGAGATAACGCGTCCTTGTTTTCTGGGCTGGCTCGGTTTTGCGGATCCCAGAGTGCAAAGCGCAAAACGCTGTAGGCACTCGGAACACCAGGCCGCAAGCCCGCAAAGTGGGTTGGCACATGTCAAATTTTTATTGCTTTGAGAAGTTCCGATGCCTAAAAGAAAAAAAAACTTTTATACGCCCGCCCTATCGAACTGAGAGGCTTCTTTAAAAGAAGATATCTAAGCTTCTTTAACTTTGTTGTATGCTTATTATGAAGGGAAGTTAAATTATTGCAAATGATATTATTGATTAAGGTATTTGCTTTTTAGATGATATTCTTCCTATAATTTACTTTTACAGACGGTTACACGTTCGTGACGTAAGAAAAATGGGAAAATGTATTCGTATTAAAACCAAAATTAAATGTTTTTTTAATAAGCAAAAACGTTATATGAGTAAAAATTTTATGATACTGCAACTTTAAGTAGCAGATTTCTGTCTTACTGATATTTTACAGTGATGCATTATCTATCTCAGTCTTCCTTGATTACGGTTTCGCCATTTTGAGGAACAGCTACACAAACAACATTGTTATGCATTTTTCATGCTAAAAGCTAAATAAATGATTGCGCGAGTATTGTTTCAACAATCAATCATTTTTTTTTAAAAAGCGGATATTCCATTATCTGCATGGCGCAGCTATCCCAGGCGACTTAAAGTTTTCAAAATGGACCGTCCATGCAAACGGATCTCTCTGTTTGAATTGTTCCTTTCATCATTCAGAACTCGTTCATCTTACATCGTGCAGTTTTGTTTAGGTTTCTAAGTAAAGATTATGAAATTTGCTTTATGCTTATTTGCCCAAGATGCTAACTACTGGTTAACAAAGGCGCCTTCTCCGTTGATACGTTTAACTATGTATACATATACGTACTCGTGCAAATTCTGTGGACTAGGTGCGAATAAAATCGTGAGTTATTTTTGTCGCTTTGAGCCCAACAAGGCTTAATCGTCTTACAGTTTCGTTTCGTGGTCTTACTTTGTTTTGGAGCAAACGAGCCTGACTTAGATAATTTTCAAACTATTAAAATGCAATAAGTGAATGGTAACATTCATCAACATAACTGTTTTTAATATAATTAGACACGCTTGGCGTAATGCGCTATAGCACGGTTTCATGCCTTGACTTCCGTAATTTCCCGTGGACGAGTCAACTAAAGAAACGATCTTTTTTAAACTGACTCGGGTCTGGGTGTGCTTAATGCCTTGTCTGGTACCTCGTAACCCAGGGATACTTTATACTTACTTTGAAACCATGACAAGTGGTGTGTTGTATGGCGCATGATTATTTTTTTAATTATAACCGAACATAAAATACATATACATATAAATAGTAAAATGTAGTCCAAAAAATTGTACTTCAAATAAATGAACATTCAACAACTAGGTATATAAACACAAAAAATAAACGTGAAACTTGTACATATGAAAAATAATTTAGTAAAGTAAGCTCAAACTCCATTTCATATTCCTCCTGTCATTTGTCAAGTGGAAAAACCAATGTTGTCGATACAAACAGCCTACGCAAAGATGACAAACAATAGATTTCGATGTTTCTATTTACCCAACTTTGCGATAGCAATACCGTATGAAATCCAAGTATGATTTATTGAATGTTATTCCACGAGTCCAAAGCCCCAGGCTTTCAGATTATGAAGCCTCTTATTTGTTGAGGACCTCGCGAGTATATTTATAGCTTTTTTATTAAACGTGGTTTTGAGGCGTATCCGCAATATTAACTAGTTTGAAACTTCAGGGCCCCTAAAATGGAAGCTGTACCCTATTGTATTTCAATTATGTACCTCGTAACAAAGACATATTTATCCCCACTTCGAGACCATGACAAGAGGTGGTTGTCTGGTGCAAGAAAAAAATAATAATACTATGCTACATTATTAGTGAGAGATCATATTTAAAGTTCATTTAAATTTAAAACAACTTTGAGGCTCATTTGCCGAAAGATCAAATCACAAATGGCCCTCAAGTCCCGGGTGTCCATTGGTGTAGTCCATTTGTGATTTGATCTTGTGAAAATGTTTAATTATTTCAATTTATCAGATTGAAAGTAGAAATTGAAATATAATTCATCATTAAATTAAAATATAAATAAAACGTCACAATAAATTACTGAAATATATAGAACCAAAAATAAATAAAAACAAGATTTTATGTTATTGTTGTTGTTTTAATATTTATCTGTCAGTAGCTTGTTTTAGTGTCTTTTCCGTGTTATAGTCGGTTTTTAGTTTTCCTTGGTTACGTGCAATGAACGATCTGCTACTGGCTGGAAACAGTTACAACTACTTTCGAATTGCGCCACAAGCACAGTGAAATAGGATTGCAAAGTGAATCGCCCAGGTTATCGTGGAAGATATTTTATGCCTTAAAGTTTGAAGTGAATTTTGAATGGCTTCCCTGCTCAGAATAATCAAGTAGTAGCATAGATTGAGAAAAACTTTTCAGAAATGAAGATGTGACACGAGTATGTGTGTGTTTTGTTGATGTCTATACTCCATTAATTATAGCATTAGACAGAAGTAAAAAAGGTTCTTTTTAGGTTACACTTTGTGGTAAAAGTACAATAAACATCATTGCTTTTAAGACTTATGCCGAATTTATTAAAATCCACATAAATAGCAGCTGTCACACTTAATTGTTCTCATTTAAAGTAAAGGAACGTTAGAATTTATGAGGCTTTTGCTTAAAATAATTATTTTGTCTTGAATCAAACTATATTGTCGATGTAAAAACCTAAAACAGGCAGAGGTTTTCATTTTTACTGTCACTATAACTCTACCAAATCTAAAATGTTACATAATCCCTTCATACGTTGTGGCGGAAGGGGTTTTAAATTTTGCTAGGTCATATTCAGGTATGTTATCGTCATGGCAACGTCAAATGCAAATTGTCATTCAATTTAGCCCCCCTGCTTCTTTTTTCTAATGTTATAATGAATGAAGTATAAGTATTTTAAAAAGAAGATGAATATTTTTGTTTATATTCCTCTTTTTTTATATGTAATAGGAAGCAAACGAGCAGGAAGGTGCTCTGCTGCAACACCAAAGATGTCACCGATGCGTTGCTTGCCTTTTAAATGGGAATACGCTCTCTTCTTGAAGGCTCCGATGTCATATTGCTTTGGAAATACCGACGCAGGAAGATCATTCCATATCTTGGATGAACGCGGAATAAATTGACGCGAAAAACGTACGGTTGTTAAACGCCAGCCATCCAGGTGATGAGCATGGAATTTTGACTTATGACGTGTCGTGCGGTGATGAAATTCTGCGGCAGGTGTAAGATCATGCAATTCTCATTTCAGTAAGTGCGTATTCATTTACAAATTCAAGATGGCGAATGACATACTTGCGTTTTCTGTCAAATATCAATAGTGATTGTAAATGTTTCTCGTGCTGCTAATCAAGGAAATGATGAAAATTTGTACTAATATTGCAAAGAGGAAAAACTGATTTGAAAAATATTTTACCATGAGAGACTAGAGTCCTACATTATCCCTGATGAACATAGGCTATAGAATTGTTGAAATTTTAGATTTGTTTGATTTTTTTGTTAAATACCCGTCAAAGAAAAATTGAAAATTCCCTCATTGAAAATCTTTTTTGAAAAATTATGAGGCTTTTTGCGTTATTTTGTTAACAAATAACTGATTTCAGGACTGTTCAAATGGAACAGTCGTAACCTTTTCCGCAATCTCCCCACATCCCAAATTCGTCTAAAAGACATTGCCCAAAGCTGGGACAAATGAAATTGTATTTTTCTCCTAAACAACAAAGTGTAATTTTAATTTAAGACGCTTTTGTAGATTTTTACCAAAAAACTGGTAAAATCAACATTAACTTTATTATTTTGAGCACTTTCAAATGTACACTCCATAAATATGCGATATTACATCCAACGGTTTAAATTTCCTGAAATCTGTTATTTGATGACAAAGTAACACGAAAGCCACATAATTAAGTAGTTGATTTTCAATTAATATGAAAATGTTCAAACCACTACGACAAGGAACACAAAGATGGTCCCATCCAGATTTGAACTCGGGACCACAATTCGATTTGGGGTGGCCTAGCCAGACGCTTTCTTACTATTTGTTTGCAATAAAGATCATTTCCCAACTTATATTACACGCTTGGTGTGGTCGATGGTACAGCAACAGCAAAAGTAAATGATGATTGAACAAACTTCCAATTTGCTTTTATGGACGACAAATACGTAAAAAAATGATCACTACCAGCATATATCCATTATAGTTTAACACTGTCAT
This sequence comes from Udea olivalis, assembly GCA_947369235.1. Taxonomy (NCBI): domain Eukaryota; kingdom Metazoa; phylum Arthropoda; class Insecta; order Lepidoptera; family Crambidae; genus Udea; species Udea olivalis. The sequence goes on along the minus strand of OX376350.1, from coordinate 13,447,662 downwards.
TTGGTCCCCATTCTACAATGTTCATATTGATCGTATTTAAGAAAGTATCTACCACAAAAAATGTTTTTAAGTTTACTGTGTTATCGATATGGATCTAAGAGAAAGATCAGAAAATACAAGGATCGAATGAGTAAGTTTCAAATACAGCCTCTTGAAGCACGTCGCAGGTACTTTGATCTGGTGTGCTTATAGAAAATGATTAACATCATATTTTTCCACTACCTACACTTATTTCACTTTTGAATTTCAACATCAGGTATAAATGCCGTAACCCGAAGCCATTCTCACTCTCTGTCTTTACGAATAATACTTCCTATTATAATCCAACTGTCAGGATGTGTCGCGTATACAACGAAATGTTAAGCAAACATAGTTCCCTTGATAAATACTCAGCATTGGTAGGTTTACAAGGTGTATTCTTGATCTAGAGTATCCTTAACGGTATGTTTCTTCTTAGCAGTTTATAGCCTCAACGCTTGTTTACTTATTTATTTATTGAGTTGCTTTTTATATTTTCAATATGTTTTCTTTTTCTACTCAAATAAATCAATCAAACGCCCTATTTGTTAAACATACGAGTAGGTTAAAGTGGATGGTCAGAAGAACAAAATGGTCGCTTTATTTTGCCTTGCCTAGGCGTACAAATATTAACTTACACAATAAAATAACAACACTATTTCAAATATCATGCATAGAAATATTTGAAAATATTTTAAATTGAATACCTAATAGGTCATTAATTATATAATAATTTGAATTCCATATTTCTAATTTAAATGCTAAATTAATTTGTCACGTAAAAAATAATCTATAGTGTATTAACATTTTTCCAATAACATTTTAAACAGTTCTTTTTTCAAATTCGCTAGTTCCAAAGATTTCAGTGAAGGAGGCAGTTTGTTGTAAATCTTAGGTGCCATGCCAAGGAAATATTTTTGCAGAAAGGCAGTGTTAGCTGACACGATGGACAGCCTTCCTCTATTTCCTAAATTTAAACTATCATGTTGTCCAGCTGTAGTAAACAGGCTTATGTTGGTTTTAATAAAAAATACCAGTTCATATATATATATAAATACATTCAATTAAAATGTGAAATGTGAGCGAGTGTGGTATAGTAAAAACTAATGTAATTGTTGCACATGTTCACATTAAATGTCTTCTGTGAATACATGTTTATAAGTTACTAGCACTATAGTTGATTACAATAATATTTGGACCATTTACCATTGTAACATGTTATGTGTACATACCTAATAAAGAAAAAAATATATAATGAATGAAATGTCTTATTTATATTCTTAGTATAGTTAATTAAGCTTTATAGTTTTCGTAAAATCATAAATGTTGGCACGTTAAATTATCACTTACTTCTGCAGTTGTTACGAACAGTTTTCATATTATCGAAAACCGTGAAACTTCCCCAACCCACAGTTTACTGCTGTTTACTCGACTGAGAAAAAATCCAATTTCTGTGCTTTGTTTTTTACAGATCCATTCCCTTTCGAGGACCTTTCCGATTTTGCTGATATTGTAAGTAATGAGAGAGTGGTGTACGTAAAAGCGAATGGCAGCTGTTTCTTCATATAATAACATTTCTTTATATCCTTACTCAATTTTGGCTAAATGGGAAAGTTTTACGAGTGCGTAGCGTACTGATTTGTAGTTACATGTGTGAGGCATTAAAACTTTACCTGGGACGTCCATTTTGTGGATAGCTTTAACTACTGCCAAATTGCTTTTAGCCCTGGGTCAAATATAAGGGGTATTGATTAACAAACTTTCAAAATATAGGTAGGATAATAATTATCTCATTCATCAAGGTCCAGTGAGCCCAGTTACAGATATACACTTTTTTATATTCCGAATTAAATGTTAAATTCTTTAATACGGACTACGTGATACCGATAAAAAAAAAACTGAATCTAAATCCGGCAAAGAATATAAAATGAAGTACTTAATCTAAATAATGAAATAAGTGAGTATATTCATTTTTATTGGAAGCAAAATGTTAGCCTGAAATGGTAATAGAATAACGCTGAATGTAGATTAAAAACACCAAACGTAGTTCGTTTTTCTGCTCTAGCAACTATTTGCTATCTTAGATAAAAGTAGATATACCTAGCTAGCGCTTAGCGTTGGGAATCAAAGACACCAAAATATAAAAAATAGAGAGTTTCCTCAAAAAAATTGCTTCGAGCGGAAGAACCCAACGGAGCTTATAAAACTACTCAGCTCCCTAGCGTGCAATACGTTAAATACGTTAAATTTTGACTAGCTACACTTGTAGGGCACTGCTCGACCATCGATCAAAGTCCCCCCTACATTACTTCCTTGCGAATCGGGACCAGCCCCATTTTCCCTACTTGTAACATTATAATACGAGATTATGTAGGATAATGATAATATGGGGAGAATGATCGAGCATTATACACAGGTATTAAGCCATAAGTGCGGAGATATTTTAATATGCTGAGTGTTACAGGTACTCTGTAGTATATGGTCGTTATCAGAAACACGCCAGCAAAAGAAATTTGGAAAAAAGATTGACATGTTTTTAACTTTATAGGTTGAACCCTAAACATTTCAGTTAGTTGAATCCATAAACGTTTGACCCGTTGATATCAATATACTTACGTATACAAAAAATGTTTGATGCTCAGGTTCAAAAACTAAAATTTCTGTTCCCATTCAGTTAAAAGAAAAGTCTGGGTGGTGATTTTGATGAGGTCTGTCGATCCCATAAGAATACGTAATCGGGATTATCTTCTTTTAACTGGGCTTTGAGTCATCAGCCTAACAAAGGATCCTTGCCTTTTTTGCATTTTTTTATGCAGTTAAAGTCGTTTGGAGGCAAAAATCGGGTGGTGCGCCCTTAACCCTTGACAATAATATTTAAATGGATTCGATCACTAAAATAACATTCAACAAAATTTCAAATTGCTACGAATCTATTATCGAATATAATTTGATGTTCGTTTATTCAGAATGTGGTATTAACAAACGCAAATCCTGTGATTCATTTGCCTAATCCAAGCCATTGATAATTCACAACGAATTCATGCCAATTGGTATAAATATCCCCTTTATCAGTTATTTTGCTGACAGCAACCATGACTCGTGCAAACAAACTTGAAAATATTTATGAAAGTCCTATTTTTTTATATTTGTTCATTATTAGTCCACAAGTTAGTCATAACAAATCCGGACTTGAACAAAAAAGTATGTATGTAGGTATGTAGTACTTGTAAGAACCTGTCAAGCTATAATTAAAGCCACTGAATTCAAAAAAAGGTCGGTCTACGGATAAAACCCAGCGCAGAAGCTCGATTGATAGTGTTTTTTCTAAAGGTTTTATAGACAAATTGTAGATTATAAATGTTATTAATATAAAACAATGGACGAATGCAAAATCATAAGTCGAAGCTTTGTTAACGTATTTTGCTTTTGGTCCTTTTTATAGCTTTCTAATCTTGTAATAATTAGTTTAAAATCAATTCATCTGGTAACATGAGAAGCAATATTCGTTGTATTAAAATACCAACCTACATTTTTTGCAGCAAGGGACTTCATAAACTGAGCATGAAATGAAAACTATGAAAACAGATTTTTCATATTAGAAAAAGTAATTCGAGATGACTCACTAAAGCAATGACGACTGAAAAAGATGAATATCAACCTCTGACATACTCAGAATTTATTACATATTCGTAGGTGTAATAGAAGTAGTCCTTTGAGCATAGACGCTTGATAGTTCTAGTTGATATTGGATATATCTCGCTGCGACTTTTATTTGAAATGTGAATGGCAGATATGTCACGTGGTCGGCGAACCGATCTGCTCGAATCGGGGAATAAGATGGCGCAGCGGTTATTGAACGACGAATTATCAAGTTTCACACGAAATACCAGATTACGAAAAGTGTTTTGTCGGTTTTTACGGAAAATAGGCAGGCAATAATAGGCAAGCGTAGTTATAAGCTACCCATCAATTGTAGGGATGACTTGATTTTGATGATGGACGGTAGGAAATTTTCTGATGCTAACTAGAGGGAAAGACTCTAAACGATGAACATAGTAAGTTTCACTCAAAGGAAAAAGTCCTTTATTTTTGAAAACAATCAAGCTTGATGAATATATTTTTTTGAATACACTTCCCACATTCAGGAATCGAGCAGGCTAAAATTCAAAAACCATAACCCTGTACTTTCATGGCACTGATCGATAGAGTCAATCTCTTGATCAAATCTATTAACAAACATGGTAAATTAAATAAAAGGAAAACAATTAGAGAAAACATAAAGCATTTTTACTCAAGGGTCTATAAAGGCCTATAACGTCTTAAAAACTGAGGTGCAGAGTACAATTTCAAATGTTCACCAGAACACGAAATCAAAGTAAAAATACGTTTTTTTTTAGTTTTCTGTCAAAAATACAAATTATTATTCTGTGTTTGTTTGAGCACCTTGAAATAAATAAATAAATAAAACTCCAAAAAAACTGTATCACCTACTGAGTGATTGTGCCATATCGCCATATCATCTTCCTTACATACTGTATGAAAATCATCCGCTATAATTTCAATCCCTATAATTTCAATCCCTATAATCTCAATCCCACACCAACGCGAGATGGGTTTTATTCGCATCTACTCGCAAGATAACGATGTTATTAGTTCTGTGTCTCATACCCTCTGAGGATTATGGATTTGAATTTTCAGAATGAAATATAGCCGACAGATTTTCAATATTCTAGAATTAAGTAGTCTAAGTCATGATTCTTAGGTATATAATACATTCAGCTGATTTAATAGCATAATGAACACTTTTGGATCCATACATGAACAGATAGGCCTCATTTACGGAGACGTGGAGATGAATTGGAGCGTTTCATTTCAAACAAACGCATGCGAATCACTTCTCCGTAAAAGCACTCATACAACTCCACATGTTTGGATTCAGTGCGGGCCGCGCCGCCCATCGCAACGCGCGACGCCCCGCGTCTTCGTAAACTTATTGTTACAGTTTGATTTTCATAAGTTTGGCGTCATTTTTAACTTACTGCAGCACCAGATTGTCATACTGTTGAAAGGTTGTGGCTGCTTTTGTGATCATAAATAATCTATAAAAAAAAAAGACAACAGTGGTTTATTCTTGCTTCAGGTACAAAAAACTCTTCTAAAAGTAAAAAATAGTTAAACAGTTTTTCTAATTTCTTTGAACACTATACGTCTACCACGAGTTGCCACTATTAATTCACGTCATCGTTCGCTTAAAAAATTGTATTGGATTTGACAAGACATGACATGACAATGTCAAATCCCAATACAATTTTTCACGCGAACGATATCGTAAACTTAAATTGGCAACTCGTGCTAGACGTACTGTTCAATGACATCGCAAGAGACAATCAAATTCTAATTGTTACAATCAAGCAAATTACATGCTTATGCAAGGCTAGGCCACCGCCCTAGTTAAAGGTAAGGGAAGTATTCTAATATTGGAAAATATCTTCCAATACTTTTGAGACTTCTTAAATTCGTTCATAAAGCGCGATATAAGTAAAATTCATTCCCATCCATCTTCACGAGCTCATAAAGCATTGAGTTTTAAAATATACCAGCTTACATAGAAAATTGAACCTAAGCCTAGTTCAAATTGGGTGTACTTTAGATCAACTGCTTTAGGCCGAAAGTGATAACAATGGATTTCACAGTAAAATGTGCTCGTTAAGACTTCTTCCATTTGGAATGGTTACGTCACCAAGGCTTGCTTACGTCATACGACTGTGAAAAATTTACCCTATGAAGTTTTTTAATGAAAACAGCTTATATATATTCATAAACGTTCAATTAAAAACCAATTCTATTTTTTGAATATTGTCCTCACAAGTGCCCTTAAAAGCTCAATGTGAAATGATTTTTTTCTGATTTGGCAACTTTACGATCCAACGCCCATGGTGCTTAGTAGATTAAACGTTTATAATTTCATCCATCATTCTTAATTATGTGGTTACAATTATGTTATTTAAAACTATTATTTATTCGCTTTTTTTTTCGCCCATAGGACAGGCTTTGCCTGGTTTACGGGCCAGAAATGTACCGTTTTTGGTATTTGGCTTTCTTAATAAATATTTACTTTACTTTATTTACTAAGATACACGAACAGCAATAGATAAGTAAATAACATTCATACGAAAAGTTATTCATAGCTAATTATTTGTAAGTATGTTTTGTCAGTTATTCATTTTAGCGAGACTATTCGTAATGTTTTATTTAATTTTTTTATTGGTTGACTTGTCTGACGTGTCATGAATAATACTGAAACTGAATCCTTTGGAAACTACTGTTAACATTTATCACAATATCTTAGCAAGATATGAACAGGCCTAACGTATTGGTCCCTGCCATCCATTATTTCTTGCATGGCATCCAATTAAATCTTCAAATCAATTATGGTTGTAAGCTCCATTGGACCATTACATAAAATCAGGAACACGCTGTATTGTTAGGCTAAATAGAAATTTCAACAAAACATCCTTGAAGTACGGCGCGTTATTGTGAAGAACGTTTAATATATTGAATAGCTTAACAAAAGTTTCATTGTTAAAAGTGTTTAACGGTGAGAAAATCGGAATAACTAGCTAAAGGTCTTGATTTTGTTGCATCGTAACAGAGCAGAAATCTCCTGTATTTAATATTAAGAAAACTAATGAGAGCTAAACAATACCCCCGTAGCTTATATGATGTGGTTACCAAAACTATTTGTCAACGAGATTTAATGGATGATCATAGTAAAGTGTTTTTGCAATTTATTTTAGGCTTCACGAGAGATCCAATTTTGGTGGTGTCGTCGGCAATGTTTGATCATTTTCACACTAATACAGTTATTATTTTCAATACATCAATAAAACGTCCCGGCGACACTTTACAGCAAAACGAAATTTTAGTCAACACTGACAGCGTAATAGCGTTTCGCACTTATTCAGCATAAAAGGCAAAGACGGAGTTTGTGATTTTAGTCTTTCGTTTCCCAATTACACACACTGCTTGACCTTTGGAACTGACGTTATTCTTTGTCATTTTGTGAAAATCCCTCTGGAATTCTGCGATACAACTCTAGGTTCCACCGCGACAATTTGTACGCACCGATTTTACTCAAGAAAGAAGAATAAGGACAACGCTACACGTTAGTGAGTGTCGCCGCTATAGAAGATATCTGCTAAGGGTACAGCAAGAATAGGCGTAGGCAGATAGCGGAAAAACATGAACGGTGAGCGGTGTCAGTTACTGTTGTAGTTTTCTATTTGACATAAATAATATATCTTCATCGGTTTGAATGAATTAAAATAGAATAAAATAAAATCAATCGTGTAGCCAAAAAAAATATCAAAATAAGAATCAAGCTCACATCTAAAGACATCCGCGGCTTTTTACTTAAAGTGTCACTTGAGACAGTTACTTTTTCCTGCCTGCTGTTCTAACAACAGCAGAAATACGAACTTTCATTATGATCCAATGAAACTGAAAAAAAACATTGTCTTGTTTTGTAACTTCAATTATAATATATTATGAAGAATATACTTTTTCTTGCAAACTTTATCTACTAAAATAGGACGTTCGAACGCCGCGTGGAAGAAATGATGTCACACACATTTGAGGACGCTTGCTCACTCATTTGAAGCGTTTCCTATTTCACCTAGCTTTCTCAGAAAAGCCTCTCGTAATACGATAGATAGAAAATTTGTGTTATGTTATAAGTAGGGTGCTTATTACTTTTATCTCTTATTTAAAAACCTTCATAACATTACGTGAATGATCTATCTACTCAAATTTTTGAAAAAACAATGACATTGTATTGGATTTGTTTTTCATTTGTTTAGTAAACTTACCAGTTCACAGGTTTTTAGGTTACCTGAAGTTTTGATGAACTTATTGATACTTCATAAAGACTAGACCTGTACACCGGAAGTGGAGATGGCGCTTCGGCTTTTAACATAGTGTCGATTCCTTTTGGGCGGATGGAGTGATATCTTGCGGAAAGGCTGCTAGCGTGAAGCGGAAGATAAGCTAAAGATTGACTTCGATTTTGGTGATGATGATGATGATCATTGATACTCGTTTCTTTGAAAACGAAGCCGACGTAGAGGCCCAGGGTATTTTTTTAAATCAAGTCATCGCTACATGCATTGACTTAATCACCACACTTGAACATTTTTTTGATCAACATTATTAATCATCCACATAATCTTTTTTCAACGCTTTAACAGAGTATTACCATAATTAGTTAACCTTTTATATCCGCAAAATAAAGTTAATTACGCTCATCACGAGTAAGTAAACAGTTAATATTTCCCCGAAAATGTTTTGCAAAATGTTTTCCCCGCATCCGGCGAATGGTAGTAATCAATCAGGGTAACACTGCCTACATTCTCTTAACATGTGTGAGTAACAAACCGATTGAGGTACTTACTACCTTCTTGATTTCGTGGGATAAATAAAACAATTCTTAATTAGGAAAAAAACATAAGCATGACTTTTAGTAACCACAGCGTCAGTTTCATTCGTAGCCATAATTCGTGGCCATTTATTAAATAATATTGATATGGATAAGCACTATTACTTCTCACTGGATATCCATGCACGTGGAGTCCGATGTGTATTTTAAATTTCACTTGCATAGTGATATTAAGTTTTACTAACATTTGAATGGAGTCCGAAATAAACATTTTCATTGATTCATTTGCAGCCTGCTTTGGCCGACATATATTACGTTATCTATGAGTAAGTTCTCCTTACGACTGTTCTTATAAAGGGATAAGATGACATTGTATGTATTTTTAATACTTTATTGCGATTTGGAAACTTCAATTGGCACGCATCTTTTGAGTGGTTTTATCGCTAGATCGTCGTGATCGAAGAGCGTCGTGGCACCCCAACTCGGATCGTGGATCGTGTGGTCCCGAGATCAAATCTGGCCAGAACCATTATCTCTGGTGTTCATTGTTAAATATCTGACTAACTCTCCTGTAAAACATCGATGAAAAACCAAATTAACTCGGATAACGGCGGAAGGCTCACATTTTACCACGTTGGGTTTTAATACCATTGGTGAAAAGTGGGCTTCTGAGTGTTCCGTTCTCCATTACGGCAACAGTCACCTGCGTCTGACTATAAACAGTGTGTTAGGGATAGAGGTAGCGATATTTTTAGGGCATGTTGTTTACTTAATTTTATCGATAAAATCACCCCCATATGGGGGTCCATCTGCTCTCTTTCAGAAATCACAGCTATTGTTAGTTTTTTTATTTTTTTCATGTTGCTGATGAAAATTATCAATATCTCTGGATTTTAAAGCCCTAATAAGTAGAAAAAAATTGTGTTTTAAAGCTAATAATACTGCCTATCACCCAATAGAAAAGAAACATACAGTTCCTAATAACAATGCCACATAAAAAAATGTTTATGTTAGATTTTTGTTTAAAAATTGACTGTTTTTTAAATATTACGTAACATACTTTGAAAACTAGCTGGTTAAGGTGTATTATTTTTGTAAATCACAGAAACCTAGTAATAATAGCTACAAAACAACACCAAATGTATTGCTCTAAGTCACATAATTTGGAAGTTATTGTTATTTGAATATGACCCTTGCGCGAACTTTTTCTACTTATTAGGGCTTTCAACTCCAGAGATATTGATAATTTTCATCAGCAACATGAAAAAAAATTAGAAAAACTAACAATAGCTGTGATTTCTGAAAGAGAGCAGATGGACCCCCATATGGGGGTGTTTTTATCGATAAAATTAAGTATACAACATGCCCTAAAAATATCGCTACCTCTATCCCTAACACACTGTATATATACGTCTTTGGGATATAGTCGAGATGGTATGTTATCGCTAGGAAACGATCTCTTCCAGAAAACCTTAAGGTAGAGAAAATTCTCATTGAACTCCGTACTTAATTTTTTTGTCTACCCTTATCGTTGCGAAGTTTGTCCACAAAATGTAATTTCACCTCAAATCTAATACGGATCTCAACTTTGTGGCAACGCCAAGGTTTCTCAAAGAATCCAGAGCTGATGTTAACTGAACGCGCCATGAAGTCATTTGACAAGCATTAGCACTATTTTGAACAAGCAAGAGCTGTTACTACTTTGTGGCTGAGATAAAAAGCTCTCATATTTCTTTCGTTTCGTTAGGTAATGGTACTGTTACGGCTAACGTGGCTATCTTTTTTACGTTTATTCATGACCGTCACAGGACGCTTAAGCTAAAACCATAATAGATTAATCGTCCAAATAACTGAAGTTAAGATTCAAATTAGCCATTAATTTTTTACCGTTAAAGATTTTGAATAATACTTTGAAGGAACAAGAGGACCACACACACTGTGTCTTCGGACACAGTGGTCTGTGTTATCGTGCACTGGAGTTGAGCCTGCTCCTCCCGAGGTTGGCTGCCAGGCGGCCTTGCGCGCCAAAAGGTCATCCTCGTTGGGGATCCCGGGTCCCTTCCATTCTGCGCCGAAGATGACCACCGTCAGGTTTAGTGGGTAGGGGTCTTTGTTTTCCCAGGAGTTCCGAGTCCCACATATCCCAGGTGTTCCGAACCCAGCGCCTTGGGAATGCCTAAATGCATTTCCTGACGCAAAAAAAAAAGGTTGTACCACACTTCCCCCCCATGAGCCTTCGCCTTGTCGTGGCGGGGTGGCTTATTATTGGTGGCAGGTGGAACCACCGGGAAGCTAAGAAGGCTCAGGTATGGCAGTGCGGTGGACTTCCCACCCACCCACTGCCTGCCGCCGGGCGTGGTGGTGTTATGGTGCCTACCACTGCCCGCCCAAAGGGGCGCAGCGCCAGTCAGTGATACGCGGCTGCCCCCCTTCCCCCACCCCCCCCGGCGGGGCCGCACCGCCAGATGCGGCAGCGGATTCGCCTTTCAGGTGGATCGTGGTTGCGGACCTAGTAGGGTCCGCGTACGGTGGGAGCCGGCGGGCGTGAGTACGGGGGTGCTTTTGCCCGCAATGCACGGCTGTGTGCTCCAGGTGCTTCCGTAGCCTCCCCTCTTCATTGGGGGGTCGGCTGGAGGGGGCCCCAACTGGCGGCGGGGCTTTGTGAAACTTTTTAGGGTACTCGCCTCGCCGCTGAAGTGTTGAGGTTGAGTACCGTGGGGTTTTAGTCGGTAGAAGTCCGACATAACCTCGTCGTCCCCCCGGGCGGCGAGGTATCCATGAGGATTTCCCCACGATAATAAAAAAAAAGGTTGTACCATACTTGCCACAAACAGGGCACTTTAGCCTCAGTTAATCATATCGTCTGTCTGTTATCTATATACTCGTATAAAAGCGCAAGGTCACTCACAACGAAATCACAGAAACTACAAGTGCTAGGAGTTTCAAATTTTGGAAGGAGGTTATTTTTAGGACGTAGGTGCTCACTAAGATGGGTTTTTGCGATTTTTGACTCTTAAGGTGTTGTTTTTGGGGTTGATAGTTTGTATGAAACTTCCTTACTACAAGTGCTAGGAGTCTCAAATATTGCATGGGAATTCTTTTTAGGACGTAGGCGCAAACTAAGATTGGATTTTGCGAATAACTTACGTCGGAAAAAATAGTGTGTAAAATCTAAAAAAATAAGTTCACGCGGGCGAAGCCGCGGGCGGAAATCTAGTCTATGATATTTTTGTTATAAAGTATGACGTGAGAGCGATTTTGAAAAATGAAGTTTTGGTGACTTTACGATATGCATTGGCAGGATAACCATCCGATTCAACGTACGTCACATGACGCATAGTAGCATCACGGCGCGCGAAGGTATGTCATGGAGGCCCAATCAATTTTAGACAATTGCAAAATATACGAAATTTCATTATAATTAGATGGCTGGGCCAGGATGTGAATGTTTTTAAAGCCCAAATTTACGCTAACACGTTGTGGAGGACCGTTCCTGTATATTAAGTTGGTTAATTAGAGTATATAGGATCAAAAAACAAAACAAAGATGAAATACAAATTATTAAAATCACCAGGCTTTGATTTTATTAATTTGTATTTCATCTTTGTTTTTTTTTATTTTGATCCCCTATACTTTGATTAACCAACTTATCTAATTCATCATCTTACTCGTAGTTGCTAAAATAAAACATATCTGTAGTCAGTAGGTTTTCATTTTTTTATCAGTACCTGCAGATTATTTAAGTAAAACCAAATATATTTTGAACGAAAGCCACATTTTCCATCCGCTTTTTTGCGCATCGCCTAAGGTTTTGAATATTTCAGACACCATAAAGAAAATGACAAACACGACGTGACATAACATGGTTGGTGAGGAGAGTTAATTACCATAATATGTGTACAACTTCTTAACACGTTCACATCGGTCCTGGGCCTTAGTACAATCCCTTAAAGCTTGTCAAGATAATTCCCTTAGCTAAGGGTAGCGACCAATTTTGTCAGTAAATATGCAGCCTCCTAGAAGAAGTGTTAGTGCCAGGTGACTGGCTGGAAATGACAGATCATTTGACATAATTGCTCGCTACGCTCAGCTTCGGGAATGAACTTGACAAGTTATAATGGATTGTAATAAGGCCTCCAAGTGCATTATTACAATCTACCTTAAATAATAATTTGCTATAAAAGGTTACGTTTTAGTTTAACTTGCGGTAAGCGTTACATTAATAGGATTTCAAGTGATAGATAGTGATAGTGATTTAAACTTTATTGCACAAAAAAGGAATAAAAACAGTTGTATTACATAAAACAAGCAATTTGTACAATTTAGGCGGCCTTATCGCTAGAGAGCGATTTCTTCCAGGCAACCTTTGGGTAGAGGAACTTTTTAAAGCATGAGCTTTGTGTGGAGTGAAAATGAATCTATGAGTTATGAATTAGTTATTAGTGATTATGAATAAATAAATATTAGAAAAATGCACCTGTTTTAACACACAAAAAATCTAACAATAAAATACCTACATCTTAAAACCTTTTTACAAAATTAACAACGCATAATCACGTACACGATAAAATATACGTTCCGTTTTAATACTCAGATACCTAAAAGAATATTTCGATGTACCATGATTAGATTGAACTGTGAAACTTTTCTTCGCCACTAAGATAGTTTAAAACAACTATCAAATGAAGCAAACTTTATACAGACTAGTGCTGAGTCGGTATTTCACAGTGCGATATCTCAGTTCAGAGATCTTATTGAATGCTTCCAGATAAAGGGACAATGAAAAAAGCGATTGAACAAAGTCGATTAAACTGAATCTTACAGCTTTGCCTACATTATGGTGTTTACCCCCGTATCCACAAACGCTAATCAAAAGTTGAGAACACCTCGAATTGATGCTGCTGATTCGGGAGTTTGTGTGTTGGTTGTGGTCATATGTTAGTAGCTTAAGGTGTTCCTATGTAAAGCTTGACGTGAGCACGTGTGTACTATGTACGTGTTATTAAGAAAATATCCCAGAATGTTGAACTTGTCTGAAATGACGCGCCCCGCCACCGCCACCGCCGCATTCACGCAAGAATTTTTTTTTTAATATGGACTTAAAAAAATTATATTCGTTCGTAGTAGCATGCGTCGTTTGTTCGCAAAAGTACACTCGGCACATCAATACAACCAATAAATTAGTGGGGCGCGTCATTTCAATTTAGGCAAGCTTTAAATCAGTAACTAGCCATAACTTTTAAGTAATCTGTGCCCTGGCAACGACACCACAACCACACATGACTTGGAATAAAAGAAAAGCATGAAATTGCCTCTTTGTCAAAATGTAATGGCATTAGAAAGATTTGACATAGGTACGGATATGTGAACACACTTACATTATGTCAAGTCTATCTAATGCAATATTTTGGCAGAACAGTCAAATTTTATGCCTCTCCTTCTTCAGACCAATTATTTTAGTTGTTTTAACGATGTTCAAATTTCCAGTTTAAATTTAATTCTAACCCAATGAACTGTCTTATCTCAAAAGTTAACTTAAAATTTGTCCATCAATTACAAAGATAAACACCAAGGAAAGTATCAGCAAAGTTACCTGGCACCATCAATTAAAAAGTAAACAAAAGTTACTGAAGTAGAAGTTCTTAATACATGAGCCTGTAATCGTTAAAAACATGCGCCTGGTTGAGGATAACGTAACGATAAATAGTACAAAATCTGACTGAAGTTCTATTTTATTGTAATACCTAGTTAATACTTAGTTTCTACTGACTAACAATTTTTCTTTTTTTAATTGTTTAAATGACCCTAAGTTTACATTGTTTTATGTTTGTTTTTTTCCATTATTTTATATTCTTTAGATTAGACACTCGGTAGGTTTATTTGTACCAAAATAACACACTGTACTTTACTAACGCCTGTTGTAAACCCAAAACAAGTTTAAAAGAGTAACTGCTGAGTTTCTCGCCGGGTCTTCTCAGCAAGAAACAACTCCGACGCGGTGGTAGAGTCGCGTCGTATACTGTGTATTTATATTTCCATATTATTATAGTATTTATGTCTATTATTGAGTATATCTTGCTTTAAATTTGACGATTTAAAAGTACCTGTGAAAGTCTATTTGAATAAAGTTATTTGAGAGTTGAGAGTAATGTCATCCATAACTGTAGTTATTACATAACATTATGTTGCTACTTTATGTTATGTAATAACATTGTTTAGTAATGTGATAACTATAGTAACATGTGCCCAAACAGGGTGGTCGGAGGCAAGTAACTGTTGCCGTCGTGGTGATCGGAATACTCAGAAGCCCACTTTTCAACAATAGTATTAGAACCCAACGTGGTAGAGAGGGTTCAGCCGTTACCCGGGTTGATTTGGTTTCTTTATCGGTGTGAAATTAAACAATGAACACAAAGATGGTTCTTGGTTAGATTTGAACTCGGGTCCACAGTATCCGCGATCCGAGTTGAGAAGCCTAACCACTCGGCCTGTATGTATCTGCTTCCTAGTAGTTGCTGGAGATTATTTAAATTGTCTTTAGTTGAACGAGTAAGTGTGATAAGCCACGGGTGTATTATTTTTCCCAGAGGACAAATATTCATGTGCACACTCAATATTTAGAGTAAAATTATCAATTATTTTAAATACTTATATAGGGTTCAGGTATTTTTTGAGACTTTTAAAACTAATGATGGGATCTAAGGTGGGTCGTGCCAGCTATAAAAATGCCTAACCACACCTTGAAAATGCCTAACCTATGAAGTCCAAGAATACTTGAAGGTTGTTTCACACAAAAGACACTTGCAAAATGACGTTCCAAGTATATAGTATATCTTGGAATTACATTTATTATGAAAACAAGACTTTCCACTATTCAATTTTTAATATCTGATTCTCACAATAAATTATCTCACGTAGTATTTACTTAAATGAAACATGAACCCAATTAGGCCATCTGGCCATTCATTGTTCCTCGCAGATTTTTGTTACCTAAACTAGATTGTCTATCCCTGCCATCCAGCGAGCAATCAATGGTATATGCAAAGTAGCAGCCGGATCTTGTACTACAACTGCCTGTACCGCTCGCAAGATTAACTTTGGCAACTTTTGAGGAAGATAAACTTGGCCTCTTTATATTAAATTATTCTGAAACTTGCAGAAAAAGGACGAGAAGAATTTTTAGAAGTGCTAATTGATTGATATTTCATTTTAGAAGTTGGTTTTTGAAATGACTTTCCTGATGAATACATTTGTTTCCTTGAAGACTTTTGTTTATGGAAGTCCTTGATACCTACCTGCGTAAAAAGTTTTTTTAGATTTTTAAGCATTTTTTTACTAGGCATGCCACCGGTCGATTAGCCGTCGATCAAGAGGTTATTGTGATAAAAGAACCTTTTAAAAGATTTCAGTAGCCGAACTTTTAGATTTTTTTAAAGGGTTGTTTGTGTAATGAAAAATGAAAGTTTTGTCGAAAATAAACCGAACAGAAAAAAAATATTCTACTTCATCATCAAAAATCTTATTGTAAGATTTTTAAAACTATATTTTTCCGGCTCATATGCGAATACGCCCATGCAAATATGTGTATTATATAATCATAACTACTACTTCATTAAGTTTTAAACTGCTCTCTCTATATATACTACTATATATAATATTCATTGAAGCCTAAAACCGAACGTCGCTTTTGCAGTCTGCATCGAGCCGGCTTAATAATTATGGGTCGCGGTTCAATAAAACCTTTCATTACAAGCCGAGTCGGTAAAATATTCCGAGCATGCTATTTTCACGCCATTTTTCAACCCATCCATTGCCGGTTCGTGACGGCACACCACGCGTAGCCTAAAGGAGAATGCTCACCCGCAATACATGGGTGAAAATGTGAAAAAGTTGAAATGCTCGCTTACGCATTCTTGATTGTAACTTCACGCACAGATGCTCGTGAATACTTAATTTTATGCCTTTTTAGGATAGGATAAGATCGCAGGATAAAGTCGAAGTCATAATTAGAGGAAAAAATCTGACAGCTGCTAATGTCACTTTGTAAAATAATGTGGCCATGTTCAATATAATAGTGATGCGTTCCGGTTTCGTTCATCCACAGAAAGGAATGATGAATGATGGGACTTGACAAAAAAAGGAAACCACTTCTAATTTTATTTTAATTTATTAAAAAATGTACGATATCTACTGTGATGTGTAATTTTCATATTTTTTTCTCTTTCTAATCTAATCATAAAAATTACTGGCACGGCACGCGTTACATTGTATTTCTGAACGTACCTACCCTACGCTGGCCATATAGGTCGCCAATTCGCCATTTTGTTTGTGTCATTCGGCTTCTATCCTCTGGTCTGACTGCTCGAATGTTTCTCTGCGCATACGGTGTTTACTTGTTGTTTTTGGTGAGTTTTTGGTTACGTTGTGATTGTGGTTATTGTTTTTTTTTTGTATATTGTTAAGTACAAATGATATGGATCCTCAACCAATAAAGTCAAACCGAAGCTTTTTATCTCCAAAAAAGAAGAGACCACGGGTTTAAGCGCTATCAAAAACGAATGGTTCACAACCTGTACAAACATGTATTTGAGGAGAAAACTGCTTCATATTATATTGATGCCTGCATGGCACAAGTCAAAGTCAAACTATCATTTATTCTTAGAAGCTTTTACAAACACTATGACAGTTCAGTTAAAAATATAATAAAAAAAATGTAGTAATACTATATAAATAAATACACTAGGATTCGAACCCAGCTTCTGATATTGACTGTCCCGTGTTGTAACTACTCACTAGGCTACCGAAAGTACAGTAGTATTATTTATGAATAATATTCATTTTAAGATTGTTTTATTCATTCACTTTCATGTTCACTTTGCCCCGACACTTTTTTTTCACTAAAACCTGGCAACCCTAGTAAACGTCAGATTTTTCCGTCTAATTGTGAATTCGACGTTATAGGGAAGGCCTATGGACGAAGGCTGTGGACGTCTTATGGCTGCAAAAGACGACTATTTTCATATAATAAGATGATGTTTTTTTTACAACATTTGTGGCAAGCAAGTGGACAGCCTGATGCCTGGCATTAGTAGTAGCCTAAGTACAAGTGCAAAATCAAAAGTGCAAAACAATTCACGCGTTGCTGACTCTGTCAACCCCAAAAGATATAATTTCAATTTCCAACCGACCGCATGCTTCAGACCGAAGACCGACGCAGCCCCTACCGGTTTGTACGAATCTGACAGCTTGCGGCCACAGTCAACATCAGAATGTGTAATAAAGTCACTAAAAATAAAAACTAAATTAGGTAACACAAAAAAGTGTAATAGCTCATGTTGGCATCGTCAATAATCATCATATAAATACGAATATGTAATCAGATTTCACTAAAGAAAACATTATGATTGTTGTAGGAATATTCACGAAAAGATATTTTTAAGAGCGATGCAAAATGTGAAAAGGACATAACTCAATATTATGCAAATTATGATTTTTGAAATCCAATTCCATTTTTAGCCAAAAATACAGAAAATCATTCCTAATATATACCTACTCGTAGAAATATCACTTGATAAACGTATGATGAAAATCTACTAAGCCCCATGCTCCAAAATGCTGCCAACTGAAATAAGGAACCAGAGGGTACTTTTTGATATTACTCTAGGCTTTTCAGTGCACATCTATTGTAAATACAATATTTTGCGAAGAATATTTTACTTAAATGTTGAACCTTCTCACTCCGACATAAGCACACATAACGTAAAGTTATTTTTGATCGTATTGGCTTATGGAGACCGCTTTAAGTTGGCTGAGCTCAGCAAGTGGACATTCGGCACAGGCAAGCTCTCAAATAAATAAGCTTGAGAGGACATAAACAGAGAGAATTTTCACAATTTTATTTTACTGTGAAATAGTCGGTCCGGTTTTCACGGGAAAACAACTTATTTTTCCGTCTTAGAACGTTTAGGATTTACTAAAGTGAGTCTGGTATTTGTTTTGGTTTAAACAAATATTATATTTTAGTTTAAATAAATACCTACCTTAAAGACCAAAATCTTTCTTTAGTCAAAGTTTTTATGGCAGTACATATTTTAGAAAGAATTACATAATGTTTATTAGTCTCTGATACCGATCGATATGTTTGGAATGAAACTGACATTCAGTTTAAAAAAAGTCAGGCATGACCGGCATGTGCTAATTTGATTTCATGAATACAATAGTCATATCTACTTACATAACAAGCCTTTAAATCCTCCTCAGATATTATTCAACCTTTTTAAAGTAATTATTGAACTTATTATTTTTATATCCTCTATGGTGTTTTTCCCACCGAACGATATTACTTCAGCCTATCCTCTGGGTCTATTATCCAACTCATATAAGGCGATTAAATGCAAACTTTGATGGATGTTACAACCCAACTTCGGACCTAAGTAAACGAGAACCTTCCTAAGTTCATAATATTACACTTATCTTCTTCCCTGCCGCAGGAAATCATTTTCAATTTCACTTTTATGCTCGTTTTGGGTGATGGAAAGGAGTAAAAAAATTGTATCAATGAGAAAAAGTTACCTTAAATATTAAAATAAGATAGTTAAATTGTTCCTAAAGAAGGGTTTTAGACTAACGTTTTATACACGTTTAAGCTCATTTTTGGATGCGCATTTTCTACAACACAAGTAACTTGTACAAGCGTTGCGCTTATAAGCTCGGTTACCTAATCCATTTAGATACTGACTCACTACTACCGGTTCGAGCAAACACGCCGCAATAAGCCCGTGTGCGTGAGCCCAGTGCCAAAGCGACTGCATACGCTTTGGCAGTCAAAAAAGTATTAAGTCCGTAATCAACCGCTCTAAGAATTACGTGATGATTACCTATGTGCCTCCACTTGTACTTTTTATGGATGTTCGTTTAATTTAACGGACAAAATTATTTGTACATTGTTCTCTGACATCCAAATGACAAACTTGGTCCAGTTGTCGGTGATATTTATTTCTTTTACTTTAAAATATTTTTGTGATGACGCATAGTTCTGCTTTAATAAATTACGTTTGGGTTCAAATGATTTCGTTATCGTGTGCTGCGACTGTGTCGATGCTGCATCAAGCCTAAATTGCAATGATTCACTGTATATATTCACTAATATATATAAATGTTAACGTTTTCGTACTGAAAATCTCTAACCTGTAATGGTCAAATCTATAGACATGATAAAACTATAAAGTTTCTAAATTTACAACGAAACCCTAAAAAATATTAAGTTTCTCACACGATCAATATCCATTCATCCTAAGCCAAAAATCTGAACATTCCAAATATAAATGGGATAACTATTGCTCTAACGAGATTACTTTGTCTGAGCGGCATTAAAATGTACTCGGATAGAAGAGCAAGACATATTACGCAGATATACCATCCCGTTTCAATTTTGTTAAGTAGTCGAATGCCTACAATTTGGTGGCTCGAATAAAACAGGAGCGATAAAAAGGCAGCGCGGGCCGCCTTAGCTGCCATCTTGGTAAGAGATTAACAGCCATAATCAAGCAATTGGGTGCGGATTACAGCGATTTTTATGTCGCCATAGTCGGTGGCGCCCCCTAGGCAGCGGGCGCGTCATCAATCAACCGCTGAAACTCTCGCAATAACAATGACGGTGCACACTCGTGAAGAAATTTAGACGGAATGAGCGAGAGACGGTGTTGTAATGCTGATTTAATGCATATTAATACATGCTAGTTTTTAATACACTGGCGAGCAGAATAAGGAGTCACTTGCTTTGACACCACAAACTGATAATTTTAAGTTAAACGTTTAGAATATCTAGATTATTTTTTGGAATATCTAGATTTAATTGGTCACCTAGATTATTTTATTAAGCAGCATTGAAATATTATGAAAACACTGTTTCAACAGTGATGGTCATATATTATAAGCAGATTCTTTACGTAAAATTTTAGCGTTAGTTTGATCCATCTACATTTAGTCGCCGTAATAATAAAGAGAGCACTAAGCCAAAAATACTTGGGTACCAATTTTCGATACCCAAGTCGTTTTCCTAACTTAACCACAGTGTAAAGATACCTATGTCGTAACTTTACTTTTTCATACTTTCGAGATGAATAGCAGAATTATATAAGTCAGAAAGAAATTTGATAAGCTGATTTACGAGTACAAAGAAGTTGTTAACGTGATTTCTTTTTAAGATTACTTTTTCTCATAAAAGGACAAAATGACTTTGTAAAGGCAAAATATAACCCTGTAATTTCATGCCTCTTTAAATAAATCTCAGAAAAAATAAATTAACCACTTCAAGTCCGAGATGCCTCTCACGTAAACAAGAAAAATATAGACACCGCTTAAAAATAATGTCTTTTATTTCGGAAGTAGTAGCGTACTGTTTATTTAAAAATAATTTCCACGATAAGTAGGAGTAAACATAATACTAAAGTAATTAGCCTAAATACTATCCCATTTCTAGGCAAAAGCCTCTATTATTTTAATTAAATGGTTATAATTGGGTATTGGAGAACCCGGGCTATGTTACATAAAAAAACAAAAACACAATATGCCTGAACGGGGATTCAACGAAAGTCCTTTTGAATTTCAGACGCAGTATTTTAACCACCCGGCAACCAGATCGTTAAACATGAGTAATGGCTCAAACTTTACGAAATAAAAACTTATCGTCTAGAAGATTACTTCAGACCTTAACAATAAGACCAACCGCGCCTAAATTATCGTAAAAAAAGTGTTTTCGGAGAACGAATGAAGTTTTGAAAATTTTCCAATCAGACCTGCCTGCTTCTTTAAGTTTTTAAGGCTTATTTTTTCGTTTTTATAATCCAATGAAAATCTTAAAACTATTGTTTTATTTTGATTATCTTAAGTTTCAAAAGCATGAAAACCGTATGAACCAATTACCGTATAAAAACAATTACCAGTGTTTTGGTTTAAGTTCTTGATTCGCGAATATCAATGACATTATTTGTTTTGGTAAATTAAACAAGATGGCACAAAAACACAAATAGTTTCAAGTTGATCTTCGTAGTTTACGCTCAGTGCGGTTGAAAGTCTGAAAAACCCGTGTTAAGATAAGAATAAACCACTTTATATAAGTATAACCTTATAATAATAATGCATATAAAGCGTGTCTGAGCACCCGATTTGATGATACAAATATTCAGCTGTCACGGCTAAATGTGGACTTAACATCACCACTCAATGCCATATTCTTGCGATACGAGCTCCAACTAGTGTTGTAAGAGACTCGAGTCTTGGAGTATTATTTAATAGAACTTGAGCTATTTCTAAAGACTCGAGTCTTATAAATAAAACTTAGAACTCAAGTCCTTCAGAATTTGGAGTCTTTTGTAAAGAGACTTGAGTCCTGCCGAAAAGAACTCAAAGACTGAGTCTTTTAAAAGAACTCATGACTGAGTCCTCTAAATCCATGGTTGTATAGTTTAGCAATAAAATCACAATTTATATAATTTGTATATTATTTATACAATTTTTTATTGTGTGATTTAGAATTAATAAAAAAATAAAATCAGCTATTACCTATTATGTACCTTTTGGATAATGTAATACACCAACTCAAGTTCATGACTCAGTCTAGTTCAAAGAACTTAAGACTCGAAAGGACTCTAAAGACTCAAAAGACTCAAAAGACTCAAAAGACTCAAAAGACTCGGAACTCATGTGACTAACGAGTCCTAGTCTTGAAAAAAGACTCAAGTCTCGAAATGAAGACTAAAAGACTTGAGTTTCTTACAACTCTAGCTCCAACAACATGTTTATTTGTGCTGTAAATGGTTTAATTAACATATTAGAAAAGCAGAAACTTTTTTATATGGAACTACGAGTATCTTTTCTAACCTTAACTGTCGTTTCTTTAAGCATTCAAAATATAGGTCTATTTTCAGATTTGAAAACAAGCATTGTTAAAAACTAAAAAAAAGTTATACTGAAAAATGTATTTCTCGTTTTCATTCCCTTGAGAGAACTGAAAAACAGATGATATTGTACTAATGCGCACTTCAATTCGCTTGAAACTCTAATGCAAGTATAAATACATCAAATTATTTGGTTTTACAGCAGATGCATACAAACTGCGATTGGCTGTCGCAACTCTAAAAGTAACACTTGCTTGTTGTCGGCCTAGCAGGATCAATTTTCTTTTTTTGAAAATCCATTTTTTTAACAACGAAAATACGTCACTACAAATTCGAACGGGATTCCCGCAGCACGCCGGTGATTATCTGGCTTAGTTCGTTCATAAAGCCCGTGCTTAACGGACCAATCAGAAAATCGCATGCTGACTATACTTTGTATTTGTCATGGACTTTTTAACCGCGATTAGAGGCGATAAAAGGTATTTTTCGTTAAATTCTAGATCAAAACTAGTAAAATGTGTGCATTACAAATAAGCGTGCCACCTTATTCTGCTTTTATCCAATATACAGACCACTATTTTTTTTACACCAAATTTACGAGACATAGTAAAGATGAGAGAGAACGCACACTGTACGTGGTGGCTACGAATATAATTGTGTTAAGGTCACAGCACACTATCCCGGCACCGCAACAACACCCCTCCGAACCCGGCAATTAACTTGCCATTCAAATTAGAGCATTGAATTGTGAGAACTATAGTATATTTTACACTGTCAATATGCGGACGGACTTTTTTCTACGAGGCGATGCCGGGTTGAAGCCGTGATTTTTTTCTATGGCCTTCATGCGATTTCGCACTGTATGTCTGTTTATAAAATGTCCCCTACATTTTGATATGCCAACAAATTAATATGCGAGTATGATAATTTGTGAAGTCATATCAGAATGCAAATCTTATGCAATAGTTTAGTAATATAAACGCAGGTATTCACCGTATATCCCCATTCCTGCAACAAAAGTTCCTGAATATTTTCTCCCCAATATTAGCAAAGTTGTGTAATAGTTGGGTACAGCCGTCCACATAAAACGCTCTTTTTTATTAAAAGTCAAACTTTTCAACAAGTCTTATGACGAAGCTCTGGAACTGTAATTTACAAGCAAAAATATTCATGAGTATTTCGGACGTAAAAGTTCATCATTATGGAAGCTTTAAGCTTAACGTAAATATAATCTTTTGTATAATTTTGGTAATTACAATATTACACGTGTTAATCTGTACCTTTATGAAAGTAAAAGTATGTGGTTGATGTTATCTGAGCACAAACTAAAACTGATGCAGCTAGCAATTAAGAAACAAATACCTAGATGACTTGATTTTAAGTAGTAAGAAAGTTTTTTTGAGGTTGCTATTGTTCCCACAAAAGCCGTTGTGTGCTATCACGTTTTTTTTTGTCAAATAAATGTACCCAATGGGTAGAACAATATGCACAAGTAACGTTGTATCTATAATTTAGTACTTTCACAGATACGGCTATTGTTTGAAGAACTGCCGCAAGTCAACGTTGCAACGCTCCATAGAAAACGGTCTTGCTTTCTGACGTCTCGTAGCACGGAACTGTCAACACAAAGTATGAGCAGATGGACACAATTAGGTATATCTCTATTAATAATTTGTTTACGTCAATACCTTCTCCTAATAAGAATTATTTGTATAACCTAGGTAATCTAAGAGTTTTTGCACACGGTATAGCAGATGAGATCCGTCCAAAAGTTAGCATAACCACGACCAAAAATTAGCATTACTGTTCCCTAGTATATTATACACAAGTATTATTTCACATTCATGTTAGTTCAGGTTGTAATGTTGATAATACTCCATAAAAATAATGCTCTAAAAGCACTTAACGCAAGGCATTTATTATTATGGTGCCATAAAATATTTTAACGCTTAGGCATAAGCCAAAGGATTTGGAGTTTTCTGATTATTATCATGAATTGGCTGTGGGTGCAGGCGGGGCTTGATGCCATGATCTAATTTTGTTACTTAGTATTTTCTTTCTTCGAATATTCCAATCCAATAAAGGCCCAAATGCAAAAATGAAGTAGAAAATAAAATAAGCTAGTGAAAATATGAAACCCATAGCGTTTTTGTGTATTATATTCACACTCAGTAAAATTAAACTATGCAATCAAAGGATGCATGTTATTGTGTTAATTCGAACATAGTTTTCTTAAGACCTATAACGTAGCATTGGTCGATTTTAAACAATGGGACCGCTTGGCGGATAAATAAGCCTTAAAAGCCTATAGTTACATACTAGCATGCAATACGGGTATATTTAGCACATTGCCTACAAAATCTTTTAAAC
The DNA here is from genome assembly GCA_947369235.1 of Udea olivalis. Classification (NCBI taxonomy): domain Eukaryota; kingdom Metazoa; phylum Arthropoda; class Insecta; order Lepidoptera; family Crambidae; genus Udea; species Udea olivalis. The sequence goes on along the minus strand of OX376350.1, from coordinate 13,422,942 downwards.
AACCCGTCTTGAAAGACTGTGCTGAAGCTCTTACCTATTTCCATTTAGATATGAAACTCAAACGGAGTTCTAAAACAATAATTTCACTAAGATATTGTCGAAAGAAGCGTAAATGATAGTATTTTCCGACATTTTACGACCATTTTTTGTTTGTGTTTACTTATCCCAACTTCGATGTCATCACAGTCAAGAATACCCCCAGCGGACAGTTGGATACAACACGACAAATAAAGTAGCCATGAAAAACAAAGCAGTTGAGGAATCGTTAGGAATATCACAAAGTTAGACCCCCGCGTCTCCCCGCGCATAAAACTTTCATTTAGTCGCCCGCCAGCTTTCAGTGAAGTGATGAAGATAAATAAATTCTTCGACCTCTCAGCACCACAATGAATGTGTGGTAATGTGCCCTAATGAGTTTAGCAGCCCCTGTGGCAATTTCAGATCGCCCCAGAATAAGGCAGCGTAGACTCGGCGATATTAAAATGCAGTCTTTACTTACTCTGGTATTGCACACACGTTCGAGCTGGGTTAGCACAAAAGAATATGAATGCTCCTGTCTTTTCTTGGCTTTACAGAACTACGAGTAAATAAGTAGATACGAGAAGTAAGTTAAGTTATTTTTTATTAGTCTATTTATGTAACTAAAATTAATACATGTTTCAAGCAGTATTTCTACGTATTACACAAAATACATAATATATCAGACATAATATTAGTTCGAGGAACTGACGGCTACGACCGTCGGTACAAAAGATGTAGTCAAGAGATAATTTGATGGCAAACACAGCGTAGAACATCCTTTTAAACGCCGCGAAATTTCAGTAAAAAGCCGTACACTACCTACGGCCAATTGTTCAGGCATAACTTACTATAACATAACGTCACGGTGAACGGTGAGTGTTCTCAGAAGCCCACTTTTCACTGATGGTAATAAATATATAAATATAAATATGTGCCTGCAACACAACTCTTGAAATGGTCTCGAAGTAGGGTTTAATATCCCTGTGTTACGAGGTACCACACAAGGAAATAGGCCAGGGGCGTCTCCCAGCACACCCAGAACCGAGTCAATTCAGAAAATATCATTTCCTGAATTGACCCGACCGCGAAACGAACCCAGGACACGACGGAATTCGAGGCGAGAAACCGTCCTACAGCCAATCGTGTCGTCAAACGTAATAATGAGCCTTCCCCTGTTATCCGGGTTGATTCCGTTTTTTATCGATGTTTTCCATCACTGGAGAGCTAGTCGGCAATTTACATTGATATAATCATTATACTCAATGGAAATTTAACAATGAACAAAAAAATAGTTTTAGCCAGATTTGAACTCGAGACCACACGATCCACGATCCGAGTTGGGATGCTTAACCCATAAGCCACGTTGCTCTCAACAATGTGATGTGTGCTCAACAATGGACGTTCCATTGCTGCGAATGACTGTGATAAATTGTTTACCATATGTCACGCTTAAAAGGTCAATAATACTGTGAAATTTGTAATTAATCCTACCATCAGATTGGTGCCAAACGGCAACTAAAGCTGTGTCAACCACTCGACCTTGTCCAAAATGTTAATTTGATCACTGTATTTACAACATCGTTTCATTCCTACGTGCCTTGCTTTAGTTCGCTACATACCTGCTATTCATCAGATAACAATACAAACTGAAAGTTCTTGTTTGCACGATTAACGAAATAAACTGTTCCCTGTTTAGTATTCATGGTAGTCTCCTCATTCCGTATTCAAAGAACGGACTAAAATGAAATATGGACTATTCCCTGTGCATTTTGAACACAAGGTGACTTGAGGATCTCACCGCTCGTTATTGGTTACGTTCGTGTTTTATGTTTTTCTTTTACATTGTGGTTTCCGCTTTTTTATTTTTACTACCATCGGATCTTGCGCTCCCAGGAATGTGCGATTAGGAGTTTTTACAAGGCTCTCAGTATAACAGAAAAAGGCGGGAATGTTGCGAATAATGCTGTTTATTGCTTTACTCGCCGTTATTTTTTATTTGCTTATGAATTCTATTGTTATATGCCTATCGTTTACGGATATATTGTTTTAAGTAGTAAAGACAGTGTATTATGTATTTAAATGAAATGGGGATAAGGGCTCTTAATAGGTACAACATTACCTGTTTTTGTACTATTTTATTGGCCCTGACGGAATACCACCGCTAATGCAGCTCAAAGCTAAGGCCTCATTTACGGAAACGCGGGGCGTTGTGCGTCTCGTGTGATGGCGCGCGGTCCGCACTGAATTTAAACAAATGGCGTTGATGAGTGCTGCCGCGCCGCCAACGCTACGCGCGACGCCCCGCGTCTCCGTGAATGAGGCCTAAGTCAGGGACGTTGTTTGCCCTCACAATGAGCTCTGAACTTTTATAAATATGATGAAAAGACATAGTATTCTTTTTCCTAAACGTGTATGACAAACTGTTCTTTTTCTGTTTTGGTTATCCTTTGTTGTGTACGCATTAGTGTTTTTGTGCCAATAAATTACTTTTTACTTTAAAGGAGGATGTCTAAAATTGTTAACTAGACTAGCTTGTCGTTATTGAAAAATACACGAACCTATAGGTCGTATAATTAGCTGCGAATATTCATAATTTAAACTGGTGTTACAAATGTAATTTACAATAACATGAAGATAGCTGAAGTCGATAACGCAAAATTTCTAGGAATATTCATAGATAAACAACTGAATTGGAAGGCCCATATAGAGTATCTGAGTAAGAAAGTAAGCAGTTCTGCTTTTGCAATATATAAATTAGCTCCACTACTAAATATCGATTCTTTGCTCATGGCCTACCATGGCCTGGTGTCGTCAAATTTGAGATATGGGGTTATTTTCTGGGGAAATTCCACGGAAAAGGAAACAATCTTTAAAATGCAGAAACGATGCATAAGAGCAATGTTTGGACTAAAACCAAGTGATAGTTGCAAACCATTCTTCCAAAAACATAAAGTTCTTACACTTCCGTCCTTGTACATTTTGGAAATAGCATTATTTGTAAAAGCCAATCCGTCATTTTTCCCTCGTTTGGCAGATGCTGTTAGTCGAAACCGACGCGACGACACAAGATTACGTTTGCCCCCATCAAAGACAGCTCTAAAGAGTAAAAGCATTTTAGGTATGGCACCTAAAATTTTCAATAAAATTCCAATGACATTAAAAAACTTAGATTTCAATGAATTTAAAATGAAATTCAAGAATTTATTAATTGAAAAATGCTATTATAATACGCCGGACTTCTTAAGTGACAAATTTTGATATAATTACGGATTGACCTTATATTTTTATTAATTTGACATGGACCTACTTATTGTTGTATTTTTTTTTTCTAGAATGCCTTAGATTTGACATTTTTTTTTAATAGTAGTAACTTATCTTAATTTGTATGCCGCAGAGGCACGACATGTTGAAACCTAATGTTCATGTATTTATTATCCTATTTGCACACATGTTTCGAACAAATAAATGCATCTTTATCTTATCTCTCATTGGAAGCAAATCTCGTGTTACCGAATAAAATGTAATTACAATGCGAAGGAAATGTATCATAATGTAACATACCTTAAATAATACATTATTACCAGAAACGATTAGTAGTTTTCATCAATTTCAACATTTGTTAAAAAAGGGTTGCTGTTAACCAATACTTTCTTTCTAAAAGCTGTGATGGTTTGATGATTCTGAAGATTATCAGCGGATGCTTTGTTTTACAACATTTCCGTATAAAAGCAGTTTTTATCATTAGTCGCTCCACTTAACAATAAGCCTTGCTAGATAGTTTGAATAGCCGATTACTATCCAATCGATATTATGAAAAAACTTGACGTCACGACTGCTTCATTACTGTAGAGCATTATCATAATCGAAACTTAAAACATCAAATTTGGACAAAAAGTCACTTTCACTTTCGCCATCTACGAGTAAGAAAGGATGTTTAGCGATTCTATTTTTTTATTTGTATACTTAAATAGTTTGCGTTTGCTAATCTTTTAACAACTGCTAGTTTTATACGAAAAAGATTGATTAAATGGCGTTTGTTAGTGACCCAGTTTTGTTTGTAAAGATTTGCTGGCTGAAAAACATCAGCAAATTTTTATCATATTTGAATAGGCTTTATCGCTTGCCCCTCAGTCGTCACTCTTTTCACATCCAACAAATCTTCTGCCAAATGTTCACTTGAAAAATGACGGACAACCAATTTGAATACCACGTCTGCAATTTAAAACTCTATTCGCCGGCTGATTGATTGACGTTTGTCGTTGTAAATAACGCATGTCAGTCGGCGATTTGTCTCTGTGTTCACAGTGAAAATGTTACCAATATGTAGCACTGTAAATGTTTACATATATGCTTCGCGTTGTTTGTGAGCTTGCAAACAACCGTATATTTCTATTTAATTACTTTTCTAACTGAATAAAAATACGGAACGAATTCGACTGGCCACTTCATGCTTTGAACTTAAAAATATTTAGACCACTACATAACCTGTAGACGACATGATATTGGCGTGTTTATCGCCTCAGTTTCCGTGGTGTCCCGAGTTCGATTCCCGGACGGGTAAATTCAGGAAATGTTAGTTTCTAAATTGACTCGCTGTAAGACGGCCCTGGTTTTTAATCCTTGTCTGATACCTCGTATGTTTATCCTTGTAGCGACATCTATATTGCCACGAAACAGGCTTAGCCTAGTGTGGGAGTTAATGTATAAATTTATAATATTCTAATTAAGAATTGGTAAATAAATAAATTTTAACTTTATTTTATCTTTACATACGATTTAAGAACTGTCGTATCCTACATCGCGATATCAAAGTTATCCGAGCGATTAAACATAAATACAAGAACCTGACAACAGCCGTCGGGCAGTAGCCCACCAGACACAACACCCGTCTGGTCGGAGGAACCTCCCTTTTCAATGGTGGACGAGGAACTTTACACCCTGTTCCTCACACTCCCCAAATCCTTACTCCGAGACCATGACAAGTGGTGAGTTGTGTGGCGCTGTAAACTTTGCCCATACACTTGACTGGTCTACGAATATCTTTCAATACGGTCCCTGAATAAAAAAAACCATTCTAGACAAACATTCATAAAAAAACATCTATGGTTGCTTTGTGCCTGGGCATTTTCTATACAGCAACATGTACTAACGAATAATTTGGTATAAGTAGTCTAAATTGCTATTCCATTGAAGTATTAAACATAATATATCATTGAAGTATTAAACATAATACTTCAATGATAATATCAGCGATTTTTTTTGAGAGAGTGGTGTGTTGTCACCAGACTGCTATCATACACATGCATACAAATACAATACTGATGCTGACACTCATGTACCTACGGCGTTCTGTGTTTGTATGGCAGAGGAAAGATGAAAGTATAGGGTCATGGTAACACGCTTGATAGATTCAAAAATAAGGTTATAGGAAAACGTTGGGTGTAAAAAAGATATTGCCTCTGAATGGAGGGAAAGAGCGTAACGCGACAGATTTTGCAGGCATCGGTATATGTAACTTTTGAAGAGGAAGTTTTTAGAAATGATCAGGTCAAGAAAGAACTAAGACGCAAGTATAAAAAGATAATGAGAGGTAAATAAAGCGCAGTATGTGAAAATATGGTATCTGTAGACTGAGATTCGAATCTGTGCGGTGTATTGTAAGGGCGTCATGGAATGTTTGCATTTTTAAATTGTCTATTATTTGTTAACATACGTTTTTTAGGTTTATCGTTATTATTTGAAAATCATGACTTAAGTAAATATTGTAACAAAAGAGGACACTTTCATGGAATAACAAGTCGTGACGCCGTGTTTAATTTTCGATTTAAATAAATAAATAAATAAATAAATAATATCCCTGGACATTATTCCACACAGCGCCATCTAGCCCCAAAGTAAGCTAATTAAAGCTTGTGTTATGGAATACTAGACAACGGATAAACATACTTAAATACATTTTCTTTTGTAAATACATACTTATTATACATAGGAGACACCCAGACCAGTACAAACAGACATGTTCATGCACACAAATTTTGCTGAAAGCCCAAGACGCCGCAATTCGCCCGTTAAAAAGGCACAACTGGAGAACAAGGAAATATCTAAAAATAGAAACAACGGCGCGGGCTCAAGTTTTTTCGCAACACGAAGCTATTGTTGACCCTGATATTTCATCACGCTACTATCGCACGCACCCACCGCAGCCTCTAACTCAATTCACGGCACTATTCCTAATCTCTTTAAGGCGAGATACTCCAAATGGATGCTATTGTTTTCTCCCACAAAAAGCATCAAATAAGAAACAAGGCGGTGAATACAAAACGAAATATAGAGAGCACTCAGTTCAGAACGAGCGAAGTGTCAATGTGCCCTTTAGTAAACGGCAGAACGGTTACATTAGCACAGAGGGTAACCTCGTACCTCGTGGAATCGGGAGAGAATACGATATGTCTCCATCACATTTCCATACATTCTCGAGCGCGACATGGGAGCAGATACCTATTCTGCACTGATGCGTGACGATGGGGATTCCATTCTTTCCCATACGTCTCTTAGACTACATTAATTTTCAAATCAAGACAGTTGATGCTGTTAGATTTAATTCTATATTGATTTGATAATCTAATACTTTTCAGTATTTTCGTTACAGAATTGTGACAAAAAACAATCCTATTGGAAGTCATACCAACAAAACAATATTACAAAATCAAGTGCAGTGTTGGTGCTTAGTGTTTTACTAGAAAAAGCAATTAATGATATAAATCCGAGTTTAGGGCGAAATCAAAGCTTATATTACGAGTTTATCAAGTACTCGAGGGGTCTCATGAAATAGACATCCGCAAAAAGTTCTAAACGAGATTTAATTCCAACGTTATTTATTTTCTACATGTCCCGGTCTCAAAAGATTCCCTTATTTATTTTTCATAAGAAGTGTTTTAGAAAGCCTTTTCAAATGAACGTTACGTTATAATCACATTTGACGGCGATACCTCCGCGGGAGTTCAGAATCTTATTTTGATCGATGAAAAGCGTTTCACGAGAGCTATTTTGATTGATGAGACAAGGTGTTCCGGTATAAGGTATACGGTGTTCAGTCTCTGTCCTGTTTTTCAATCGGCCCCTGCAGCGTAGGTTATTAAAAAAACACTTTTGACGACACGGTTGGCGTAGTGTGCTGTAGCACGGTTTCTCGCCTTGGCTTGCATGGTATCCCAGGTTCGATTCACGGTCGGGTCAATTCAGGAAACGGCCTTTTCTAAATTGGTTTGAGTCTGGGTGTGCTGGGCGACGCCCCTGGCGTAATAATTCCCTGTCTGGTACCTCGTAACACAAGAATCCTTACTTCGAGACCATGACAAGTGGTGTGTTGTCTGGCATATATTCTTAATATACATTACTTTTTTTTTTAGTATTTAAGTTGATACATAAAAATTGTGTATTTAATTTTTTTCTTTATTTTGCAAAATCAGTATGATTCGTCATTGTTTGATGACGACCGACTTGGTGTAATGGTTAAGAAGTTGGCTACTACACCAGAGGTCGCGGGTTCGATCCCCGCACAGTACATCTCATCTGGGTGTCTCGATGTATAATAAGTATGTATTTACAAAATAAAATGTATTTAAGTATGTTTATCCGTTGTCTAGTATCCCATAACACAAGCTTTAATTAGCTTACTTTGGGGCTAGATGGCGCTGTGTGGAATAATGTCCAGGGTTTTAATGTCCAGGGATTTATTGTTATCAACAATAATTAACTATTAATATAACTATTCGCTTATGGAGAGCGCATATCATCAATAGAATTATTTTATCATGAGTGACAACTATTTAGAAACGACCAACACCGATTGATCTACACCGTTGGCATCGAGCGATGGTCAAGTATGGTATACCCTTAAGCCAGATGAGCCCCTAATACGTAATTTTAATTCTTGTGTTATCGGTTTTACCCTGACCTTATTACGTAGCTTAGCAACACTGGCAAAATGCAAGCAACACTGTCATTAGCAACGTTGGCAATTGAAAGCCTCAAAAATATGCAGTCGGTTTAAAAAATGTCAGCTCAGTACCGTCACCTACAGCAATCAATCGAGTTGGTACACTCTGAAGTGGGATCAAAATGGCCGGCAACGTTAAATGTGGTTTAACATTCACCTAAATATTTTAATCGATAGCCGAATATCAAATGACGACAGCCTACATCATAAACAATTAAGAGTAAAATGTAAAATTAACGTCCAATTTGAAAGTGAAAGGGACTAAACGGTAATAATATCTGAACAAGCCGCAAATTAATTTTCCTTACTTATCAAAGGACCACTTGTCAAAACCGGGTAAACTAATCAACATTCCATTTCCTTCGCTCAGTTTAACTTAGCATAAAAATAAGTGCTTTCTGTCAGAGCAGAATAGTTTGAATAAAACGGTTTTACGCAATAAACTAGCTGTACATACATTTACTGAAGAATTAATATATTAGTTGAAAATATATTACTCGACGTTAAAATTGTGGGCAGTATTGCAAACAATAGACGGCTCTCAATTTAAATAATCGTTCAATTATCATGAATGCTAGTTTTTTAAATAGAATAGCTTAATGGGATTGTTTAAAATCGCATTCACCGTATTATTGAAATAGCTATCCGTCAAAACAGGCGTTATTACCCTTTTGCCTTTTGAGGAACGTTCATTGTGTGCCATCGCCCCCAATCACGCATACATTTTGCCCAATCACCGCTGCACTTTCCATTAGAAGCACCTTTGCAGTGATGATTTTCCACTCGAGAACTTGGCGACCAGCGCAATATCAGTAAGTGTTCAGTTTCACTCGAGGTAAACTTATCGTTGGGATATTGGTATTTCCTCCACATGACATTTTAACATAGCTTATACTTCATTCATTATAACATTAGAAATAAGAAGCAGGGGGGCTAAAATTAATGGCAATTTGCATTTGATGTTGCCATGACGATAACATACCTGAGTATAACCTGGCAAAATTTAAAACCCTTTCCGCCACAACGTATGAAGGGATTATGTAACATTTTAGATTTGGTAGAGTTATAGTGACAGTAAAAATGAAAACCCCTGCCTGTTTTAGGTTTTTACATCGACAATATAGTTCGATGCAAGACAAAATAATTTATTTAGGCAAAAGCCTCATAAATTCTGAAGTTCCTTTACTTTAGATGAGAACAATTAAGTGTGACAGCTGCTATTTAAGTAGATTTTAATAAATTCGGCATAAATGTTAAAAGTAATGATGTTTAATGTACTTTGACCACAAAGTGTACCTTAAGAAAACCTTTTTTACTTCTGACTAATGCTTTAATGAATGGAGTATAGATATAATAACAACGCGTTAGGGCTTTTTTTACATTATTGTTTTTTTTCGCTTGTTTCGACAAAAGCTTACATGAGCGTAACGTTTCATGTTTTCTTAGTCTCTAAATAGCTCCTTGCTGTCTAAAATTGTTGAGGTGATGACGTGATGAACAGGCTATCGACACACGCAGACACCTGTATTATTACTTGGTGGGTTTTATGGGGAAAAACAGTATTATTCTAATAAAACAAATACTGTAAGTAATTAAAAGAATCCCTATTAGCATATCAAGAAGTATGTTTAGACCAATTTATGAGGCTGTAAAATTGAAATCTTCGTTTTATAAGAGGTGTTTTTGATATTAGTATTTGTGCTATGAAACACACACACACATACACACTATAAGCTATGGGCAAAATAAAGTACATTTACTCATAAATCCGACAAAGAAATTAATATTTCAATCGGTTTATCTGTTTTTTGTAAAATGTGTTAATTATCTATAAGTTATTGTTATTTTCTAGTATGCCATAAAGAATATTTACTTAACTTGCTTTTTAATTTGCTGAGAAAAATTGAAATCACCTCGCCAAAATTTCCAATGCGTAGCCTTATAATAAATAATACGCCACTTTTGTCCACTTCCCGTAAGAATTTCAGGAAATCCTAGCTAGTGCTACCCTACACTCTCCAAGGTCTTAATGCAGATGAATGTGAAATTTCAGCTATCTGCGCCTAGTAGTTAAGGCTTTGCGTTGTCTGTCATTCTCACAATCAATAAGTCAGTACCAAGGCCCTGATTTTGCTATTCAAATGCCAATTGAATCGTGATTGAATGACGTGATTTTGACATTTTTAGTATTGACCGAGAGTCAAAATCATGCAATTTAATTACGATTCCATTGGCATTTCAGTAGCAGCATCAAGCCCCAAGAGATTTTTAAATAAATATAATAATATTTGATTAAATAAGCGTTTACGTAATCGTAATTTTACCATAAAATAGAACTACATTTAGCAGTAATTATAATACAAGCCTTATTATGAAGCCGACTGCACGACGCTATAATTAGCAAGGCGCCTTCACCCAGCTCGGCGCGTCATATGATAACAAGCTAATAATATTACAGTTTAAAGTGTCTGAGGCAAATTTACTATTACCCGCTAAATCTTGAATTTAATTGGCGGGTCGCAAACTGGAAGTGGGATGTTTTCATACATAACCCACTGAGGCCACGAAAAATCAGCATCTAGAGTAGGCCCATCAGGCTAAGGCATTAGTTAAGTTCATTTCAATAATACGCCTATAAAATATGTACTTTACTTGCTTGCCTAAGTTGCAATGTGGGGTGTTGTTTCAAGAAACTAGTTAATAAGTGGTTTAACCTTAAGATTAAACAGATAAATTCAATAAGTCTTTATTTAATCTGTTGAATCATGGGGTTGACTAGTAGGGAATTTTGGCATTAAGTCGTACTGTTAATTCTGTGCAATGAAGAATAAATAAATAAAATAAATGTAATCTTTTTATATGAAAATGAATAGTTATTCGATTGTCTTGCTAAAACTGAAGAATTGCTAGACTATTTTGTTGATTTTGATTTTGAAATATTTGTGGAAGTTCAGGAAAGGTTTAAACGGTGAGAAACATTAATAAAAAGTAACGAAAAATACTAAAAACAATAATTTAATTGAATAATTCAAAATGTTCCTAGCTGTTAAACATTTGACGTCTTTGAATAACTTTTGACAGAACCTATGATACTGCTATAGATACTCGTAATAATGTAAATTTAAAGTTTGTTAGGTATAGGTACCATTATAACAGTTAACAGTTTATCATAAACGCATTAGGTGATAGTTAAATAAGCATAGGCAAGTTTCTTTTTCAATCTTAATTCTTCAATGTCCAATTTTACTTTATTATCAATGTGCATTTTAACAACTAAAACTTACTTTAACAATAATGACCCCCTAATTCAATCAAGCGAACATGTTTTTATACATTTTTTTAAAACAAACACGGCGCATCGTGATAGCCGACAATATTAAGATACATTGAATCCGCAAATGAAGTAATAACTACGAAGTACTAAGTCATATGGTAAGAAAACCTCTCTCGTTCAGCTAGATATTGGGAACATGAATGTAGTAAATATTTTCGATATATGTCTGAGCACGCTCATCCAGACTGGGTATACTTTATCTTGATGCAAAACCAGCTATTCAACTAAAGACTTCTGCATTTACTATTTCGTGATGTCTGGTTGAGGTCATTGGTAAGGCACACGCCGTACTAAATAACCCTTTGTTCAGCATAATTCTGCACAAGCAAAGCTGTCTACAAAGGTTAGTAATGCCTTAAGAACGTTGTTACGAGTATATTACCGTGCACGTTAATATGGTAAGACAGTTTTACCGTAGAATAAAATTAGCGTAACTGTGAAATAATGTAGATATTACAAGAAGAGCGTTGTAATACTGAATTTTTTCATTTGGAATAATGGAATGGTAGCTCTTTCACCATCTCTACCGTTCCTATAGTGCCGAGGGTTATAAATTTGATCACGACCTAGGATAAACATTTATCTGACGAACATTTGTTTATTATTAAAAAATATACAATTATGTTAATTAGTCTCTGACAACCATAGTCTAGCTCTTCTTAGTTTGGGATCATAAGATCCACAGTGAGGTGGCCCAGTTTATTAATTTATAAATACGTAAAATTGTGACTACCACATCTATACTAATATTATAAAGATAAAAAATTTGATTGTTTCTTTGTTTGTATTGAATAGGCTCCGAAACTAATAGACCGATTTAAAAAATTGTTTCACCAACATGAAGCGACATTATCAGGAAGTGACATAGGCTATATTTTATTATGATTAAACAAAACATTCAGTGAAAAATAATAGTAGGTATATGTAAATCAAGTTGAAGAAACGCGGGCGAGATGTGATGCTTTACCGACGCTCGACGTGCAACTATTTTTGAGAGAACGAAGTCTGTCGAGGCAGCTAGTAAGGTAAAACATGTTATTCGCTATTTTTGCAAATATGATTTTATAAGTGAAAGGGATTTGTTGGTCTGAATTTATTACTTCCAGCGTTTCACATTTAAAATCGATCTTGGGCGCCAATATTCTTTGTACGCTTGCCAAAAAGGCGATTGTAAACCTATGATGTCAGTGTTATCAAAATGTTCAGTATAGTAGTAACTTGTTTATTATATTCAACTATGGATTTGTCGAGAATCGGGACAGAGGTTGATGGTTCTCGGTGCAATGTTTTTGTATACTGCTGTATATGAGTACGTGCAACAGAAAAATAAGGCTTTCCTGTTGAACATATAAAACTACCTACATAGATCTTTTGTGTAGTCAGCAAAGGGAACAATGGCCACCCTTAGCTCAGCAATGAGCGCTGTAAATACAACTGTAGTTTAGCAATGTTATTCCAGAAGTATTGTTTTCCATGCTTTTGTAACTATTTATATAATTTATTGAACTAAGCACAACTGTCAATATTAAAGGCAAATCAGGCCTACTGTCAGAGACTTCTAGATCTCTGATAAAAGATTTCTAACATAACTAGAAGCTATGTTTCAGCTTGCAAGAAAACTCCTTCAACTTTGATCATATTTGACGACACGGTTGGCGTAGTGCGCTGTAGCACGGTTTCTCGCCTCGATTTCCGTAGTGTCCCGGGTTCGATTCCCGGTCGGGTCAATTTAGGAAACGATCTTTTCTGAATTGACTCGGGTCTGGGTGTGCTGGGAGACGCCCCTAGCTTATTTCCTTGTGTGGTACCTCGTAACACAGGGATATTAATCTCTACTTCGAGACCATTATAAGAGGTGTGTTGTCTGGCGCATATTTATTCATTTATATTTATTTATACTTAAGAACAAACGCAATAAAGTGAACCATTTTCCAAATGAATGCATCACACCTCATTAAGCTCCTTTACATTCAAGATTCCGTCAAATGCGAATGCTTACGTTTTCACAAAGTCTTAAACTCGAGCCTGCGCTCAAGTTGGGCCCTGATAATGCATAACAAATAAAGCTTTGAAGATTTTCAGCCTTCACATCGCTACACATCGTAAGCATTAAGCGGGCTAATACACACCCTTTTGCAAAACTCTCGCACCCCCACATACTAAATTTGAAACGATTACTCTTATTGCTCTAAAGACAGTGCTATTCGACATGTCTATTTAAACAAGGGTTGATGGCTTTATTTTAGGAGCTCTGCAATGGAGATGAAAGACGTGCTTTGATATTAAAGTGTTGCTTTAATTTACAAAAACCTTTTGCGATTGCAATGAAAAATAACGTGGGCAACTATTAAAACATAGTCACCCGTACTTTGCAGGATGTGCATATTGCAGTCTATCAAATTCAGAAAGGCTAGTTGCCTTTGATATAAACACAGGTGTTTTAATGAACGCAATGTGCAAATTGCACTGCGCTGCACTCACAAAGGTGCATGTCACTACACTGAAGAACCGCAAATAAGTCATCAGTCAGTCCATCAGTATCAGATATACACATATTATACGATACACTATGTTTGCCACGAAAATGTTTGAAAGTAATTTAGGCCACTTTCCTTCCATAACTGACTGGCCTGTTGGCGCAATGGCAGCGATCCTGCCTTTAGCGCCGGAGGTCGTGGGTTGGATCCCCACCCATGACAAACATTTATGTGACGAACATTTGTGTTTGTTGTGTGTCTGGGTGTTATTATCTATTTAAGTATGTATTTAGAAATATTTAAGTATGTTTATCTTATCAGTCTGTGACGCCCATAGTACAAGCTTTGCTTAGTTTGGGGTCAGATGATCTTGGTGTGAATTGTCCCAGATATTTTTTTTTTATAAACCGCATACAAGGTACATCAAAGTCTCGAGAGGAACTGACATTGATACCTACGTTTGATGAATTTGTAAAATTCGCTTAACGTTTAATTTCGCAGACAAGCAAATAGCAGCTACGGCAGTGGAACTGCAACAGTGAATTTTATTCAATCCCAAGATAATGCAGACTTGTCGCAGGGCTGGTGCAGTTCCTACTGGCGCATCAAAATAGTTTAATTGTATTCGTAATCCGCCCTGAGTACTTTAGCTAACACGTTATTAATGCATGCCGAGGCAGATCACTTTAAAAAGTATCCTTAAATATTTATAACTAAATAAATAATAAATAAATAAATATCCCTGGAATAATGTCCAGGGAGCTAAAGTACTCAGGGCGGATTACGAATACAATTAAACTATTTTGATGAACTGTTTTGTTATTATATATTTTGCGTCTTTTCTGGTACGCACCGCTAGGGGGTGGAACGCTCTCCCTGCGTCTGTGTTTCCGGATACTTACAACCTTGGTGTCTTCAAGGCCAGAGTGAATAGGCATTTTCTGGGTAAGCGTGTACCACCATCGGCCTCGTCATCGCTTACCACCAGGCGAGACTGAGGCCAAACGCAAACCCATTTTAAATAAAAAAAAAATGTCCTAAATGAATAAATAAATAAATATTTTGTCTAAACCAAATCAAACCAGAGCTTTCTTGGAATACCGATTTTGGTCTTATAAACTTAGTCAAAACCTAAATTAACCATACAATAAACTTGTAGCCAGACTCAGAATAAAAAAAATGTGTATTGCGTGAGTTTTTTCAGATTTTCTTTACAAACTGTGCTTGAAGCAGAATTTTGTCCAATATACGCTGATTAATCTAAATTCCAGAGCTAGTAACAAAATAAAAAATAAGAAAATGTAACAAAGCTGCGCATCCTAAAAACTGTAAACGACAGCACCGACCCCGTATCGAGTTCGCTTGTAGTTTTTATCGATTTAAATGCAAAAAGTATCGTATCGTAGCCGTTTTACACAGTAATGTCACGATATCGATTCTAAACCGGGACTTTATATCGTGAACAAAGCGAAATCGCTCGACAGGGAGCTACTAATATCACCTGTTCTGTTTCGAATTCCTACCTGGCTTGCACTTATGTGTTGTTATCTTGATATTAACTTTCACGAATATCGAAGCGAGTTTGTTGGTTTGAGTTTCACGAAATTATTGTAATGATTCAAATGTTTAATACTCCGTAAAACTTTGTATGTAAATACGAGTACTCACAAATGTCCTACATGCTTATACATAACGAACAACAATAAGTAGTCACTTATACGAGTTTAACAATAAATATAACAACATAACATTACCATCACGACTTAATCCCAAACGGGGTATTCAGAGGAAAGTGACTGTAGCCGTCACGGTGAATGAAACACTCAGAAGCCCACTTTTCATCAATGGTATTAGAACCCAAAGTGCGCCTTTCGCCATTATCCGGGTTGGTTTGGTTTTTATCGATGTTCATCATCACATCACTGGAGAGTTAGTTATAAAAATCAATTAGTGAAATTAGTCAATATAACTGTTTACAGTATAAAAACACGTTAAAGCACATGACTACCATAGATGTGTAACTTAATAAAAAAAACCGACCAAGTGCGAGTCGGACTCGCGCGCCGCGTTTCCGTACAAACCTGTAGGTATATTTATTAAAGTATTTTTATTATATGGTGTAACTAAAAATTTACGGTTTTTGCAATTTTTCCTTTACCTGTGCTATAAGACGTTGCTTCGTACCAAATTTCAAGATTCTAAGTTTACGGGAAAGAACCCTGTACGTTTTGATTCCCTTGCGAATGTTGAAAATTTGCGGAAATTAGCGGCATAAACGGCTGTATCTTTTGATTTCTTTGGCTTAGAAGTTTGATTTTTTCACAGCTCTAAGGGACAGTAGACTTAAGTATTTGATATAAATACCAGCTAGATACCTTTACGCGTTCTTGAGATAAAGGGGCTTGACCGACAGACAGACGGACGGACGGTCAACCAAGTGATTCTATAAGGGTTCCGTTTTTTCCTTTCTAGGTACGGAACCCTAAAATTATATTTATTTAGTCTAGCTCAATATAATATCAAGTTTACACAAGTTTATTGCTTGTGACTCTGCCAATCTAATCTGTCTTATCTGAAATGACGCGCCCCTCCCCCGCATTCACGCACACATAATGTGAAGTAAATCAAGTCATCGCTACCACGGATGGGTATTGGCTTAATATATATTTTTTTAATATGGTCGCAATCACAAAGTACTGTTGCGCGGCATTTCTTGTTAGTCAAGCTCTGCTTTGAGTTCATGTATTTCATGATACATTCTTCAAATTTAATCACCTGTATTAATGCAGACCTGAAAAACAGTTTCACCATGCTATTTGACGACACAATTGGCATATTGCGCTGTAGCACGGTTTCTCACCTCGATTTCCGCAGTGTCCCGGGTTCGATTCCCGGTCGGGTCAATTTAGGAAATGATATTTCCTGAATTGACTCCGGTCTGGGTATGATGGAAGATGCCCCTGGCTTAGTTCCTTATGTGGTACCTAGTAACACAGGGATATTAATCCCTACTTCGAGACCATTACAAGAGGTGTGTTGTCTGGTGCATATTTAAGATATTATTCATTGAAATACCATTCCACTAAGACGTAGAAAACTTAACACAAGAAAAATTGAGCCTAAAATCTAATATCGTCTAAATTATGTTAAGTGCATAGTACAGTTAACTGCAGAACTAAGTTACACACATCAAAAAAGTCTAGGGATCAAGCATTTTTATGCGGATTTCTTGAGATTGAGATGTGGCTTTGTAATAAATTTATGATTTTATAAATTTATATGGATCCTTTTTGGTGCATTTCATAATTTGAAACAGGAACTGTCAATCAAATTCGAGTAAAAGATGAAAATCAGCTGTCAATATTTTCCCTATAAAAACATACAACGCATTGAAGACATTATTAGTGCTACTGTTTCCCTACTACTGATTAAAACTAACGTTATTATGGAGCGGCGACGTCATTTAAGCAGGGAAGAAATGCTCAGAGCCGTGGGAATGATAGAAGCTGGTTCCCGGCAACGTACTGTGGCTTTAGCTCTGAATACAAGTCAGAGTGTTATCAGTCGACTTTGGACACGTTACCGAAGCACTGGTACCGTGGCTGAGCGCCATGGAGGACGGTATCGCTGCACCACACGGAGACAAGACCGATACATTCAAATCACAACTCGAAGAGCTCCAACAATAACCGCCATGATGTTAGCCGTGAGGCTTCATCACTCTTCAGGGAACTTAATTAGCGACCAAACAGTCAGAAACCGCTTGCATGAAGTGAACCTTCATTCCCGAAGACCGCTAAGGGTACCACCTATAGCAATGCACAATCGTAGGATTCGATATCAATGGGCTCTTGAACACAGAAATTGGGCAGAAGAACAATGGCGTTTCGTGTGCTTTTCTGATGAGTCTCGTTTTGGTATGAGACCGGATACAAGACGTATACGACACTGGAGAACCCCTGGACGCCAACAGCGATTAATATCCTGCCAGGAAGTCCATCCTTATAGTGGTGGAACCATCATGGTATGGGCGGGTATTTGGATCGGCGGAAGAACTGAGTTGATTTGGATCAGAGGCAACCTCAACGCTCGAATTTATGCTGAGACGATTGTATCAGACGTCATCGTTCCTCTACAAGTGCAAATCGGTCTCTTATTTCAGTTAATGCATGATAATGCACGACCGCACACCGCAAGAGTTGTAAGACAGACTCTCGCCGCAGCTAACATCAATGACCTGCCCTGGCCTGCTCAGTCGCCAGACTTGAACCCGATCGAGCATGCATGGGATATGCTACAGAGAAGAGCTCTGCCGAATATGGAGGGTATCCAGTCGCAAGAAGACCTTTTTTTGTTGTTGCAACGAACATGGGCGGCCATTCCACAGCGTGATTTGGATGAACTCATTTTGAGTATGCCAAACCGATGTTCTTGTGTTGATAGTGTTCGCGGTAGAAACACGGATTATTAATTGTTTAAGTTACCCAATAAAATTTTAAAGAAAACTGTTATTTCAGTCTTTTTTTCGAACTTTAATGTTAGTGGTTCAAATGTCAAAAATCCCTTTATTAGGAAAATGGCAAATTTCTTTATTACTGCAAAGGTGACTTGGTTTATCGTTACTGTATACAAACGAAAACACTTTATTTGATGAATCCTTAAAGAATTTTTTAATTAATATCTATCAGGAGAAAAGTTATTGCAAAAATATATGTTGATCCCTAGACACTTTTGATGTGTGTATTTACAGACATAAATATTAAAAACCAAAATGCAATGAGATATTGCATTTCCTTTAACTGCTGTTTAACTAGTTAACAATTTTTTCGAACAGATTTCAGATACCGAACCATTTGAAAATAATTCAATCGACATCTACTTCTGTTGCAAACCGTACTTACGAAAGCGAGTTTAGTTTTAGAGGAGTTATTCAGCAAGTGTGGTTTGAAAACCTCAATTAGTGAGCTAAGTTGTAGTTCATAAAAAGAACTTGTTTTTAAAGGTGGCAAATGCTAGTTAGTTAGATAAAAACTTGCTACTGCACGGTTAGAAGTTAAACCGCACTTTAAAGAGTTTTGATTGGCGAATCATTTAGTGGTGTGAAACTGAAATCCTTTGACCTATTTTATTATCCCTTAGGATTTACTTTATTTATAATGTAAATAATGAAAATGAATTATCTGTTTATGGGTAGACTGTCAGCTAGCATGACCAAGGCTGGTTTATTGTTAAATAATAAGATAAAAAAAGTAAGAAAATAATTTATTCACATAAGCTTTTATAAAGCACTTAAGACATGTCTAAAATCAAAATGTATACATAATATCATAAGTAATCATAATGCGAAACTACCACCGGCTCGGACGTTGCTTCTTCTCGATAATAAGATCATCACAAACTCATCGTTCAAGTAGCAATAAAAATAAACAAATCCATGTGAAAAAATACGCAACCACCGCATCTGTTCTCATGCCAATTCTCAAGTGGGTTCCGTTCATAAAATAATAAAAACCTTGTTATAAGACCGCCATTTGAATTTAATTTAAAAAGATGACTTCTGCGCCCCGTGGCTCCACCCAATGTTATTTATTTCACGTCTGCTACCTATTTCAGTACGAGTTACAATGCGGAAATTTTCAGATGATTTTTGTATTAATTTATTACGTTTCTGAGCTGTTTATATTGCTTGACGTTAAAGTAGATTCTCATGAAAGGTTTTTAGAGTGTAATTGAGTTGAGTTTGCTCTGAATTTGATTTTAAAAACAATGAAGACAATTGGAACTAGGCATTTATTTTTAGACCTTGTTGAAAATATTTGGACCATCGCTTCAATAATATTTACAATTCTACATAAATCTACTCGTATTTTTACTTCAGTTCGAGATAATTACTTTACTGTTCTCTGATTAGTGTTTTTTTAACATCTATCATTCATTTGTAATAGCAGTGTGCTGAGCACATAGTTATAAGAACTGCTTAGGGAAAAAAATGCCTTCAGAGTGAACAGATGACCTGATATCGCTTTACTTTAGGGGAACCAGGCCACCACTAGCGGTCAGTCTAGAAAACTATATGAGAACCCTAAGTTTAGCAAAAGTTAGAAATCTCACCCTCCTAAGACCTCCATCATAGGCGGGTAGAGTTTAAAACAATTAGTATGGCGCAAACTGAGCGCCGAGTGGCTGCGTCCAAGCCACAAACTACTTGTGGCCGTGATTAGTGGCCAGCCTCTCTCGTACACTTGGCCAGCGCCCACAAAATAAAGATCTTACAGAAGGACTGCTCTCGCCCTTCTTCAGTGTAATTACCTTAACCTGCCTGACCGCCTAGGGTTACTACAACTGTTGGAAATATTCAATGTGCTGCGCCCATATTTTAATTGTGTTTATAAATGACTATTAAGAACTAAATCTAAAACAAAAAAACCAAGTGATAAAACTTAAAATCTAAAACTTACAAGTTCGTAATCCTTATCACTCACGATTGTCCAGGTGGGGAAATTTTTCGCTCCAGAGGCGTCCTAAACACCCCCCATAGCTGACCAGCTAAATTCACCCCAAAACTAAAGCATAGGTATTCTCCCAGGGCGATTCTATCTGAATTTTTTTAAATAAATAA
This sequence comes from Udea olivalis, assembly GCA_947369235.1. Classification (NCBI taxonomy): domain Eukaryota; kingdom Metazoa; phylum Arthropoda; class Insecta; order Lepidoptera; family Crambidae; genus Udea; species Udea olivalis. Next base: position 13,402,492 of record OX376350.1, on the reverse strand, counting down.
GGTAAGTTTGACCTACATGACAGAACCCGTCAAAACAAATTCATCATGTGGAAAATTGCATCAAGTTCGACAAGAACAAAAATACTCACGACGGTGCGACTAGTCGCGAGACCAATTCTCACCGGTATTGCCTGTAAACTCACTGTGTCTGGGTGCGTGATCAAAATGGCGGTATGTTTAAGCGGACTATCTGTCCGGCGTGTCACGCCGCACTTGTTATTTGTGCCAGCGCTCAGTGACCGCAACTAGTGGCAGCAAATGATGATAGTTTGATTTTGAATTAGAGACAAGTTAAATAATTTTATTATCACTATCTATTATATTGAAAGATATTCTATTAGGCCAATCTAAGTTTGTTGATGTGCATTTAAGTCAACAAAAGCGGGATATAAAGACAACACGTAATCCATTTGACGCTGTTTGTGTTTAACCAGGTAAAAAACTGTATTGCCAAGCAGCAGGGTGGCCACGCGGCCAGGACTAAGAGTAAAAAAATATAAATCACATTGAAGGTGTGTATGTATCAACACATGTGGCAGTCATTATAGTTTCGAGGCAAAGCGTTTATTTTGAACAAGATAATTAATTTATTAAAATATTTATAATACAATTATGTATAAATTTCACAAGTGTTAAATGTCTTGCATTAACTGGTTGTAGCATCTCAATTTATTTGCTGGTCAGTAAAAAAGAGATAAAAGCGTAAATTCTTAACTTAATCCGCCTTTTAATTACGAATTTTCTATTACTTTCTAAGAATTTGACCTAATTTTTATTATTAAAAGGTACATGCTAGCCTTTAAAGTTTTCTCAATAACTTATACTAACAGTCTAGAAAAGGTCCTAATTGGACTCTAAAAAAACATTTACGAATATATCGTCTGCTTACAGCGAAAACCTGATAAATGCAGATTTTATATTATTTTTTCTTCATTGCACAATAAACAAGTACAAATGGCGGACTTAATGCCCGAAGGCATTCTCTACCAGTCAACTGCAAGGTTAAACAGATAATGAAGGTAGTTTTGGCTGTGCAAAGTACAAGAAAGTATACATCAGGGAGGCACAGTGACTAAATTAATAATCTTAAGTTTTAATGAAAAATAAAACTATTATCAAAATAAACCTTATATAAAATATACACAGAATAAATATAAGAAAATACATATTCAATATATACATACATATTTATCTTTATTGCCAAAATAATCGTTGACCCGACAATATCAAAGTGTGAAATAAGAAAAAGGAAGACAGTTATTAAGAGAAATTAACGACAGCAGGTTCCTATCTGAAGTGCTCACGCAATGCCTTCTTGAGCGCAAATTTGGAAGTTGATTTTTTATTAATAGAAATAACAGAATATTTTCTTATAATAGTAGCAGTATAATTTTGTCAATGGCTAACTCTGCAGCGGTTACACTTAACATCTATTGGACTTTACTGGTAGAGAGTGCACTTCAATTCAATTCATTTATTGGCCATTTCGTTACATTGCATAACATTGGTACGTCAAAATAAAAGTTCAAATCAATTTGTTCAAATGAACACATAAAATGGTAATTACATTAATCCATTGCATTATACGACAAGTCAACAAAAGGTACGACAGTAATTATTCTTTATGAATGCAAGTCAGAAAATGAACAGCTTTTAATATATTATACCATAAAGTATATTATACTCGGTTAGATTGTAAAAGGGTGATTAGATTTTTTTTTATTAATGAGTTCTTGAATTCATTTAACGAGAGTTTGGTAATATCAAGGGGCAATACATTACATATATTTTTATTTTTAAGGGTAAACCTTGCTGGCAGGTTTTAACAATTCTAGCTTTTGGTACTTGTAGTCTTTCTTTATTTCTTGTATCTATTGTATTTATGAATATGCATTCTCATAGGTATTTGACTCATTTTACCATGTATTTCCAAAAGGAAATTATAGATAAAGAGCGAAATCACAGTCATAATTTTTGCTTTTTTTAAATACGACCTAGCTGATGACAATCTACCTAGGCCAATATGATTCTAACAGATCTTTTTTGCCGATAAGCACTTTTTCTATTTGTGAAGCATTTCTCCATACGGTTATAGCATAGTTGATAGTGTAATGACAGTAAGAAAAGTAGTCAGATAAAAAACTACTTCTACTCTTATCTATGATAGGTATTTAAAAGTACTTGTTACAGGTCTATTTAAATAAAGATATTTTTGTTTGTTTGTTTGTTTGTTTGTTATAAGTTTAAGTAGAGCATTATTCGCGCTTGCCAATTTTTTACATACTGATTGATATGTTTTTCATAATTAACGGTAGTATCAAGAGTAGATACAATCTAAAAATTTCACACTATGATCTATATTTTTAGTAGAATAATTAAATATATCACTCTTATCAGAATTAAGTACTATTCCATTGGCTTCAAACCATTGTTTTAGTCTCTACATCGTATGTTTTTATTGTAACCTCATCACTGTTTTTACCTTCGATAGCTACATGCGTATCATCAGCAAACAGTGTAACCAATGCCCAATCAGGTAATATACTTGCCAGATCATTGATATAAATCAGAAACAAAAGTGGTCCCAGAATAGAACCCTTTGGTTAAAAAAATCATATAACTGTATTCATAACTTGATTTTGGTAAAAAAGTGCATTTATTCAGTTTTCACAGTAAGCAGACGATATATGTACATGAACAATATATGTACAATTGTACATATCAATAACATAATTTATCACTCCTCCAAGAAAGTTATTATTATCTGAATAAAAAAGTAACCAAAAAATACAATGAAGTCTACGGTGTGGAGCCTCTACGCAGACCAAATGTTTACATTTGAGTTGTACGTCTGGTGAACTCCATCGCGCCTGATTATAAACGGAGTACTCTCATCCCTCACAGTTAAAGGCTTGGCAGTTTTGCAAAATTTTGTAACTGAGAATTTATATGAGGAAGCATCTGTTCTGCGCTGATGAAAGATGATTAGTTACCTACTTTATGTTTTATCGTAGGTGTAATCTGCTTCTCTGCACACGCCCGAAATAAACTCGCCTGCTAGCATGACAGTATTAGATACTAGAAAGCAGAACACAATCAAATGGTGTAAAATCTGCAGGATCTTGACCGGTAGGTATTTTTCACCATTTGATAGGCATGTCAGCTGCAGACATGTTTATTTCGGGCTTTATGTGTATTTATTATCAGGTCAGCAATAATAACTATATTTCAATGAAGAAGGCCTTCGCCAGTATGTATTTTTTTTCTAGACACGCGGCAGCGTGTCAAGCCATTTTCCAGCTAACTAACAGAAATATTACACGGACCACTGGATCCACTTTTGACACCCCTCCCCCCCCCATAACTCGAAAACTATTTCACGTAAAGATGTCAAGTTTAGCTTATCTATTGAAACTTGCGAGATATATATGAATTTCAGATTTCATAAATACACTTCAAAGATCAAATTTGGCATCCAGAAAGGTGGTTGAGTAAATACGAAGGAATAAATCAGAAACTAGTAAATTTTTTTCATTAAAGTAAAAAAATATTACAGAATTGTTGATGTTTCCAGTGTAAGTTGAGTTCTGATATTATATTATGAACTGTATTCAATAAGGTTCAGCTTAAGCATCGTTGAATCATGAAATAAATTATAGTAATCGCAAGTTCTAAAGCTGTAGGTTCTTATTTTATTCTTCCTAAAATTCGGCTTGCTGGTAGAAACTAGCCATCGAACATAGGGCTCTTTCATGACTGTTTTAGTAGGTTTTTAAAGAGTCCACCCTTAGGCTTCAATATATTATCCTACTGACCATTGAACTGGGCACCCATTTAGATCTCACTTCTTTCGTCGTTCAAGTCAACAACCAAGGCATATATCATAATATTGAACTTGGCTCTCATTTCACATTTATGTTTTTGTTGGGATTAATTATTACATTGTTTATTAAGCCTCCAATGTTGAAAGGACAAAATATTAATTAATTTATACGAGACAAGAAAGTTCATCAAATCAAATACAAAAGCTTTTAATAAAGCAATATGGCTCAACATCCAATGTACTTTTGTTTGAACGACTCATGAAGAAATACTTAACAACGAACGCACTTTTACTTTACTATAGTTTTATGTACGAGTATGTAAGTAGATAAAAGTCTAGACCAGGGGGGGCTAGCCTAAAGCAACACGCCACGACGATTTCTACAATAGAGATCGTTCAAATGTATGGGGATGACATAAGCGCCAGCGACCGCTTATGTCATCCCCATACATTTGAACGATTTCGATTATAGAAATCGTCGTGGCGTGTTGCCCTCTGGGATGCCCGAAGTGGACGATTATGTTCCATATTATTTATAGTATACAAAATTTGTATAAATACAAAAATAACTAAAGGAAGTATTTTTCAAGTAATTTCGCTATGGGGAATTGAGGTATATTTTTGAAAATGGGCCTCCTGCCAAAAATAGTTTGAAATTCCTGGTGTAAGTAATGATATCTACAAATACGCTTCACATGTATCCAAAATATATTTGTAAGTCATGTAATAACTGAATGAAAAGTAGCAGGGAAACCAAAAACGACAAAATCGGCCCCTATTGTTTTTTCAACAACGTCGCTCCGGTGACAATCAAGTACTCGGACCGCCTTACAGTATGCATTTACCGCAGCCTATGGACGCGGACGCGTGCAACACCAGGGACAAACCTTTTCTAACCCCTCTCGAAGAACTCCATTCCATAGCTAAATGGAAAAACCCTCGGCAGAGGAGCTCTTTCCACAATTTAAACGTCCTCGGAAGGTGGTAGTTATTCTCTTAAGTGACTGGACAGTAAAAAAACAACTGCCTATTTAGATAGCCCATTTATTTGAGAATTGACTTATTTATGGTAAATTTCAAAAATTAAAAAGCGTAAGTGCTTAGAATAATAATGTACGAGTATAGAAGGATAGTCTTCATACAACCACCCCGTCTAAAATGAAGCACTAATCCGATCCACACATGCGTGACTATTGCTTGCTTACGTGCGGATCGCTTTGACATTGAACATTGTGGAGCTGTAATTAAGACTGCAAAGCGGTCCGTTTGGAGCCATTTATGGCTCCAATTAAGGTGCTTCAAAATGGGCGGACTTAGTTTCTATATGTAATTATTCTAAGTGTAAGTGGTTGTTTGTTAATAGTTGCTTGTTCAAGTTGTTCAAATTTATCAAATGAAGTTAATGCGATTCCAATGATAACTCCTTTTAGACGATCATTAGAGCACATAGAAACGTTCTAATTACCGATACCGACCCGATTATCAGACTGAAAACGGATGGGACTAGATATCTTAGCTTTCATCGTGATTTTGCTGAAGGGGCTCTTATCGCAGTAGGTAAGTAGGAATTAACTAAATTGCCAACACGTCAGGAACCTTGAGCCTTTTTATCAGCTGTTTAACTCTTACGTAACAGTAACTGAAGAAATAATATTACCGTAAATATTAACATCATTTAGCTCAAATCGTAAAAATGCTCACAGATACAAATTGCTCGGAAGCCGCATGAATTTAAAAAAAAACACAGTTCCTACTCAAAATCAGTTAAATAAGATCTAGTAAAGTTGTAAAGTAAATTCTTATTTTGAGTACATTTTCAATTCACAAAACAAAAACTTTTCACCTATCAGAGAGATTAGACCTAGTTTAACAGCAAACATCGAAGCAAAAAATCGTGGCCTGAAAATTATATCCGTCACCATCACAAAATTTAATTTTAGTGTAAGTTACTGTTTGAAAATTTGTAGACAATAAATAAAATAAATTACTCAACGCAATAGTTTTAAAATGAATTGTTCTCTTATGAATTTCTTCAACTTTTTCAAAAAAGACGATTCCAGAGTAAGCCAGATTCACCCTTTCAAAATTTAATGAAAGAGCAAAAAAGGCGAGTATTGGAAGCGTGGGATCGTCGGCTGTTTTAATAAAAATTTACAGTTTACTTGCGCTATTGAAATATTTTGAATTTCTCTGCGAGTATGCGCAGGCCGGAAGGCTCTGTTGCTTTGTGTCTGGACAAACGCATATTTCATGGATATTACACGCCCGGGGGCCTATTCTGTGATTTCGAATAAAGATTCGCAATCTCGCGGTCGAATGGGCGTAGAGTTTTCTCGATCCTCTGTGAGATTAAGCACCATTGTTGTAACTTGCGATGTTCAAATTTGTTAAATGTAACAGTGAAGTTACATTAACAAATATATTTTTTTTTTCTTTCCCTGATCACTTTTTGTTATTCGTGGGCTGTTAGTTACGTATTCTATATTTTATTGTTATTTATTTGTCTTTTTATTGTTATTTTTTAAGTGAATTAATTGTTTTATTTTTATTTTTTCAGTTTCTTGTGCACTTGCTTACCCTTCCTGACATTTTCCTCTACTTGGTTTGTCTGGAAGAGATTGCTTTTAAGCAATAAGACCGCCTAATTGCTTCATCATAATCTTGTAATCCTAAGCTGTATTGTTTTATTCGATGTGCAATAAAGAATATTTATCTTATCTTATCTTATCTTATCTTTATTTTTTTGGAGCTTAAATTTGATTTCCTTTCGCTGTATATTGATAATGTCATTATGTTTTTAAATATGTAAAATCTTCGAATAGTAGAGTATTTAATTATCTATACAAATAGTTTATTGCAATTTTCACGTTATCTTATAAAACAGGTGATGATTAGTATTTTGTTGTTTTACTACTTCGAGCTTCACAAATTGTAACTCAATGTTGATTTGTTTACCATATGATATTAACACCCGAATACAGTCCGAACAAGACAATCAAAATTAGGCAGCAATATGACGGGTCAGCATGAGTTAAAAGGTTAACATTTTTTTGAATGCGCCATACAACACACCACTTATCATGGTCTCGAAATAGGGATAAATATCCCTACGTTACGATGTACCAGACAAGGAATTAAACAAGGGGCGTCTTCCCGCACACCCCGAACAGAGTCGATTGAGAAAAGATCGTTTCCTGATTTGACCCGCCGGGAATGGAACCCGGGAAACTACGAAAATCGAGGCAAGAAACCGTGCTACAGCGCACTATGTCAATCGTGTCGTCAAACATATGTGTATTATGTGTCGTGTGTTGTGTGTGTGTGTGATTGTCTTTTCTGGATTCGAGAGTAAATAAATTATTATTTATGTCAGCAAACAACCATATATATCAAGTTACATTGATAACACTCACACTAAAGATAAAAGTGTTGAACTAGAGAAAATTGGGATAATACATTTTCCTACCTCGTAACAATGTTTTATATATACGAGTACGGCTGTGACAAAATAATAAGCTCATATCACTCACGATAGTGTTTTGTTCACGGCATTAAGCTCAAAAGTTTGTTCAGTCGCTCATGCTCTTGAAAGCTCATTATGATACAGTTAAACTGTTATAGTTATCTATTCTCATTAAGTTCATTATATCGCTTCAGAACTTTAATTAATTAATATCATCACCCTGCTCTCAAATGTTTCAAATTAATTTCATAGAATGAAACGCTTTTATTGAGACTGTGCACAACTACTAACATTAATAGACATTTTCAATTAAACACTTAGAGCACATTTTTATCATAAATGAGCTATTTGAATAGTAAAATAAGTAATCTAGAAAAATATCAAATTACGTCGCCTGCTGAGAGAACACTTTGTATTATTAATATCTAATGTGCCTTGTCAATGACGCTTAATCAATCTTACACCACATCTTAACTGTATTGCTTGTGTGAATCTTTCATTGCTACCCAGCTGTCGGTTCTAGTACTTGAAGTACGTATCATTGTTAGACCTATGCAAATAAAGACATTTAGCTCAGCAACCGCGCTCGCCACGCGTGGTGACTATTGACCCGAAGTGTGTGCTCAGAAACTGGAAAACCTCTTAACGGGTCCGGGCCAACAAACGTGGGACTTGTGGGTTCAGCAGTCAAATACACAGTTGTTGATATCGGCATGAGTCTACGTTTGCAGTTATAAAATTAGAATTGATGCATGCAAGAGCCATTTATCGGTTGAAAGTGGCGTATGGACGGAATTGGCTCCTGGTTGGCGGGAACCAAACCTATAATAGCATCTCTCAATGAAACAAATGTTTGTGCTGAGTCCCCACTAAAAACAAACCAGACTTGAAAAACACCAAACACTCAGTGTTTTTATACAAAAGGAAAAGTTTTACAAATAAATTTAGTATTTGGGAAAAATATAAGTATTAACATTGCTAAAAGTAAACAAGTAATAATCTATGAAAAAGCATTTATGAGCGGCTTTTATGAAGCTGAGGCACTTTACATAACCGTGTATGTTTGCCCCGAGGATCCAAAGCAAAAAAAATATTTTGTTAATCAAACGAATGGTGTTTTCCACGAATTGAAGTAAAAGCAAAATTAATTCGTTCAAACATTATCTAAATTACGCAATAAGAAGTGTTCAGAATAGATCTTTCATTTCGAAAAGCAGTTCCATCTTAGTCGATATAATCCTAGCCTAGTTTGGGCCCCCAATCAAAAGTTGAGCAAAGCTTGCAGAGACGATGATAAAGATGGGAGCCAAGATAGGTGACTGTTTGACACAATATCGGGGCTGTCCTTTGAAAAGTGGGTTCAATTTTAGATCTCAGTTATAAACCACACCTAAGACCTGTGCCATGAGTTAGTGCGACAAGCTACCGTACAGAGCGATAGTTACTTGAGTACTCGTTGGCGTGGAAATTCAGTACAGCAACCTTAAGTTAGTAAAAATGGAACTGAAAACGGTATATTACCTGCTGAAGTAACTAAATGGGAAAATTAAAATAGCAGTTAGAATACGCAGCTTATTTAAATTTCATAAACAAAACTGCTGCATTTTGTGTTGTTTCAAGTGTGACTGCAATTTTAAGATACTAGAGTACGTACACTGCCGCTTACCACAATTTTAAGCAGTAACATTTTCTTACAATCTCAGCCATTTCTGAGTTTAATTTCCCACTTAACCCGTCAAGCACCACATGGAGACACAATTGAACACGTCTGCGATGACGGCTCGGCGCGTGTAACGTATAAAAGTAATGGCGGATCTGACACTATATTACTTATTACGAGGTTTCTCATTTCCGACGATATCTAGCTGTAGCTACTTTGTCCGCGTGGACTCAGCTTTGAAATTTTTTCAATCTTTTAAATAAAAATACTCTATAATTCATTGGATTTCAGATATTTTGATGAAGTCCATCCAGTAGTTGTCACGTTATGCTGAAAAATTCAAACAAGCAAATTCAAATTAAATTCCATTTTTACATTCATCGTAGTTGTTTTTCTAGAAAAGAGTTCTTATTTTAGTACATGTGGATAAAATTATTGCTTTTGGCACCATGGGTCTTTTAATAGCTTAACACAAAAAACATATATATATATATGTTAATGTCACTGTAGTCAAAATACGTAGGTACTTAAAAACATTTAAGTATGGTAAGCATAGGACAGATATGATCTTAGTGAAACATGCCTGAGATATATTTTGCTGATTAGTACTTTGCATTTCAAGAGAAGAAGCGTTTCAGTTTGATTTATGTATAAGATTCGAAAATATTTGAATACCATTAAGTACTCACAATGATTAGTAAAATTTGAGCTTCTCAACGCAAACACTTAAACCGCAAATAAGCTTTACTGTTTTGCTTTCCGAAGAAGATGAAAACAAATACAAAGTTGCAAAGAAGCTTAACTACTGTGCTAAGACACGCGATGGATGAAGTCAACATTCATTACTCGGAAACTTTTCCCGCTATGAAACAAAAATTCGACTCTCTTGTAAACAAAATAAAATATTTTTTTGGAAAATCTCTTACTTGACGGAGATTGGACTATGGGTGTCACAGACTATTTGTGTAAAAGAGGTACGTCACTAGCTAACTAACTGATGCATAGCTGAACTTGCTGAAATTAGAATCAAAAAATTTGCAGATTGGACTTTATAGAGCTCAAGTTAATACTACTAAGAAAGGAGTTTAGGAAATTCTACAATAAGGTTTGTATACATATTTCTTAAGTTTAGAAGTCAAAGACGTGATTCGCGCTTTTGGTTTTTAGAAACAAATAAGGCTTCATCGGTTACTGAAAATTTTACCCCCAAATACGTAGGCAAAGTCACTGGTAAAACTTAGTATTTAGGTATTTTAAAATGCATATTTTAAATTGACACTCAAGCTCAAACAATACGAATGCTAAGATAGAAACTAAAAAAAATCGACCTGATCCTGGGACTCAGGTGGGATTCGAACCCGTGACCTTTGACAATCCGGGTGACTGCTCTTTCAACTGAGCTACCTAAGCCGTTAACAGACCTGGCGAATTCATCTGGTGTATTTTTACGTTGTAAGCCAACGGTGTTTCATCAATGTTATGGGCAAGCGCCTTTAACACTCGAAATAAATATTTTTGCAAATATTTAACTTTCGATGAAGATGAAACTAGCTATAGGAAAAGTGAATTACGAATGCTTATCATATGAATTTCCTCGTTGTGACTGAACCCACAAACACTGGTGGTATAAGCAACCTTTCGACTAATTATGTCTATAGGGTGGTTTTATCTTCTTCTTTTGATTCATCTCCGCTTTTTATACAATATCTGAGGCAAGCTAGCACGTGCATTGATGATGAGCGGCTTCCAGACGCTATGAACAATGGTGTACCTCAGGGGCCTGTGCCACTGGTCAGGAACTCCCCATAAGTCACTATTGAAACAAATATTATATTTATTCATTAACTTATATTACCGATTAGCCGTTTACGTAACACCATTATGGTTTAAATATTGCTCGGAAATAAGGATTAGTCTCAAAGTCTCTTTACTCAAAACAAACCGGCTTATTAATGAGCTCTGGCTACCTTACTTGCCAGCAAAACTTTAAACGGTAGTGTTCTTATAGTCATTTTTGTAGAGCTAATAGAGTTTTTTTTTATCCTACGTGTAAAATTAAGAGCTTTTTTCCGTAATTCATGACGTTTTAAAAACCAAAGGGTCAGCAAGTAGGCTGCATTCATTTCACTTAACTTTTGAAACTATGTAACTTCAACCAAGTCACTAAAGAACTAAAAACAAGAAATGGTACGATATATTATGTTTATCAGACACTATTATATCCTTCAAAAAACTTTGTCTTTGTTTTGATAAGGGGCGGGCGAGAAAAATAAGTGTCTTGTCAAACGTCACCCCAAACTTAACAAGCGCCTCTTACGTCATGAACAAATAACTTATCTAGGGAAAAAGGCAAAGAGAAAACATCAACACCATTAGGCTTCAAATAATATGGCCATTTCATATAACAAATAGTTTACACCTTTACAAGTATGATTTTAAGGGGAGATTTAAATGTCAAAACTGTTACTTACCATAAAACAAGTGTAGAAATATAAATAAGACCGCTTGGAATCCTTGTTGTAATTCAAAACACCATCACGTAGATATCACTTTGTCGTTCTAATCACTCTATTAGTTGGTTACACTACGCGCTCCAAAAGATTCGTAGTCACTCGAACCTCCCGCTACGAGGCTACGCGCTACGACACGTGCGCGCTCCGTAGGGCTGTAGACACACTGGCGTACAGCATCTACGGACCATAATTCCGAAGTTCCCCGACAGCAGCCGAGAGCGCGCCGAGCCCACCGAGACTTTGTAAGCCGTGATTGATATCAAATGAAATGTGAGGAATGAGTAGTTCCAGAGAGCTCTTTGTTTTAAGGATTACGTTTTTTGCCGTCGCTGTCGAGACGATTGTATATCTTCCGGGGAAGCTTTTCCATTGCAATGCTACACTCGTAAAAACAATCATTTATTACTTCCATTAGAGATAAACGACATGCGGGTATTAGCCGGGTTCAAATGAAAAATGTCCCTGTTCTCTCGTTAGTATTTTCAGAATTTCAGTTTCAAACAATTTGTAGTGGAATAGCTGCAATAAAACGGCAAATATTTTAGCAAGACACTGAAGGGTGAAGGTCACAAAATATTTAATTAAGTCAGAGGAATGCGTCCCGCTGGCACTATACATACAAACAGTACACTCGTGTCTGTCAAGGGATTACTTGCCATCTTCATAATTCTGTTTCTAATGTTATCTTTTCTGGTCTAGACTGAGACTCACTTTGCTAAAAGAAGTTATAATTTTTTTGTGCAAAATTTTCTGAAGCAGAAAATAGAATTAAAATTGACTGCATAAAACAAAAAACAACAAGAATGCCCGAAGTGGGACAGAACACGCTTAATGAAAATGATTCATACATGCTAATTAAATGTTATTTTGGGGGCCGTTTTATTTTTATGATATAGTTTTAATTAAACACAACTTTTACTATGAATTAGATCTTTGGATTTGAAAATCATGATTAACTTAGCTATAAACACTTTGCATCTATAGGCACTGAAAGGCCAAAATAATAGAATAGAATAAAACTATATTTCGTATTAACTCGTCCCGTGTTTCTATTGTTCAGATTTTTGCATTGTGAGTCATTGTTTGGCATTTTTTTCTTAGGGTTTTCTTACGAACACCCGTGTGTTCGGCTGACACTCAAGGGGTTAAATATACACTAAAACCTAAAAAATAATAATGATCATTAATATGATGCATGCAGTAATATTATTAAATTAACAGTCACAAAAACAATGTTTAACACTAGAGTTCACGGGCTTCATTGCATGCATTCATTATTTTTACACCAGTAAATGCGTGCCGATTTTAAATGACAACCAATGTTTTGGTTTGGTTTAAGTATGAATAAATAAATTCAGAAAAGAAGACATACATTTATATATCTTCAATTATACACTTAACATTCTTATGTAACTATTATGCAATTTAACAGAAATTGATGAAAAAATTAAGGAAATTGAACTTCTGTGAATAACTTTCATAATTTTTTCTCAATAAGATAAGTAAATTTCAAATATATATTTTCATAGCATTCGAAACATTGACTTGCTTGGTGATTAAGAGAAATCCGCTTACCGCAAGTTTAATTTTTTTCATACTGGAAATGTACTAAGAATCTTTAAATAAATTTGGTACAACAATACCCGCTCGCACTACTATGGTAGGCCCAAGCCTTAAGAGCCATATTTAAAAAAAACTTTTCAGGTGATAAGGTCAGCTAAAGTTGTGACGTGTTAGCAAATTTCATTGTCGATTGTAAATACTTATAATCGGACCGTTATTACATGCGAAACTATCAAGTTATCAACAATTATGTTACTGTGGTCTACCATAGTAGGCCGGGCGTGTACTGTAGTGTTAAAAATGTATTAAAAACTTATGTTTATTAACATAAGCCTTAATACATTTTATTTTTAAGAATCTAAGAAATAATGACCTATTGGTCATTATCTCTTAGATTCTGACATCTCATCTCTTGATCCCTGGGATTTTAAATCTTAATATATTATATTTACGAGTATTTTATTTACACAGTTACTTTACCTAATATTGAAAGCAGATCTTGAAACCACGATAGCACAAGACTAAGAAATTCTTACAAAATGTAAACGCACCTTAACATCGCCGATAGTCTGCACCGAATAGTGTTCAGCCGCATAACTATGAATAAATTATGCAGCAACGTTATCTGGTGAACATTTTCTTAGCTATTAGAGTAACTCACATCGGTCAAAGCCATCGGTTGTTATTACACCCCATACAAAGTTAAACTCGGCCGTTTGCCCGTCATGTCAATATAACCCTCCCGCCATGACGGAGATAGTGGGGTATTTCTCAAATTACCTCACTTGTAGGCACTATAAAGGCTTAATCACACCCAAACCCTTCTGAAGCCCTTAATGATAATAAATTCAATATCCGCAAATCATGACCTCGCAAGATAATACAATTTGGGTTGTAAGTAGGCGATTGTTCGCGTTTTCGTTTACGACGCATTTATATTTAAATGAGGATTTTGGATGATTATGACTTGACATTTAGTTAAAAAATTAGAAAAACCCAGTTCTGCGGAATCGTGTAGATAAAAGGCGCCTTATACAAAGATATTAACTTGTTTTTTGCTATTCCATATTTTATTTTACACTTAGTATTTTATTAAGTAAGTCTTATCACTAAGAAATCCCAAAGTTATTCAGAATTTATAATGAATACGAATTCAATTTACGCCCTCTATACTGAGCGTCTTGACCTATGGGTAACTCCAATTACTCGTATGTGCCTGAGTTCAAATTGTGCCTGAACATCTTTGTGTTGTTTGGTCAATTGGCGACTGGAAAGTTCGTCGTTAAAAGAACATAAAAACGGAAGCAACCCGGATTTTGGCGGAATGCTTACCACCTACCACATTCGGTTGTAATACGCTTGAGTTAAAGCGGGTTTCTGTATGTATGTATACCATGAGTTGCCACTTTAGATTTGCGTTATTGTTCGCGTGAAATATTTGTACAGGATTTCGTACAGCGCCTCTGTTGAATCGAAATGGAGCTAAAAAACCGAACCATAACGTAACAAAAACATCTTTTTTTAGATCCATTTCGGCTCTCATCGAAGCGCTGTACGAAATTCTATACAAATATTTTACGCGAACGATAACGTAAATTTGAATTGGAAACTCATGGTAGACTTACTGATCTGTTTACCTAAACTTGCCCCGGATTATCCCTATAAAGGGATATAGTCGTGAATTTATGTAATTAGTTATTCTTCTGTTATCAAAATAAACGGTAGATTCTATTGGTACAGTGCAGTTTAATTTGGTTGGACACGAAGTAAAATAACATCTGTTTACCAGCACATACATAACCAGATTGCCGGCTAACCGTCATTCAATAGTCCCGTTTGATTCTCTCCTAAAATTCTGAAAAATGCGCTAACTACTCACACAGAGCTAACGACGTCGCCACTTAGAAAATGTTCCGTAATCGATGTGGTCATTTAGCCCGTCCTGTTTGCATTCGTCCACAGATAACTCTTGTTCATTAGTGACATAATTTAAACTGCATGGTCAAATGGAAATCCCCAGGCGACCAGTACTGAATGAACTGCAGGCAATGAATATTTTGATTTGGTCAGTGATCTAATCTAAATTCAAGTGAACTAATTAATGATTCTTGTGGTGAAACCAATATGAAAAAAATATTCTTAAAATACATAGGTGACGTTCTCGTGTTTCGGAAAAAAAGTGTTTATTTTAATGTTCTCATGTAAATTATTTGAAATTCTTTGTGAGAATAAATGTCTTAAAACCTAACCCTAAGCCATCACTTAAATTGCCTTGCTCCAAAGGAAGGGTTTCTTTTGTGTTATGTCTGTTAATGTCACAGATATTAGGTGTTTATGGCTAAACCCCCGCACCATACTCGTACATAGATATTTGTTACATCAGCAGTGTTATATATTAAGCTGGTGCAATAATCAAACCAACAATCGTGTTGCACCAAAACCGGCGTTAATCAATATACAAAAGCAATACAGACCTCACAGATTCAGAAGTACAAGTAAAGCAAAGTAAAGTCTATTCAATGAAAGATATTGTAGATTTGGGTTACAACATAATGTAAACAGAAAAACGTTTAGATTCTATTGTCAAACACTTTCTTTGTATAGGTTTGCTAATTGGTTCAGCGATTCGCCCGTTCGTTTGCATACGACCACAGATATGGCTGGCCGAGTGCATTAGTGACTATTAATTTAAACTGCTATGGTCAAGTGGATAGTGGACTAGCACGATGGCAGCGCAATGAATATTTGAGAGTAGTGCGTTTTACAACCCTCTTCGTGTAATTTGGTTTAGCCGTCGCAAACAAACTGGACCACAGTCAACATTAGTGGCGAGCAAATAGCACTACACTTTGGCCGTGAAGGACCGTGTGTGTGGCGTTGATAAGTCTTAAGATGTAGCGCTGTTTATACCAACTCAGTCTCAGTGGTCAGAAAACTAGGTTACATAGTGGTTTGGTTTATTTTAGCTCATTTATGCGATTTTGTAAACTCATCATAAGTCAGAGTGTATGTCTAGAACCCATGAATTTAATTAAAGCATACTTAAAGGGTTTGAAGGTCTATTTAACTCATTAATTTGACTTGTGTAATGTTATTAATTTTACCCTCCTTATGGGAGGGAAAGTAAGTTAGTTTTGCTAAAAGGTGAAAGAGAATGAAAGTAAATAAGGTAACTGATGAAATTTAAGTAAGCAAATCAGAATGAAAAGTAATTAAATATGAGTATGCAAGCTAGGCATAGGGCGTTATCCCAGAGGGGGAGTAACCTAAGTTATGTAAGGGTTATCTTAAAAAGAAACAAATATTTTAAAGTAAAAACAGTAAATAAATTTATTTGGATATTATCCTTATAATCTAAAATAATTTAGGTGGTACTACAGGAAACCATGTGGCCTGAATTCAGGCCTGGGGTTTGATACCCCGGCCGAGTATGGAACTTCAGTTGAGCCAAGATCACAAGTTAGTAGGATTAAATATAAATTAGTAAATTGAATGTCCTACGGGGTTTAGTATGGTTAATATTGTTAATAACTTATTCCCTAAAGGCTCCCTGGTATGAAAATAAATTCCGACCACACGGCTTCTACAAAGAGATGCCCTAAGGCTTTAAAAATACACTTTTATACTTTGGACTTAGCTCTCCGAGGAGCAGTCCAGGGTTCGGGCTGGCTTGGTCGGTAACAATATATACTATTAAATTAAAGTTACTACTGTGAGGCTTTGAATTTAAACTAAATGGAAGTCTTTGTACTACAGAGGCTTTGATAATACAGGGATCAACACGTGGGGTAGTACGTGGGGTAGCACGTGGGGTAGCACGTGGGGTAGCACGTGGGAGGTCCACGCGGTGTCCACGCGGTCCTGGGACGGCCTGCGGCGACCCTCGGTTCTCCCTCGGGGTGCACCACCGATGGGGAACCGGCGCTCGCCACTTCTTGAGCCACCACGTTAAACCTCCTGTCGGAGGACAATGGTGACGCGTAGGCTGTCTACGCCAATTTCAACTCCTGGGCACGTGGCGGGTCAGGAGCACTTTTGCAGGAAAACTGGCCTACAGACTTTTGTCTGCCTGATGTCAACTGCGGTGCTGGCCTGCTGGGGCGCGTCGGCGACGGAGTCTGCTGCTCTTTACTTTCGGGTGACTGGCTGAGGTATCGCTGGCGTCCGGCCTCCGCTGAATTTATAACCTCCCCGACCCAAGCGTCTCGGAAGTCGCGCCATAGACAATCTAATAATCAAGCCAGTTGTCAACCCGACACGTTCCAAAACTCGATGCGATGCGATCGAAAACGCATAAACAATACAGGGCGAGTACACACCCTTTGCTAGAAAGTAGTATAAAAACACATCCACTGATGTGCGTGAAAATTACAACGTTACACTTGACAATGTCCGCGTGCTGAGCAAATGTTAATTAGAAATAATAAAATTTAAATTCTTAGTTTGTCCTCTTTATAATACTAACATGATGAAAGAAGTTTGTGAAAATTGATCAAATGTATTATAATAATATAGACATTGTTTCATCTCACAAACATATAATCTATAGAAATACTTATGCCACCAAAAATAAAATACTACCCTACTCCGTCCGGCCTTCGTGAATTCACGTTTTGCGCATTTCCGGTCTTTCCGGCGCTCGGAACGCGTCATTAAAAAACACGTATTGTTCATATATATCATCTCATTGTTTGACCAATATTGCAAGGACATTACTGAATCCAAGACATATCAAATAGGAGAAAATGGCCGCTGATGTTTATTATGGTTATGCAAAAATCTTTTCAAACCAAAACTGCCAGCATTTTTTTATAAAATGGTCAAATATTTCGTTGGTTCCAGTGCTTAATCTGTTGTAGAAATAGCCGATGATTAGACAATACAGTTACGTATCATTATCTAATGCGGATTTTGTTTTATAGATTGATTGCTATTAAGGAGATTGAGCCAATTCTCGCCATCCCTGGCAGGCGAGCTTAAGAGCGCAGGGCGCGCACCTTCTGAAGTCTGTTATCGATTCATTAGATGACTAAATTTTGTTTTAATAATTAATCCTATTAAATGTAAAAAAAGGCTCCGAAGCTTTTCTGAGCAGATCACGTCATTCTGCAAAGCAGGATAACAAAGGAACCGCAACTTCAAGAGTTCATTCTCGTGTTGTCCAAGTCGCGTCATTCCCCACAATATCGCTCTCCTTTACAACAATATCCGGCCCGAGAAAAAAGGACACATCCACATAATAAAACGTTTCATTCGGATTGGGCATAATGCTCGAGAGCGCACCTAACGATATAAACCTGGGAACTGGGACCATGGATATAGTCGACAACGTCTCTGCACATCTAACTGTTACAGTGGGGCCATGGAAAGCGGATTTAGGCAAATTATAATCTAATAGAGGGTACTCCGTACATTTAAAGAACAACATAATCATACAAATTGAAAGATCATTGTTTGTTCAAAGAGTTAACTCAGCGTTTGTTTGTGTATTAAAAAAAGCAAAAACATGTAGAAAATAATGATTCACAACTTCTTGCTCTATTAGTGATCAAGAGGTGTTTGCTCAGTCTCATAAATTACAAGTGACAAAGTAATAGTAAAAAAATTTGCTTAACTTTTAGAAAATTCAATGAAAATTATTTAAGAAAATCAACCTTCGTAGGCTAAATACAGGCTGGTTATTGAAAATCCGGGGCAAGTGAAAAATAATTACATGCTGAGAGTTTTGACTCGTGTTTTTCCCCTCATTTTATACGTTTAAGTTTCCTTTACTCCGTGCGCATGGTGTTCCGCCAATTTCATGGCCCCGGTCTTATGGCTCTAGGAATACGATATGCCTCGGCCGCACCACCAGGTATTACCCGTTTTATTACATCCAATTTTATTTTATGTCCTCTTCATATTCCTATTGATCGCTCGGATAGATCTTTTTAACGCATTAAAATCTTTATTTGACGGTTCGAACGACTTTTTAATGCCCTGAATGATGGCACCTCCTGACTTTATTTGAATGCAGTAATGGTATTAGTTCAGAGTATGAAGTAAATTATGATTATGCGATATAAGTTGAACTTCACTAGTTTCATGTAAGGTAGATTTGAGACACAGTTTCACTGGTTAGGTAATTTTGTATTAACTGCTGCCGCATTTACAAATCAATCTACATGTATCTCAGAAACAGCTTTATAAATGCTTGACAGATTGGTTTCAAAACTAGTTGATTACCATATAATAATAGTGCTATGGATCATGTGTGATTTGCCATATTTTATGATAAATGTTAGAACCCTGCCACATACGCCTATAGATCAGGAAAATGTCAAGAAAAATAACTGTTAGGTAAAGCATACACGCTTACAAGCACTCTCGGCATCTGACTGCATAAGAACATTCAAAATAAGCAGCGGCCTTGTTACAATCTCATAAATTGGCAAGTTCCCTCAACTGAGCAATTTCGTAGTTTTTAGCCAGTCGGCGGTTACTTGCCACTATCGCGTTTTCTAGGCTGGACATTTACTGACGAAATTTCTTGCTACCCTCAGTTTAGGAAATCAAATTGACTGGATATGAGCGATTTTAATAAGGCCACAGAAACTTCACAATAAAAGGGCATAATTATAAAATACGCATGCCACCAAACAAGTCTGCGCTACTGAATAATAGCGTACTCTGCATGGCACTCCAGGTGGTTATACAGTAGACTGTAATATCTATATTAGACACTACAGACATGGCATCATTTATGCTATTACTTCAAAAGTGCTATTACACTGTGAATGAATATTTGTCTGACAAAATGTAACATAATTTAGCTCTGTAGTAATTATTGACATATTTAATTTATGGTGACTTATTTTTTTATTGTAAATTTTATTATATCATATTTGCTCGTAAAGGGTCTCTTACTTCACCAATTTCAATACCGTATTGTATCTCATTACGCACTTGTGCGTTATTGTAATCTAAAACGCACGTGTTTTTTTCATTATGGTAGAACGCACGGTTTATCAAGATGCTCCGTCTAAAACGAACGGCACTTTTTTAATTTTAGCAAAAAGTTTTTAAGTCAGAAAAGAGGTCAGCATTCTATGAATAAAATTGACTTTGAGAGATAAAATATAATAAATAAACATTTAATTTGTGAACAAGTAAATTTTTTTATAACTGCTTTAAATAAATATCGCTGGACATTATTCCACACAGCGCCATCTAGCCCCAAAGTAAGCTAATTAAAGCTTGTGTTATGGGATACTAGACGACGGATAAACATACTTAAATACATTTTCTTTTGTAAATACATACTTATTATACATAGGAGACACCCAGACCAGTACAAACAGACATGTTCATGCACACAAATGTTTGTACTGTGCGGGGATCGAACCCGCGACCTCTGGTGTAGTAGCCAACTTCTTAACCATTACACCAAGTCGGTCGTCAAACAAGTGTTTAAAGATTTATTTGTTTAAGAAAGTTCGAGTTTTATTTATTTCCTCGCAAATATGTTATAAAACGTCGTATGACATACGTGCGCTTTGATAATTCCAGCCTCTGCTTTCTAGCAATGTCGCCTCGACTGTAATTTTCAACTTACCGCACTTATATCATAATGTACTATTATAACTATTTAATTGACTTAATTTTTAATAAATTCATTTGTTAATTTGAATCACTGTAATGACTTGTAGGTATTTAATTAGGTATAATCAAATGGACATTTTAGAATATTGAACGATTTTCATGCCGCTCTGGGCTGAATGTGGCGATTTGACATTATAAACTTTTCCATCTTTTTTGTAACACCCATGTTGAATAAAGAATTAGAATTTGAATTCGAATTTGCCATTGGCGCCAGGTAACCGCTGACTGGCTGGAAATGAAAGATCATATTACGAATTGCTCGCTACGCTCAGTTTAGGGAATGAACTTGACAAGTAATAAGGGATTGTTATAAGGCCCTTGGTGCAGTTTCAGTATAAAAGCTGTCTACTTCAAGTGACAGCGCTAAGTCCTACTTGGAGGGGCGGGTTAACGTGTTATCCTTCTGTAATTTTTATAAGTCAAAAAACATGTTGCGCAAATTGCATTTCAAATCTTTTTACAAGTTCTTTAATTTCTTTAGGCTCTTCAATCTAATAATATTACCAAAACAGCTACTAATACAAAATGCTAAAGTTCTTAGACAAACGTTAGCCTACTCATTTGATTTGTTGGATTTGTAGGGAATCCGTTTATTCATCTGTTTGTCAAGATTAGATAATTTTAAGTGTCAATCAAATGTTACCTCGTAATGAGTAAAATAAGTTGAATTTAGGAAAAAACTACAATTTTGTCGATTTTCAAAGTCTGTAGCTTAATTACTATCAGTTCACTTTCATGTGTTTGTACCGGGGCCCCTTTATTTGGCAGAATCACAAATTAGGCATGCGGCGCAGCGCCTTTGACAGATAGCCCGCTTAGAACAACACGCCATTTTTGACGCACGCACACAAAGACGTGAGATTACAGGCGAAGTTAGTGAGTTTCAGTGAGTCGAAAAGACGCACTGTCGTGAGTGTTTTTGTTTTTGTCGAGCTTGGTGCAATTTTTCACATGATGAATTTTGTTTTATGGCCGGTTCTGTCAATAGGTATAACAGAGCGAATATAGTAGTAACCCTGGGCAGTTCACGCAAGTTTTTATGAAAAAGGTGCGAGCGGTCCTTCTGTAAACTCTTTATTTTGTGGCAGAATCTGGTTGCTCCGAAACTCATTTGGCTTAACACACTTGGGATAATCTTCTTTCATCGAATATTTACAAGGCATATTTTTTTCTAAATATAATTAATGTTTGGCAGAATGTTTATATGGTCGAATATACAATGGCATACTCTTAAGATGGCAGAATTTTATAAGGCATAAATTACCTTTGGCAAAATTGCATTATGTATTATTTCATCAAGCATAACGTTTATTTAGTGCGACGATTACTTGGACACAATTTTACTTGGCATACTTTGCATATGGCAAAATTTCATTTGGAATAATTTCATTAGACATTGCTATTACTCTAAAAAAATATTTTAACCATGAATTGTATAAAGAAATTGTCTTAAAAAGTCAACATGTTGTGTTACAAAAGTCTGTGACGGAAACGAATCGTTGCAAAACCGACTCCACGCAGTCTTGTCTGCCCTACCCCTAGAGTGTAATTTAAACCCGCGTAGGCGCGGAGGGGCGAGGCAGCTCGCGTGGGATCGACAGAGCTCCGCAGCGCTGGAGCCGTGACTGAAACCATGCATGCTGCATGCTTGCTTGCATGCTGTAAGCTTGCATGCTGCATGCTTGCTTGCATGTTGTAAGCTTGCATGCTGTATGCTTACATGCTGTATGCTTGCATGCTGTATGGTTGCATGCTGTATGCTTGCTTGCATGCTGTATGCTTGCTTGCATGCTGCATGCTGAAGATGATTCTGAATGTAAACTTTCTGAGATATGATAATTAAAGTCTGTGTCAGCTGAGGAAACACTACAATATACCTAACAATGTACCTATTTCTTACATATCACTTTTACGTATGTATGTAGGTAGTTACAGACCTACATTGGCTGACACCGACTCCAACAATAACAATAATTGTACCTACATTATATTATCGTTATAAATTTTAGAAGAATACGCAATTATTTCTTTACTTTTTAGTGCTTCGTTTTGGAATAGTTTTTTTTGAAGTTGGTTTTTTCTGTTACATTTTTTGTTTATTTCTTGATTTTCAGTGAATAGTTTTTATTTATTATATACATCGTAAAAGTATCGTCCAATAGCTCCTAAGGATTGAAGAGTTCCGTTACATTGTCATGGATCCCATAATCAAAACCTAACCAAACTCTTAACAAACTACCCTTGAATTATATAATTTCCAATAAAAAAAGAAGCATCGAAATCGGTTGGCGTGATATTGAGTTATTCGTCCATTTGTCACGCATATGGTTTATCTAGATTTAAGACTTATATGGATTTCCCATAGATGCCACTGTCAGAACTGGACAAAATTAAAATGGGACCACACAGGCAGCATCAGCTTTCAAATAAAAAAAGAATTATCAAAATCGGTTGGCGTAATATTGAGTTATTCGTCCATATGTCGCGCATTTTGTCTATCTAGGTTTATGACTTATATAGTTTTCTCATGGATGCCACCGTCAGAACTAGACCAATTAAAATGGGACCATTCGGGAAGCACCAGCTTTCAAATAAAAAAAGAATGATCAAAATCGGTTCACCCAGTCGAAAGTTATGAGGTAACAAACATAAAAAAACATACAGTCGAATTGAGAACCTCCTCCTTTTTTTGAAGTCGGTTAAAAAGGAAATTACTTAGTTACCAAAAGTACTGCTTCTTTAATGATGCCATGAGTGGTTAAGTAACATAAAACTTCGTTCAAATAAACTCCAACTCAACTCAAGAACAACATCTATATAGCAACCTCTAATAAAATAAACATTTTTGCTTAGATTACTTGGTTGGTCGCCATTTGTTTGCCTTTATCTAACCTCTAAAACAGAGGTTAATTTAGGCTGTAGTCACACAAGACCAAACGGTAATTTACAATTTAATAAAAAAACTTCTTCGTATGAACAATCATTAAACTAAAGTCAGCTTGCCAAAAATAATGCAATTTATGTTTGATAACGTGATTCATGATAATCACAAATATTAACTTCATCATGAAATATGGTTCAATTTGGTATTCATTCATTCAGACTTAATATATATACAACATGTCTAAACTGGAAATAAAACATAGTACGAACTTATTCGCCTCCGTGGCTGAGTGGTTCCAGAGCTCGGCCTGAAACCCGGAGGTACCGGGTTCAATGCCCAGTTCGGGCAAATTGTGTTTTCGGATTTTTCGGAACATAGTGAAGTAAAAGTAATAAATTATCTTTATTCATATAGACTTATAAAAAGTACATGACAAGTCATGTACAAAAAAAAATGTAGCAAAAATATACTGAATAAAAATAAACTTACATAAAATAATACTATGATAGTTAATATCATAATTAAGCATAATGTGACTCTACCACCTATCACAATGTGACATAGCACGGATTTGTGATCACCAACCCGCAAACGACAAGCGTGGTGATTAAGTCAATACCCATCAATTCTAGCGATGACTTGATTTCAATGAAGGCCTTTGCCCAGCAGTGGGACGGTATTTAGGCTAAGCACTATACTTTACCAACTTATTCAAGTGCAACAATGTATTTTGAATTTCTGTATGCCAATTAGAGAATCAAAATCCCGGAAGGTGTAGAAGTTATAGTACAATTTCTTTCTGCTACATTTTGATCTTGATTTCTCCTGCAATAATGATCACGTGGGACACGAAACGTGTCCTTTTTATATTGAGATTCAAAGCCATGTGCCCACGGCCGAAGGAATTATAAAGAGAAACAAAACAAGGCAGATAAAAGCGGCTTTTGAAGAAGCCCTGAATCCTCCCAACTAACGAGTGCAGCCGTATCTGCCAAACAAACTGTAATAACAAGCATACCTTAACACGCTTGCGATAAATCCCTTTCGTTTGGTCCAAGGTACAATCTTTTAACTTTTTAGGTTTAAATTAATTTGAGACTTTTCTGCTTATGCTTTTCTGACAATAAAAACCCCCCTTTTCATTTTTGTGTGATGAAGAATAAATAAATTGCTCAAAATATAAACTTTTCATGTGGTAAACCACATTTAAATAAAAAGTTAACTATTCGTATTGAAATTTACAAGGTAAAAGCCTTATGAATAACTTTATGTGTCTTAAGTCTTTGGCGGAAGATTCAAGAGAAGCCTCT
Source organism: Udea olivalis (assembly GCA_947369235.1). Taxonomy (NCBI): domain Eukaryota; kingdom Metazoa; phylum Arthropoda; class Insecta; order Lepidoptera; family Crambidae; genus Udea; species Udea olivalis. The sequence continues at coordinate 13,377,635 of OX376350.1, read as the reverse complement.
TGAATCTTCCGCCAAAACGTTATTGTAACTTAAAAAAAAAAACACCTAAACGTACAGTTCGAGATTCGATGAAAATATCTACTCGCTCTGAGCGTCATAGAGTAAGTAAAGCATAATTTAGCATTTTTTTGTAAATGGTAAATGATACCAAAAACTTAACGTTCTAAAGCACAGAGTTTCATTCAATAAATGTAGTTTATGTTAGTATGAACTTTATTAACTATTTAAGATCTATTTTTGTACCATGTTAATTGTCAAATGAATAAATGATTATGATTATGTGTCCAATCATTACGCCTGCTGACTGTCGATCACAAACATTACCGAAAAATCCGATAAAATTCCTGCAAGAGCTGGAACTTCATCCAAGAATTGCGGGAGGCGAGCTTGTGCTAATCTTACTATACATTTATATTAATATATTTATATATATATATACATATTACTAGCTGCCTCGACAGACTTCGTTCTGTCAAAAGTAATTGCACGTCGCGCGGCGTCGGTAAAGCAGCACATCTCGCCCGCGTTTCTCCGACTTGATTTACATATACTCTTACTATTGAATTTCAATGAGTGTTTTGTTTAATCGTTATAAAATATAGCTTATATTCTAAAATCGGTCCCTTCCCTATAAGCAATTTTCAGAGCCTATTCAATACAAACAAACCAACAAATGATCAAATCTTTCCTCTTTATAAAATTAGTATAGATAAAAGTTTGTGAGTATGAGTATGAGTATGTATGTGTGTATGTTTGTTACTCTTACACACAAAAAGTACTGAACGGATTTAGATGAAACTTTACAGCAATACAGCTTATATACATCAGAATAACACATAGGCTACAATAGGGATGTCGACAACATAAAAAAATGTTTAGTCCGTTCGTTAGACCGTCTAAAAATACTGGACATATATTTTTCGCTTTATCAAATTATTAAAAAATACAAAGATAAAGAGCATTTGAGTTCCGGAGTGGGGGCTTGTAACGTCACTTCTAAGTAAAAATTCTACCTAAGCGTGACGTCACGCGAATCTTCAACGCACTGTATCGTCGACATTTTTCGTTTACGAGAAAAAAGAAAAAATACGTGTCCAGATTTTTTTGATAATCTAACTGACGGACTAAATAGTTTTTTTTAGTCGCTTTTATTGTCATTATTATTTACAAAGAGGTCATGTATATTTCAACGATAACGCGGGCGAAGCGCGGCGGGCGAAAAGCTAGTTTGGATTTAAAAATAACTATGCAATAAAAACAAAAAAGTCCCATTAATGTGTTATAAGCTTACATATTATTTTTTTTAAAGCACACCATTCAGTGTTTTTCTACCTAAAATGTTTATTTACTTATGAATTTATTTAAAATAGTTCGAATTTTATTCACTTGTAAAAAGTAACTACTCAGACCTAATTGAAATACTTAAACCCGCACTTCATTATTTCTAGTTCAACATTCCTCAACTTAAACAGTAGAGTCAGAGGATTGAAGACAATAGGGAGGTAGGTATCTCTTGGAAGTATTTCGAGTCACCGGAATAAAGGCCCCGAGTGAAAAGGTGGTTCAAGATAAGATTCTTTAACGGTGGGCATTTGAGGCTCGTTGTTATTCGAATTAAATTCAACCTGCCTCATTTTAGTACCAGGGGCCTACTCGCTTACAGAAGTTCAGTTTTGTAAAAACGAACAAGGTTCTAATTAATATCAAAACGAACGGGATTTATTGCCATAAAGATGATAAACAACCATACAAAAAATAATCGAGGATATCTCGTTAAAGTAGGTTTTATTAACACAACGGAAATTTGTTTAAAAGTAAACTCGTGGTACGAGTAGGCGTTACAGGGGGCTGTTGTAACGTGTATTTTGTGATATGGCTGGTCAATAGAAATATAACTAAAATAGCATACAAGAGGTTGTAGGTTTAACTATTGTCATTTACCTGAGGTAATATCATGCTAGGTGTTGCACAGACGCAATTGTTTTTACTTTTAATATTCGTGACGTGTCGTTCCCCGCGTGGCAGCATTTTGGCCAATTACCAACACGAAAGGTGTAGGTACGATCCCAGGGGATTAAAAGGGTCGGGTTTGCAACTATTTCTGTCAAGAGTGTCAAGGTGCCATAAATATCTGCAATGCAAGTATTTTTCTGCAAAACAATAAATTATCGTTTTAGATTTATGAATCACATTGAAGAAATCTGAACTCGAAATCATATTACAACTGTAGTATTAAAAAAAAATGTGAAGAATTTTTCGAGTGAAAGTACTAATTTGTGTGGCTTGCTAACGAATGTTTGTGAGTTTGTTGTGAGAAAATCAAGTTCTCTGCTCAATTCTGACTTCACTTAACTTTCTCGAATAAACAACGACTGTTTGAAAACTTAAGACGTGTGAAACTAAGGAAGCAATAAATTCTAAGTTCATCTACTCCTCCACAACATGGAATGCAAACAGCTACAACTACAAAATAGTTAAAATACAACACTATTATAACGTAAACCAACTCAAACGAGTGTTTGAGTTTGACATCGGCTAAAAAAGGTTTTCTGGAAGACATCGCATAGCGATGAGACCGCCTAAATTGTACTTTGATTTGTATCTTTTCTTTTAACTGTTATATTAATTTGTTTTTGCAGTGAATATTATTTATTTTATCTTATCTTGAAAACCGTGTAAGCGAATAACGCGTTTAACTTGCATTAAAGTGAAAACCATTTGCTTATCCGTATTGAACCCCAAAAATAAATAAATACTGCCTAAATAAATCACAAATAGAATAAACCGTAATAATGAAAAGTGTCTTATAATGCTTTAATTCTACAATACAATCTGTATTCCAAATTTAGCTTCAGAGACTTTTATTTCCCTAAACATACCTTATAATGTTCTGAACATAAGCAAAACATAGAAAAATAAGATAAATTTACTTTGTCGCTTTGAAGGATATAAGTCCAGTAGATTCTTCATCACTTACTGAGTACTCAGATATCTTAGAGTTACCAAAGTGGCAATACAATTTAGGAAGCATTAGATGATTAGAGCAACACCACATTTGTATCAATGCCTCTAATGAATGTCTGCCAATTAATTTTAAACTATAACGACATCTTTTACTAAATATCGTTCGTTTTAGGTAAGTTTCAAAACGTTAAAGAAGTTTTAACTGTGTGTCAGGTTAAGGACACTTTACAATACTCAATAGTCTACCCTAACGTTAGGAAGTTAGAAATTTATTTGAAAACTTATGTGTTTAGCAATAATATACTTACCCAGTTAATTCAACGCAATAATATTAAAGATAAGGTGACATACCATCACGAATATATCCTGTAGCAAGTGACTGTTGCCGCTTTAATGAACGAAACATTCAAAAGACCACTTTTCACCAATGGTATCAGAACCCAACGTGGTAGGCGGTGAGCCTTTAGCCGTTATCCGGGTTTATTTGTTTTTTATCGATGTTTTCCATCACTGGCGATCTGAGTTGGGATGCCTAACCGCTAGGCCTCAACGCTTTCAATATATAGGTATATCATTAGGTAGGTATGTGTACATTTTCTAAAATAAAAGTGATCTTTTGATTTACATCCTGTTGTCTATAAATTACGATCTGCGTGTGGTTCGCCAACGCCAAAAACAAACATTTAATTCTTTAAACAAATAAACCTGAATGAAACCTAGTATCGTCCCACACCCGTAATACAACTCAGTTGAAACAACAGATACGCTGATTCAACGGTCAGATATAACATCTTTAACGACCTTTGCTCCGCGATCGACAGAAGTTATAAAAAGACTCAGATTCGCTGACGGAAAAAGAACTGAAATGCTATTTGCTCTGATTAAATTGTGGTGAATAAATAGTTCTGTAGCACGATTTCCACGTAGTGCATACTTTGTGCTCTGAACGAATTTTACAAATTGTGTGAAGATTCAGAAATTGTAATTATTAAGCTATGTATGTACTAAGCAGAACTGAGGCCGCATTACCATCTCTTATAGCCAATCAAGTTAATATCCTAAACTGAGTGTAGCGAGCAATTTCGTCAGTAAATATCTGGCCTAGAGGATGCATTATTGACAGGTAACTGACTGAACTGACTGGCTGAAAATGAAATATTATATGGGAAATCACTCGCTACGCTCAATTAAGGAAATTAACTAGACTGGCTATTATAAGAAATGGTAATACGGCCCCAGGGGCTGATTACAATATTTCAAAGCTTGCCCGCATTTGTCTGTTAAGCATCCTGGCATTTTGGTATTACGATCTCTTATTCCCAGTCACGTGATCATTGCGTCACGCAAACTCAACTTCTGCGCGTCGCGTCCGATTGGTATTACAAACTCTAATTTGACGTTTCAAACTATTGTTTATCTGTCAAATAGTACCAGTCTAAAACTTTTCAGTGGCAGAAATCGCTCTAAAAAGAGACATCGTAATACCAATACAAAGTTAGCATTTTTAGAACCGTAAATTTTCGTTAACCGTAACGTTTCGACACGATTGGCGTAGTGTGCTGTAGCACGGTTTCTCGCCTCGATTTCCGTAGTGTCCCGGGTTCGATTCCCGGTCGGGTCAATTCAGGAAACGATATTTTCTGAATTGACTCGGGTTTGGGTGTGCTGGGAGACGCCCCTAGCTTATTTCCTTGTGTGGTACCTCGTAACACAGGGATTTAATAATCCCTACTTCGAGACCATTACAAGAGGTGTGTTGTCTGGCGCATATTTATTTATTTATTTAAATGCAATAGTGGCAAAATATTGTAAAACGGCCCGTGATGCATTGTTACAATTTCCTATATCCAGTCAAGCTAATTCCCTAAACTGGGGGTAGCGAGTAATTTATCCAGCCTAGAAGATGCGTAGGTGCCAGGTAACCGTTGACTGGCTGGAAATTAAAGATCATATTATTACGAAATTGCTCGCTACGCTCAGTATAGGGAATGAATTTGACAAGTTATAAGGGATTGTAATAACCCCCCGTTGCTATTTGTGTCAGCACCAAATCTATTAAATTATTCCTAAATACAAACTTATACAGATATTTATACCCAGACACCGAGAAAACCGATTATTGTTCATCAAATTAATACACACCACACGGCGTAGATATTAAATAAGATTAGGTACTCGTACTTCGCGCTAACGAGTAGGTAAGATAGGCCAAATAATAATGGAAATATTTCTGACTGGCCTGTTGGCGCAATGGCAGCGATCCTGCCTTTAGCGCCGGAGGTCGTGGGTTCGATCCCCACCCATGACAAATAATTGTGTGACGAACATTTATATTTGTTGTGTGTCTGGGTGTTATTATCTATTTAAGTATATATTTAGAAATATTCAAGTATGTTTATCAGTCTCTGACGCCCATATTACAAGCTCTGCTTAGTTTGGGGTCAGATGATCTTGGTGTGAATTGTCCCAGATATTTATTTATTTCTATGCAACGTGAAGTTTTTTTAAAATTCAGGAAATTTAAACAGATACAAATAATGTTATCTGAAGTGGAAGCTAAAAATTCAAGAGTCCAAGCAGAGAACCTTAAGTATGTAGCTACTTACGGGCCGTTTGCATATTTGAAAGTAAGATTGCAGTTCCGTCCCTGAGAATCTGGAATTCACTTGGTACTGTCTGCCTCTTTTCATATATTTACGGAACGCTTTTGTTTAGGTGTCCTGCTTGGAACGAAGCATACCGTTCAATGGCGTCCGAGAATGCTTTTGTAAAAAATTTACATCAAGTTTGTTGTCTATTAAGGTTTTCATGTAGAAAACCAGTTTTAAAGTCTTCGTCTTTCTTGTATTTAGGGTAATTTTTTTTAGCTTTCAGTACCAGCATGGTTAGAATGGAACAGCTACTTAACTCAGCAACTATTTAATGTACTATTTTTATTAGACCTAGTTTCAACGCTCATGAAAAAAATCCTCGTTGGTTCATACAAAATATTGTTTAAAAGTGGCTTCAAATTTAAATAAAAACGTATCAGATTAACATAACCTAAGATCTTAGATTCTAAGATTTAGCTGAGATTCTGTATTCGGTTTTTACGTAAGTATGAAATATTCTTATAACCTATTTAGTTGTTTTTCTTAATTTGAAAACTAGCAGTCGGAGATTACATTTAAGTGGATAAATAATCTGAAGAAGATATTAGCACTGTAGAGCTACTTCCACGTGTCACCGTGTGTGAGTTGACTGAGTCAGTAATAATTTGATCTCCAAACGCGAACGCCACGTACCTACGTCAACCAATATGTACTTAGCGCGTCACAGCTGCCGGGCCGACAAGTCTGAATACGAAACACGGACGTCTATCGTCGGATATTCAGAGGAGATGCACGCCGCGGTTTGCAGTCGCATCGCGTTTTAAGGTCGTGGAACTATGCCAAAACGCCATTGTGTGCGGGTTTTTTTTCTTTACGCGCGTGCGTGACGTAGCGAAGTCGTAAAGTCCGATCGAAAAAAAGTCGAGATGAAAAAAACAGGCGACGATCAGAACAGAAGTGACAAAAGGCTATCTCAACTCGAACACTAGAAGGAATGCGGATCCCATTTCATCGGCCGTTGTTTTTTTGCTGGTCCGTTTTTGCAATTGTCTCTTAGGCCGCTGTTTATGTGTAATAAACCAGCGAAACATTTTATCTTGAGGAAAGAAAATATACGTGATCTTTTTTATTAATTTAGGGAAAAAAATCTTTAATTATATAAAAAAAAAACTATTTGGATAGATAGATCAGAGATTATTAATATAGGTACTCAAATAGAAACATCTAATACACCCAAACTGGTTGTACTAAGTTATTCATAACTGAACCGTTGTTTGACAGATTGAGTCAGACCGCTTAAAGCCTCTAGAATTATCAGTTTAAAGATTTAAAAACGTTACAGTGAATTATTTTTAATGAAATTATCTAGGCGTCGAATTTTTTACGAAGCTAGCTCGTTGTGTCAATGGTAGTGACCCTGTGATATAAGCCAATGGCGGAATCTGCATAGTTAACATTGATTTTTAACTATAAGTAAAGTATTAAGTATTCTCTGTCAAACTGTAACTTAGTGCGGGGTCAGATTTCCATGTGGAAAGTCTCAAAAATATTTATTTAAAGCACAAAAAAGAAAACAAGATTATGTCGTACTTTCAATAACCCGCTGCTCTCTTGTAATATTCCACCGGTCTTATTTGACGCGATCTCAATCGAACTTCGGTCGTGCATCAAAGGCAACCCTCAGTGGCGCGTCGCGTTTCTTGAGCGCGTCGTGTAAACTATATTATGACATTCACTTGATATTCACTTCTATTCGCATTCGGTTCTATCATCGGCTTTGAGAGAAAATTATTGGTGTCGTCTGCGATTGAATTTGATGCTTTTATAAGATTAAAGTTTTGAGGTATTTTAAACTTGATATAAATACATGTTTTTCACTGAATAAGTCGGTAAGGCATGCCAAGTCACACATTTCAGGGATGTTAGACCTTTGGCGGTTAACTTCAGTAATGTTGTCATCATCGTAGAGTGAAATAATCATATTCGCCTTAAGAAGAAGCGCGATACGATATTTGCTTTAAAATAAAAAAAGCATATTGCGATAAACAAAAGTGAAAAACCAAAACAAAGTCGAAAAAAACAAAGAAAGCCACAACAAAAAAAATAAAAGATTTTATCGTAATTTCCCCCTACGGCGACTTTGGTATCTTTTTACAACTTTTTACGGCCTAGATTTATATAACACCACTTAGGTACCTACAATTATAACAACACTGGCTATATTCTTGATGTCAGTTTAAGTTTTTTGTTCCAAAACTATAGTAAACAAAAACAGTTCGTTATTCTCGTCATTAGGTGTAACTAAGGACCAAACTTAACATTTAATAACTAACTTTTAATTTGATTAGGTGTGCAAATCCATTCACTAGGCGGTCTTTTTTGTGGGCTGAGAAAGCTATGCATTAGGATGCTTTGAGCGATAGAGACCAGAATGTCAGAAAAGGATAATTATGTCAAAATGCGAAGTGAATAATTAAATATTGACTCGGTAAGTCATATGAGCAATGGTTGGAGCAAATGTTAACTCATGACAAGACATAACTAAATAAGCCATCTAGAGTAACTTTAAGGTCGACAGCACAAAAAACAGTTTCATTGGGATTCATTTGTTTCCCAATTCGATTACCTACCATCACGACTATATCCCAAAGTTGTAGTCAGAGGCAAGTTGATTGTAGACTTCATGCTGAACGGCATACCCAGAACCATTTTTACCAAGTGTATTGGTAAGTGGTGAAATACTCGCACGTTATAACAATAAAAATAAGATGGTATCAAAAAGATACCATGCCCATTTCGCCGCATTCTCAAATAAATTTTGTTTATTTCAGCGAAGTTGTATCCTTTAATAGTTTGCAGGAAAAATTAAAATAACACCAAATTGGTGCAGACGCGTTTCGGGAGTAATGCCAAAACTTTAACACCAGCGCTCCTCTTAAGACCTTAACACGGGAAGCCCGGAAAAGACTTAGTTAATTTTATGCCGTTCACGGCCACTTTAATTTCTTGCTTGGCTGATAATTTTCTGGCGCCGGCACCCATGGAGAAAATCTTAGCAAAAGTTTCGCTTGCAAGTATTATTTAAAAGAGGTACACAGGCAGCACTGATACTTTATTGCATTAACGGCCCTAGAAACTATATTTTGGAGTCAAAGGTGAGGCAATTCGTTGGAACGTTGCGAAATCTAGAAGGCTAGTTGAAACATTTGCTTATTAAAATAACGAATTGGTCAAAGCTGTTCTTCTTTTGGGTTCATTTTACTTATATCGTGTGGTTTAACTACGAGTAGAATTTAAATGCCATGCGTGGAGGTAGTGTGAAGTCTCTTCTCATTGGAGCATCATTGGAACTATTATAGCCCTTGTTGGTTTTTATATTGAAATTAACATGATTTTCAGGGAATAATGCCCAATGTGAAGGTTTGTATTGAAATAAATACGATTCTGATGACATAATGCCTGGTTGCACTAAACGTAGTTACAAGGCAGGCTGTCATTTATACCTAAGTTGAACTTGGACATTTCTAAGATGACGACTGATAATACTGTCAGTTTTTGTCTCCAATTAAATGCTATTGGGCATGGTACACTTAATTCTGCTAATAGGGTTTGTAGTAACGACCCTGGTCTCTAATAAATCCAAACCGCCCATCCGACGAATTGTTAAAAATGTTAACACTGATGTACGGGTATATGATACGATCACCTAAAATTGTTTCTAAAATACCTTTTGCCCCTCTGCCCTTTTTTGTTCGCTGTCACATTCAATTTCATGAATATAAAACAAGTAAGCGAGGGTTATTTTTCAACATCTATGTTTGTAGTAAGTATCTGCTACTAGTCGAAGGTCATGGCTGTGAACATTTAATAAATTAGCATTGTCTATATAGATTTACCTATATTTTTGTTTAATGTTCGTTAATAATCAATGAGATGAAGAAGAGTCACGTTGTATGAAATAAAAGCCAATACTTTCCAATCATTTATTTTATGATCACTTTCTTTATTTCACCTTCATAAACGAATATCCACCGTTTCTCAAAGATTGCTGCTCAACTAATGTTTCAAGTCGATATGTTTATATTGGTCTGGATCACGTCGATAACATAACTCAATGTCAAATAAAAACCCAGCGTTCAGAAGTTAAACCGTACACTAAATCAGAAAGGTTCAGTTGTTATGAAGATTGGAATCGGTGTAATAACCGTAAAAACAGGCATAAACCTCATCGAAAGCGCAAAGTTAACATCAGCCGCGTATGAAAAACAGCATTTTAGGTATAGCTCATTTATTTTTCAGGGACTGCTTTAACTTTTCATTAATATACGTGTATGTTCGTAAACATTACCTTTTGCTTCACTTATAAAAATATACGATGTATGAGCAGCTGATTTATGATCACTCGTACAGCAGTGGGTCCGATTAGTGTTGCCAGACTATCGATGATGGACCTTGAAATTCAGTTCAATCTATGGCACTGATTGATCCTATCGAAAGCTTAAATTAGTTAATTCTGTTGGTATTGCGGTCTATCAAAATAGTATCGCACCATTATAGCAATCATACTACTAATGGTATCGATACTAAAAAAACTATTTCGAGAAGGAACGATGTGATAGACATTTGTATCGCCACTATAGCATTTTTTTTAAGTATCGATGGTTTCGAACACATAATGCAAATGGCCACAGGTTTGTGACCATTTGCGACTAAATATATGATGTTCCTGTGGTTCTGACCTGCCCGAGGAACAGATCGAATGATGACCACAATGCCAGCAGCGCATACGAAAACCTTACCAGGGCAATTTAAATATTTATTTATTATAGATAAATGTTCGTTTTTCGCCTATTTGGACGCAAAAGTAGATAATTGAATTGCGGTTGGTGTATCCATTTAGTGGTTTGGAAAATTTCTCGCCAAGCATATAAGAGTGACTGTACTATGTTGCATACTTGTTGTACCTGAAAACATATTGATTAAATAGTAAAATTTGTTAGAATGGTGAACATCTGATATTCATAATATATTTATAGACCTTAAGCAAAAGATATTCTAAAAAAACAGAAATTATCATGTGTTTTTTGATATTTATTATTAGAGATAATTATTTTGCGGCACAAAGCCACCCACTTTCTGGTTTTAGTGAAGCTTTCACTCTCAGTTGAGTCAAAATAAGTAGCCACTTACATGGCTGATAGCTCGTTAAAACTTAAGTAATTGCTATATTGTGTTATATAATTTTCAACTTTCTTCGTTATGATTTGTTTGAAGGGGCAATGTCGAAAGAAATTTAAGCAACAAATTGCTTCTGTAGTATTTGTATCTGGTTTTGAGATATTCTTATGTTATACTTGTCTAAAACCAAATTTTATTAAAGATTTTTTTTTAGTAGTGGAAACTGTGTTACTATTATAACAATCAACCTCCACGTGAATTCCTGATACTCAGTTTTAAGACACATGTCGATGGCTTATTATACACAACCGTTAGTAGGTAAATACTAACTATTCGCTCTTTCTTTTGGATCATTGCTTTTCTTCTTGTAACTGGTGCGCGTCACGTTGTACGAACTCGTATGATTGAACATGTTTTCGCTAAAAGGTCACTATTTTGCCGCGGCACAAAAATGTCAAACACTCCAGCACCAAAGTTGAAAAGTGCAGCAACTTCGTTAAAAACGTTACGGCTTCACGTTTGTATTTTCGCCCGCAAAATGTTTCGAATATGATCGTAGTGGACTTTCGTAAAACGCGTATGTGCCGAAACTGAAATTCGCGGCGCGAGCCGGCCTAGATGTGTTATTTTTGTTCAGCGCCGCTGCCGCTGTTTATTCAATTTTAATAAAATAATTTTTCGTACATGGCTGACTTGCTCTCTCTCCCCGCAAAAATATTTTTGTTACCACTGACTGCGTTGCAGAGATTTTGTAAATAAATAAATGAAGCAGTCTTCTTTTGCGGTAAATGTGACAATTATATATATATATATATATATATATATATATATATATATATATATATATATAGCATAATATTATATATTTCTAATACACATAGCTTTCGGAAGATCAAATAACTTCAAGCAATCTTTATGGGTAAAATAAATCTCTACAAATTGTACTATCGCCCGAATTCTGAAACATATACTAACAGAAAAATCGGGGAAAATTAGCTTTGGCTTCTTTAGTTTGAGTGAAGTTGTAGTGTCTAAGGAATCTACGCAATTACAACAAAGTTCTGAAATATGTCTACTGAAAGTTTACTTATATGTAAACATAATCAATACCTTTAACTTTAGCATACAATTTTTTTTTAAGTTCAACTTAAAATAATAAATTCGGATACCTTCTTCACACTTTCGTATTAATAAGTAGTTGACTATAGATCTCAGCGGCGATTTTGTATGAACTAAAGTAATAGGATTTTAAATTTTAGACCATGAATTAATAAAATCCTGACAGTTGCTTCGACACAAAAGCCATTGTTAATATTTTTATGTTACGACTTTGATTTCATTCTCTGTGCCGCCTACCCGGTGATCAAAAAATTAGGTTCAAGTTTTACAGCTTCATAAAACCGGCAGTGCTTTTTTTTCATAATGAGGTTCATTCGCAGGCTCGTTATTTGGGTGAACACTGTGGGGGTTCTTATTACACAATACCTCTAAGTATATAGTAACAAAAAAAACAGTCGAGTTCTTGTGAAATTTTGAGTTATTGACTGGCTATTTTGAACTCAAGAACAACATAATGTTATTGACATATAATGGACCCATTCGTAATGTATCAAAGTTAAGGGCTGTAAACTAGTAATATGTAAATTCATCGACAACAAACATATGTTAAGAGCCCGCAACCTATTATTGTAAATCTTACAAGGGTTTTACTTTTTTTTTTTAATTTGTTCAATTAGTACTTGTTATTTTGTCATTATAAGTTCTAAAGCTATCACAATTTTTTATTAAATACTTAAATTAGTAGACTTTAGTTCAAAAATAAAGTGGCTACCAATGACTTCTAAATTTAGGATGAAAAAAATATATTATCTGCCAAACTTCTCAAAATGTAGCTTTAATTTATTTCAGCTTGTATGTGAATCTAAAATACTCTTAATTTTTATTTAACTTGTATTACACTTGGGAGCAAAAGAATTAAGCCTTTTTTAAGGTTTTGGCGTCATTATTCCTGGTATTATGTAAGAATAAGGACAAAAGAAAAAAACGGGGATGGCCCAATTTTTTTGCTCCCAAGTATAGAAGTGTACAAAGTTTCAATAAATCCGTTCGATAGTTGTCACGCTAAGCTGGAAGTGCTGGAACATATTCACAAACAGATATTAACTCTAAAAATGTATGATTTTGTATTTATTATGGTTCATACACATAATTATTCGAAGATAATAGATTAAAAAAATATCTACAGTTTTACATCGGCTACTGTTTCATTATAAATATAAAGTTTAGCACCTCCACTGAAGGCAAAGCAGTGCTGAAAATTGATCCTAGTTCTGACTCATACAAAGAGGTCCCCGTAGACTCGAGAACAATATAGTTTCAGTAGGCTCCATTCTCGAGGGACAAAGTTCAGAGTACTTTTCTGTAGCTGACCAAGCGAGACAGGCTCAGATGTGAGTGTTATAAATAGTACATTGACTGTAGGTTCGTTTTTATGTAAGCATTACATTTAGGAATTAGTATTGTAAAAGTAAACCATTAAATCTACCACAAAAACGAAATGGCATGCTTAGTAAATGATGTAGGAACTATGTTAGTGAAAAATTATTTTTTTCAAACGATTTTAGTTTGAAGGTCTACAAAATCAGTCGAACAGTTAGTATTTTTAATTAACGTCGATCAAATAAATCAAACTCTCACTTATATAGTCAGTTACTACATCACTTCCTGAGAATGGCATATCGTTTTGTGAGGCTTTTGATGATCACCCGGTATAATCTGACCGCAGTATATATTTTTTTTAGTTTAGTGATCAGTTGAATGATTTTTCATCCGTTAAAACCGCCTGACGAAGTTTGCCGATGCGTGATGCATTTAAAAACGAGGTACGTTAATAATTTCGACCTAGCAATAAAAACAATGCACATCAATTCTGACATTTCATATCGAATGAATTTTAATGCCACAGTAAAATATAATATCAGTTCTATACCCAGTACATAGGTATCAAAATTCACCAATTAAACGAACTCTATGAATATGATCAAGCAAACCACTGGAGAGCCCAAAGCTCCGAATGATTACTAAATCTGCATACAGTGGAGCCTGTCCATTAGCAGCATTGGACGCACAAACCGAAATGATTATTTAATCAATGCTGTTGCGTTTGAACATAAAATAAACGAATACAGAAAGTCCTTTGTGTTATTGTGGCGGTTGGCGCCGTAATCGAGACAAGAGACACTAATTTTCACTATGGCTAAGTATGGGCGTCAGAAAGTGGTTTTAGGGATTGTAGTGTACTACAAATACTACAATAGATATAACATAAATAAATACACATACACAACGCCACCTGGCGGTGAGTGAGCGCTCGAGGTAGTCTGTGACCAAGAGGCGCGGGGTGAAGACGCGGTGCTTAGCAAGCGAGCAGATATTCGTTACCTTACATATTATTCAAAGGTATAGTACAGGGATCATCTTAAAACAGGTTTTGTAATAGATATGGCTGAGACTGGAGATTCACCATTTTGCAACTTGTTTAGATAGTAGCTTTCATGTAACGCTGTATGCTAGACAGACAAAATTGTCCAAAATGTTTCTACGGAATCAGCAGATACTGATTAAACGAGTTTTAACATGGCAATAGTTTTTTCTTAATTTTTTCATATGTTTTCAGGTACGAAAATATATTATACTACCGGTCCGTCAGTGGCTTCGCCTGCGTAAACTATTTCTCTCGTCAAAATAAAGCTTAAATAAAAAAAATATAGGCTATGTCACTTCCTGATAATGTATGTAGCTTTATACTGGAGAAAGGATTTGAAAAATTGGTCCAGTATTTTCGAGGCCTTTTTGTTACAAACAAAAAAATCCGTTCTCGTTATAATATTATACATTAGTATATATAACAGATTGCTTCGTTTGTGTTAAGGAAAGGACTGCACCATCTGTATCTTGTTGTTCATAGACCGCGGTGAGCTTGACGTTTTAACTCAACCAAGTTTATTCCGACGTCGAAGATTAGGCGATAAATCAAACGCGACACCATTTTGGTTTAAGCCAAATCAATTACAAGCCAACCTTGTCATACCTCAAGAGTGAAATTGTGAAATGAACCGGAAGTTTCAGTGAATTTTGCTCAAACAAGCTTTCATTTATTTATTGATAACATTCTTCCTATTCCAATATTTATATCAGAATTAGATACTCGTATTATGTCAGTGAGAAACCCATCCAATTACTAGAACCCGGTTGCTACTGATCTATAGGTTCAATGTACAAACTATCTGTCGATCTTGTTTAGTAGTTCGAAGTCGTTGTTAAACTCTCTGACGCAGATTCCACATTCACACTTCATGACATGTCGCTAGGCTCCATTTACATACACGCTCGTTCAATAAACGTACAACTCCCAACAATGAGAAGGAAATAGGGCACAGTGGCCGTAATTGAACTACCCGTCTAGATGTAAATACCTCCACCATAATGTTGACTACCTACTGACGAGTTTGGTAGTCAGCCCACAATGTTAAAATGTGATTTTGTCACTTCTTGATGATTTTACAAAAGCTCTCCTCAGATAAACAGGATCTGCAACACGTGCGTGATACTCGTACCTCTTTTGTAGCAAGTGTCACAAAATAAAGAGTTTACAGAAGGACCACTCGCGCCTTTTTCTTAAACTCGCGTGACCGCCCAGGGTTACTACTATATTCGCTCTCAATTTTTTAAATGAAGTAGGAAAATTATACCTACTTGATATAACCGGCCAAAAACAAAATTCATCGTGTGAACATCAAAGATAGAAACTAGAAAAATTCGACCTGGTCCTGGGACTCAAGCGGGATTCGAACCCGCGACCTTTCACAATCCGGGTGACTGCTCTTCTAACTGAGCTACCGAGGCCGTTAAAAGACCTGGCGAATTTATCTAGTGTATTTTAAGTTGTAAGCCAACGGTTGTTTCATCAATGTTATAGGGAAGCGCCTATAACATCCGAAAGAAATATTTTTGCAAATATTTAACTTTCGATTAAGATGAAACTAGCTATTGGATAAGTGATTTTTTATTTTTTAGCATTAAACAATGCTCTGTTTTCTACACAAAGATAGAAACTAGAAAAATTCGATCTGGTCCTGGGACTCGAATCCCGCTTGATTAAAAGAATTTTATTTTCTAAAAAATAAAAATTCAATTGCATCAAGTTCGACAAAAACCAAAACACTCGTGACAGTGCGTCTGGCAGCGACACTGATGCTCACTGGTATCGCCAGTAAACTCACTGCGTCTGTGTGCGTGATCAAAATGGCGCGTTTGTTGCAAGCAGACTATCTGTCAAAGGCGCCGCGCTGCATGCGTAATTTGTGCAAGTGTTCTATAACCTATGAAACCGCTTTCCATCATGCGATCCGCCTGCTTATTTGCCAATCATATTAAAAGTAATGTGAAAAAACTGTTAAAACATCAAAGCGTCGTTATTTTACACGTGTTCAGTACAATTTTTCGTAAGGGAGACTCGGAATAGACAGCGCTCAAGTAGGGGAGCCTCGGGCTAAGATCAAAGCGCGTTTTCTGCTTGAAGCGCATCGGCACCGCGCGACTGCATAGAATGACACTGACATAAACGGAAAAGATGACGCGAATTGATTTATTTCCCGTGTCAAAGTTAAAGAGTTTATTGCAATCACTAAATAAACCACTACCAATAACATGAACCCTGTTAGGGTATCGCAGCGTGATCAAATAATTAAGATTAAATTAAAATTATATACAATTTAATTGAATTCAAACATACACAACTAAAATAAATTAAATTAATCATACAAAATCAAATGTAATTTTCACAACACAAAACAAAAAAATAACAAAACAAAACGAGTGAGAAAGATAAAACAATAGAAATTAAGCCAACATTCTTGCAAATCAGACAGACAGAACCCACATCAATAATTTACTCTCAAAAAATTCCGTCAAAGTATAAAAGACTTTCCTAATCAACAATGAGTCAGTACCCATTTCTTCTCCCAACGCTGCTTCATTTACCGTACGCTCTACCGTAAATACAACGTTTGTCAAAATTAAGACGAGTGAAGGAACAAAACAGAAGCAAAGCTTCAACAACCATGCGTGCATGCGTGAGCACTGGCGGCCTCGTTAGTCACATGTGGCAAAAAACCGGTTTACGCCCGCTCGGCCAGTGCTCAAGCTTAGTGCTCACTCACGCACTCGTAGCAGTGTACCTGTCACTTCATTGTTGAAGCTTTGATTCTGTTCTGTTTATGAACTTTATTAGAATCAATTAAATCAGATTTATCCTTTTATTGATCGAGACATTATCGATGATCCTATCACTGAAGCCTTATAGTGACGGCTGAGTAAACGTCAAAAAGTGACACTATTGGTTTTCATACAGACAGAAGGACTTGAGTTTTCTGTGCCCGTACGTCTACCACGAGTTGCCACCTTAAATTTACGTTATAAAGTGGCAACTCGTGGTAGACGTAAATTTAAAGTGGCAACTCGTGGTAGACGTACAGATTATGTCTGTGTGGAATTGTTTCCGCGCTGCAATGAAGGTGCATACAGACTTCGTATTAAGTTAGCTCAAATTCGTCCCGCGTTCGGCAGCTCGTTACTTTTGTTTGTTGCAGTTGCTTGTTTGCGTTGCTAAAAATGAACAAAGGATGACGTAGTAGTTGTGTTTTTAAGGTAACTCTTATGAATAATGTTGGGAAGGCTCTATAGGTTCCTATTTGCCTAAAAATCAACGTTGAATAAACACTTCATTTTCATAACCCTACCTAAATTACTTTTACAAATACATAGTAAATAAATATGCGCCAGACAACACACCCACTTGTCATGGTCTCTAAGTAGGAATGAATATCCCTGTATTACAAGGTACACAAGGTACTAGACAAGGAATTAAGCCAGGGGCTTCTTCCAGCACACCCAGACCCGAGTCAATTCAGAAAATATAGTTTCCTGAATTGAGCCGACAGGGAATCGAACACTACAGAAATTAAGGCGAGAAACCGTGCTACAGCGCAATACGCCAATCGTGTCGTCCGAAATAAAACCCAACACCGTTTTTGCAACCCTGTTAAGGTTTTGATTTTTGCGAAAAAATAGGTTCCCTTAATCCAATCCAACTCTATCAATATTCATAAAGATTATTTCTGATTCATAAATTCGTATCATAAACTGAGTACAGAAATAATTAAGATTAATTCAGTACAATAAAATCCCCAGATAAAGTAATCACTGAATTTAATTTGAATATAACACTTTAAACGAGCCCCCTGAGCATTAAATCTTCAAGTCACATCTAACCCTAGCAAACTTGTAGACAGATCTTACACCTAAATCAAACTTCGATTTCGGTACATCTTTAAATCAATATTCGCCAACTAATCACTAAGAAGTAAGCTTGTGAGTTCGATGGAGTTCGTTTCAGTTCAGCGTTTGCGCTTGCAGCAAACTTCAACGCCACGGACGAACTATTGGCGGATTTGTTTCCGAGTTTGCCAATAATACCTTCCTGATACGTCGCTTGTTGACGAATGCGATTTCTATACCTGTTTATGTAAGATGCAACGAAATCATTTTCTTGTTATGTCGGCTCGCTTGTGAGTTCTTTCACCCGTTTCACATTCTGCCCGAATGGACAGTTCTGAGCGTTATGTGTTAGTCTATCGCCAAAAACAGATGAAAACCACTTTTTTGAAGAGGTAGTAGGGCACAGGAGATTTATTCCCCATCATTGAGCTTCCTGTCTGGATACAATCCTCCACCATACAAGCAGCACATGTTTATACCCCGGTTTTGGCCAAATGTTGTGCTCCAACTCTTTAGTAATCAGACTTCATTGGAGAGCTGTAGTTTAGTCTGCTAGGAGACATATCTACCTATCTATGGATCTTTCTGCTGACTTTACAATTGTTATCAAGCATAAGGCCTTACAGGGTCGACAACGAATGAGTAATACCTCACTGCATGAGTTCATAGGCTGACCCAAGCGATCCGTATGCTAGATCTTATAATCCTATCGCCATTGGCGTTTTATATAAACCTGTAACCATCAGCATCGTGTCGTATATACGCTCTCAAAAGTCGCTCTGTGTAAATGCTACGTCTAATACACTAAAACGGGCAGTAGTGCCGGCTAATGCACCTCATGGCCGAACGTAGGTATTTTGATTGGATCGGACCTATGCCAAGAGACAAGCGATGGTTGTCATTTCGATTCCATTTCACAACAAAAGACTTTATCGTCAAACACAAATTCATATAGGAAATATTTTTGTAACAGAAAATATTCGAACCAACCGCCAATTGTTTTGAATTTCGTGATTGTGGATTTTTATGCTTTGATTGGGACGGTTTTACAATGTGATACAAATGGGCTTTCAACAATGAAACAATGGCATGATTTGCATTTAATTGCATTTTGCAGATTCGGATAAGCATTGATTGCATTTGACCTGTTTCAATTCATTATGTTTTTTTTTAATTTCTTCTCTTTTAACTGTCTGACCTTGCTGATCATAGGTCTTACCGTAAACTTTTTCAACTATTTGTAATATGGGTTCTGCACCAGAGGAATAGGTTTTCTTGAGCTTTTTGGTAAACGTTGTTTCTTTTTTAACTATTATTTGAATGTATTTTAGACACCTAGATTCTATTACATTTAGATTAAAATCTGTTAACACAATAAATACAAAAACACTCAACGGTGTTTATTATGTTACCCTAAAGCAATTTTTACACCATCTAACCACCCTCTAGAAACTAAGATAAACTTCCCTCACCGTGTAAACGGCCGTGAAAGTCATGTTTGGAAGATAATAAAACTTACCCCATAAAATACGGCTAAAAAAAATCGCACGCAGCGGTTCCAAAGATAACCACAATGAGTTATTTATACTGGGTGAGCAAAGTAAAAACTAGGGGTGCGAAAGGGGTCGCCACAGTTGGACGATCATAATTTTTCATCTCATTAACTTCGAGTGGGTCATCGTGTCATGGATAACCAGTAGGCTACGTTGGCTGTTCCATGTTTAGACCACCTGTGTAACCTGTGTATGCTTCACAGGATCTGCTTAACGGCTTTGCGTGGCGTGTGTCGTTCAGATTGGTTATTTTCTGGAGTATGATGAGCTTTTGCTGATAATGGAAAAGGCGTAGTTTTTGTTTGCAATGGATAAAAAAATGCTTTTGAAGTTTTCCCTCACGTCTTGTGAAATTACCATAATTTTATGAATTAACGTTAATTTTTACTGCTGACGAAAGCATTTAATTTAATCTTGACTAATATTGCAAAATTAATTTACCAAGGCAATAAATTACCGTCATAGAGACTCTTGATAAAACAAAATTGTAGGTGTACCAGTCATTAGCATTGAAATATTATTTGTATTTATTTATTTATATAATCTTTATCGCACAAAGAAAAGTACAATTGGCAGACTTAATGCCTAAAGGCATTCTCTACCAGTCAACCACTAGGTGAAGCAGAAATCTTTACGGCGGGGTTTTGTAAAACTAAGTTTCAGTAAAATAAAAGTAAACAATTTACTCATATAATATATACACCTACTTATCTAAATTACAATATGTATTTATTAAAAAATGTATAATTATTATGTATACTACTGCACCTAATTTAGTAATTATACTGAAAAACTGATTATGTAAAATAAAATAAATTTACCATATTAGTCCATGCCATTCTGAATCAAGGTTGCCAATTGGTTAGTAAAAGCATAAACCTTTTTTTTTTTTTTTTAAGTAAGGGAAATGCCTTACGCATACCCGTCCACCGGGGGGCGGACGGGTTATGTCGGACTCTCCACTGGGGGGGACTTCCTATTAAAGGAAACCGCCCAGTGGCCTACCGACTAAAAACCCTACTACTCCCTCTCATCGTCCATAGTGGGGGAGCACGGTAAGTAGCACGAAGCCTTCTACGCGTTCCCCCGGACGGGGCCCGCCTACACGGGAACCTACACCTCCTCACAGAAGGTGGCGAAAGCTCTCCAGGCCTCTTTATCTGCCAGCAGTGCAAGCACTATGCTGGGCAGAGTGAGGTCCTGGCCCACCTTTGCGATAAGCGCACTGCGCTGGTGGGCCCACTTTTGGCACACCGCTAGGGTGTGGTGCGCCGTGTCCTCCACAGCGCCGCACTCATGGCAGAGTGGTGCTCCCTCTCGACGGATGCGGTGCAAGTAAGAGCCAAAGCATCCATGCCCGGTCATCACTTGCACCATCCTGTAGGAGAGGGAGCCATGCGGCCGCTCGAGCCACCCATCAAGGACCGGAGCGAGCGCCTCCAGGGTTCGACGGCCAGACTCCGCACCTCTCAGGTCCGTCGTCCACAACCGAACCAGGCTTTCATACGTCTCCTTGCGGACGGCCTCCCGCTCTTCAAGGCAAAAGGGTTCGCCCGCGGCCCTCTTGGCAGCCGTCCAGCGGTACACGGCCGCCAACACGCCCGCCTCCAGCTCCCAGGGAGCGGTGCCTGCCAGCGCACAGGCCGCAGAGAAGCTTACGGTGCGGTAAGCTCTTACGGCCCGTTGCGCAATCGCCTGTTGGGGCGCTCGGAGGAGGCAGGCGTTCCTCTTTTTGGAGAGGGCCGCTGCCCAAATGGGGGCACCATAAAGGGCCATGCTCCTTAAAATGCCGGAGTAAAGCCTCCGGCATTTCGACCCCGGACCGCCAGTGTTCGGCATCAGCCAACTGAGACTATTGGCTGCCTTGAGCAGCCTAGGTGACAATTCACGGAAATGGGGTAGGAATTGCCACCTAGAGTCAAGGATCAGACCGAGATACTTTAACTCGGTCTTCACCGGCGTCCTGATGCCCCCAAGCATAATACGTGCGTCAGGTGGCGCCGGAGGTTGCCGAGGCCCATGAAACCAAATGGCCTCGGTCTTTTCAAGCGCCACCGTGAGTCCGAGACGGCCGATCCGGTCGGCTACGAGGTCTCCTCCGATTTCGGCTATTAGGGCCGCATCCCTGTAGGACCTCCCCCGGGCAGTCACGAGCGTATCATCAGCGTAACAGATTACGCTCATACCCGGGAGAAGTTCGCTGCGGAGAAGCCAATCGTAGCCTATGTTCCACAGGAGCGGCCCCAGCACCGACCCCTGTGGAACCCCGAACTCAACGGTGTGGCGCTGTATCGCGCCAGGACTGTCCGAGTAGGCTATCAATCGGTCCCTGAGGTAACTTTCAACGAGTCCCTGCAAGTACAGGGGTACCCGGAAATACCTCAGGGACTCCAATATTGTAGTGTGAGGAAGGGAGTTGAAAGCATTCTTGATATCAAACGATATCGCAATCACTCCCTCCCCACTCTCTTCAGCCTCCACGATTATTTCCCGGAGACGGGTTAGGACATCGATGGTGGAGCGCCGTGCCCGAAACCCGAACTGGGTGTCCGCCAAGTCTGGACCGACCTCTCGTAGGTGTTCGAGAAGGCGGGAAGAGACCCTAAAATTTCCCCCTATTTGGCCAGCCGCTATGGCCACGACCTTGGCTGGCAGACCATCCGGGCCTGGAGCCGTCTTTTTTCCCCGCAACCGGAACTCCACCGCTCCGAACTCCTCCGCGGAGACACCGGGAATTTCCTCGGGCAGTCGGGCCGCGCCACGGTGCGGAGGCATTGCCGGAGGAACAAAGTCCTCGCGGCGGGCCGGAAAAAGAACCCGGACCACCTGCTCCAGGAGAGCCGAGTTGAGAGTCTCGGTCAGGGGGGGGCCAATGGGACGCAGCTGGGCACGTGCCGCTTTATATGGCCTTCCCCACGGGTCTTGGTCGAGACTCTCGAGCATTTCGGCTCTGGCCCGGTCTTTGGCCTGGCCAATGGCGTGTTTTAACGTGGCCCGTGCCGCCCTGTACACCTCGTAGAGGTTGGTTTCCTCATACGGGTCGACCCTCCTCCGCCGGCGTCTACAATACGTATACGCTCTCCGGGCCGCAGTGCAGGCATCCCGGAGACCCGCGATCTCCTCCGACCACCAATATACGGCGTGTCGGGGATCGGGGCGGCGAGACCGAGGCATGGAGAAGTCACACACCTCGGTCAGAGAGTCCCGAAGCTGGGACGCGGCCACCTCTACGTCGACGTTGGGTCGGGGTGGGCAGAACCACCCCTGGACGAACGCAGCCTCCCTCGCCATTTGTGAGTCGAGCCGCGATAGTGCCCAGCGTGGGAATGGGGACGCCGGCTTTGGAGCCCTTCCTTGTGGACCCCGGTTGGAGATCTCGAACCTGATGAATTTGTGGTCCGAAAGAGTCTCCACCGGGTCCACGCGCCAGTCCGTGATGAGGGCGGCCAGTGCAGGAGTGGCGAAGGTGATATCGACCACCGACCCACCATTGTAGCGGACACACGTGTGCGTCCTGCCCCTGTTGAGTAGGGACAGGCCGCGTGACACTGCCCACGTCTGTAGGGCCCTACCACGGCCTTCCGTGGTCGGGTTACCCCACGCCGTCGACTTCGCATTGAAGTCTCCGGCGAGGAGCAGCTGCCGCGGTGCCAATCGGCCCAAAACCGCGGACAGGGAGTCGAGGAAGTCCTCAAATTCCCTGTAGGGCCGGGTGGGGGAGAAATAGACTCCCACCACGGCGAAATCCTCCCCGGAGACGGCAATATAGCCTGACCCCCTTTCCAATAAGGAAAGGCGGGGAAAATCCGGAGCAGGCCGGGTGAGTATGGCCACTACTCCATCCAGATCGCCGAACCAGCGATCTTGGATGAAGTAGGGCTCGGCCACAACGGCGATGTTCACCTGCCACTCAGCCAGGGTCTGGGACATTAGGTCCTGGGCCGAGCGGCAGTGGTTCAGGTTACCCTGTAAGAATGTGCAATGTCCGACCTGATTCATTATTCGGACATTGCACCATCTTGCGCCGCTGAAGGACCGGCACCAACAGTAGCGGCGGCCTTGGTCAGCGCCAGCTGTTTACCCTTCGTGGGAGGGGGATTGCACTTGCTCCCCCTCATGACGTGCCCAGCTGGCCGGCCGATAGCGGCGCTAACGGCGCACTTGGGTTCGGCTGTACAGCTGTTCGCCTTGTGTCCCTCGAGTCCGCACCGGAAACAGAGTTCCGTGTGGTCTTCAGAGGAGGGGCAGCGCGGCCTGGTATGGCCGGTGCCCAAGCACTTGAAGCACCTGAGGGGTTCGTCCTCAAGTGCGCGAACGGATGCCGAGCTCCAGCCGATCACCAGTCGGCCAGCGCTGAGCACGGATTTGGCAGCTGTGGTGGGGCACTGGAGGCGCATTGTAACAACACCTCCGCGGCCGGTGCGTATTTCACCGACCTTAACCTGTTCCACCGGACAGCCGCCAATTTCTGCTACCTTCATAGCCACCTCCTGCTTAGTGACGGAGTCATCTAGATCCGCCACTTGCAAGGAGGTGCATTAGATTGGGCGGGCCACATTGGCCGCACCCGTCACCACCTGACGCAGCTTCTCTGCGAAGGTGTCCGCCTGAGTGCCGCTCTGCGCTCCCGGGAACTCAAATAATCGAGCGCCCGTTTGAGTGGTGTGGCACCTTCTCGGCGTGACACCTAAGGCAGAGGCGTCGCCGATGGCCTCTCGAGCCCGTTTGAGGACAGTCTCATATGTCTCCCCCTTTTTTACTGCCTCGTCCGTCAAGGTCACGACGACAGCTGCGGATCGGGGGGAGACCAGTTTTTTCTTGGCGGCTTTACTGGCCGCTGGGGCAGAGGAGGACTCGCCCGCTCTCTTCTTCCCCTGCCCTTTCTTGTTTGCCCCTGAAGTGGTCGCAGGGGCCGACACCTTGGGGTCCTGCGCCTTTCTGGCCTTGGCCTTGGCCTTCCGGCCGACGACCTTGTTCCAGCCTTCATTGGCTAGGGTCGTCGACGGGAGAAGCACATCCTCCTCCATCGGCACCTGAGGTGCCAGATTGGCCACAGGGGCCTCAGCGGTGGAGCCGAGGGACGGAACCTGGGCGCTGAGAGCCACCGGGGTGGAAGCCTCGGGGTCCCTCGACTTCTTGCCCTTGCCCTTGCCCTTGCCCTTGGGCGGTAGGGGAGGCTTAGAAACCTCGGCATCAATTACAGGCTCAACCACAATTTTCTTCAGCTCGTGTGCGAGCGGCGGACGGAGCCTCTTCTCCGGGAGGAGGCGATCCTCGATGCCTGCAAAGCAGGCACGAGTGTATCTGCGCTCCTCCGCGAACTTCTTCTCTAGGAAGGACTCCAGTCTGGCCTCCAAGCCCATTGGAGCCGGAACTGGGATTATGGGCACCGGGATGGGTGGAGGCGATTTGCGCGCGGGCGATTTAGGATGGCCGGCCTGTCCCGCCCGCAAGGCGGCCAGCTCTTTGGCCATGGCTTCGAGCTCCTCCGAGAGCCGCTTGACAGTCGCCTGTAAGGCGGCAGTCTCATCGGAGACTGTCGCCTGTAAGGCGGCAGTCTCATCGGAGACACTCCTCCTTGCCATCTCGGACGCGACGCTGAGGAAGGACAGAGCGTGGTCCTTAAGGGCTTTCCGTAGTGCCACCTTTCCGGACTTGCTGCCAATGCCAATGATGTCCTCGGCGTCCTCCTTCGCGAGCGACTCTAGGTCAGCCATCGACATAGCCGAGTAGTCCACCTGACTCGCTTTCTTTTTAGTAAGCCGTTGTAGGGTGCGGCGCTCTTTTGCAGCAACCTGCTCCTCAAGCTCAGCCGACAGCAAAGCCCGTTTGGCCACCGCCAGCTTGGCCTTGCTTTCGGCTAAGGAAGTGTCGCCCGACTTTGGTGGGCGACCTCGACCGCGCTTGGCCGACGGCTTCTTCGACGAAGAGGATTTCGCTGAACCTGAGTCGTCCTCAGTGGCCATGCGCTTGCGCGGCCTCAAAAATCCCATGCGGCTTCCGTCAGCGTTGTCGCTCATGACGGAAACCGCGTCGGACATACCCTGAAGGGTGTCGTCCGAGTCGGACACATCAATGTCTTCGGCGCAAAAGAATTTACTGCCGGAGACAGCAGGCAGCGACTTGCCGGACGAGCCAGCAGCCGATCGGTCCGTTGAGGGTAGGCCAGAGTTTTTGGCAGAAGCGACGACCATCGGGGCCGAAGCTCCCACCGCCAGTTCGTCAGAGTCCATTCCGTGAGCCGAAACAGAGTCCAGAGACACAGCCAGGTTGTCGGGTGACTTATCCTGAAAAGGACCAGTCACACCGGGAGAGGAAAAAGCAGCAGCTGCAGCCAAGCCCTGAGAAGGACTTGGCCCGCGCGCTAGAGACGAAGAGTTCGTCAAATCCGACATTGCAAAGAAGGCAGGGAGATGTTTGCAATGAAGGCCACAAGTCGTTGCCGTTGTCCAGTGCCACTCCGTTACGGTGGTCACTGAAACAACGTTGCCCGGGGTACACTACGCGGAAGTCACTTGTGGGGGGTACCCCTAGTAAAAGCATAAACCTTGGGGGGCGGTAGACTGAACTATCTAATAAAACCTTACTACAGCTCCTAACGGAGCTAATATCCTAAAACTGAGATGTTAATGTTTTACCCACACCTTTTAATGATTAATTTAGCAACGCTGACGTCAATTCACTTGCGAATCGACAACGCGTTCGCCAAGTAACAGTGTACTAATTTATCGCGCGGTATTCGTAATTTGCATAAATTTTAATGCCAAGCCAAGGCAGTCGGTAATGAAATTCAGCCGTGAACTGGAATTCAAAACGGTATCTACTTCAATTTACCAATTTGCCAATGCTGCATTCGTAAATTACTGGAGCTTGTAACTCCAACGAATAGAATAAGACGATTTGACGGAAATTTTTCAGGACTATTTTATTAAATTGTTGATATTCCCAAATCCATTCTTTGGGTTTTCTTACAGACAATGGAGCTTAGCATAGCAGTACGTAAGATTTGCGGGCTGCATAAGAAATTAAACGATAGCTCTATCTATGTAGGATTTGAATGATGAATGGAACGGAACGACAGTGTGACGTATGAATGAGTGAAGGAGAAAGACTGATCTGAGGTATGTACGGGAGTGAAAGAGTAAGAACGATTGTGAACAGATTGTTCTGGAAGGAGGGAAAAGACAGAGTGTGAATAAGAAGTCGTAGTGTGCTCACTATCTCTGCTCATCTGCTGTAGTACGAAGTAAGATTTTTTTAAGACGGAAATAAAAGTGTGTTTGTCTGAAATCCTCGAGTTTCATTGAAGAAAACATCCCACATCTATATATCTAATATTTACCATTATGACATAACATGTTGAGCACGGTGAGTCAATTGACTATTTGGGGCCTTTTTCGTTTTATCTATTCATTTATTCGAAACGTGAGTACTTCTTGTTATGTGGAACGTACAATATTACTTGGAAAATAAATTTTATCTTAGTTTCCATGGGACCATGAACTGTATAAGGAAAGGAAAATAGAACCGAAGAATGTTTCGGTCGTAGAAACAGCCGTAGAAACACATTAACTCCTGATACGAGTATTTTACTTATTGAGTACCTTAATGGTATAATATATGACTTACGATTCGCCTTGGCCTTGCTTTGTAATGAAAAATCGAGATTCCTTCGCTACCTTTGGATTTAATTTGAATTCCTCGAGTGCCATAAAGCCGCCGGAGGCGTTTGCCATAGTTGTTCTGTTGTGTATGTTCACTGCTCTTTTCAAAGGAATAACAATAGTAATATTGAAATTCTGAAACGTCTCTCAAATTTAGGCAGCCTATCCTAGCTTCTGTTCTGCTTCTTGTCTTTTACTAACGATTTACAGTAGCATTTTAAGCAATTCAAAGGTTAAACTCGCATATGATGCGATTTATCAAGAACTTCTAAAGTAAACAAATCAATGAACACATGGCGACACGATTGGCGTAGTGTCCCGGGTTCGATTCCCGGTCGGGTCAGTTCAGAAAACGATCTTTTCTGAATTGACTCGGGTCTGGGTGTGCTGGGAGACGCCCCTGGCTTATTTCTTTGTGTGGTACCTCGTAACACAGGGATAATACTTCCTACTTCGACACCATTACAAGAGGTGTGTTGTCTGCCGCATATTTATTTACTTCTTTATTGAAGAACCAAATGAAGGGACTTTTATTTGGTCAGTTAAGTTTTTCTGCATCAAAAACTCAGTACGTCTACCACGAGTTGCCACTTTAAATTTACGTTATCGTTCGCGTATTTTTTTTTTTTGGGATTTGATATTGTCATGTTATGTTAAATCCCAATACATTTTTTTACGCGAACTATAATGTAAATATAAAGTGGCAACTCGTGGTAGACGTACTGAAAATAAAACAAATTTTAAGCAGCTTTGAAACAGAAGCTACTAGGGTTGTTCAATAAAAAGTGATAATTAATATGAAGCAGTTATATATTATTTATGGTTGTTTTATTTTTCGACATCATCACCTTTGAGGTTTATCCACTTGGTATATATTTTTCCTAATACTAAGATTCTCTCTTGAAAAAATCTTCATCTTGATCGCTTAAAAAAACATGTACGGCGGCAATCACTTTCTCATCATTGCATTCATTGCCATATTTGTGACCTCTCAGTTGTTCTTTTAACCGCGGGAACAGGTGGAAATCACTAGGCGTAAGGTCAGGTGAGTATGGAGGATGTTCCATCAATTCAAATCGAGCATCTTGGATAGCAGTCATCGCAACTCGGGACTTGAGTGCGAGGGCGTTATCTTGGTGAAACAACACAACTTTAGCAAGTTTGCCGCGGCGATTTTCGCGTATTTCCCGACGCAGTTTTTTTATTTGTTCTGTGTTTATGGGCCCCGTAATAGTGGCTCATGAATTAGGTATTCAATCATTATCACCCCCTGGCTGTTCCTGAAAAGAGAGCCTATAATCTTACCGGCGGATGGAATTGCCTTAAACTTCTTAGGCGTTGGAGATGACGGCCTTTTCCAAGTCATGGACTGTTGTTTCGTTTCAGGATCATAATGTAGGAGCCATGTTTCATCCATAGTTACGAAGCGAACAAAAAATCGGTCAGGATCTTGTTGTAACAATTCCCAATTGATTTGAGAAATCCCCAGTCTTGTATAAACAAACAAGCATTCCAGGCAGCCAACCCACTGATACTTTTTTCATGCCCAAATGTTCATGTATAATACTATCAATATTTCCTATCGAAATATTTAGCTTCTCTTCTCTCTTTAGCTTCTCTTCTTCAGCTACAAAACGGACAGTAACACGACGATCTGCCAAAACAATGTTTTCACCTTTTTTATTTATAATTTGTTCGGTAACTGCCGTCGCAGGGCGTCCCCGACGCGGGTCGTCTTTAGTTAAAGTTCTTACTCTCTTAAACTCGGCACTCTCCACCGCGCAACCGTAGAATATGGAGGAGCATTAACCCCGAATGATCCTTTCAAGTCTAGATTTACTTGCTCAGTAGTAATTTTTTTCAGGCAGAGATATTACGGCGTCTTTATTTCAATTTTTTACATTTTGCGTACCACGCTTCGACACGACGAAAACAAATGACTTCTATTTTTAAAATAAGAAAAGAAAAACCATAATTTTTATTTTTTAATTTTATCAAATTTCTGGGCTCTACCTGCCAGTATTTTTTTTTGGTTGTTCAAGGAATTTATTCTCCCTACTTATAACCTATTTTTTTCCAGCTAATTAAAAACTAAGACTGTCTTTTGGTCAAGTGTCGTAGGCGTCCGAAATAGCTAGTGTTGTACAAGGCTCGAGGCTTCCGAGTCCTAGAGATCAGTGTCGTTTACAGGGCTCGCCTCGTTGTTATGAAGCTCGACGACTCTGGAGTCTTTTCCAGAACACGAGCCATCTTGAGAGCTCGATCGATCTCGAGGCTTTTTCAGGACTGGCGAGTCGCGCTTAAGTTAGTTTCCGTTTGGAGTCTTCCTTTTCAAAGCAGGCAATAAAATATGTGTTTGTAGCATATAATATAAGTGACCAGAAGGGTATTTTGAAAAATAGAGGTTTCATAACAGAAAAAGACATTTTAACCATCGTGAAAAATATTATAGTTATTATATTAGTTTAGCTCTTTTAAGACTCGAAATTTTTTGAAGGCTCGAACTCTTTTGATAGGTTCGAGTTTTTTTGAAGGCTCGAACTCTTTTGAAGCCTCGAGGCGTGGCTCAGGGAGCTCGTGGATCGGCTGGGCTCGGGTCTACGAGCCTACCGAGCTCACTGAGTCCGGCCAATCAGCCTCGAAGCTTCAAAAGTGGAATTCGACGCATCGAGGTTTGTACATCACTAGAAACAGCTCGCTGGCCGTAAACAAGGACACCGCATTAGCTGCCGATCCGGAGACGGCGTTTGGAGGCACGTATGCTATTTCCCCGGGGATACGGGCTGCATGGAGACACTGATATACTGGGCTGGGGCTCTTTTGAAATTGGTAAGTTATCTTTTTAATTTAAAGGTGTTAGGTGTAGTGACAGAGAAATCCATGTCATTTAAGTAGATCGTCTGAATTTTTATGCAAATTCTCTAAGATTGTTTTTTTTATTACACACATCAAAAGTGTCTAGGGATCAACATATATTTTTGCAATAACTTTTCTCCTGATTGATATTAATTAAATTTTTCTTTAAGGATTCATCAAATAAAGTGTTTTCGTTTGTCTACAGTAACGATAAACCAAGTCACCTTTGCATTAATAAAGAAATTTGCCATTTTCCTAATAAAAGGGATTTTTGACATTTGAACCACTAACATTAAAGTTCGAAAAAAAGACTGAAATAACAGTTTTCTTTAAAATTTTATTGGGTAACTTAAACAATTCATAATCCGTGTTTCTACCGCGAACACTAACAACACAAGAACATCGGTTTGGCATACTCAAAATGAGTTCATCCAAATCACGCTGTGGAATGGCCGCCCATGTTCGTTGCAACAACAAAAAAAGGTCTTCTTGCGACTGGATACCCTCCATATTCGGCAGAGCTCTTCTCTGTAGCATATCCCATGCATGCTCAATCGGGTTCAAGTCTGGCGACTGAGCAGGCCAGGGCAGGACATTGATGTTAGCTGCGGCGAGAGTCTGTCTTACAACTCTTGCGGTGTGCGGTCGTGCATTATCATGCATTAACTGAAATAAGGGACCGATTTGCACTTGTAGAGGAACGATGACGTCTGATACAATCGTCTCAGCATAAATTTGAGCGTTGAGGTTGCCTCTGATCCAAATCAACTCAGTTCTTCCGCCGATCCAAATACCCGCCCATACCATGATGGTTCCACCACTATAAGGATGGACTTCCTGGCAGGATTTTAATCGCTGTTGGCGTCCAGGGATTCTCCAGTGTCGTATACGTCTTGTATCCGGTCTCATACCAAAACGAAACTCATCAGAAAAGCACACGGAACGCCATTGTTCTTCTGCCCAACTGTGTTCAAGAGCCCATTGATATCGAATCCTACGATTGTGCATTGCTATAGGTGGTACCCTTAGCGGTCTTCGGGAATGAAGGTTCACTTCATGCAAGCGGTTTCTGACTGTTTGGTCGCTAATTAAGTTCCCTGAAGAGTGATGAAGCCTCACGGCTAACATCATGGCGGTTATTGTTGGAGCTCTTCGAGTTGTGATTTGAATGTATCGGTCTTGTCTCCGTGTGGTGCAGCGATACCGTCCTCCATGGCGTTCAGGCACGGTACCAGTGCTTCGGTAACGTGTCCAAAGTCGACTGATAACACTCTGACTTGTATTCAGAGCTAAAGCCACAGTACGTTGCCGGGAACCAGCTTCTATCATTCCCACGGCTCTGAGCATTTCTTCCCTGCTTAAATGACGTCGCCGCTCCATGATAACGTTGGTTTTAATCAGTAGTAGGGAAACAGTAGCACTAATAATGTCTTCAATGCGTTGTATGTTTTTATAGGGAACATATTGACAGCTGATTTTCATCTTTTACTCAAATTTGATTGACAGTTCCTGTTTCAAATTATGAAATGCACCAAGAAGGATCCATATAAATTTATAAAATCATAAATTTATTACAAAGCCACATCTCAATCTCAAGAAATCCGCATAAAAATGCTTGATCCCTAGACACTTTTGATGTGTGTACTTATGAATTTAGATCATTACTAGGGAACCAGCAATGAACCGTAGTAAGAAACATAAAACCGGTTTTACTGAATCTGAAAACGCAATTTCAGCAGGGTTTCGGTTTTCCATTTTGTAATGATTTATTACGACCGACTTGGTGTAATGGTTAAGAAGTTGGCTACTACACCAGAGGTCGCGGGTTCGATCCCCGCACAGTACAAACATTTGTGTGCATGAACATGTCTGTTTGTACTGGTCTGGGTGTCTCCTATGTATAATAAGTATGTATTTACAAAAGAAAATGTATTTAAGTATGTTTATCCGTTGTCTAGTATCCCATAACACAAGCTTTAATTAGCTTACTTTGGGGCTAGATGGCGCTGTGTGGAATAATGTCCAGGGATATTTATTTATTTTTTATTTATTTATTACTAGGTACCCAATAATATAAAAAGTCAAGCATCACTAAAAAAAACTAGTTTTTCTGGGTTTGCGATAAAAATGAGAAAAGCAGTTTTCTGCTAAACTAAAAAAAAAGAATCGCTTTGTATCTTTCTGGGTATAAATATTCGAACCCGATTTCTACGGGTTTTTTTTAATGCAACCGGTTTTGTGACCGATAAGCAACTGATACCACATACAGACCGCATACGAAAATCATAAATTTACCGCAAGCGGAATATACCTATTCCGCTTGCGGACCTCAAGATCATCTAACCCTACGCTGCTGTGCTCAGACTCAAAATAATCTGTTACAAAAGCAGCAAGACTTAACCTCAAAGCGATCTTTCAGCTTTTACCGCATTAAGAACAATAGAAGAAAATCGCCTATCCGAAAACGATTATTATTCCGCGCAAGAATGCAGCCGAGAACAATTCGTAATCGGTCCATTTTGATGCACTTCGGCTTCGCGAGCCACGTATTTGCGGTCGGCTTTATCCGTGGACGACCACAAATTGAAACTGTTAACGTTTGAAGTTTCGCTGCTATTCAGACGAATGCTGGTGTGGAATACGAATCGCTGCGGCTCGCGACCGCAACGACGTTAGTGTTTCTAGTGTTTACGCTTTAGAAATGCATTTGTAGCCGAATCTGTTGTGCTACTAGAAACCAAACATTTGAATATCCCTATCTCTTTGTTCAATGTAGCATACGAGTGTTAAAAATCAAATTTACGAAATATGCTAAACGCAAACTTTAGTTTCGAGCTAAACCGAAATCTTTTAGTGCAGTACTTTAACCGTTTCAGTTAGACCTCAATCTCCCACAATATAAAATTGAGGTGGACGTTGACGTAGACACTTTTGTGTATTTATAATATAAATATAAATATGCGCCAGACAACACACCTCTTGTAATGGTCTCGAAGTAGGGATTAATATCCCTGTGTTACGAGGTACCATACAAGGACTTTAGCCAGGGGCGTCTCCTGGCTTTCCCAGACCCGAGTCAATTTAGAAAAGATCGTTTCCTGAATTGACCCGACCGGGGATCGAACCCGGGACACTACGGAAATCGAGGCGAGAAACTGTGCTACAGCGCACTACGCCAATCGTGCCGTCATGTATATATGTCAATATATCCATATTATTATAGTATTTAAGACTATTACGAACGATTTGAATATACTGTGAAAGTTTATATAATGTATATATAAAGTTTATATAATAAGAATATTTTTTCTAACTCAAACTCAAATAACCTTGTTTTTATTTGAGTTTGAGTTAGAAAAAATATTCTTCAACTATCTCCGCCAATCTTTTATCAAACCAACACAAAACTTAGCAATCTGGCGTTGGAAATATAAAGAGGCAAAACTGTTCTAAGGAGTAATTACTCTTACTTAGGTAAAAAGCAAAAAAGGTCTGTAAGTTTAAATGAATTAACAAGTAAGACGATATGGAGCCCGTAATTTCATAGTATGAAAATTTTAAGTTTCTCACAATGTTGTGTTTTAGTTCACAATCCATAAATGTGACATGCAGACAAACGTTCACCGCTAAGATTGGCTACGTCAATATACGTTCCTGGGTCTTGGTTGGTCCATCTAACGTCGTCATCATCAAGCCTAAAAAAGGTAATCACATTTCAAACCCTGACAGAAGGCACTAAATACGATTGCAACTTACACACATTATTCTTTTTAGCTTACAATTCAATGCATTCCTTAAATATTAAAGTCAAAAATAAATATAAAATAAATATATGCGCCAGACAATACACCTCTTGTAATGGTCTCGAAGTAGGGATTATTAAATCCCTGTGTTACGAGGTACCACACAAGGAAATAAGCTAGGGGCGTCTCCCAGCACACCCAGACCCGAGTCAATTCAGAAAAGATCGTTTCCTGAATTGACCCGACCGGGAATTGAACCCGGGACACTACGGAAATCGAGGCGAGAAACCATGCTACAGCACACTACGCCAATCGTGTCGTCAGATAAATAAATGAGGAGAACTTTTATTATGGTGTCTAGAATTCATTAACCTACTTATAAGCATTTTTCAGAAATCTTGCCAAATGCCCGTGTGACCTGAACCCACTACCCTGGGCGCTAGGGACTTCCATTGATTCAACTGAAGAGCGACGTCCAAATATACAAAGTTCACAGATGTTGGGTGTGAGTATCTACGACAAAGAGCAAAGAGCAGTGTACCTAGTATTGATTTTTCCCGGCTGGATGTAATAAAACACAAATAAGTAGGAATTACGCGCGTCTACCACGTTACGATATTACCAACGGTACCGTACCTAATGGCGATCTATACCTAACGGCTTTAGGTACGGCAAAAAGTAATAAAGAGTTTTTTCTCAGAAACAATCGCTAATCTAATTACAAAAGTTGTTCGAGGAAATACCTAAATTAATCTTACACTCAACCTAAAAGTTTAGAATTACCTAATGTTGAGACTACGATCCGAGTTACTTGGTGTCGTGATTAAAATTAAGACGAAGAGGGTGGTAAGTAAATTAGAAAATGAATACTACATTATTATTTCAGCTTCCGATTTTTAAGGCTTTTGCTTGTTTTGTTACATTTTAATATTGTTAGTTACTGAAGGAGAACGGCGAGCTTGGTAGAGCTTCAGGGCTTAGTATTTGGATGACTATAGTTTGTCTTATTCAGGATGATTGATAGCTCACAAAAGGGATTTTAGTTTATAATCGTTAGTGAATCGATTCGAATATAGATTTATCCGAAAACACACTTTGCCCGACCTGGGAATTGAACTCCGGACCTTCGGGTTTCGGGCCGAGCTCTGAAACCTCTCTGCCACGGAGGCGTTAAGAGGCAAAATCATCGTCGTCAACATCAATAGAAGAGCTGTCCCTTGAGTTTATTATCAATTCTTGTTCACAAGCGATGTTCACAAATTGTATATTTTAGATTAATTTTGTTTCGCACCCGAATTTCTATTGTCTTCTGTTATTCATTTGCAAGGCACTTCACTAAGTGGGCGGTACCCGTCAATAAAGTACGATATTATCTGTAGTACAATTTACCGAAATAAAATGCAAAGGAGTGAACTTTCAAAATTATCATCTTAAATCGGACAAACTATAGCTCTTTATTTCAGTAGATCATAAATTATTTAAAATCTTATTTTCAACTGATATAAATCCTATATTTTAGGGTAGAATTCTACTTGAGGTATTTTGAAAAGTTATTGTCTGTTTTAAGCTGTACGTTCCTGAAAAAGCGTAAGCCCACTCTCGGTTGTCTTCCTTTAATGAATATTGTTTTCATATTCCATGGTTTTCTAGAGAGAGTGTCTTATCCAGAAAATTCTACGCGTTATGAGAATTTATCCTTAATTTCCACGCTGAATAAAAATCATCGACATTTAATTCCTTTCCAAAGTTAGTTCACTTATCTGGAATTATCCGATTAGTATTATATAGGGGTTAGTGCAAAATAGTTCGGATTAACATGTACCTATTTAATTAAATGTTTACTTTATTTTCCTTTACAGACAGTAACATTGAACTAAAGAAGCATCATGAGTAATAATAACATGTCAAGCCCTTCAAAGAAAGGGCAGCTGCTACTATAAGATAATAATAAAACTAGCTCTCGATGTATGTATTTAGTTATAGAGGCTCCTATTACATTAGTATCTAATTTAAATGTATCTAGTCCTGGTTAATTTTTGTAGTCTGAAAGTTTGTAGGATCGTCTAATTACCTTCTGTTTTAATCAATACATGTGTATCCTGAATAAATAAACGTGTAGAAACAAATTTTAATTCAGATGATAACTCATACAAATAATAAAAGCAACATATTGGCCCGAAAAAAACACCTACCTTTAAAGATTCTTACATGATTCATCAATTTACTCCCCTCAGATAAGAGAAAAAGATAATAGTTGCCGAACTAGCGCAAAATAATATGCTATAAATAAACTGAAAGGTACGCTTCGTAAGTTTAATATTACCTCCAACATTTTCCTCACATTCAGTGACTGAAACATATAATTTAGAAACTTCATCTGTGTATTCCCCAATTTCCCCAAGTTTAGAGTAAAACGGGTTTTACGTTCAATAAGTGCTTTTTTCATATGAGTAATAGGAGTATTTTCAAAACAGTTTTAGTTAATGTCTAAAGTCTATTAATAACGTGAACTAGCAGGCTGATCGTTTGATCTGGATCGGTGCTGATGAAATGCAAAGAGACTAACAAAAAAAATATTTCTGGGATTAAAGGACTGGTAGATTTGAGCATTCTCTTGTATCAGAACATCGAAACAAACTGTTGCACAGTTTGGCAGAAAACAATGATAAGAAGCACTTGTAATTTTTACGGTTCAATAAAAAAAAAAAACACCGGCATTTTAAATTTACGTGAATCACTTTGCAAACATGACGCTCCACGCCATTATTGTACTATTCGTAAAATAACGGTACATTAAGGTGCGTTTATGAGCGAATGCTCATTCCATCCCCACTCTATCAAATTATTATTGTGTAAACCAAGGTAGAGCATTCTTTCGATGTTTTACTATGTTCTCGAAGACCCTAGAGCACGAGCAAGAATGCTCGTTCTTGACTCCTCGTACTTTTTCGTTAGAATTATTGTGGTGTAAAGGAAAAACGAATTATCATTGACACTAAAAGATCACGAAAGAACATTCTTGCTCTAGCTCTATGTCCGTTTAGTCTAAATGCGCCTTTACAATGTAATGCTCTAGCAAATGCTCTAGTCTATACTCACCATCACAGTAAGTTCGACAAGTACAGTTGAAATGAAACCATGAGGGTTAACTGCATACATACATTAGGTGCAACTTTGTGCGTCGGCAGCGATTGATATTGGATTTACAATGGTTTGGAAGATAAATATTAGCTGTTGAAAGATAGAGCACACCCGCATGAGTACTTTGTACAGAGGCGTTTACATTAACTTTTACAAAGAGGCACCTTATGCTGCTGAGATGAAACCAGTTTTGCAATGGTTTTGTAGTTGATCTGAACGCGTCTGTACAACCCTACTGTTTTTCATTAGGTTTGGAAAAACGCCTTCATCAACACAATCATTGAATATTACGGCTTAGTAAGTGGCAAACATGTCAAATTATATGGCTAACAATTTTTACTGATAAACCCCAAAGATCAGTGGTGGTACTATTAAAGCGAGCGATAGGGTAAGACTAATGGATTGCTAAGTACTGAAAGCGAAGCTTTTGTGGTTTCAATAAAACGAATTTTTAGAAATTCTTCTAACTAATTATTCAGATTTGAAATTATTTCAGTGCTTATCAATGCTAGTATTCTATTTGTGTATTAGTGCGACTGGCTGCGTGACCGATTCTCACCGGTATCGCCTGTAAGCTCACTGCGTCTGTGTGGGTAATCAAAATGGCGCTTTGTTCTAAGCGCACCATCTGTCCGAGGGGCCGCGCCGCATGCGTAGTTTGTGTACTCACGCACACACGCGTAGCAGTGCCTGCCACACCACAGTGATTAAAGCTTTGTTCCTGTTCGATTTATAGCAAAACTGCTGGCAAAAACCATGATCACTATCAACCCAGCCAACAGTTCAAAAAACCAGCTTCAACTAAAAGTCTCGCAGATTACATTTTTGCAATAACAACAACAATAAACAGAATAGTACGTCTACTATGAGTTGCCACTTTAAAAAGCCCGTATTCTAAAACGACTCTCAAGCGTGAATGTTGAATTAGAACTCGATTTAAGCAGATATCTTACTTTAGAACCGCAGTTGAGTACAGATTCATTGATCCCTTATTCCGAAACGTCACTCAGGTGCGAATTGGCACTCACGTAGAGATTTGATCTGTGATCACCCAAGTCTTGACCACGCTTGAGTAGAGATTTGAATGACGATGGATTCCTTTACGGAAGGATACATAGACATTTTTGAGGCCTCAATTCTTATAGATAATTGGATTTTATTATCTTTTAATTAACTACAATTTGAAAACAACCATAGTAAAAAATAAATTCACTACCTGTAAAAAAACAGTGGGTGGTGGGTATGCAAATCTATTTGTAGGGGTAGGTATAGGAACCACACATACACACCTTTGCAAGCACGTACAGAGTGCCTTCCTGGTCAAGGTACAATTACGTTCTGTTATAGTAAATAACTTGAATTACCAATAACAAGATTGGAATTAAATTTAAATAGTTTACAGTGTTATAATTATATTACATAAACAAGTTAATTATTAAAATGAAAGTTAATTCTTTTATTTGTGCAAATCCTTTGTATTTCGGTTTATTTTCTACAAGAAACACATAATATCTGCATGTGATGGAACGTAAAAAAGGGTCAAAATAATTATTGTAAACGAAAACGAGTTTGATTCATAGGCACAAAGCATCTCTGTTTAAATCGAATTTGAAACTCGATTTGACAAAGAAGAGTTTTCAATTCGTTTTAGAATAAGCCACGTACTCAAGAACAGATTCAACACTAAAGTATAGATCGGCTAATCAACTGTGATTAACTGACAAAGCGCGCATGAGCGAATGCGGGCCTAAAGTTACGTTATCTTTCGCGTGAAATATTTGTATTGGGATTTCGTACAGCGCCTCTGTTAAGTCGAATTGGAACTAAAAGAGGGTACCGTAATGCCACTGTTATGCTAAGGTACCGTTTTTTAGTTCCATTTCGACTTAACAGAGGTGCTGTACGAAATCCCAATACAAATATTTCACGCGAACCATAACGTGAAATTTAAAGTGTCAACTCATGGTAGCCGTGCAGTTTCCAGAGTCTGCTCATTACATATCTCGTAGTCGCTATTTTACGAACATGAATAAACATCAGCTTCATTTTAAACAATGTGCTAAAGTGTGCTTAAGTACACATCACATATCATCTGCTGTTGGATGTTTGCTTAAGTTCAAGCAATACCAAACATCGTGAGAATAACAGAACAAGCTGTAAATACAACCGATCGTTCGTCAGACTGTAAAGTTTTACTTGAAAAGTTTTATATTACAATAGTTGTGTTAGCTGACTCGTTGGTGCTCGGAACGAGCCTGATTAATAAAAAGAAAGATGTTAAGGCGTATTGTGGGAATAAATGTTGAGTTAGTATGCAGTCAACTGCAGTAAGTAATAAAGGATGTTTGAAGTTTTCAAAATCAAAATGTTATGAAAATTAAGTCGCGACTCTATGGTTATCCATCATGACCTTCGTATTCGTAACAGCATCAACACATTGTGGCTTAGACGTTCGCCGGACTTTCAATAAGACACAATATTAGCACGTGCAAAATAATATGAGCTTCAAATATTTCAACGTTGCAAAATTACTGTTCCATAAGTCTACATGTATGTAGATTACCAATACGATGGTCATATTGGCTATTGTTAAATTACAGGCACTAAGGTAACGGCTGAATCTTGTGCCGTCAAAGGATGCAACTTAAATTATTGTTTTATTTTAACACTTATTTCCACAAAACGCCATATTTA
This sequence comes from Udea olivalis, assembly GCA_947369235.1. Lineage (NCBI taxonomy): Eukaryota > Metazoa > Arthropoda > Insecta > Lepidoptera > Crambidae > Udea > Udea olivalis. The sequence continues at coordinate 13,337,913 of OX376350.1, read as the reverse complement.
TCTTTCTTTTTAATAATCAGGCTCGTTTCGATCACCAACGTGTCGGTTAGCACAGCTATTGTAATGTAAAACACTTTTGCAGTCTGACGAACGGTTATATTCTCGTTGGGTTGTCAATCTGAGATGTATGTTCATCTCAGATTGATTTTGGGACACGTAAATTTCTGAATTAGTACCTACCTACTTTCAAATGTATGTGTATTTTGGAGAGTGTGCGCAGGAACTACACAACCTGATACCACCGTCTACTTTCTACCACCGGACCACTAGACGCCGGGAGGGCTTCCACCCCCATGTGGTTGACTTTACGACAGTCCGTACCCAACGGTTTGTTGCGTCTTTTCTGGTACGCACCGCTAGGGAGTGGAACGCTCTCCCTGCGTCTGTGTTTCCGGATACTTACAACCTTGGTGTCATCAAGGCCAGAGTGAATAGGCATTTTCTAGGTAAGCGTGTACCACCATCGGCCTGGTCATCGCTTACCACCAGGCGAGACTGAGGCCAAACGCAAACCCATTTTAAATAAAAAATAATAATAATAATAATATCGTCTGTTTACTGCGAAAACCTGATAAATGCAGATATTGATGTTTCGAGGACATGGCATTAGAAACTACTTACATGCTCCGCTAATAGCGGTGTAAAGATTAAGACAGATAATAGTACATTATGATATAAGTGCGGTAAGTTGAAAATTACAGCCGAGGCGATATTGCTAGCCCGAGCCGTAGGCGAGGGCTACAAGAAAGCAGAGGCTGTAATTATCAAAGCGCACGTATGTCATACGACGTTTTATAACATATTTTAGAGGAAATAAATAAAAATCGGACTTTCTAAAACAAATAAAATCTTTAATCACTTGCTAGAGCAGTTAGAAAATGTTTACTTGTTCACAAATTAGCGATGCGCGCGCATCAGCGCTTTTTTTAAGGCAAAAGGCATTAAAAACAGCCAGTATTACTAATAAAGTAAATTAATATTTCTGTGTTTTTGTTACAGATGGTTGTAATTTATTGTCAAAATTAAATAAATTAAATAATTAAATGTTTATTTATTATATTTCATCTCCCAAAGTTAATTTTATTCATAAAATGTTGACCTCTTTTTTGACATAAAAACTCTTTTAGACGGAGCATCTTGCGAAACCGTACGTTTTACCATAATAAAAAAAACTCGTGCGTTTTACATTACATTACCGCACAAGTGCGTAATGAGATACATTACGTTATTGAAATTGGTGAAATAAGAGACCCTTTACGAGCAAATATGTTATAAATGTATCATAGTACGAAAGTTGTTAAATACATATATATGTCTATAAGAATGCAATTAATTTATTTGTGCTGTAATAGTAACGGTAAGAATAGCATGAAATCAAATTTTGTCTGGGTGTTTTTATCTATTATATTTGATTATGTATTCATAAATAATATAATTATGTTTATCAGTCTCTGACGCCCATAGTACGAGCTCTGCTTAGTTTGGGGTCAGATGATCTTGATTTAAATTGTCCCAGATATTATTCATTTATTTATTTTATTTTTAATTATTAGTTTTTAAATGCGTAGGTATTCTTATAATTATGACTAGTTTGAGACGGGTAAATATTTGTATGGACACACGGCTTAGTTAGAGCATTCAGACACGGCGAACTTTCGAATCGGAATAGATCATCTCAGATGGCGTTTATGGTAACTTTTCGAAAGAGATAATGAATTGTGTCTAGTTTAAGATACTTATGTACTGTCGAAAGCGTGCTAAATTTATTGAAGACTTTGAAGTATTTAACAATCGAGTGTATTGTTTACCTCGGGTTTTTTTTCAAAGGTACGCGACGATATCTTAGCATTGATAGCTGTACGTCTAGTAAAAGTAAAAGTAAAAAAAATCATTTATTCACTTAAGCTTTTACAAAGAAGCACTTATGAAATGTCAAAATTCACAAAATATATATATAAACGATAATAGACGTAAATAAAATAATACAATAATAGTACATATTCTAAATAAACATAATGCGAATCTACCACCGGTTCGGAAGTTGCTTCTTATCGAGAAGACTCCGGCAAGAAACTCGATAGTTACTCTTTTGAACTTTGTTTTGTTTTACAACAAATAAATTCAGAGTACAGTCAAAAGAACAATAAAAATACATTATTTGAGCATAGGAGCAGATTATTCTTACTATGACCACAAATTCTTGTCGTTCAAGTAATCCTCCACGTTATAATAACCTTGTTTTATCAACTTTGTTTTAATTGTAGACTTGAACTTGTGAAGAGGTAGATCAACAAGACTTTGAGGTATTGTGTTAAAGTACTTTACAGATTGACCCACAAAAGAATTTCCTACCCTATGTAGCCTAAGACTTGGAGTAATAAGTTTGTTTTTATTTCTAGTATTGTGTGTATGAGTATCACAGTTTTTTTTGAACATATGCAAGTTTTTGCGCACATACATTATGTTATCGAAAATATACTGAGCGTGCACAGTTAAAATATCAATCTTCTTAAATACTTCTCTGAGCGAGTCGCGTGGCCTGAGGTTGTGTATCGACCGAATGGCTCTTTTTTGGAGTACAAAAATGGTGTTAAGGTCTGCAGCTGAGCGCCACAACAGTAGACCATACGACATAACGCTATGAAAGTAACTAAAATACACTAGTCTTGCTTTTTCAATATCAGTCAGAAGTCTAATTTTTCTGACAGCACCAGCGGCCGAACTAAGTCTCCCTGCCAGAGCCACAGTAACTAAGAATCTAGAGTAATTCCTAAAAATACCGTAGAGTTCGTAATTTCTAATGTCTCATCATTCATGTTGTTAGTGGTATCAACCTGTTTAACATTAGGCATAGTGAATTTAAAACACTTTGTTTTCTTTGCATTAAGTAATAAATTGTTGCTTGTGAACCAACATAGTACTTTTGAAAGAGTATTATTTACATCGTCAAATGCTTGCTTACCTCTGTTGGTTTTGAAAATCAACGAGGTATCATCAGCAAATAATACTATTTCACAAATGTCTTTGACAAAGTAAGGAAGGTCATTTACATAAATAAGAAAAAGCAGTGAGCCCAATATCGATCCCTGGGGCACTTCGATGCTAATGGTGGCACCGAAAGAGGTGGTTCCGTGTATACTCACTTTTTGTGTTCTGTCTGTGAGAGAAGATAGTATAAGTTTAGACGAAATATCTGAAACACCGTAATGTATCAGCTAATTCAGTAGGATTTCATAATCCACACAATCAAACGCTTTCGAAAGATCACAAAATATTCCTATTGCATCCTGCTTGCCTTCCCAAGCATCAAATATGTGTTTGATAAGTGCTACACCTGCATCAGTAGTGCTTCTATGTTTAGTAAAACCAAATTATTTCTCATGTAGTAATTTACTTAAAGTAAAGTGTGAAAGCAGCTGATTTAATATATATATTTTTTAAGATTTTCCTAAGAGCTGGTAGTATAGAAATGGGTCTATAATTAGATGGGTCACTTTTGCTACCAGATTTAAAAAGCGGGATGACTTTACTAAATTTCATTGAGTTGGGAAACTGACCTTCGTCAATGCAGTTATTAAAAAGTACTGCTAAGTGGGGTGAGATGATATTTATGATTGATTTAAGTAGACTTGTCGAAATACCCCACAGATCTTCGGTGTTTTTCATATTAAGTTCCTTAAACACCTTGATTATGTCATGAGAATTTATATGAACAAAGTTAAACTGAAATGAGCACTCATCAACACTAGATGTAAGCAGGGACCTAGCTAGCGGTGCACTAGAATTTAAGGTACTTGTAGTTACAATGGGTATATTAGAAAATAATGTTTCAAATGTTTTAGCTATGTCAATCTCAGACTCAATCAAATTATCTTGAATTTTAAGAGCCAATGAGTGATCTCGAGGTTTTGATTTACAAGTTTCCTTATTAATTATGTTCCAAGTAGTTTTAATTATATTTTTTGCATGTTTTATTTTGTCACGCAAAAAGATAGACTTAGCCATATGGCATGATTTCTTAAAGATTTTTGATATAATTTGATATTATCTACTAGTTTTTGACACTTAGCATTAGCTTTTAAACCATATAATTCGTATAATTTATTTCTACTTTTATGGATGCCTGGCGTAGCCCAATCACTAAACTAAAAACTTAAAATTATCGACCTTTAATTTCTTCATAGGAAAAATAAAATTATGTTCCTGTTTAATTATCTCAAAAAGATGCATATACTGATCATCTATGTTGTAGCATTGGGGTAGTAGATTAGAAAGGTTTTTATTCACATTACTCTTGAACTTTTCTACTCGATTCTTAGTAACCAGTCTATAACTAATATCCACTGATTGAGAGACATGACGGTGCTCAAATTTAGTCAATAGACCACAGTGATCTGATTTCAAACAATTTATAATTGATTTTTCAATTGAGATATTTTCACAAAAAATATTGTCCTAGCAGGTGGCTGATGTGTCAGTGATCCTGGTTGGTTTATCATATAGATTTAGTAAATTAAATGATTTGAAAAGATTTAAAAATCTTACAGAGGTCTGAGAAGAGTCTAAAATGTTGACATTAAAATCACCGCATACAACCATCTTCTTGTTTGCTTTACAAACCTTCTTCAGCACTTCTTTCATCGTCTCTTGAAACCGACAATAATCGGCCGAAGGGGGTCTATACACACAAACAGTAATAATCTACTCTAACTCTGCACATGAAAGTTCAATGGTTCGCTCAATTGAGAGTGCTGCTATGTCTTTTCGCTCTCTACATTTAAACTTATTATGAATTAATATCAGTGACCCACCGCGAATAGCAGAACTTCTCAAGAACGAACTAATGACACTATAATTATCAATGCTAATCATACAATCATTTTCTTCCAACCAGTGTTCGGTTATACATAAGACATGTATGTCCATACAGTCTAAGAATAATCCTACTTCTAATTCTTTGCCAGAGTCTACCACGAGTTGCCACTTTAAAGGAGGACCGGCAAAAATATATGGAAACCAGCCTAGGAACCAATAACAACATGCGATACATCATTGGAAATTATTTTTTATAAACTTTACGTCTCTCATATTCGGCGTGTAGGTGACCAATTAGCGCTCTAGGGTAATAATGTAGCTAGAAAAGCCCTAGGGCGGTAAGTAATTAAAAAAAACTCTTCACTCTTTCAAAAAAATCACGTACATCTAACCATCATACTGGCAATAGACATCATGCATTCAGCCCAATGACAAAAGAGGTCGCTTCGCTATTCGGCCTTGTCTTTGTATGAGTATATAGTTATGAATTTTAAATATCGAACGGCGAAGCTCAATTTCGTTCTTGAAAAAAAAATTTAAAAAAAAATGAAAAAAGGCGGGAATAGAAAACTTTTACTTTAAATATTGTTTGTTTTTGGGATTTTTTCATAATTACGTGCTAACTATGAAAAAAATATGAGTTCTGCAAGTGATATCTAAAATTTGAAAATTGTTTTCATTTCACTATAAATTTTAACTAATAAAATGTTTTATTCCTATAATGCCGGTTTTTTTTTACTTACCTCCCAAACGAGATGTAAAGCAGAGTAGTTAGCTCGGGTATACATAATATGTCGCACTCACTCATCTTATGCTACTAGTGCTGATAGATTGGACCGACAGCCAATATCAAGGCATTAAATGCTGAAGGAATAATTATATAGATACATACCTACAGAACCCTCAGCGTGCGAGTACAACTCGCATTTAACTGATTTTATCCTTTTGGTACTTCACTATGTTAGTTTCACAAACAAAATCAAGAAATTGATGATAAACATCGAACAAGGAGTCTAGCTTTATTGTGCCATAACTTTTTCCACGCAGTGTTTGGTACTTCCCGCCATAACAATAATTAAAAAATTATTTCCAATTATATATCGCATGTTGTATTTGGTTCCTAGGCTAGAACGCCCGCCCTCCTTTACGCGAACGATAACGTAAATTTAAAGTGGTAGTGGTAGACGTAGTGAACGATTAAACCCCAAAGCAAGTAATGAAATGTAGGTACTTCATTTAAAAACGCCTAGGTGTGCGCTATAAATCAATGACTGGTATCACTGAGCAGACAGAACAAAGGCAGTACAGCTTCATGCCATTTGCGCTAACAAAGACGAGGTGATCTCAATCGGAGTGCATTGTTTTGCGAGACGAACCTGTAGGAGCGTTTAGAAGACGCACAATAAAGCTATTTTAATATTGACTCTTTATTGTTTATGTGAAATTCTATAAATTTAAAAAACAGATTTTTGAATCTTGAACATGATTTGAACATCTTGATCATTATCTTTTATACAAAAAATTTAACAAAAAAAAAACCAACTTCAAACTATTCCAAAACAAAGCACTAAAAAGTAAAGAAATAATTGCGTATTCTTCTAAAACTTATACGATAATATAATGTAGGTACAATTATTGTTATTGTTGGAGTCGGTGTCAGCCAAGGAAACACTACAATATACCTAGCAACATACCTATTTCTTACATATCACGTTTACGTATGTATGTAGGTAGTTACAAACCTACATTGGCTGACACCGACTCCAACAATAACGATAATTGTACCTACATTATATTATCGTATAAGTTTTAGAAGAATACGCAATTATTTCTTTACTTTTTAGTGCTTTGTTTTGGAATAGTTTTTTTTGAAGTTGGTTTTTTTTGTTAAAATTTTTGTTTATTTCTTGATTTTCAGGAAATAGTTCTTATTTATTTTATACATCTAAGTATCGTCCAATTGCTCCTAAGAATTGAAGAGTTCCGTTACTTTGTCATGGATCCCATAATCAGAAGCTAACACTCATCAAACTACCCTTGAAGAATATCCTTTCCAATAAAAAAAGAAGCATCGGAATCGGTTGGCGTGATAATGAGTTATTCGTCCATTTGTCGCGCATATGGTTTATCTAGATTTAAGACTTATATGGATTTCCCATGGATGCCACTGTCAGAACTTGACCAAATTAAAATGGGACCATCCGGGAAGCACCAGCTTTCAAATAAAAAAAGAATGATCAAAATCGGTTCACTCAGTCGAAAGTTATGAGGTAACAAACATAAAAAAATAAATACGTACAGTCGAATTGAGAACCTCCTCCTTTTTTTGAAGTCGGTTGAAAAATAAAGATAGTTAGCATCGGCATTTCAATACTATGCCACTGCTGGACAATTGCCACAATCAATCAAGTAAATGCTACCGTAAGTGATGGGTAATGACTTACCGAATGCCAAAAACCCGTTCAAAAACCGGAAAACACATTTTTGAAACGCGTGAAAAAATGTATTGGTATGACACATGACATAATATGACAATGTAAAATCCCGGTACATTTTTTATGAGAACGATAATGTAAATTGAAAGTGGCAACTCGTGGTAGACGTACTGGACTTCTCAATTTCGGACAGGTATTACGATCACATTCACGAATCTGACACATGTAGGTTTAAACTGCAGCTCAAATTCCAAAATCAACCTTACCTGCACTCGGTTCGTCTGGTTCATCAAAGGAAGAGACTCAGGCGTCCGATCAATGGCGGGATGACAATCTGAATGACGAATGTAAGTGCCCATGACGTGCCTCGCTCGCCAACTTGCCAGCCAAATATGGCAAGTTTGAGTAACATCACCGCCAATATGAATTTGTGTGAAAAGCCTATGATCATGAATTTCTTACGGCCGCAAATAATGGTCATGACCACACATGCATGAAAATAAAAGTCAATTTCAGTTTCAGCAAACGTCCAGTCCGAATCCGAAGTCTACCTAATGATATTTATTTAGAATTTGGGTAATTTTATAGATGATTAACTTGAAAACTGCAATTAATTGTGTCTGCCAATATTTCACCAAGTTCACGGATTGTTGTCTGATAAACAGAAAACGTGGATCCGTGCCTTTTTGGGTAGCAAAAGTAAAACGTGGGGCTGGTCGGCCTGAATGCCGAATTCTATTGCAAGGTAAAGTTGTGTAGGAGCTCCCACTGTACACACAAAAGCCATTCAACACAAGTACAGATACCGTTTTATTTTTGCTACGGTTTTAAAGCTTCTCAAAGTCATTGCAAAGTGACAGTCACAGCACGTGATAATTTTTTCTGTGATTTCCACATAAGTTAGTCGCTGTCATCAGATTCATCATAAAAACGCCACTGTTATTATTATGTAAAACGCAGACTTGAGAATTAAAAAGCCTTTAAACTGAATCCTTCCGTCATATTATGAACATAATCAACTGCACTGAAAGTAACAGCTGTATATACTAGGTCTGGCTCTACTTCCAGAATCAGGAGGAGGAGATTCCGGCATAAACATCTACTACGACTAACACAATCCTAGCTCCATTTAAAGTTGTAATTTAGATGACTACTGGAGGGTCATACTGGAGTCACAGTTAAACAATTTTATTATGTGATGAGCTTGAGTTTGCCATTTTAAGCTAAATTACTATTCAGTAATACTGAAGTTCTTTAGGCATGTCTCCAGAAATGAGGTCTCGAAAAAGAGGCTTGTAGTACAGAGGCCAAACGCAAACTAAATAAAAAAAAACTATTGTTAATTACTACCCCAGTCAGTAATTAAGTGTGGAAAATTGATAATGTTTACTAGTTTCATAAATTATTACACGATATTTAATACTTGAATGCCTGATTGAACCAAACTCACTAATTGAATAGTTAGTAAAAATGCCAAATTGTAGACTGAACTAACAATCTAGACTTAGCTCGGAACAATCGGGCTTACGCATAGCTTTGCGTATATTGTATGTATGTGAATAAATCCTTAAAAAGCCAGAACGTATTGTTAGGCATTTCCGAACGCAGCTCTTTAGAAAGCGCGCACATTCCCGCCAACACCGTTTGACAATATCTTCTGTCTCTCTCACTTTTTTCCGTTGTTGTAACTGTGTGTTTGCTCCTTCGAATAAACGATTTTAAATGTATTAAGTGGTTTTTCTGAGCTTTCTTTTAGTATAATCTAAAAACAATTAAGCCAATCAAGTGAGTCTCTAGCGGTTTTGCACTGTTTAAAAGCTATTGAATGTGAAATTAAAATGACCATTAATCTTAACTAAAATTAAAACCATAATAATAATCAATACGTCTTCAAAACCCGAGTACCTAATCGTTTTTGTTTTTTTAAGTGAAGTTTAGAAAAACATGAATTAAAAATGTAGGTAGGTACATTTAATGAAAAGAAAAACATACTCGTACTTAATTACGGATTTTACTTGCGGAACACGACGCGTGGGGACAGGTTCCATGAAAGCCGATGTTTCTACCACTTGACAGGTTAGAAAGTTGTTTAATTTAGTCGAGGTAAAAAAAAATTATTCTCATGAGCAGCTACAATATTTAAAAAAGTAAAACATTTCAAAATCCCTACTATATAAAGTATTTTTTATATCGTAGTTTTCCAGAAAACATACTCTCTCTTTAATACAGCTTTGAACTATATTGTTGCCCTAAATACAATACAATAAATACATAAGAATAGCAAACAAAACCAATTTCCGGCAAAAACACTGAGCCGTAGCATTATGTGATCAATAGGAGAAAACTGTTATGTCGTATTGTTATGGGGTGCCATTGCCTTGGGTAAAAGTCTAAGGGGAGAAATAGAAATAAAATCAACATTATAAGGTGTCATAACAGTTGTCATCATTTCCTTTTATGAGCAACCATTTTTGTTTCATGAGTCAAATTAATATTTCCTTTTCTGACATTCTGGAAAGGTGATATGACATTTAACGCCCGAATACAGTAACGACATCTACTGACATGTGATAGGATAACATTATTATAAGTATGTATGTGTGTGGTAAATTATTATATAAAGCCATGTAACGATGGTAATCTGTCTGTGTACCTATTCTAAATAAATAAATTGTATTTTTACACGATTCATAATGCAGGGTAGATCATTGTGGGTGCTCCCTATGAGAATCAGTCTAGTGGTAGATTTATCCCGGTCAGATCGTCCAGTAATTTTTCTCAGACTTGGAGTTTCTCCTTATTTAAAGACTTTTTGAGTGTAAAGCCCGGTTCAAATTATTCCAGTAGCAGCATTCCAGGCCAGCGCTGGAATACCACTGGAATATTGTGAACCGGCACTAGAATGTCCACACTAGAATGTCCACATTGACTGAGCGCTAGACTAGAATAATGTAAACCGGGCATAAGTGTGTCAGTATGTAGTAAGTATGTGCCTCACGTCTATTGCATTAAAACATCAGCAAAAGTGAAGAAGAGCAGTGCTGTGCAAAAATTATGTACGGAAGTGTAAAAGGCGCCCCTGCATTTGTACTGTTGTGTCGTGTATTGTGTTGCATATGGAACCAACGATTTAGACCGCTTTCACATTAGGATATCAGCAGCCTTTACATTTAAAAAACAGCGACGGAAGCTGCAGTCGCGCGACAGCAGAGCGTTGCTACCCCGTGGCTTGATCAGTGCGGTGCACTCCACGCAATAATGAATCTTTTGGTGTCGATCTCATCCATTTTGCTATCTGTCAACAAATACCTACGTGCGCTTGCAACACTAGTTGAATGCAGTGAGCGCACGCAACTGCCACGCGTCGCTGCAGCACTGTCGTTTATAGATATAGTAGTATATAGTATGAAATCATCAGCAGGGCCACTGTCGCGCGTTTTTCGCGCTACCGTCGCGCTGCTAGGGTCGCTTATGGCTGAAAGCTGACCGCGAGGAGGAGCTTTTATAGAATGTGAAAATGTATAGTATGAAAAAAAAGGAAAACAGATTTCACGACGCGTTTAATTCCCGCGGATGGCGCTATTCCCGCGCGGATGGCGCTATTCGATTGTCTTTGCGAGCGAAAACTGTCGAACCGCCACCGCGGCGGGCGCGGTAGAAAACTGCGCCGTCATGTCTTAGCCTAAAATGTGAAAGCGCTCTTTAGCAGGTTCAATATTTTATATTTATTAAAGTAAGAATCTACTTCACCTCTACGGTACTTCCTCCTGGCATGAATCGTTTATACGTATCTAAAAAGAACATTTTGTGAAGAAAAACATCACTTCAAAAACAAACAGATGATAAGTGATCTTTACAAACTCGATTTTGAGGGCATGACTCACGATGCGACAAACGAGAGAAAAATATCATCTCTACTTCACCATACAGCACTATAGTTTGTAGGGTGAAGTGAACGTTTTATTATTTGTCAGCCTAATGACACCGTCATAGCTTTTAGTTATAGTGACATACCAGTATGACATACGCTAGTGTGCGTGCTCTCGGCGGGAACAAATGAACACTAGTGACACTAAGACAGTGTGTACATGTCACTACTACAAGCACAGTAAAAAGGTCTTCCCTGAGGTAGAACGTCTTATAAGAGTAAACGTATTCGTGGCATATTGCAGTATAGTACTAACTACTATGGGTTCCTGAACTGAACCACGGATGGAACCTTAAAAAAGTAGGATGCTAGATTACTCAAAATAGCTAGTTTTAATACATCAACAACTACCACTTATTTTTAAGTATTATATGTAACTACAGCATAGCGCTATGAACTGAGACCTTATTACTTACAAGTGCACTACGAATTTCTAGGTTCCAAAGATCAGGCCTCTCAGCCTCAGCGATTCCTGGCCTCCAGCCAAGTGGCTGCAGCGTGTTTACCAAGGCTGCGCTTTTTACGACGGTGTTAGTGGGTTAATAGAATGTTAAACGTTCACGGGTTAATACGAATTGCTTCGAAATGAGGCTTAAGTCTTAGTTCGATAATAGCTCGGTGCTTGCTATTGCCACTTAGCGATCCAGGCTATCGCCGTAACTGTTCGTCCACAGAGCCTTGAGCATACTGGGTAGTTTATTCGCTTTAGTTGCGTATAATTTATAGTGGGTGATTATTTGTACCGTTAGGTAATTTTGCACAGTCAGTACGTGAAGTAGAAACCATAAGCGAAAATTTTAATTGATTTAGTAACCTTTCTTTTTAAAACTCTCAAACCAAATATGACGGACATGCGTTGGATTTTAAAGTGATTTTTACATAGTTGGTACATTAATGTTTGCCCAGAATGGAAACCGTCTGTACAAAGAATAATAAAATAATTTATTTAAAAAAATACTAGTCTAGAACAATAACGGTGTCTGCACTAAGCTAAAAGCTTGTGCAGAAACTAAAAAACTTACAATGAACAATAAACTTAGTTTCACACTGCTGAGTCATAAAATCAAAACACAACATGTACAATTCAATAAAGAAAACATGTACAAGTTAAAAAATAAGTAATATTACATTAAACAAAGTATATTAAACTTGTTTGTGTTGAATGTGTGCTGAGTATGTTTGAGTGTAAGCACACTCAAACATACTTAAGCACACACAAATAGACTTAAGCAAGTGTATTTGCGTGTGCTTAAGTATGTTTGTGTGTGCTTGGGTGTATTTGTGAACTAACGAAACAACTGCACTCTAATACAGATCAGATATTATCTACAAAGTGAAAATCTTTCTTACCTTTTACTACCTAAGCCTCACGGAAAGTCTTCTACGCCGTCAATGCCTACTACAAATCGTAAACAAAAATTCTCGGTATATAAAAGGCAGTGAGTGAAAAGAGTAATTTTCTCCTCCATAAAAACAGTTACGCAGTTATTTATGGTGATACCGCAATCTATACAAGGGATTTCGCCTGAGGCAGAGCATTAACGATTATCCGGGTATTTCCTGCAAAGAAATATTACTTTGACAAATAAATTCGGTATATTTCTTTTGGCGCTCATCAGAGCTCCTGTTTGTCACATCATTATTGTCATAAGAGAATAGAAATTCCTGTAGCGAAGTGTTGCTTCAGTAAAATTATGTTATTTATATATTAGCTATACTTATTTTAATAGGGTCATTGAACTTCAAAAGTGATCTCATACTATTAGTGCCAGAAGCTTACTATTTACTTTTTATCACAAAGTTTTCATTCGGATCCCTAACGTTTTTGAAAAATGTATATGCCTATAGCAATCAGGGATAGTGTAGCTTTTTGACAGTGATTTTTTTCTAAATCGGTTCAGTAGTTTCGGATATGACCTACCTCAAACATACAAACTCACACACGCCTACCTCTTTACAATATTGGTGTAGATTATTGCGTTTTTTAGCAAAGAATGTAATAAGTTTGATTACGCACGACACTTAAATGACTTCTGTAAGCTGACTATGAGACGTGGCACCCTTCTGTGTTAAGAAAGAAAGTCACACTCACCGTTTCACTGGTTTAAGAAACTAAGTCTTTTCTAGGCTGACCTAGAAATGCCATCCTAATGAATCCCAATAAATATTTGAGTAGGTACGTTTACAAACCTCTGATACGCACAAGCTCTGCTTACTTTGGGTAAGATGATATAGGCGTTATCTCAAAAAATAGTCTAGTTATAGCAAAACACCTCTAGGTTTCAGTATGTGTGTTTTTGAAAAGGCTTGCAAGTAGCTTTTAATAAAATGTTGAATATAATGATTTTGGCGAATGTAAACTTCTACATGTAGAAACTTGGCGACGCAAGCTTCTTTGTGACGCGAATCCCATGGCCAGAACCTCATGTACTTTTATTTACTCAAAAGTCGCGTGTCACACCATTCATTTCTAATTAAACGTTCAAAACCGTCACATACTATCTTTTTCATCAACCTTTACAAACGAGGCGCGGGTTCCGCGACCGCGACGCCGCGCCAACAAAAAGAATCCATGTCAACGTGACGTTATCGCTCGCGCAACCTTCAGCTGATTTGCATACAGACAGATCGTTTACATTCCGCCCTCACATTTCGCCACCCGCTCCCTGCAACAATTATTACGCTAATTTCAGACTTTTTAAGATAAATACGCGAGAACCTGGCATATTGTTTGTTTTAATATGCTAAACAGGGATGCTGGGATTGCGTAAGGTTTAAGAGCTATGATTTTTAATTGGCATTTGACTGAAGCTTAAGAAAATTCAAGTATGCATATACTTTAAGGTAACGGTGGTTATTACGTTAACTTTTTATAATTCTCTTTTTTTTATTATTGTTACAGGTATGATAAGACACGACTGATTCAATCTAAGGGTGAGTAACCTAAATTAAATTTTTGCATTAATAATCTTTGTCGTACCAACTTTTTTTTTTGGTCTTCCTCTTCGTGTCGATGATCTTATCGCTAATACTAAATACAGCAGCCCAGTGCTCCGCCATCGCCACCCCAGGGGGGGAGGCCTCATATAGTTATTTAATTGAGCAGCTGCTAGGGCACTGGGGGCAAACCAGCAGGTACTGCATTGTTTGTTCCGAGGTTCCGCAGTCGCATTTTACCCTGTCCGCACTGATGTACCCCCATTTTTTTCGGTGAGTTGTACCATCTCGCCAAAAACTATTTAACACAATCAAGCCTTTAGACTGCCAGAGGTTACCACCAGCTGTGCGTGGCTCACCCTGGTGTAGTTGTGTGTAGACAACATCAAGACGAGCATCATGGTGCAACTAAGAACAAATGTTTGTCTGATTATTTCGTATTGTTTTTTATTTCTATTTTTATCTCTAGTACAACTTACACCCCTCCTTTTTAACGCATACACCGAGCTCATAATGTGCATAACACTTGAGAACTGGACAGACGGTGTAGTAGTTGGTGGCCACAGAATTGCAAATCTACGCTACGCAGATGACACCACTCTTTTTGCCACTAGTTCTCATAAAATGGAGGATTTGCTTAGTAGAATGGAAAGTGTGAGCCTCCAATTTGGATTAAGGATCAATCGTAGTCTAAGACAAAAATGATAATTGTGGTCCGCGCTAACCATAACTCGCCCGAAGTGACCTAATAGCGAATTGTGAGGTCGTCCAGTCCTATCTTAACCTTGGCTCTTTGATCTCAAACAATGGCGGATGCATCGATGAGGTGAAGAGACGTATAGAAATTACGAGAACTGCAATGGATGGGATGCGCAAAATATGGAAGAACCGAAACCTTACCAAAGCCACTAAAACCTAGGCTAGTCCGGACACTTGTGTTTTCCATTTTTCTATACGCTGCGGAGACGTGGACGCTGCGAGAGATAGAGAAGAAAAAGATTGACGCTCTGGAAATGTGGTGCTGGAGAAGAATGTTCGGGGTATCATGGACCGAGTTCCGCACTAATGCATCCATCCTTGCAGAGCTATGCATCAAACAGCGCCTAGCAGCCCAAGTACAATCTCGCATCCTCAAGTTCTTCGGACACGTGTCTAGGGGGGACAAGGATTCATTCGAACGCCTCGTTATCCAAGGTAGAATTGAAGGCACCAGGCCACGCGGTAGATCGCCCATGCAATGGTCCGACGAAATCAAGTCTGCTGTGGGTGGCCCTTTGCATGAGTGTTCCAAGATGACCGCTAACAGGCAGAAACGGCGAGAAATTGTGAAGGCGATCACAACTGCTCGGAACACGACAAGTTCATGACGACCACTACCACTCTGGCAAGAGCGTACCGACATAGAAGAGACAACTTACACTACGGTCGTATGACCCAAAATAAACTTAGGCATTAATAAACAGACCCAAATCATTCTAACTTCAAAATTAAATAGAATATGACAACCACTTAACAAGCACAAATGCTCCCTCACCTATAGCATTTTCCTGTTATGCAACGTTACAGAGTCGAGCAGAGTCGTTCAAGAATTTATTAATTGAAAAATGCTATTATAATACGCCGGACTTCATAAGTGACAAATTTTGATATAATTACGGATTGACTTTATGGCCGAATAAGCCGAGTTATAGTGATGGGACATGAATTTTGACTTCCTTGTTCAAACTTATAATGCTTTTCACATAGGTAAATGTTAAATGTTATTTTTCGTGAATTATCTAGGTTGACTGGTAGAGAATGCCTTTTTGCATTACGCCCACCATTTGTACATATTTATTTTGTACAATAAAGAATAAATAAATAAATAATTGTTATCTTTGCCAGACGTCAATTTTTGTTTTTGAACATTGTCTTTGAAAAAACTACGAACCGTTTTACTAAGTTTTCTTTTAAGCTGATTAATTTACTACAGTGTAAGAAAAAAAATATAACCCAAAGTTATTCTTGCTTGATTAGTATCAGTTTACTCGGCCGTTGCAATCACCGAGTATCCTCGCAATTTTCCAGCGAAACCTTAGAAATACGAATTCGTACAGTTTAATGAGAGCAAGCGTGGGACAATTCCGACATTTATTTTCCTTGTTTTTCTATAATTGCGGATAAAATCTAAGTTCTAAATTGTGTTTGTGTTTGAAATAGGTCTGGCATTTTCTTAAATTAAATAAGCTGAAGACAGAGATATTGATGACCCGAAGAAGTTGCACAACCAACGTAAATTGTTAATCTCTATTTTACTCCCGTGATGGAAACGTATATTTATAATTATGGTGTCCGACAGTTACCGTCTTTTAAAATACTTTTATATTCATAATATCTATGTGAACTTGCTCACTCATTTTCTGTGTCTTTTCTCACTGAAAATGTTGGCGTCATTTTTGAAATTTCACGGCACTCACCAAACCTTATTATTATGAAAGAACATATCGAAGGGAATAAACTTTATATGGAGCACATATAGCTAAAGTATATCGGAGCTGAGTTATTAGTTGTATTTTTAACTAACTACTCGATTGAACTTGATCCATACCAAGGAAAAGGTTAAAAACCGGCATTATTTATAATCCTTATAAACATGGGACGCGATTAGGATTTAAGAAGGCTAGTTTTCAATGAACTGGTGCAATATAAGGCCATAATTGTTCATGAATTGTGGGTAAAAAGACTTTTAGGTGTTTTTCTCATGTAATGTCTCTAATGTCGACGGTTACCAATATCTCCTATTTACATATTGACTTTAAGAAAATGTCTTTTTGATCTCTGCTCCGATATCACTTAGAATAATTCTGGTCACTCAGATATGTTTCTTTTTAGGGTGCTATAAAACAATGGCAAAATTATTTCTGGCCGCTAATAAAAAAAATGACGCCACGGGTCCATACAAAGTTGCTCAAACCCCTTTCTGCATTAACAATGAAATGTAAATTACTTCGCTTGATGTGCAATAAAATGTTTCTTATCTTATTTTATGAGGATTTTGATTCCAATCAGCGAATCTCTCATACTCGTAATGATAGTAAGTAATGCAAAATAAATAGTGTTTTTGGTCTCGCCTTAAACGTTCAAACATCAAAGACTTTGAAGTCTTTGATGTTATTGCGGCTAATTTGATACTTAAGTATGCTTAAAAGATGTACGACCAAAAGGTTAAACAATAAAGTTATTTAGATAGTTATGATGTAATTTTAAATCTTTTTTTTATTTTCTATCTTTTAAATCGTAACCTAAAACAAAATCTTAAATATACATGTAGGAATAATATTATATTGGTAAAGATTATGCTTGCCCATTTTCAACTTTAACATTCTGCATACATTCCTCTGAAATACAGAAGTAGAACAATTTATAGGTAACATTTGGCTCAAAATCTGTTTTCAGAAAATAGGAAAATGCATAATTCAATCTCAACCTAAAAACACTGCATAATAAGATCAGATATACTGTAATGCACAAACAAAACATCACAGAAATAGTAAATTAAAGTTACTTATTATTTTTATAATAAGGGAAGAGCGTAACAGATTTTTAACTTTTATAAGCAATTGCAATTGCGTGATCAATAATAATAATAATAATAATAAATATCCCTGGACATTATTCCACACAGCGCCATCTAGCCCCAAAGTAAGCTACTTAAAGCTTGTGTTATGGGATACTAGACAACGGATAAACATACTTAAATACATAATATCAATACATGTAGAAATTGTGAAAGTAGATCTAATTTAACGGTTTTTTGTCATGACTAAGGTATCAAATACGAAAAGATTGCAGTGGACAGCATTATGGTTTCCAATCGTTCAGTTTAATTGACAAAAATAAACTAAACCCTATTCTATCAAGGCTTTTTTCAAGCAATCGGAGAGGTACTCTACAGCACGTAGTAAGCCTCCTGCCCTACCTCAAACGAAGAGAGTAGTGGTGTGAATCGACTGTGTATCGATAGTCCGGCGGCAACATTACTATTTTCATTTATTTTATCCACAAAACTAACTTAATCACAAAATACTACGTCCTAAATCATTAAACTATGTTTAAGACACCATGTCTTGCGATACGACTCGGGGTCCTCGCGGAATGTTAACATTTACAGAATAATAAAAATTATAGGACAACTAGTCAAATTATACACGTTTTGGGGATACAATTAAAATTTATTAATGGCATTTAAATTGACGAAATCAATATGACCATATTTATCATCATCATCCGTGCGGTCTATCCCAGTTGTGAACCCACACTGGTGTGTGGGGTTGCAGGGTCCGCAATATTTATAAATTATCGTATAATGTATTTTTTCTAACAATTCTATTCGTTATTGTATGTTTAATTTGTTATCTTTTGTTTTTTGTTGATTTTTTAGATTATTTTAATTTAATTTTGTAAATTGGTTGTAATTGTAGGTTAAGTTATTGTATTAAAATATGAATATGTTAATTCTTATCTTGTGGACATTGGAGGTAATCTGTAAGTTGACATCATCAATAATGTATATCCTGTAGTTTCTAAATCTAATATCTAATGAATGTTTTAGTTGTTATTTTTTGTTGTTTTTTTGTGATTTTTTTTATTTTATTGAAATGAATTTGTTGTTAAACGTAATGTTTTTTTTGTATGTGTGACCTGCGTGCGTTTTGGTCAAATAAATGATTAAAATTAAATAGATAACATAAATAAATAAAATTACCATATTTATAAAATGTCTATGTTTTTAATCAGTATTATTAATGAATGTTTCATTTGTTATTTTTTGTTGTTTTTTTGTGTATTTTAATTTTCTTTTGATTTTATTGGGATGAATTTGTTGGTAAACGTAATGTATTTTTTTTATGTGTGACCTGCCTGCGTTTTGGTCAAATAAATAAATAAAATTAAATAGATAAAATAAATAAATAAAATTACCATATTCATAAAATGTCTGTTTTTCAAAAGTATTAATAAAATATCAAACACTTCTTTCGTAGACTATTTGAAAGCGATAATAGCTTGGCAAATTCTGGAGTTCGTTATTGCGTTACTTTAAAACATACCATACTTGCATATTACTACAGACTACCTTATATAACTATCGATAGTAATATCGATAAGTCAGTATCTCTAGAAGAGAGTCCGGTTCATTTGGCCCGGCTTTCCTTCGACTCCTGCCCGGCTGTTGTGAATAGAATCCAAATTACTTGAAAAATTCACCGAGTGCATTTCCACTGGGCTCGTTGAATTCTCCACTTAAGTTCTTTAATACAATTTACAAAAGAAGTGTTCTTTAAATTGGCTAAGCAAAATTCATACACCCAGTTTTGGGCGCGCGGTTCCTTTTAATTTGAATATTTTTGTAGATCTGCTTTCAATTTTAGTTTTATTTTGAATTAAATATTCAGTGCCTGTTATACGTGGTTACATAATTGAAGCACCGTTTTATTTAGTACAAATTCCTTTTTAGCGTACCGTAGTGAATAACGAATTTTCACCTTTGTTTCACAATCTCCCTCTGTTCTTCCTAAAGTGTCCACGGCCTAACTTGAGTAGTGTACTTCTGGTTGGTACTAGGTATACAATCATTTTCACCAACAATACACAACTAATTACAGTGGAATTAGTTGTGTTTACTAATGGTATTCACCTAGATTAAATATTGATACACTGTATATAAAAAAATGTTAATAAGTCTCTGCAAAGTGTTTTGGTACCAGCAAATTGCTAAGTTAGGCGCCCTTCTCAATAATTGCGAAAGAACCGAAATCTTGATAAAATTGTATGCACGTTGCAATGTGGAAGACAATCTTATAGTTAAAGCCGCGCTGCTGAAAGCAAACACCAAATTGCTCCCTAACTTGAGATTACATGGGGTGCCGTTGCAGCCCACCTAGTGGGGGGTGGGGGCGCCAATCCGGATCTCGTGTTCCTAAAGCGTTGGAAAAACTAACGAAACTTGACCCAGCCGACGCTGTTTCAAGGGTTTGTCATCTTGATCGTCGGGAGGTTGACGAAATGTATTTCACGCAGAGATATACGAGTAATATGAAAATAGAATAAGCAAGTCTATCTGTTTGTATGAGTACCATTTAAGTCAAGTTTGTTGTGAAGTCACGATACTGTTATATTTACAAGTTTTTTTTATTCCTCTTTTACTCGAGTTTCGAGACAGGGTCAATGTAAATCGATTTAATTAGAAAATCCGTCGCCGTAACGGTAGAGAGCGGCATCTACGAAATGTTGATCGAAGAGCGGCATACATTTGTTGCGTTACGTCGATAATTTACATGTCAATTTAAATTTATTTTTTTAATGCAAAATATAATAAACTTCATTTGATAGTAGGTTTTATGGTCGGTATATTTATGGGTTCGACATACTCGTACCACCGCAAGCGTGGCATATACCCCCGTATCCACAAACGCCAATCAAAAGTTGAGGACACCTCAAATTATTGCTACTTTGTCACATGTCAATAGAAATGAAATGAACAGCTATACATGAAAGGACTGCTCAGCTTTTATTGAAGTTTGTGCCTTACTACGTTGAGACGCTACGCACCGGAGCAATGTGGTGATGGACAAAAGATGAATTCAGACTAAATAACCAAACATGTCACAACACATTATTATAATATAACATGTTGTGACATGTTGGGTTACTTAGTCTGGATTCATCTTTTGTCCAGTTTTGTATACCAGGTTGATAACATGCTAAATATGATATCAACCTGGTATATGACAAAAGCTAAATAACATATTATTTAATCTGCACTCACCTTTATGCTCTAAATGTAGGAGGTATTAAATAAAATCATTGCATGTCCCTTTTAACACAATAAATAAACTAACGTTATCTATTTCGATTTATGCCTCAAGTATTTCACTACGATCGATGTCTCATATCCTGTCGCCGTTTGGAGGCGAGCCTGTCATTCACTAAAACAGCGCTCTCTCGTTCTGGCTAATGAGACGAGAATGATTTATGGGATCGAAGTCAACCTTTTTGAGATAAAAAGATTACTTTCTGACTTCTGTTCTAATTAACGCTATGGCATATCGATGTGATTCATTGGAGTAGCAATGTTCAGAGATACAGTAAATTTAATACCTAATGTTCTTTTATACTTTATTTATTGCCGTACTTAAGTTTAAAAAATCTAACGTCATTGAAATAAAATTAAAATTGTACAGTTCAAATACTTACGAAGTTTTTTTTTATATCATGGCCTCAACAATATTGCTATTCAAACACAAAATACCAAGTTAATTGAGACCTGTGTATGACTAATTTTATTTTGACAATATTGCTTTAAAGAGCTGTTTTGTTTGTCATGTAAAGTGAAAAATATTAAAAATAATTTATTAGCATACCACAAAAGGCACAAGTGAGCAATAAGAACATAATTAAATTAAAACAACTATGTGCTTTTCCCAAACATTTTCTGCGCTGAAGCAAAAAACGGAAACTGTGTTATTAAGATATTTGACGGCACGATTCCGTAGTGCCCTGGGCTCGATCCCCGGTGGGGTCAATTCAGGAAACGATCTTTTCTAAATTGACTCTTGTCTGGGTGTGCTGGGAGACGCCCCGGCTTAATTCCTGGTCTACTACACAAGTGATTAAAATTCCTCGTAATACAGTGACATTTATCCCTACTTGGAGATCATGACAAGAGGTGTGTTGTCTGGCGCATGTTTATGTTTAAATTTATGATAATAATTAATGAGCTTCTATAATTATATTATTACTCTACCGGGATAACTGTCTGAAATATATTCTTGTTTCTTATATGTTTTTAATAGAATCCAAACTCAACTGAATATGGGTGTGAGAGAATGATAATCAAAAGCACTTCAAAACATTTCTCAATAAATACTTAAATAGATCAAATTAAATTATACCATCAATCCAATCCAATACTCATAAATTTAAAACCAATTCCTCAAATCCGCCCAACGAAATTGCCATAAAACTTAACAGCCCGGCATACCGGGTAGTTCCGTCGGTCCAATGTCTATCACAGTTCCGATTCAAGTTACAGATACCCGGTCCGCTGTCCGGATCACAGTTACACCGGGTCGGTTACACCCTGCCCAATTAAGGTAATCCTAAACTAAACTGCCCAGGAGCTATTATCCGTGAACGATTATCCTAATGCCAATTACTAACAAGGAAAAAGGGACCGATTGAATGACTTTAATTCTAATCAATAAAAAGCCTTTGTTTATCGCATAACGGAGGATCAACGTTGAAATAGTTTATCTTAGGGTATTTCCGCCTTTTTGCAACATCAGCAACGACGGTATTTCTTACTCTGACAATCTTAAGGGGGGGCTCAAGGGCGGGCTATCTTTGCGGAATGAGCCCGGAAAAGTTGACCAGTACGTCTACCACGAGTTGTGAATTTGAATTTACGTTATCGTTCGCGTAAAAAAATGTATTGGTATTTGACATCATGTCTTGACTTGTCAAATACAAATACATTTTTTTACGCGAACGATATGGTAAATTTAAAGTGTACAGTATATTCAGTACCATGAGTTTACACCAATGATAGCCGCTAGCGTCCACGTTGACCACGTATACGTCTTTGTATGGGATTGTGGCACAGCGCCCCTAGTGATTACGAATGGAACCAAAAATTGCATACAAATTTCTGAAGACAACTTTTTTTTATATATTGGACTACAGGCATTTGATCGCAATCGCACCTGATGGTAAGTGACGATGCGATCTATGATGGTACATGTCTGCCTAGTAAATGCCTATTCACTATTGTCTTGAAGACTTGACTTGAACTATGATTGTTTTCCGTGACGGAAACTCATAGTAGACATACAGGATTGCAACCGCTTGACGAATATTGTCAGGGAAATAAATAGAACAACAAAATTTAAGAATTTTTTGAATTGGCATCACTAGACAAAGATTCTTGACGGAGTTTAACGCCTTTCCAGCAATGAAACAGTATACGCTGGGTAAACAGAAACTTGTTGACACATTACAAGTGCTGCCATATTTATAATTGTGTAAAGCGGCGTAAACAATTATAAATGTTGCAGCTATGTACCTAAAAAATATGAAATCGGCAGCGCGAGTATGTGAACAGTCAGCGTCATGATGGCTTTTCGTGCGAGAAGGAGTTAATTAAAGCAATGTGAACACTTATTGCTGTCGATATTGCCACGAAATTATTTCTGGAAATAATTCCAGCAGCGCGAGCAGCATTGGTAGTAGTAAATAATGTAAACAAGGGGATACCTTTTAGCATGTGTCGCTGTTGGCAACAGTTTAAGTTCCTGGTATAGTCAAAAGGGTGTAATTCCCATTGGCTCGATTGCAAGTGACCCTGCCTACAAAGCAACGCTGTGGATTTGCTTCCCATCTAGGACTAAATTTTCACATTAGTAGTCGAACAATTCGATGTTTCCTTTATTTCGAAATTCATTTTAAATCTTTTAAAAACTTGGATAACTTCGACAGTATTTTTTTTCACGAAATTTTACTTAATGTGTAGTTTTTTTATGATTAAGGGAAGAATTGTACCGAATCGGTATACGAGTTTCTGAATCAAGTCTTCAATCCAACGAGCGAGTGGTCACCGCACTTGCCGGTTAGCTCTAAGGGGAGGTGGTTTACAAGACACGTTTTTAGAATTCATTTTTGAAGTAGTAAACAGTGAAATTAAAACCTAACAAAATTTACTGATATTGTTAAGGGGATACAGGGAATTCATCCGGTGGAAACATGATTTGATAAAGTTGGCTCAATAGAACAAGTTCACAAAGTTACCTCTTTTCGTGGCATTTTGTCTTCTATTTTTGGATTTATTCCTAAAATAATTGATCTGGTAATATGGGTCCTTTACCAAAACAAAGTTTCAAGATAACTTGAGGGATTTCATCCAATGGTTTTTTTTATTACATCTATTAATTTTTTAATCGATTATTTTAGTGGTTTTCGGTCCGCGTGACGCTCACCAGTTTCCTTCGAGAAATGTTGTGCAGAACCACCTCGCCTTAAATGCGCCATTAAAATAATTTTCGCGAAATGGAAACAACTAACAAGTGTTGAAAACTCAGAATACTCCAGCGGCAATTACTAACACTTAACAAATTCCACAGCACTGAAAAGGGCTGCGTGATTCGTGTCACAAAGTTCTACATGCATCCGTGACACAGAGTAATACAGAAGAGAGATTTATCTGTAACCAGTATTTAATTGTATGAAGGCTCTAAAACTTTCACCATTCCTTATTTTGGTTCTTAGGGATTGAGAAATGTGCATACATGTGAAATACATCACAAATTATAATTTACTTTGTATAATAGGAAATATGTATTTTTTTTTACATAACGAAAGCCACTGCAAGCAACCCCGATGCTCAACACACATAAAATTCTCGATTCTATAGTAATTCAATGCAGGAAACAACCTCTGAGTCGAAGTTAGACTTTTATACAGGGTTACTTTATAAACACCATGTAAAATTTTCCCAGACATTAGGCATTCATCGAAGACAGCTTTTTTTAAAAAAAGGGTAGGCCTTTCTAACTTTTACATTATTATATTTTTTCGAACTGATTATTCATGTGGCGTGGTTACTTATTCAAAATTAAATTTCAACTTCTGAATAAAGCGCAAGCGGGGAGTCAAAGAGACTGCGAGCCCGCCGCCACTCACGTCGCGTAGTATCAACGAAACTAGTTTTTTTTTACACCTTTGAGTAGTCATAATACTTTTATACGGTCACTGGAAGCCACCCTCTCTAGTTTGTCAACTTTCAGAAATATCTCCATTATTGGTGATTTGAACATTGACATTTGCCCAAATAAACAAGATTCCGGGGCTCACGAGTACCTCGACTTATGCGCTGGACATGGACTATTGCCTGCACATACCTTTCCGACTAGATTCAGTGGAACATGTCTCGACCACGTCATATTGAAAATAAAAAATCCAGCCCTGACTTTAGTCTTGGCTTCCACTGTCACCGACCATCAAGCGGTTCTGTTCTGTCAGGGGCATCAGCAGCAACGAGAACAACCTGCGACTAATAGGACTAAAATAAATACCCTTAAAATAACAATTAAAAATATTGACTTTGAACCCCTATTCAATTCAACTGATCCTAGCTTTGCCATAAATTATCTTATCGAATCGCTACAAAATGCTATAAAAGTTAACTCATCAGTTTTAAAATTTTCACCTCGCACTAGAATCATTTGACCCTGGATAACACCAGGCTTACTACGCTGCATCCGTCACAGGGATCTACTGCATAAGAACTCAAATAAATCACCACAAAACTTAATTTTAAAGGTCACGTATATTAGATACCAAAGTTTTTGCAATAAACTCCTAAGAAAAATTAAAACAGAGTACGAAAAAAAAGAGCTACAAAAGGCAGGAAATAATAACAAAAAGCTATGGGAAGTTATTAAAAGAATAACCAGTATGTCTAAGCAAAGGACATCCGCCCAAGAACTACTAGGAACAATCAATACCCAACAGGCAGTAGATCACATAAATGACTTTTTTGTTAACGTTGGCAGGAAGCTGGCAGAGAATGTTAGTCCATCTCCGAGAAATCTTGATGTCCCTTCTGAATCTCTAAATACGAGCCTAGAATCATTTGTAATGCTAGAAACAGATAGGGAAGAGGTTGAACGTAAAATAAGGGCACTGAAAACTGTTTGCGCTGTAGGTTGGAATAATATTTCAAATGGCATCCTCAAAGAAAACATTCAAGTTCTCACACCACCATTGACACACGCTCTCAATTTGTGCCTTGCAAATGGCGAATTCCCTGCTGACTTAAAAAAGTCCCTGATACATCCAATTCATAAGTCTGGGAGCAAGGATTGTATTAACAACTATAGGCCAATTTCAGTCTTGCCGTCTATCTCCAAAATTTTTGAAAAAATAATTAATACAAGACTAACTGACTATCTAGAAAAAAATAAACTATTATCAGATTATCAGTTTGGCTTCAGATCACGGAAATCAACCAGTGATGCTGTACTTGAGCTAACAGACCATATCGTAAAGGAACTAGACAGGGGCAATAAGGTAATAGGGGTTTTCCTTGATTTAGCTAAAGCTTTTGATACGGTTTCTGTCCCCCGGCTTTTGTATAAACTTGAACGAATAGGAATTAGAGATACCCAGTTCAAAATCTTTCAGGACTATCTTACAGGTAGATCCCAATATATAAAAATAGGCAACCGTGTCAGCAGTGAACTCCTTGTGTCTTATGGTGTCCCGCAGGGTAGTATATTAGGACCGGTTCTTTTTCTTGTTTATATCAACGACCTCCTTAAACTCAACCTATTCCAGGGCAAGATCATTTCCTACGCTGATGACACGGCACTTATATTTTCTGCCAGTTCTTGGGACGAAACCTTTAGTCATGCTCAAAATGGATTGAACTCAGTTACCGATTGGCTCTCCGACAACTGCTTAACCCTTAACAGGGATAAGACTCTGACGGAAGTACATCACATTTTCCATGCGAAATTCCCCCAAATGTTACCAGACCGTTCACTCTTTGCACATAGCTGTGATTATAAAAACCCCCATGATTGTGACTGTAACCCTCTCGCACAGACTGATTCTATAAAATATCTTGGTGTAATGCTAGACAGAAATCTGGGTTTCAAAGCACACATTGAACTTCTCACCAACAGAATCAGGAAACTTATTTATGTTTTTAAAAATATCAGGTATGCCGCCGACGCACACATACTGTATAGAGTCTATACAGCTCTGTGTCAGTCGGTTCTAGTTTACTGTATCACCACGTGGGGAGGAACTCACAAAACAACCATGTTAGGACTAGAAAGAGCGCAAAGAGCAGTTTTGAAGGTCTGTTCATTCTCTCCTTTTTTGCATCCAACTCATCAATTGTATTCCTCCTGTGGAGTCATGACAGTGCGCCAATTATTTGTATATAATGTAATTTTGAAGCAACATTCCCAAGTACAATATAAACCATCACCCGGAAGACGTAAATACAGAGTCTGTAGAGCCAAAACTTTCAAACACCGGTTCGTTCACAAATATTTTTGCTTCCTTGGTCCCTTTTTGTACAACTTTGCTGAAAAAATTTTGAAAATTAATTCTTCTAATAGATTTAAATGCGGGAAACTTTTATTTAATTGGCTTCAAAAACTCACCTATGATGAAACGGAAGAAATATTAAAACCTCTCTTTTAGTCTTTTAGTTTTGGCACATACGAAATCTTTCATTCACCCTCTTACATACACACACTCACTAACGCTATATCCACATAGAGGGACACAAAACACAAAACAATTTCCTTTTAAAATTTACTTTTACTGCTTTGAATTTGTTAACCAAAATAATTCTTTATAATTATAAGTTGTTTTTTTTTCTTTTCTTAATATGATTGTTTTTGAACGGAGGAGCGCAGATGCCTGAGATACAGGTATATAACCTAGTTCAGGCACAGATGTATGTGAAAATGGTGAAATTTGTGTGAATAAAGAAATTTGAATTTGAATTTGAATAATAACATTAATAACTTAACATTTTAGTACGGAAGGTAGTCAGACAAAAAAAATAAGTTTTTTGTCATTTCCTACATAAATCTTCAAATTTCAATTTGGATGGTGTTTATAAAACAGTCCTGTATAGTTTATCAAAAAGCGATATCCTGCCGAGTGCAGAAGCAAATACAGTGCTGTTCTAGGGAAAAAGTAAAAATGCCCTGCAGATATAGTACTGACCCCGTGAAAACTATTTTTAAGGACAGTATCTAATAACAACTTACCTGAGTTTGCCAAAACGGGTCAGACTGCTGACGTGTGAAGTCGATAATAAGCACGTCCACCAAAAAACGTGCTCTGAAAAGCACTGAAACCATGTAAACCTTTTAGTGAACGTAATACCCACGTTTTGTTACAAGTTATTAACCTATTGTCAAGCGTTTCTGAATGAGAATTAAGGCCATTGAATTTTCTTTCATGAGCTAACAGTACTGTTAGGACTTATCGGAAATAACCTTGAACTTGAAATCATTGCCTGCTACCGTTTTTGTCCTTCAACTTGAAGTTATCGCAACGATAGGAAACCTAAACGTTCAAAATATTTCTTTAACAAAATAAATCAAATTGGTTATTAAGCATTTTAGCTGCTAACTTTTTGTTGCACTGCAGACGTAGATATAACAGTTTACAATATTGTCGTTGAACCTCTCTTACGTATTTGACCTTCTGTATTTAATTTATTTGCAGCCCAAGTTGTACCTTCAAACAAATTAAACCCCGGATGTCCACATTTTACTCAACTTTGACTACATTTCAAGCGAGTATGTCCCATTATGAAGCTCGTAATTTTGGACTTTGTCCAAAACTCACTAAGCCCATTTGAAAGAGCACTTTCAATTCGAGCGTTTAAGGTTTTTTTTACCAGTTTGATTAATGCTAAAAATAACTGCGGGTACCCTAAGGAGGTTAGCAAAGTGATTTACTTGCTAGAGTTTTGTTTGAGAACTGCTTTTATGTTTTGCGTCTTTGCTTTCAGCAGCTGGACCACAGCTTTTTTCTTATTTGATCGGCCCGAATTCTGGTTCAAGATCCTTATTTGTTTTCTACAAGAATTAATATAAATTCACTTGCGTGAGAAAAATATCTACACCAACTGTCACACATTTGACAAAACGAAGTCAGTACGTCTACCAAAAATTGTATTGTAATATTACATGACATGACAATGTTAAATTCCAACAATTTTTTACGCAAACGATAACGTAAATTTAAAGTGGCAACTCGTGGTAGACGTACTGTTGGGGCTGCTAGTAATTATAAAATTCAAAAACCTTAGGTTCGAATACCAGTACCTACGTCTACCACAAGTTGCCACTTTAAATTTACCTTATCGTTCGACATTGTCATGTCATATCATGTCATGTCAAATCCCAATACATTTTTTTACGCGAACGATAACGGATATTTAAAGTGGCAACTCGTGGTAGACGTAAACCAAATTTCTAAAAGTTAGTTCGATTTTGCGATCACCAGCCTGCTGATGTTAATGATTAAGTCCTTTGCCCAGTAGTGAAAAGCCAATAATTCATCCCCTACGAGAAAAAACTTGTTAAACATTTAAATAATATGCATATACATTAATTATTTCTTATCATATTCTTTAGAACAATAAGTATAAGTATAAACAGCGTTTGCTTAATTCTCATTAACCTATGAATAAAAATATTTCCTGTGCTGTAGGTTTACAAGAACTAACCCCAAAATGTCTGGTGCACCATAGTGTTGTGAGTAATTGCTCAGCCAGCAGGTGTGTGAACCGGGTGTTTTACAAAGCCTGTTTCACGGCTGGTTATCTTGCAGACGGCCACGGCTCGCTGCTTCCACTGTTATAACACTTGAGCACTCCCATAATCGACTGTTAGCTTTACAGAAGCGTTAAGGAGCACCAACCAAATGGGTATGACAAGCCAAATTAAAAGAGCTTTTGAACGATGCAATCAGGGCTGTTTCGTTTTAACCCAAAAGTTAATTAGACTCATTTACCTAACTTTCATACATCTTTTATCGTGATCTCCTCTAAAAGTTTGAATTAATTTATGTAGCTACAATTCTAGTGTAGTAGTTCACAAACTTCATAAAAATACTTAACTTGACTTCATAAAAAGACTAACATAAACAAATTAATAACAATTATAAAAAAATGTCTCTTCACATACTGACCATCTAACTCCAATTAGTAACTACTATTATATTTGTTAAGAAAACTTGCAAAAAATCGTAAGTTCTAAGTTTCAGCCCAATAAGAGTTTGCTCATAGTTACAGAAGGTGGAGTCAAATTGGTTTTCGTAACGAACAGAAACCTAGTACAAAATCACTTCAAAACAAGCACAAGCAAAAACATAATAATATTTTACAAGATTACAAAATTTTCTGCTCTACCTTTAGGTATAATATTTTTTGTTTTATCAACAGGTTTTTGCAAGCAGGAGAATGTTATAAGAAAAAGTCAAACGTGAAAAAGCCGTTGAAAAAACACTTGACACCCAGGGTTGATATTAAGACAGAGCTATGATTTGCATTGTTTGCAGTTATGTCAAAAGCTTGATAAGTTTTTATATGGAGACGTTATCATTTATGTAAAATGGGTTTGCGTTTGGCCTCAGTCTCGCTTGCTGGTAAGCGATGACGGGGCCGATGGTGGTACACGCTCACCCAGAAAATGCCTATTCAAAAGTAATGCAAAAAAAAGCAATATAACTGACATACTCGTAGCTCTAAGGATCAGAAAACTAAATCGGTAATAGGCAGGCCACTTGGCTCGCAGGGCTAATAACCACTAGGAAATGAAAAATCTTGATATAATAATATAACATGGCGTTGCCGGTTGAATGGCGTTCTATGGAAGAGTCCTATATGTATGTACAACAGTGGACTTTGGGAAGCTGTTGATGTTAATCAAAATAGGCCAGTCAAAAAAAGTTAAAGTAAGTTCAATATTGATTCTTCAAAGCTTTTGAACAACAACATGGCAACGCGATTATTTGTTTTAACTGCACAATTCATTCGATAGCTCAAAAAGTTTATTCACGCTTAACGCGCGAACGCTGCTCCATCCGGATTACCGGCGGAAGGAGTGAAAACATGCTCGCATTAACAAAAACGACACACGATCATATTTTAAATGAAAAGATTCATTTGACTCACTGCCGAGCGAACAAATTAACGCTCCGATTAAATTCTGAATTATTTATTAACATTTTGTGATCAAGCAGTAATTTATTACTCCAATTATACTCCGTGCACTTGAATTATTGGTATGATTGGGCGATTTGAAAATGACTAACGGGATCGATGGGCGGGTATAGGTGTTTTTTTACCCTCGGCACAAAATATTTTTTTTGTCCATTTGTGCCCGACACAGGAATTAATCGAAAATATTGTTTTGCCAATATTTCACCATCATAATTATTTCAACTGCTAAAAAATGGACCTTCGCCATAGATTTCCAAATGGTACAAAATCCTGCGATGGGCATCACTTTTTTTTTGTTGTTTCATGCTGATTCGCTTTCTTATAGTCTTCACGTTGTAGGTCAGTGCAGGTTATTCCGTTTTTTGACCTGAAAAAAAATCTTAAAAACAAAACACTTTATATTATTCAAATACCTACATGTGAGTTACGAGTAATTTGGCCTGGTAGAATACTGGTACGTGCGATACTCGTAATTTTATTTAATATTAATTTAAATAAAACATATGAAAATTATTGTTGTTTATTGATTTTTAGAAATAGTATTTACGTTCAGCTATCGATTTTATATTTAATCAGTTGCCCCTTTTTGAAGGTTGTGTACCCACACAAAATATTACAGCCAGTGATTTAATTCCATAAAAGTTTAGTATATCTAGTACAAAATTTTAGTAGAAAATTCTTGAAATTAGCCATCAGATTAATAAATGTTCTTTGGCCATGTTATCATTCCTGAAGTTCATTAATTTGTTAAATAACCAAAAATTATTGCAGGAAAGTTGATTAAAACCTTTTCTCGCAGATAATCACTGTCACTTTGAAGCAAGGTGTCAGAATCCCTATCAGATTCCGTCTTGATAAATTTTGACAGCGGCGCCTGGTAAGGGGTTATGGACTTTGAGTGCGATTACGATTTAGTTTTGTGTGGATACTGGACTTCGACTAATTTGGCTTTCTCAACGAACTTTCGAGCCCATTCGTTTGGTGAGATGCCTTTCACATCACGTGATTATGCTCTTATGCATTACTTTTATGGCTTTGTAAGAGAAAACTCTTCTGCAGCAGCCAGATTGTACAGGGAGCAAGTACAAAATGGAGGTGGACCTCAACCCGAACCTTGGCCTGATCATCGCATGATTTTAAGAGTGCATAACTCTTACATGGGAGGACATCCACCAGGTAGAAACCCAGGCCGTGTATCTCAAATGCATGACCCAGATAGTGTCGAATCAGTGCTCGAAGAAGTGGCAAGAGATTCATCAGTAAGTGTGAGAACAATACAACGTCGAACCGGAATTCCAAAATCACAGGCACATCGCATACTCCAACAAGAGGGTTTTCACCCATATCATATTCAAAAAGTTCAGCAGCTTAAGCCCGCAGACTATCCGAGAAGAGTAGCGTTTTGTCAGGAAATGTTGCGGCGTCAAGCTGAAAACGATATTTTTTTAAATATTTTATGGACCGATGAGTCACATTTTAAGAGATGTGGAATTTTCAACATACACAACTATCATTCTTGGAACATTGAAAATCCACACTTGACCCGGGAATCTAATTTCCAAGAACAATTCAGTGTCAATCTATGGTCAGGCATCTTAAACGGACAGCTGATTGGTCCGTTCGAACTACCTGACCGACTAAACGGCGAGGCCTATTTGCATTTTCTACAAAATAATCTCACCGACTTGTTAGGAGATGTTGACGTGTCAACGCTTTATAGGAATATGATTTTTCAAAACGACGGCGCCCCATGCCATTTTGCGAGAATCGTCAGACAATATTTGTCTGAAAGATTTCCAGACAGGTGGATCGGCCGTGGAGGGCCCATTGCGTGGCCGCCACGGGCCCCTGTCTAAAATTTAAGTCTTTATTCATCAACCGTACAGTTTTGGTTTTATACCAACATTTTCATTATTTTGGTCAAAGTTATGAAACTGATTATTTGAAGCATCAAAGTACAATTAAGGATGATTCAGTTGGGCAAAGAAAAAATTTGAAGTCGCCTACTTTTTAAAAAATAAAAAAAATTAACTTTTAGGTCCGAAATTCTCAGAAATTCAGAAAATCATAACTCGAAAACTATGAACAATCGCGGAACATACATGAGGGTGATTCGGGTACCCCAAGGAGTGCTCTTTCTGTGGGCTTCCGCTTGACACTTCTTTTTGGGACAGCCTGTATATAGTTAATCTTTCTGTCACAATTTGCCATCATGAACTCGGTGTTATTTGTGACCCCAAAATGCCGATCAAGCTGAAGAAGCAGGGTCTATAGAACCATCATTAGGCCTGTCCTTTCATATGGCAGTGAAACATGGCCGTTACTAGAGCGACACAAGCAGGAGCTGCGCGTCACGGAAATTAAGATGCTGCGATGGATGTATGGAGTCTCACGCAAAGATCGCGTGCGCAACACCCACATCCGCAGCCTTCCTGTTCGTGACATCGCAGACAAGCTGCAGGAGTGCCGCCATCGTTGGTATGGTCATGTCCCACGGAGATCGGCAAACTACGTGGGCAACAAATGTCTGCCCATGCCGCCTCCGCCGGGGACCGGCCGAAGAGGTCGACCCAAGAAGCGCTGGCTCGACGTCGTCAGGGGTGACATGCGTGCCAACAGACTCACCACTGCGGATCCACAAGGCCGCGCGAAGTGGGCCAATAAAATAACAAAGGCGGACCCTGGGACCCCACACACTGATGTGGGTTCACAACCTGGATAGACTGCACGGATGATGATGATGATGAACTCTCATGTTTTTGCTGTTAGGCTGAAAACTGCTATTCTTTCAATTTTGCTCAGCCCCTTAAACACATTTTATTGAAATGTAATGAAGAACAAAAAGTACACAAGTTAGTTGGATTATTTCCAAGCAGCGGCCTCGTTTGAAGTTGCACTTATTTATTGCCGGCCAAAGCTCGCTGTGAATTGAATCTAAATTACTGGAAAAATTCCTTGACAACTATGCGCCTGGATTCTCCAATATTGTACAGAGTACGGAAAACATGATAAAGTTGGAATCAGTAATAGCAATTGCATTTACCTGCCAATGTAACAGTATAGATGAGTAATGTAACTATAAGATAATGAATGAATCTTTTATAATCACTGTAGAAAATGCTTAACTGCATAATATGGAATTACCTTTTTTCGCTGATTTATACGCCGCTGGTCGTGGGTTTGATATCCATTCTAGACAAACGCCTAAGTAGCGATAAATGAGGTTTGTTTTGCGGCCTTTCCATACTATACTTAAAATATGTGAATGTCCAAAGTACAAGCTAGATTGCTACCTCATAAATATACTATATCGATATTTAATTACCGCTAAGGTTCACAATCAATTTATTTATGGTAATGTTAAAATCGACTCTCTTTGATTCGTTTTCTCGTACAAACATAGACTTATATAAACTCCTGGTCGCTGACTGAATTTGCTGACACTGAGTTGTGATTGAAATGTTCATGTTTAATACATGAACATTTCAATCACATGCATGAGTAAAAAACTTCGAAGACGTTATTAAAAAACTTTCTTTTGTCTCACTGTTTCCTGCTTTGTAGAATTTTCAGGGGAGGATCGATGAATATCTTTGATTAAAGCAGTAATATATTTGGTGTAGGATTCCTTCAAATTTTAATCCTTCCGGGGGTCAATAGAACCTCGGTGGTCGAAATCCAAATGATGAATGGACGACGTGATAGGCGTGTTCTATATCGTGGTTTCTCGCCTTGATTTGCGTAGTATCTATGGTTCGATAGCTGGTCGGGTTAATTCAGAAAAATAAATTTTCTGAATTGGCTTGGGTCTGGGTATGTTGGGAGACTAAGCTAAGGGCGTCTCCCAACACGCCCAGACCTGAGCCAATTCACCAATCCTTGTCATACCTCGTAAGACAAGGATATTTACCCTTTCTTCGAGACCATAGCAATGAGTTGTTGTGTGGTGCTTATTTATATTTATTTAAGTATATTGCAGACCGAAACCGAAGGCTCTTACACTTAGCTGTTACAACTGGTAAGATCATTGAAACTGGAAAGCCATGTTACCTCTTTGAGAAGCTGGAATGGGTTAAGAAATCTCACTTGAAATCTTTGAGAGCCCACAGAGAACCAAGCCTCAAAGTACCCAAGCACAAAACAGTGCTATTTAGAGGGGGTTTCGTGAGGGGGTAGAGTGTGGAATGACTTGCCCCCACCACTGCGAGAACCCATGGCTATGCTAAAATTCAAAGCGCTAGTTCGATCCCACTTGCTACAGGTGCAGAAAAAAGCAGTTAAAACCCCCGCACAGTATATGACCTAAACACACAGAGACACACACGCACACACACACTCACGCACTACCCACTTTGTTTTTCGATTTATTTATTTATGTTTGCAAACGTTGCCTCCACTTGTCTTCATTTGTATACCAACCGACCAGCCGCAGGGACCAGTCTGAAAACCAGCGCTGGGCTATGCTCAGCACCATGCTGAGACTGGTACCCATTGCCAACATATTTGTAAATGTGATAACTCAGTAATGATTAGTTGTAATAGTTTATATTTTAGTTTTAATCTTTATTAAGATGGTTTCAACTATTTATGATGTGGCAATAAAGTTTTCTTCAATTTCAGACGTGACTTCAACTTTGTGTTGACTGGCCTGTTGGCGTAATAATATCGATTATGTTCAAATTCAATCCAATAATTATCTGATTGTAGACACAGTGAACATTAAACAAATTAAATAATTTTAGCCTCTTAACAAACCTGTCGTTGGTTGATCAGATACACCACAAACCGGACAAGGGAATAAAACTGATTGTAGTTCTGAGGGCATCAGTATTCTGTTTTGCCTCTTTTTTTTCAAAGCCCAACACCATCATTTTTTCGCCATCAACATTTACTCGAAACTGACAGAATAATGCATGAGTAAGCATTGTTTAAGTACTGATAAGGTTCTTGAGATAAATAAGAAGACAATAGCATAGTAATGATAGCCTGATTTCATAAGACTACCGACTTAGCACTTCAGATCAATCTTTATTACTTATTATTCATCTTTTGCTCGTACTTTAACGTCATATTTAACTTTTTTCTGACTATTTTTCTTTCATTGTTATACCCACTAAAAATTATCTACTAACAATTTCTTCAGGTACATTAGGATAACGAAAATCCGTAGAATTTTCAAACTGCTTCGAGATCCGGATAAAACCTCAAAATCCGGACTATCTACGTGAACGAACGTGAAACCTAGCGGCCGAGCCGTAACATGTACTCAATATCGTTGATAGATTCGTCGGACTTTGGAGCAACGGTCACAGCTAGGCGGGTTTATCGATAGAACTGGATGGAAACTCGATTACGCTTTCTGTATAGTTTTCAAACGGCGTTGATAGGTAGACGGGTTTCAAAATTACTTCGGCGAATTCTCAGATTGCTTTTTTGGTTCGGGCAACCAAAGGAGT
This sequence comes from Udea olivalis, assembly GCA_947369235.1. Taxonomy (NCBI): domain Eukaryota; kingdom Metazoa; phylum Arthropoda; class Insecta; order Lepidoptera; family Crambidae; genus Udea; species Udea olivalis. The sequence continues at coordinate 13,301,547 of OX376350.1, read as the reverse complement.
GAATAACCTCGAAGGTTTTTACAAATGTAATTAAAATAATAAAAGAAGGATATACTTTCCAATTTCTTAAAATTTGATGAGTATATCCGAGCTGGTGGACGGTGGAGCGAGTTGTTTACGCATAGTTGTCACAATTTATTGTTATTTTGTTTGTTTGATATTGATCAATTATTCAAAAATTTGTTTAGTAACCAACAAATGCGTCATGAAATTAAATTATTTCCAAATTTTATTTATTGTTTCTTGAAGTCACCTTTCCTTTAAACATTTTTGGCTGCCCAAAGGAAAATTTGTCGCGGTCTTACAAAAAACTTTTTGACTTTGGACTTTTAATTTAGCGGTCGGCGGAGCGGTGGAATGTGTAATTGAAATTTTTATTGCCATTTTTTGTAATGGCATCTGAGCGTGGAGGTTGAGATATACATCGTATTATTGATGTCTGTAGCGATTTCGGTTTGTATCTTCGTAAAAAGTGTGACTCGTAAGTACGATTCGTTAAAGCTGAACATGGCTACCAACAACTTAATTACTAACTTATTCCCAATTGATTATTATTTGTTGTCATTTGCACTGTACTAAAAAGTGCCTTATAAGAATAGTAATGTAACTATAAACTGCATACAAAGTTACTTTAGTTAACAATCGTAGTTTACGTAGCATTAACTCATAATCGGTTCGATCCCCGCACAGTACAAACATTTGTGTGCATGAACATGTCTGTTTGTACTGGTCTGGGTGTCTCCTATGTATAATAAGTATGTATTTACAAAAGAAAATGTATTTAAGAATGTTTATCTGTTGTCTAGTATCCCATAACACAAGCTTTAATTAGCTTACTTTGGGGCTAGATGGCGCTGTGTGGAATAATGTCCAGGGATATTTATTTATTATTTATTTTTTAAATAAAAATGCCAGACAACACACCTCTTGTAACGGTCTCGAAGTAAGGATTATTATAACCCTGTGTTACGAGGTACCACACAACGTCAATTCAGAAAAGATCGCTTCCTGCATTGACCCGACCGGGAATCGAACCTGGGACACTACGGGAATCGAGGCGAGAAACCGTGCCACAGCGCACTACGCCAACCGTGTCGTCAACTTTTGAGACTTAGGTCCGTATTCTAGAATCGTACTCAAGCACTGATCTGTACTTGAGTAGAGATTTCAAAACGTCAGTTCATACAAAAACGTCACTCAGATCTATACTCAAGTACAGATTTTGTTTTAGAATACGGGCCTTAATGTCACATCTCTTTTGGACTGACTTTTATTAGCAGAATACGTATTTTAATAAAACACACCAACATAAAACGTTTTAAACATACACAGTGTAAAGTGCTATTAAACTTTGCGAGGTGCGGAACTTTCTCTGCGTAAACTCTGATGCATTATATCAAATTTCAAAGATTCAAAAACTACTTAACAAGTGAGGAAAATCTAGTTGCACCATAAAAACATATTGGGTCCGTGTACCTGAGCTTTTCCTGAAATACAGCCGAGGGAAACTTGATCGCGCTATTGAGCCTTTGACCCACGTCACTCCTATGGAACGGCTGACAGTAACATTATTAACACGTGGCAAAGCCCCATACTACAACTTACAGGTATGCCCCATACTTTCTGCCCTTAAAATCCTAAGGCCGACCCTTTTCTTTTACCTTGACAAAGGTTACCCGGCTACTTTATTTTTAGTACGCTGGAAATATAGACGACTTTCCTTAGGTTTACCTCGCTAATTGTAACAAAGCCGGTTGTATTGTGTTCTCAATAGTATTATTTGTAACCGGCTGCTTTGTACTCCTTTTACGCCTAATAGGAACCAAAATACCGTTCGTTATACATAATATTTCAGAAGTGGCGTGGTTTGAAAAAAATATGTTACTTTACAATCGTGATTGCAATTTGTAAGTGTCGTTCAATGGTGTTGTTGTCAAGGTATTAACATGTTTCGGACTTAAAGAAATACTTCTGAAAAATATAAATACCTACCTACCTTTACCTCTTTAAATATTTATAATTTGCAATCAATTTTAAAAAGAAAATCTAGCGGGAAGTTTTGGTAAAGGTTGAATTTGAATTGAAAATAGGATTGAATTGATGACACTCAGCCTTTTTATTGAAATAACGTAAAATAAAAAATCACTTATGTTAGCTGGTATTCACTCAATACAAATGTGAACAAAAAAATACCAAGATTTAATAACTCAAACAAACAATCAAACTCTTCAACTTTATAATTTTATATAGTATAGAAGTATAGATGACGAATTAGACTTTGGCGACAGGTAAGTGAGTACCTCAAAAAATAAGAAAACCGATTAAATACGACTTAATTGCCATTTGCAAAGAAATATAGAAACTAGAAAAAATTGACCTAATCCTAGGGACTTTAGAAACAGGTAGAATTTTTCTAGTTTCTATCTTCATGTTGAAAATTCATTGATAAATGCTAAAAATGAATAAAGTAAAATAAAATGAAATATTCACTAATGCCATTGGCAATAAGATAAGATAAATATACTTCATTGTACAACAAATCATAACATTAGCATTACATAATCTTAGATTGTTCAATTTAGGCGGTCTTATCGCTAGGAAGCGATCTCTTCCAGACAACTAGCAGGTAGAGGAAATTACAAGACTAAAAAGAGAAATAGGTAAGGAAGCATGAGATAATGAGATAAATAAATACATACATGAAGTGGCTGTCATGTGTTCAATGTACTGTAATTTTTTAATAACACCTGTATAACCATGTGACAAGCAAATAAATAAATATGAAATATGAAATATTTTATGCATTCATGAATGCAATTACATATAATACTTATAAACGTAGTAAATATCTGTAAACATACACCAAATTATAAAGAAAAGGTAAAAAAGACTTATTCAGGGTTGGTTTATCCACGCACTAGAGACATTTAAAAGTTACAGTGTGAGGAAATAAGCTTATCAATATCTGCAAATATAATATTTTGATGAGTTAATTAATTGCCTAACATTACTTGTTTATTATTTTTTATTCGTCATCATAACCTACTGATGCTGTTCTGTCACATGTCAGCAGATGTGAAAGGGATAGATAGGTAGAGGTATGCTCGACTTTGAGTGTCGTTTCTGAATTCGGACATGATGGGCATATTAATGAGTATTACTTACTGTATTTGTTATATATGAAAATCCTGTTTTACCACACTTGACCTGGTAATAAATAATACAGGTTCGGGTGGCAATTTTAGATTTATTATGTATCTCCTCACCTTAAGTGACTCTTAACAAATTAAATGCTATTTAAGGGTAATTCAACCAAGTTCGAAACGCCGAAATATCTTGGAGAAGTCCTTTAGCGAGCGAAAGAAGTGTTTGGCCGCGCGGCGGCTGATGCGGCGGCCATTTGGCGGGTGTCCAGCAAGACCGATCTTGTGATTTACTCGCGCGGAATGAGATTAACGCGACATCTGGCCTGTATTTGGTGAATTTCCAACGGCTACTGTATGTTACTATGTTATATTAATATAACACTTAGATAAATAGACAAGAATCTGTACAGATTCAGTGCAGAGGCTATCATGCAGAATTCCGTATTGTTTGCATCAAAATGGGCAGGTTGACGTTGAATCGTCGGCTTTACAGAGCTAAACATTCTTTTCACACCACATGCTCGACAATGCCGAATTATGTCATGTAAACCTTACCGAAAGCAAGACATTACATCTCTTGGCTTTAGCCGGGTTATAATGTTCTATTATAACCCGCTGGTCAATAATGTGATTTTCACTTTCATATTTCTTATTGCTATGTCCATAAAGTCTAATTTCACTAAACAGAATGTGTCCTCAGCGGGCGCGGCCAACTCGATTTTCGAAGACCGAGGCCGTGGCCCACTAGATTCGCACTGAGACGAACTTCATTTGTTTGTCAAATCGAGTAGGCCACGCCAGCCTAAAGAAGTTGCTATAGCCGTAGCTAGTAGTACTACTAGCTTTAGAAGATTCTATAAATATTTCAAAGAAAAAATAAAAAATGTCGAGTGATGAAAGTATTTGGACTCCAGAAGCTATTCAATTAGATGCCATAGGCATTGTCAAAAATCTACTCCCAGAAAAGTCAAAGGAAAAATACCTGAAAGCCTATAAAGATTTTGACACATGGGAAACTGCAAAAGGCGCAAAGTCTGTGTCTGAATCAGTGCTTCTGGTCTATTTTAAATATTTATCAGCTACAAAGAAATCAAGCAGCCTGTGGTGTACGAGTATCTATTCGATGCTCAAGGCAACAATAAGCGTCAAACATGATATCCAAATTAATACATATACCAAGTTATTGTCATTTTTAAAAAGGAAATCGGATGGACATCGAGCAAAGAAGTCAAAGATACTTACAACACAAAACCTGGAAACTTTTTTGAATGAAGCTCCCGACCACAGTTTTCTTGCCATAAAAGTGAGTACAACCAATGAACCTACTTATTGATTGAGTTTATACACTATCTATTTCTCATTTTATGTCACACAGTTCAAAAATTATTTATGTTTTAGTTTTCAATGTAAATATTTGACCGCAAATATTGTTATTAATAAATATATACTCGTTAACAACTGAAAATATACAATCATTATATAATTTTTTTGTGTCAGGTGGCGTTGATTTTTGGAGTGAATGGTGCTTGTCGTGGAAATGAACTCGTGAATATAAAAGTCAATGATATCGAAAAACATTCAGAGTTATTACTAATAAAATTGCCGGACACAAAAACAAATAGAGAACGGTCATTTGTAATTCGTGAAAACCATACCACAATAGTCGAAAAGTACCAAGCCTTACGCCCTTCTAATATAAACACCAACAGATTTTTTGTAGGCTACAACAATGGGAAATGTACAAGGCAAGTCATTGGCAAAAATAAAATTAGTGCCATGCCAAGAGAGATTGCTAAATACCTGAAATTGGAAAATCCCGAGCTTTGCACAGGCCATTGTTTTAGACGAACATCTGCGAGTCTGTTGGCAGATTCAAGACATGGCCCAAATAAAACGACACGGTGGCTGGAAGTCCGATGCAGTAGCAGAGGGCTACATTGAAAATTCTATAAAAATAAAGAAATAACGAGCTATCGTATTGGTGAAAAGATAAATATGAAAACATCGTCTACAATTGATGATCCCTGGACGCCTCTGCCACCACAGTCATCTTCCTCAAAACACGTCACATTTACATCAAGCCCACTGCATCAGAGACGACCTTCTCCAACCTTTACGGAACATCTCGACCCTCAGACACAAGCGCCGAAGCCTTGAACACAACTCAAACTAAACTAAACTAAACAAACTAAACTCTAGCTCAACCTCGATAAACGTACTAAATAAAAATATAACGTTATGTTTCCATAATTGGACTAATGTCTCCAATATCAATTTGCACTTTTAATATGCTGTAATAAACACTATCTACTAAGTCTGGTTTTTTATTGTCTCGCATAAAGTGAGAAATAGTAGATTATACACCAAGGGGATAAAGCACTGTTTTATGTCACAGGCGCTACATTGAATCCTGAACGTAACGAAGGACTCCAAATTTAGCTCCCGAGCGCAGCGAGGGTGTTATAAGTTAATTTCCGAGCAAAGCGAGGGAATTAAGATTGAGTCCTGAGTGCAGTGAGGGATTCAAGCGCCCAAGAAAAAAACAGTTTTATCCCGGTGGTGTATACTCTACTTTTCTCACTTTATGCGAGACAATAAAAAACCAGGCTTAGTAGATAGTGTTGATTACAGCATATTAAAAGTGCAAAAAGATATTGGAGACATTAGTCCAATTATGGAAAGATAACGTTTTCAGGTATTTTTCCTTTGACTTTTCTGGGAGTAGATTATTGACAATGCCTATGGCATCTAATTTAATAGCTTCTGGAGTCCAAATACTTTCATCACGTGACATTTTTTATTTTTTCTTTGGACTATTTATAGAATCCTCTAAATCTAGTAGTACTACTAGCTACGGCTATAGCAACTTCTTTCAGCTGGCGTGGCCTACTCGATTTAACAAACAAATGAAGTTCGTCTCAGTGCGAATCTAGTGGGTCACGGCCTCGGTCTTCGAAAATCGAGTTGGCCGCGCCCGCTGAGGACACATTCTGTTTAGTGAAATTAGACTTATGGACATAGCAATAAGAATTATGAAAGTGAAAATCACATTATTGACCAGCGGGTTATAATCGAACATTATAACCCGGCTAAAGCCAAGAGATATAATGTCTTGCTTTCGGTAGGGTTTACATGACATATAATTCGGCATTGTCGAGCATGTGGTTTGAAAAGTAGAGTATACACCACCGGGATAAAACTGTTTTTTTCTTGGGCGCTTGAATCCCTCACTGCACTCAGGACTCAATCTTAATTCCCTCGCTATGCTCGGGAATTAACTTATAACACCCTCGCTGCGCTCGGGAGTTAAATTTGGAGTCCTTCGTTACGTTCAGGATTCAATGTAGCGCCCGTGACATAAAACAGTGCTTTATCCCCTTGGTGTATAATCTACTATTATAACATCACAAATAAATAGTTCTGAACAGATTAGAACCTGTTTATACCACGCTCGATTGCAGGCGTTTACAGTCTCGAAGCGAACATAGGGCAGATTGTCGGCTGTATAGTTTTAGCACTCGATCGATTTAATCTACAAAGTAAAAAACAAGAGTGTAATATCGTAGTATCTTATGAATCCAAAAAGCGTTCAAGTATATTCCTTATAAGAAATCTCAAGATCACTCAACGAGAGAGAGGGGGCTTACTGGGTATTTACTTCAAAGCCGCGCGGAGCTAGAATTCGTCTGAGTGAGCCTACGAGGTCCAGGCTAATGCCTGCTGCTGAGATTTCCTAGTCTGAAACAATGCCCATTACATTACGAACGAATAATAAGACCTTATGCTAAAATACTGTTTTCCACTGGCAGCTTTCTTTAAGCTTCATAACTATGCATGCCGTATGTAATGTAAGTAATTTACACAAAACACATTAACTTAAACGTAATGCATGCGCTTTCCAAAAATCGAATAGCGCTAAGAAACTATCGGGGAAACCCGCAACTAACGCACCCACATTTGGCGGGATCCCAGCGCAATCTTGTAATTTACTCGCGGAATAAGACGAACGCGATGTTTTTCACCTAGAGAATAGGTTACATTGCATTGAAATATAACACAGCTAATCCAGAAAACGATACTGGCTCATTAAAATTAATGGAACGCCTATTAAATTGTTTCTTTTTCATCATCATCATCATCAACAGCCTTTAAAAGTCCACTGCTGGACATAGGCCTACCCCATAGAACGCCACATCGAGGGGTTTTGGGCTAATTGCATCCAGCGGCTTCCTGCAACTTCACCAAGTCATAGGTCCACCGGGTGAGTGGCCTTCCTACGCTGCGTCTTCCAATTCGTGGTCGCCGTTCGAGGAGGGACTTTAACTCCCCAGCGGTTATCAGTCCTGCGAGCAATGTGACCCGCCCATTCCCACTTTAGCTTGGTTATCCGAAGAACTATGGTGGTCACTTTGGTTCTTTTGCGGATATCCTCATTACGGATCTTATCACGCAAAGAGACACCAAGTTTGTTTGAGGGCCCAATTGTCAGGGATCATGTCTCAGTACCGTAAGTCATCACTGGCAGAGCGTGACTCCTCGAAAACTTTAGTCTTCAGACTTTTTGGGATATAAGACGTGAAAAAGTCGCGCAGTTTCCCGTACACTGCCCAGCCGAGTTGAATTCATCGTGCCACCTCTTTGACGAAGTTGGACCTACCTAGATGGATCGTATTCCTAGGTAAACACACTCGTCCACAACTTCGAAGGTATCGTTCCCAACATCTACTGGGACTGGTGTGACATGATAATTATTTCTCATATCTGACTAAATTCCAATTTTAACTATCTAGTTCCATTTCAATTTCAAATGTACAAAGTGGTATGGGTGTAATGTTGGCGTCATTTTTGAAAATCGCCGCCACTCACCAAACCTCATTATTATAAAAGAACTTATCGAGAGGAACAAACGTTATATGGAGCAGATAAAACTAAAGTATATTGGAGCTGAGATTATTAGGTATTGTATTTTTAACTAACTACTTACTCAATTGAACTTGGTCCATACCAAGAAAAAGGGAAAAAATCTGCATTATTTATAATCCTTAAAACTGGGTATAAACAATAAACATGCCACGCTATTAGGATTTAAGATGGGTAGTTTTCAATGGCCAGGTGCCATATTAAGCCAATATTGTTCTTGTATTGTGGGTAAAACGACTTTCAGGCGTTTTACCCATGTAATGTCTCTAATCATCGTAGCCTAGTGGTTAAGCACTCCAACTCGGATCGCGGATCGTGTGGTCCCGAGTTTAAATCTGGCCACAACCAAAATCCTCGTGTTCATTGTTTAATTTCCGACTAACTCTCCGGTGATGGAAAACATCGATTAAAAACCAAATCATCCCGAATAGCGGCGGAAGGCTTACCACCTACCACGTTGGGTTCTATTACCATTGGTGAAAAGTGGGCTTCTGAGTGATCCGTTCACCTTGACGGCAACAGTCACTTGCCTCTGACTACCCCGTTTGGTATAAAGTCGTGATGGTATGTTATGCTATGATGTCTCTAAAAACGACGTTAAGAATCAATACCTCCTATTTGCACATTATTGACCATTAGATAATGTCTTTTTGATGTCATTGACGTTAAGGTGGTTTTTCGTGATAGCTCGTATTCTACTTTCTAATGCCAAATACTTTACATATACTGCTTTGTAAACAATATTATCATAATGGATACCTATCTAACTTGATGTATTGATTGATGGATGTACTTTTATCAAAAAATATACCCAACAGGTACATCTTAAAGCGAAATACCTTCCTCTCTTATTTCTGCATACTTTTTAGCACCTATTAGATGAGATTAGCTCCATAAAGTAACAGTTAAGAACTATTATTTTAGTGAAACTAAGGCAGAAAATAATACTTTATGAATAGAAAAATGCAATTTAAGAAGAAAAAATCAAATTTTGGACCTTGAAGAAATCAGGCAGGATTCAAACCCGCGTCTTCCACAACCCAAGTGGCGCTTTAACCACTGGCCCGAGCGAATCTTTCTAGTATGTGCTTACGTAGCAAGCCAACGTTATTATCAATGTTCTAAAACAAGTACCTTCAAACAAAACAATAAACATTGTAAAATGCTAAAATAAACAAAGTTATACTTTAATAAATTATATCTCAGCTCCGATATAACTTAAAACAATTCTGACCACTCAGATATGTTACTGTATTAGGGTGCTATGAATCATAAAATTATTGCTGGCCGCTAAAAAAAACCACCAGGGGTCCATACAAAGTTACTCATACCCCTTTGAAAAAAGTTAATAATAAGTTTAAGGATAAAAATATTAATTTACGTAAATTTAAAAGATTGACTAAGATATGGCTACTGAAAAATTGTTTTTATACACTCGCGAGCAACTAAATCGACTCAAGTCCTCATCCTGCTTACAAACTTTGTTTTTACGAAAAGTATACAAGGTATTTATAAAAAAAAATATCATTAGAAAGCTCAATATGCAAGCTTTCATAAAACATTAATATTGTTTTTAAAAAAAAATCTAACGCATTCATTTTCACATCAACAGCACTATGAGTCGTTTTGCTCATTACGCTACCCGCGACTTGCGCTAACTGCCACCCCTATAAAAGCTCTCGCAACCGGCACACCTTATCAGTCGCTTATCACAAGTTGACAGGTACACAACTCCGTAAATTGCACTTATTTTTTCCACGTTACCATGGATACCACACCTGAAGAAGCCGCTCAAGTTGTTGCCTTGTTGGAACAAGGACTTAGCCAGCGAGTAGTCGCTGCCCAGCTTCGCTTGAGCCAGTCTGCTGTGTCCCGAGTCTACAGACGATTTCGGGAGACCGGTGCCTTCAATCGAAGACCAAGAACCAGCCGCCACCGGTGTACTTCTGACAGAGACGACCGTTTCATTGTCTCTACATCACTGCGCAATCGGCATCTGACGGATGTTGATGTCCAACAAGAACTCAGACACGTTCGTGATGTAGCTGTAAGCGATTGGACAATAAGAAGACGTTTAAAAGCAGCCAATCTCACTCCAAAAAGGGCTGCGACGGGGCCCAAATTGACTGCAGCCCACCGACAAGCGCGTCTTTAGTTTGCTCGGGAGCATGTCAATTGGACCATTGCCCAATGGCAGTCGGTTCTTTTTACTGACGAGTGCAGAATGTAGCATGGCAACGACAGAAGAGGCCAAGTGGACAGGCGTCCGGGCAAACGATTTGCCTAATGCTGTTTCGCTGGAACAGTAGCATATGGCGGTGGTTCCTGTATGATGTGGGCCGGCATCTCTATAGAGGGAAAGACGGAGCTCGTTTTCGTGCCTGGTGGAGGCCAAGGAGTCGGGCTCACAGCTGATCGGTACCCTATGAAGGATTTGTCGGCGAGGACTTCGTCTTAATGCACGACACTGCTCGTTGTCATACAGCGCGCATTACCCAGCAGTTTTTGAATGAAGTCGAGATGCGTACAATGGACTGGCCTGCGCTCAGTCCAGACTTGAATCCGATCGAGCATTTATGGGACCAGTTAAAACGAAGAGTACGAGCCAGAAATCAAGCCCCTTCGACGGTAGAAGAATTGAAGACAGCATTGTTGGAAGAGTGGGATAACATACCTCAAGAGGACGTCAAAAAGTTGATCAGATCAATGAAGAATCGACTTCAAGCGGTGATTAGGGCTAGGGGGGGGGGGAATACCAAGTATTTATTTAATAAATTGTTATGTGTTTTCTTAATCAATTTTCTTTTATTGGGTATTTTACACCCAACCACAACAACCTCTCCCAAATTCCTGTTATTCCTGTATTTATGTTCAGATATCATTAATTACAAAGATAATGAACGGATATTGGTAATGATGATATCTTATTAAAGCTGAAGTTTGGAGCTTTCAGATAATATAATTATTGTCTTTAAAAATATCTCCTATACTTTTCTTGAAAACAGAGTCTATACTCAAGAGTTAGGGCTTGAGTCGATTTGGTTGCTCGCGAGTGTAGTTTAAAAGAATTTTATGAATACAAAGAATAATGTTGTTTTGTATTATATAGCTTGAGTTATTTTATTTGTTAGTTAGTTAAAATAGGTTTTTTTTTTAATGAATGTGAATACGCTTGATAAGGTAAAATTTGGAGATTCTCTCTCAGGCAACTGTAACTGCTAAATGCTGTGTACCCAAATTTATATTCACAATAAAATTTCATTTCATTTCATATTTCATTTCAACACTATAACGGGATTTTTGGCACCGCAGAAACCGTTATAGCACGGTAATATGTTATAGTGTTAAAATTTGGATATAAGTAAGTAGGTAACTTTAAACAATTATAAATCTCATCTGATCGTGAGTGGCGATATGGTCCATGAACATGTATTTCACGAGAAAAAAATAATCGTGCCTTTGAGTTGGTTAACATGCTTAACCTGCCTAAAACTCCTTTACTTCTAGGCTAACTAGAATGATTACCAGCACTTTTATACATAATGGGCGCTTCGCCCACTCTTTTAGGCATAAACAACACCTTAAGGGATGTAAAGTAAGTGAAAAGAGTTACCGCGCGGTACCACCACTGGTGTGACCAGCCATTTGGCGGATGTCCAGCACCGATTTCGTAATTTACTTATGGCAAATGAGATTACTACGACATCTGTTTGGTTGTAATGACTGTGACACTATGTACAGAGGCGTTCACATCAACCTTTACATAGGGGCACTTAATATACGAGTAAGACCCTTTTTGAAATAGTTTTGTAAAGGTTGATGTGAACGCATCTGTACAACCGCCTGTACGGAATTTAACTTTGTCATATATGTCGATAAAGTAGTCCATGTCGTATCCGCTTTTTAGCACACTTCTAATTTGCTAGTGCATATTGTTATATCGTAAGGTTAAATTTTCTAGTCTTCAAATAATTCACCATCATGCGCCGCCTTACCCATTACCTTCACAACGAAGGGGATAAAAAAATGTGTATCTACTGCGTCTTACGCTGCTACTGAACGTGTTTCTTCGGTGGTTTGTGTCGCATCACATAATAAACAGTCAGTTCCACTGGCACTCACTTCAAGCCGTCGTCAGGAAGCTTCTCGTCTGATTGGTTAGGTAACTACAAGATTAGCCGTCAGCCATCAGAGTACAGTAAAAACATTATTTTGTTTTATTTACAATGGATTTGCTTGGCCACAGTCACGCCCACGTCGTAAGCGATGGCGAGGCCGATGGTGGTTCGACGCTTACCCAGAAAATGCCCATAATAATAAATAATGCCTACATTTTGAGTCGACTGCAGGCAGCTACAAGCTACAAGCTAAACTGCAGGCAGCTACAAGCTAAACTGTGGTTCACCGTAGTCGGCTGCAGTATTTACAGTGTTGTGGTCTCAGTCGGAACATAATATCTTTCCGTTTGGCACAAACGACGTCATCAGCTTGCGTAAAAAGTAATGGGCGTATATCGATGCACTTTTTTTCAGTTGGTCATACCAAATATAAATCACATCCTGAAAGGATTACTACATAAGAAGTGAAAGAAATATCGCATGGAACCAGTGCTGTAACCGACCATTTGGCGGTTGTCCAGCCCAGATCTTATAATTTACTCATGCCGAATGAGATTAACGCGACATCTGGCTTCTATTAGTGAATTTGCACCCGCTACATAATAACATTGGCAGCTCTGCTGTAATGCAATTAGAACTGTCGATAATGAACTTCATGATTGCTGTTACACATTCATATTTTGGATGAAATTGTTCCCATGGTTTGTTATTAAACGTTTAGTTGTCGCGCATGTATTTATATCTTAAATATAATTAGCTTTTTTGTACATTTAATCAATATGGAACACATACATTCATACAAGATATAAATCATAGTGAAGTGAAGACGACGTTCATTACACCAAGATCTTTGTAACATAAATACCTCGAAAACTTTTCATGTTAATAAACCGAAATTGATTTTGATAAAAGGGTGAAGGGGTTGCTGGCAGATGTAATAAATGTTTTGAAGACTTTGTTCGTGTTGTTTCGGCACACAAAGTCCAAGTTCTCGGGAGTGGCCGGTACCTAAACGTTAAATAACTTCAAAGCCTGCTAGTTATTAGTAAGTGCTAGTCCCAAATTTAGGATAAAGCACATACTGTAAAAACGCTTGACTCTGTCGTTTCATAGTAGTAATATACGACGAGTAAGCCAAAACAACCTTGAAACCTCGTAGCCAAACTATTAAAAAAATAAAAAACCGTTAGTATCTAACGTATGGTCATCGCACATTATCACGGCGCAGCAACGGCACCGCTCCAACAAGGCAATTAACTTGCCATTGAAATAAGAGCATTGCATTGAGTGTACTATAATACATTTTACAACTAGCTTTTCGCCCGCGACTTAGCCGCGTTTCGTTATATATTATAACCAAATTAAATAAAATCTATTTAAATTGTAGCCCGTGTGTTATTTTGATGACGTAAAAGCTGTAATACTGTGAAGTTTCATCCATATCTGTTCAGTAGTTTTTGCGTGAAAGAGTAACAAACATACACACATACATCCTCACAAACTTTAGCTTTTGTAATATTATTAAGATGTCGATATAAATAAGCCCACGGCGAGGGGTCAGCGCGCTTGTCACTACCATACAACTCGACCCGCCGCCCGTGCTTACCACTCGCCGGCTGTGCCCGGACTGCTAGCTCGCACCTCGCGGCCGGCGCGTAGTCAGCGCGCTGGCGGCTAGCCGTAGCCTAAATACGAGGCGATGCCGTGCAGCAGCTGTGCTGTTGCGGTGCCGACATAGTGTGCTATGACCTTGATAAGGTTTTGCTACGAAGAATCAGGTTTCCTTGGAGCCTAACTGATTTATAATGTTGACGACCGACTTGGTGTAATGGTTAAGAAGTTGGCTACTACACCTGAGGTCGCGGGTTCGATCCCCGCACAGTACAAACATTTGTGTGCATGAACATGTCTGTTTGTACTGGTCTGGGTGTCTCCTATGTATAATAAGTATGTATTTACAAAAGAAAAATGTATTTAAGTATGTTTATCCGTTGTCTAGTATCCCATAACACAAGCTTTAATTAGCTTACTTTGGGGCTAGATGGCGCTGTGTGGAATAATGTCCAGGGATATTTATTTATTTATTTTATTTAATGTAATCACGTTTCGTTGTATATGAAGGACGTTCATATTTAGTGGTGTGAATATTGCAGATCTGGATAAATATTTTTCACTTTTTTAAAATATCATAAGGCTAAAATCCTTAGTGCTTACCGCGTGCACAGGAACATATGCTTAATGTGGTTATGCACCGGTATGTTAGATAGTTATCACCATTTCAGTAGAGTCAAACTGCATATTTTTACGAATAGAAAAATCTTATCGCACCATTTTTATAAGTTTAAGTCGAATATTCTCTTTTTAAAACTTGCCACCGAGAGAATAGACTCGTATGGAAGTCTAACAAGAAATAGACAAGTCTTCGACGCATTGTGTGTGACATAAAATGCATTTTGTTTTGTCTTTCGCTCGGCAAACTTAAAGTAAACAAGTTTGACACTCAATCCTTTGAGGGGTGCTTTTTAAAAGTTCCTGAGAGGAGAAATGTAGCCATATATTGTTACACAACAACACGTTCAAGTTATCATTCACGGGACTTTTGGACACATAATCACATTGTGTGCAAGTTACATTAAGAGCGAGATTTACTGAAGAAAAGTTCACCCTAAAATAACATGTTACCCCGAGTTCACAATTGACATATTGCAAGTATATTCCGTGGTAATTGCAGCGAACAAGACCCGGGTTGATGAATGAAAATCAACCCTAAAATGTTCGTGTAATTCCGCGTGCAAAATGGTCACATCGTGGCGCAGTTTATGTGCCCCGCAAGTGACGGAGGCGAAGCCGCCGCTCTTCCGCCAACCCGGAGATGAACAATTTATTTTTCTGCAGCGAAAATATAGCGTCATTATTTTCTGCCATAACTAAGACAAAACTTTAAGAGAATGTGAGTGAAGGTTATATTAATCAGCAGTGAAGCAAATAACATCTTGAGATAATGTGGAAGATAGCTTGTTGTAATTTTATGAATATCTGTATCTTTCAACCTGCTACCCACCGCCTGCCTAGCTTCGGAAGTCAAGATAAACTCATTTCTAGTCTGAAATCCCTTGAGTTTCAAACGTATAGAGCAGAGAAATAGCAGAAAAACATTACATTTTATCCGGATACCATAATGTACAGGTAAGGTTTCCCGTTTTACACCGTAGAAGATCGTTATTTTACAATTTTGTCAGTGTGCATTATGGTGAAACATTTTTTATCTTATGACGGACAAATAACAGTTTTGGACGGAACATCCCTACTGGTAGACAAAATTTTACGCTAATTCAATAATATTCAATGTCTGGATCTTAAACGTTATTTTTATTTAAATTCTGAATGTACCTACTGTTCTGAAAAAAATGGGATTTTACCCGCATAAACACGAATGCTAACTTTCCAAAGTGTTTGCATAACAAATATAAGAAAAAGTAAAAAAGTTATGCTAGCTAAAGTTGCATACACACGAGCGCGGTTGAAATGTTTGAGACGCTTATCATTTCCAGTACATTGAACTCGCTACGGGCAGTCCGGACTTAGCTTACACGCGCCATAACGAGAAATCATCCGTCGATAATACGGACGAGAATCTCAGAGCTTGGATTCGGGAACACACAAATGTAAAAAGTTCTTAAAGGACCGATAGACGCTCGAATTAGGGCAAGAATTCGCTGTCGTCTTATATTTCCGAGTAAATATTTAACATAAATCGAAGTAGCTGCAATGGCAACAGTAATTTAACAACAAGACTACAAATAAGCGCATTAGGAATGGTACGGTAAAACCCCTGAAATCAGTAATATTTACAACTTTTGCAGCTGCAAAGTGTGTGCCTCACTTCAAACATGAAATTCTAGCTTGGCTGTTTGTTCACTGATTTGAATCTCATTATTTATCAGCCAATAGGCTGATTAAACTTTTTATTAAAACGAAAATGTGGTATTTGTACAGCAATCAGCCATTACGCTGGGACCAATCTGAAAATATTAATTATTACTTTCAACCGCATCGCACATTATACTTATTGGAATGTTGCACAGTTCATGACTCATGAGCGACTGATTACACGTGCATTGACACACTTGAATATCAGACCAATGTCCAGTCAGCAGAGGTGTAAATCGAGTAGACTAGTTCTCGTAAAGCGGACTATATTTTGACTGCACCGATAAACGTGTCGAAATAATTTAACTAATGAAGCTGGCGACTGCAATCTGGCCGGTCGAATTTATTCACCGTAGACCGGCACGGGCTGGGTACGAGAAAAAAGTATTTAATTGCTCCCAAGAAGCGAGGGAGAATGGTGAAAATTCGGGTAGCGAATTTATAGGAGCTATTTGGATGCAAATGATGAGCTCGCTGCGGCCTCCGCCACGACGGTGTAACCCCGAAAGAATAAGTGAGAAACGTCTTACGAAAAAGAATCGTGATAGTCTTTAGTATTTATTCAAGAAAGCTCTCGGGTTGAGCGCGTTGTGTAATAGGACGCTGAATACTTATCATTTTCTCGTCGTTTTTGTTTCCTTTGCCTGGTGTGATTTTTTCAACTCCTTGCCGGGTAAAATGCCGCCATTTTGTAAGCAGCGTTGTACATTTGGAGATTATTTTACAGCTGTTGGAATAAAGGTGTAATTATTGACGATAAACATATTTGTATAAGTGATTGGTGTTGAAAGAATATTATTTATTATAAGGTACCTATTACGAATATGTACAGTCAAAAGGATAAATATCTGTACGTTAAAAACACAAGCCACAAATATCTATACAAGTCAACAAAGAGCCTGAACGAACTTTTGTATAGATATTTGTGGCTAATATTTTGTACATAAGAGATGTGTTATTGGTAAGTATTATCGAATCATCCTGGCGTACCTGCTATTTCATTTTCAATGCAAGCACTTGGTGGTAACATTATACATATGTGACGTAATGAAATTGTCATGATCTAATGTTTCATCATGATCTAACATTTCAATCATCGGGTGTTTAGTTACTTTTTAGCACAATTACGAGTATTCCGAGACAATTTTAAGGCGTTCATGGGGTATTTTGGGTATTTATAATTGAAGGTCTAGTATGGGTTTTGCTATCCTTTACACCCGGCAGGGTTTTATTGCAAACGTAAGTAATACATGATTTATCTTACGATATGAAGGGGGTTCCATAAAACAAGAATGCTTACATCAAAACAAGAACGCTTTCATATAAACTTAGTGACCCTTACTGCTTGGTGCGTCGTTCTTCTAATCATGTGGTTAAAATATAAAAACTTTTTAGTCTTATTCCATGTATTGCTTATTGGTTAACTAAAGATCAATATCAAATAAATGTAAATTTTTCGCTTTTTGCAATAAAAACATCTAAAATGTTTTTTCCAAATTACGCATTATTTTACTAATATTTTACGAAGTCTAGTTTTCACTAATCACATTCAAAGATTTATTGACAAAAAGCGAAAAAGCTTTGCGTATATACGTTAAAAAGAAATTGAATGTTAAACATAGTACAAAGTTGTAAATGTCAAAATAAAAGACTTATGGGGCTTATACTTTTGATACAAATACACATTGCGAATATGTTCCATTGTAAACTGTTTCTCAAACGCGAAGCACTTTAACTGATGCTGGAACGTGAAATCTCGTAGTAATACGCCAGTAGCCATATCATGAACGAGGCGTTGTATTGAAGAATGCTCAATTATGTTTCAGATTACAAGGATAAGTAAATAAATTATTATGCGCTAGACATCTCCACCTATCATGGTGTCAAACTAAGTATAAAGTTTAACCTTGTGTTACGAAGTACCACACAGGGATTTAAGCCAGGGTAGTCTCCCAGCACACCCAGACCAGAGTCTGGGAATCGAACCCGATAGGTGTCCCGGGTTCGATTTCCGGTCGGATCAAGTCACCTGCGTGTGGTGACGCAAGTCAAGGTGAAAAATCATGCGACAGCGCACTACGCCTATCGTGTCGTCACTTGAGCTTCAGAAAGGTCACGTTAGGTTCTGCTTTGTCACTGAATAACAAAGTAACAGTTAGGAACAATATAACACAAAAACAACTAGTGGATAATATGTACGATCTAAGTCTTTGCAAAATACCCAGAGGATATCACTTCTAGCGAAATCTCTAAGGGTGTAAGATTGATGAGAACATTGTATTCTGACACTAACATTTACACACTCTGGCTTAGGAAAGTTATAGCTAGAATTACACATAAAAATTGTTCTATTTTAATGACTAAACAGCCATTGTACATGTCTACAATTGAGGCCCTAGCCAAGAGTATCACGCTACCATCGTTTCAACGTAGATATTAAACATAAATTGTGTATATTTAAGACACCCGTCTGATAAAACATACCTTGGTCACCATGCTCCATTTTCAAGATGCTATACTAAATACAGCCCTTTGTGTAAAAAATTACCTGACCTTGATATATTCTACGACTTCCACCGTAAATTCAAACACAAGCTCAATATTATTGTAAACCAAATTAATTAGTATTTGTTATTAGAAAGTAAGTAATATATTCCGTCCATAGTTTATATAATTTATGTTGCTCGATGTTACGTTGTAAATGCTGAGTATGCCTATAACTAGTGCATATACTAGAATAAGATCTCTGTAATGTTACCATAACTGTGTTGCGTATATGTACTGTTGGTATATTAATAAATAAATAAGTTTATTGCATTTTTAAGAACCTGCCGATTTTTCCCCAATGAACCGTAGTATGAAGTTACCAAAACAGGGGTTTGAAAAGCTTTTTAATAGGGTCAGCCAGCACTGCGTGAGTGATACCCCTGGTGTTCCACAGGTTTTATTTTTATATGGCCTATCAAAATGACCTCTCGTAACTACACCTAATGTAAAGCGGTCGTGAGATCCGACAAGCGCATCCATGCAAAGGAATCACTGAGTTGGCCATTATTTACCATCAGGCAGCCCATAAGTTCTTTTTCCAGCGACATTGTGGTTAAAAAATATGAAATATTCAAGTCTAGGTTTAGATTTAAGCTTCACGTTAAATCTAGACTTAGAGGTTGGGTAAAGTTCATACCGCGTAATGAAGTAAACCCACCGTCAACCAGCTCATAATAATCTGCCGCTTCGAGCGCTAAGCAACTGTAAGACCTAAGTACCTATATCGGAGTTGGTAACTTCAGCAGTTTTGTAGTTACCTATTTACGAACTTTCAGAAAATAAGCTTATTTTTCGTTTCCGATGTTTTTGAAGCATATAAAAACAAAATATGGACAATGACTACGTTTTTTTTTTTTTAAATTGTCATTTATATCTTTGGTACTGACAAACACACACGTTTGTAATACACCTCTTGCGGGAAATCAATAAAGGACTAACTGGTTATTTTACCTTATTTTAGATGAACCACTAAAATTTCCCATTAAATAAAACAAACAATCACAACTGCAGAGGAATCATCAATTTGGACCTATAGTTTGTATTTAAAACAAAACTTTGTCGAGAAGATAAGAAGACATGCCAGACTAAAAGGCTGTGGGCGAATAGCCGCGGCCACTTCCGGCACTACCGCGGCCGCCGGAGATGGGCCATTCATCGTGCCATCGGCAGTGCCTTTTAGAGGTGGCCTGATATCGATAGAGCTTCCCAAAGTTCAAATAAACGCGGACAAGCCTCAAACACTATGACAGAATCTAGAATAATTTTGGTCCTAGGTATCGAGTGTAGGTAAACTCGCCAGGGGCGGTAATGGCATCGTTAGATTAAGTGGGAGAGCAGCTGTCCGATTTATGGAGAGTGTGTTTCCAGTCCCGTTCAATATTAGATATCATAACGATAACATAATGTATGTGCGCAAAAACTTGCACATGTTCAAAAAAAACTGTGATACTCATACACACAATACTAGAAATAAAAAAAAACTTATTACTCCAAGTCTTAGGCTACATAAGGTAGAAAATTCTTTTGTGGGTCAATCTGTAAAGTACTTTAACAAAATACCTCAAAGTCTTGTTGATCTACCTCTTCACAAGTTCAAGTCTACAATTAAAACAAAGTTGATAAAACAAGGTTATTATAACGTGGAGGATTACTTGAACGACAAGAATTTGTGGTCATAGTAGGAATAATCTGCTCCTCTGCTCAAATAATGTATTTTTGTTGTTCTTTTGACTGTACTCTGAATTTATTTGTTGTAAAACGAAACAAAGTTCAAAAGAGTAACTATCGAGTTTCTTGCCGGAGTCTTCTCGATAAGAAGCAACTTCCGAACCGGTGGTAGATTCGCATTATGTTTATTTAGTATATGTACTATTATGGTATTATTTTATTTACGTCTTTTATCGTTTATATATATTTTTTTTTTAGACGACCGACTTGGTGTAATGGTTAAGAAGTTGGCTACTACACCAGAGGTCGCGGGTTCGATCCCCGCACAGTACAAACATTTGTGTGCATGAACATGTCTGTTTGTACTGGTCTGGGTGTCTCCTATGTATAATAAGTATGTATTTACAAAAAGAAAATGTATTTAAGTATGTTTATCCGTTGTCTAGTATCCCATAACACAAGCTTTAATTAGCTTACTTTGGGGCTAGATGGCGCTGTGTGGAATAATGTCCAGGGGATATTTATATTTATTTATATTTTTTGTGAATTTTGACATTTCATAAGAGCTTCTTTGTAAAAGCTTAAGTGAATAAATGATTTTTTACTTTTTTACTTTACTTTACTTTAACTTAGCAATCACGACTATACCCCGAACGGAGTAGTCAAGGGCAGGTCATCATGGTGAACGGAACACTCTGAAGTCCACCTTGCTGCAATGGTATTAGAACCCATATATCACCAAAAACTGATTTTCTTATTTTTGTCTTGAAATGAAAAAGAGTATTGTAGAAAAGTTCAAAACAAAATATAAGAATTTATCCGCACATAATATAATATTAAATGCTGCTGACTAATAGCAATAGTCGACGCCCTAATATCGACAGTTTGCTTAAGACAAATTTAAAAACACTTTAATATTAAAACGGGTTTTATACAACGGACAATAACCGCTTGTAAGCGCGGTGACATTCAATTGTCGCCTCTACGTCGAGCTGAAACAGGTAAAACAATTTACCTTTAAATTTGTGCGTTGCATAAAACCCATTTTTGTAGTTAAAATGCAACTTCAACATTTTATTTACATACACTTTGCAGTATGAAACATTTAAAATATGACAAGATGCCACAAGTACTATACAATACAAGGCTCTGAACAAACAACTTTTGCCCTTACACAATAAACAGAGGAGAGTCACTACCCCACCTATGGAACCGCAATGAAATTAGACATATTTCGTAAAAACAAGTTTATATTTTAACCTTCACGATGCCATTCAAAGAGTGGCTGAAGCTGTGACTATGCCCTGTAGAATGAATTACTTAACTTACTGAACATCTATTTTTCTTGTAATTAAGGCCTAGATAATCACATTGCAATAAAAACAAAACTTTTAACAAAAAAACAACTTAAAAAAAATATATTCCAAATCAAATTAATTTGCACAAAAAGTAAAAAAATAATGGTGTATTCTTTTAACACTTATACGATAACATTGTAATGCAGGTACAATTAATGTTATTGTTGGAGTCAATGGAAGCACTAGCTTTTCAAATAATAAAAGAATTATCAAAACGGTTTACCCAGTCGAAAGTTCTGGGGTAACAAACATAAAAAAACATACAGTCGAATTGAGAACCTCCTCCTTTTTCTTTCCTTCCTTTTTGAATTCGGTTAGTAATCAACGTCGATAGGTTATCGATATAACATACAAAAAACACGCACTATCTTATCGTTAAATCTGTTCACCTCCCACTGTGGAACCGCAGCGAAGTATTGTAGGAGCAAGGAACTTCATAACAAAAGTTGGGCATTCGGTCCCGCGCCGTTCACGTTCAAACTCGAGGACAGAAAAGAACGGAAATTAGGAAAGCGTCCCTTTATATTTGCTTTATTTTCAAGATTGCTTGTTCCAAGTGCAAACTTTTATATTCGTTTCAAGTACTTATGTGTGTAGTTAATTTCGTATGATTTCAACATAAATTCAACCACGCGTGAATCGTACGTACCTCCATACTTTGACCGTTATTGTATAGCTATTAGAGACTACTATAGCGCTAATAGGACTTTGAAATGTTATTATTATTTAGTTTAATAAAACACACACATACACACACTCACATGTAGATTGCATGAATGAGTGAACTAGGTCCAGATGACTGGTTTTGAGCAATAATTATTTTAATTCAGGCTGTTTATGTTATTAATAAATCCTGCCGTCTGTCAACGTCGCGGTAAAAAATAATAGTGTCAACAAAAAATCACAAAGACACCACCAAAATAATACCTTCTACGTCAACGCCTAATAAAAATTCGAATCACAAAATGAGTGATTTAACTTATTAATAGTCGTTTGACTGGGCCAAGATTACACCAGTTAAAATCCAGACGTGGCGCTTCAGCAGATTTGAAAAAACCAATGGGTTCATTTATCAAAATGCCATGATTTATGAGTTGAAATCTTTCAGTAAATACAAATGAGAGGGAAGTAGGGGTTCTGGGCCAGTGCCAAAGTGTAGCCTGATTAATGATTCTAGAGACACGCAGGCAGGAATGTTTCGGTAAAAATAAATTCAAAACTTGCAACGGCTAAGTCTAAAGTTCGCTTGTTTTTGGGATGTTCCACAGACAGTTATTTAAAATGTAAATGTTTCATCTACTTTTATTTAACTCTGAACTAAGGTAACACAAAATGCTCGATTATTAGTAGTGGAAGAAATGAGACCGATTACTTTTAAGAATGCTATATATTATACACTGACGAGAGGTGCCCGTGGCTAAGTGACGGCAGCAGATCGGCAACGATCCGATGTTAAGCAAAGCCAGTCAGGTCGGGTTATGGATGGGTGACCATCCCGACAGAAATTAAGTGATGTGTTTTTCGGGCATCTCCGTGCTTCGGAAGGCACGTTAAACAGTTGGACCCGGCTGACGTCGCAAGATATCAGTCGTAAAGCCTAGTCAGAGGCCTAAATAGGCGGCTTCATAACATCTGACGGTAAGGTTTATCACTGGCCTTACATTCAACTCTCCAACAATCCGCACTGAGCCCGCGTGTTAGAGTATGGCTCGTACCACCTCATAGTTGAGGTGAGGCCTGTGCCCAACAGTGGGACGTATAAGGCTGTATTTGTTGTTTGTATTTGTATACACTGACAAATTTGGAGGCACATAAAACAATGCAAAACGTAAAGCAATCAAAACAGATTCTCAAATTCGTGCAAATTTGTAGTAGTTTAGTATTATTTCTAGGATACATGACCAGTTTTATTTTATTGTATTGACATGAGGTTGACCATATAATACAATGGCCGCGTCGAGCTCATTGCGTAGAATGCCCACACGAATAAGTTTTACAGCTGCCCTACTCAACTATGGAAATTATTATTACTATGGCTTGGAATTAATAATACATAATGGTGGAATTAAATCAATATAAATAAATTTTAAACGAATATGGAAGACACGCACTTACACAGGCCTCATCTTTCTTACACACACAGACACATACACAACATTAAAAAACCCAAGCAACCCGGATAAGGATCAGCACTTGTCCAGTTGGGTTCTAAAACGCTTGGTGAAAAAGTAGACTTCGGAGTGTTCTGTTCACCAGGGGCCGATTACCATCTCTTATAGCCAGTCAAGTTGATTTACTAAATTTCGTCAGTAAATATCTGGTATAGAGGATGCATTATTGACAGGTAACCGCTGACAGGCTGAAAATTATAGATCATAATATTAGGAAATCGCTCGCTACGCTCAGTTTAGAAAATTAACTTGACTGGCTATGAGAGATGGTAATACGGCCCCTGGACGGCAACACGCACTTCGTTTGGGATGTAGTCGTGAGCGTATTCATACAATGCAGGGCTTGGTGCGATCCTACAAAAACACTCTTCATGATGTATTGTGTTAAATTGTTACGCTATGCAAGAGTATGGTTTTCTGATACCTAGGGAAAAGCTTCATTTATCTCCTAATTTAAAATTTGTTGTTTTCAATGTATCGTCCTTTTTTTACACACACAGACACATACACTGACAAATAATGGCTTCGCATTCCCTGATAGGGTTTTCAGTGTCACCAACGAGCGGAAGGGAAACCAAAAGGCGTAGAAACTAGAAACTCAGTACTATGTTTTGAGGAAAACATTTAGGAACATGATTTTAACCTCAAGACAAATTCAAAGAAAACAAAAATAGAAATTAAGCTAAAGTATATCGCGAGAGTTCACAACAAGCCACACTAAAAGTGAAGCAACTCATCCATTGTATGGGCCGTTACAGTTTGTTAACTTTAATTCTATCAGAGAGTTCGTCAGGTTTGTTCACAGCAACGTCGACTTTACTGATAGCTGATCTTTCTATCTCTGTATTAAGGTTTAAATTGCATTGGATCGAGCTAAGCCTAATATGTAACCCTGGCAGGATTACTTGAACGTTCAAATACCTACGTATTTAGGAGGATACATTTATCTGCTGGTTGCTACCTAGGGTTTCAAATACGACTGAGTAAAGCGCTGCCTGGAAACATTCGAAATTAGAGTTCAACAATGTGTAAGTTTTGTGTTCATAAGGAATATTGTTTCTCTTGCGTATAAATGCCATTTTTGGATAGAAAGTCTGTCGGTTTAAATTAGTGTTAGTGCCGACGCTTATGTACAGAAGTGAGAGTTTGGTATGGCAAAAGAAGGATGAAAGTAGGATAAATGCAGTGGAAATGAGAGCATTGCGAAGTTTGGCAGGAGTGACATTGAGTGATAAAGTAAGGAATAGCATAATAAGAGAGCGATGTGGTGTGAAAGAGGATGTTGTCACAAAAATTGAGATGGGAATGCTAAGATGGTTTGGGCATATGGAAAGGATAGATGAAAGGCGATTAACGAAACAAATTTACAAGGCGAGGGTGGATGGAGCTGTTGAGAGGCGAAGGCCTAGACGGACGTACTTAGGACAAGTCCAAGACGTGCTCAGAAAAGGTCAGGTCAGGAGTACCCATAATCGACGAGCATGTATAAAAGGATTAATGAGAGTGGAAGAAGCGCAAGAGGTGTGTCAGGACCGTAGCAAGTGGAAAGATGTGGTCTCTGCCTACCCCGTTGGGAAAAAGGCGTGATGGTATGTATGTATGTATGTAAGTCGATTTTTTTTAAATTATATGTCGGAGAGTGTGCTCAGGAACTACATAACCTGATACCACCCTCTACTTTCTACCACCGGACCACGAGACGCCGAGAGGGCTTCCACTACCATATGGTAGACTTCGCAGCAATCCGCACCCAACGCTCTCCCTACGTCTGTGTTTCCGAATACTTACAACCTTGGTGTCTTCAAGGCCAGAGTGAATAGACATTTTCTGGGTCAGCGTGCACCACCATCGGCCTCGTCATCGTTTACCACTGGGCGAGACTGAGGCTAAACGCAAACCCATTTTAAATGAATAAAAAAAGATGGAGATGGTAGAACGATTTATTTGCCTTTCCTCGTTAATCGCTTCAGTATTCTTTAGAGGCCAACTTATTTTCTTATGGTAAACAGCTACTGCAGCCTTTAGACATGCAAAATAATGAAAGATTTGATCATCAATATTAATAAGAAGACATAACAAATATCTTAATTAGACGTCACGGGTGACCACTAGTCAGACATTAACGGCAGTATAACCACTGTGTAACCGGTAGAAGAGGTCGACCCAAGAAGCTGTGGCTCGACGTCGTTAAGGGTGACATGCGTGCCAACAAACTCACCACTGAGGATGCACAAGACCGCGCTAAGTGGGCCAAGAAAATAAGAAAGGCGGACCCTGGGACCCCACAACAGTGTGGGTTCACAACCGGGATAGACCGCACGGATGATGATGAACCACTGTGTAACCTGCTGCATCGATATCAAATATTCATTTGAAATCTTCTACAAAGTATTTTCATTTTTTTTTCATATCTGCTTTAATGATTAACTAACTTAACTTAACACTGACCATATCTGTACTTTTGTAATCCTTGTTATTTTCAATGTAATTGTCTTTGTGTACGAAATGATAAATAAATAACGTTATGATTAAAATTCATTTCTCTGTAAATTAGGTATTTTTATATCGTTACAAAAAAATAACGAGTTTTTAATCGTTAACTAGAGGTATAAGAAAAAATCAGATAAGCCATTCAACAAATGGACGACACGATTGGCGTAGTGCGCTGTAGCAGGGTTTTTCGCCTCGATTTCCGTAGTGTCCCGGGTTCGATTCCCGGTCGGGTCAATTCAGGAAACGATCTTATCTGAATTGACTCGGGTCTGGGTGTGCTAGGAGACCCCCTGGCGTATTTCCTTGTGTGGTAACTCGTAACACAGGGATATCAATCCCTACTTCGAGACCATTACCAGAGGTGTGTTGTCTGGAAAAAAAAAATTAAGAGTCTTGCTTGGGAAGAAAATAATCGAACTATATTTGGGTGAACCCCCTTGATGAGACATCGTGTGAAATTCTATTTAATTGTCATTCAAAGATGAACAAAAAAAAATTCAAAGTGTGTCTAAAAAGATATAAAATCTTAATCTAAATTCATGGAGCTGACTTTCTTTCACTTGCTTGGTTTCCGCTTACAGACATAAGCTCTTGCACGCACTCGGCTCGATTGATAAACGGGAAAGGTCATACTATAATTTAGACCATCACAGCCTTTTTCTTCATAAAGCATAAAAAGTAATTCATGGTTTTATAAAATAAATCCCTCGTGCTCATTCCACTAAGTACCTTTTACTACTCGCTCAAAGACTATCAAGCTACTACCAAATCGCGTTGGATTAGATTTATTATCCCATTTCAACCTTATCGCTAACGCAATAAGAGCACATATCAATATCACATAACTTAAATAATGTCTGCGTTAAGGAAACTTATCGTGCTTTGCAATTTTCAGCAGTATGTGTGTTGCATTAAGGTGCAGTTGGGTATTCGCTTGTTTACTATCGTATTATGGATATTTTGGTGAAACTCATTCGGTATACGCTCTGTTGCTAGCTTTTCGCAGGTTAAACGTTGGAATTGCGTTAAATACAATCAGATGCTAATTACGTAGCACGTTTTATGGACCTTTCCAATAGCTCGTTATTCTTAATTGGGGTCGTATAAGGGCAGTATAAGTGAAGCGCTCATAATAAATCAGTAAGATTTTCGTTTGCCCAACGCTCATGTAAAGGTCACTGTCATTAGGCGACTCATTATAAATGAACATTGGTCCGGCGCGAATAATTATTATTATTTGAATAATTAATCTGAGTTATGATTGGACAATTTCATAAATTGGATACTTTAAGTGAAAGTGACTTGAAATAGGAACGGAGCTTTTGGGGTATAGTGTCATCCTCTAACTAATTCATCATTGATTTGATAAAAACCTTTCTCATCCATACTAAAAGTGCGAAGTCAAAATAGATTATTACACATTTTCATTGAAGAAATAGTATTCCAAAAAAAAGACAAACAGGAATATATTTTTTGTTATTTATTGTTACTACATAATTTATAACTACCGTATTAGGAGAACCTGTGAGTTACAAGTTCATTATCAAATAAGCGTGTAACATTAGGGATGCACTGCTGTATGAAATCAAAACCGTTAAACCAACTATAGACGACTTTACAAAAGCTTCAAAATTTTGACTTCCCCTTTATTTTGTTGATTCACCTTTTGTATGAACAGGTTTCCTGTTCTGGATTTATAATAATAGAAAATCCATTGTCATGTATTGTATGATACATGGGACAGGGAGAAGGTTAAGTTCCAAAACCATCCAGTGGTTTTCACGGGTTAGACCATTGGTTCCCAAAGTGGTCCAGGTGGACCCCAAGGGGTCCACGGGAGACTCGACGGGGGTATATGCTGGCGTCAAATTTTTTGTCACGTTTTGATAAAATGGTAGAAATGTAGCTGCAGGGAGTCCACCGGAACCAGCAAAATTTTGAAAGGGGTCTATGCGAAAAAAGGTTTGGCAACCTCTGAACCAGATACGAATTCTAGAAATGTTTTGCAGTGTTGCAAAGTCTTATAAAAATGATATAGTAAAGTAATGTAAAGATTTATTTGGCATAGGTAAATACATAATACATGAGAAAAAAGTTTACAATATCCTCGTAGGTACATCATAATTCACTACACCAAAAAGGTTGCCGCTCAGCATAATGTCAGGGCTAGGGCTGTCAGTCCCCGCGATGATGCTGATATTCTGCGGTACCTTGCAAATTTAAATAAATATTAAAAGTACACAAAATAAAAAATATTAACAAAATAAAATGGGAGCGTCAGCACAGGTATACATAGATCATAGAATTTAAATCAGGCACACTAAAAAAATATTACGGTTGAACTAGTCCAGTTACATGGCACTTAAAGACTTTTGAGCACCAAAACTGTGCAGCTTGAGTTAATTCCTAAAGACGATTTAGCATACTCATCAAGTGATGTAGTAAAAATAATAAGTGAAAATTTGTTAGTTGACTTTAATTTTCAGGATTTGTTTGGTGACCCCAAAATAAAATTTAAATAAATTGTATTTTCCCTTAGATAGTGTTTACATCAGCTACAGAGTGTGCCATATAATTTTCTTAAGTCTTTTGATAATCACCCGTTATTATTCAGAGCAATTATTTTTTACATAGGTAAAATTTTTATTATTTTTATGTGTAGAGTCAATTCAGTAAAATTTTAAAAAAAAACTATTTTAAGTTCTTCAAGAGGTGGAGGGATAAGGGATACAATATAAATAAATCATAACTAGATATCTGGTGCTAATTACAACTACAAAATGCAAACCATTAACTATTGAAAAAAAAACTAAAAACTATCCTCATGGACAAAGTCGCGGGCAAAAGCTAGTGACTAAAATACAAGTGTCGTACTTTGCAGGATCTCTAGAGGCGGTCTCTCAAACAAATAGGGTAAGGGTTAAAATAACGATAAATGCTTACATTTCACTTTAATGCATAAACACTAATAATATACTGTCCCTTTAACCTCAGCGGATTCCTTGTTTTTAATCTCCTCAAAAGGATTCCGGGAAATAACGACATGAAAGCAGTCTTCATGCCAAATTAACTTTTCTCAGTTACAAATATTTGATTGAAATTCCCGATTTAAATCCGAGAAAAATAATCAAAGCCGATTGAGAATGAATCGACTCTAGCGGAGTGGAAACTTCCGGCCGGGCACCTAGGGTTTTATTTCTCGTTCTTGCATTTGATTGATTGTGGAAACAAAAGAAAATTAGAAAATTGGCGAACAGCAATGATTTCCTCGACACGCTGGAAAGGAACGTAGTGATAGAAAAAGATGAAAAAAGATGACGTCATAACTCCTCTCCTTTTTTCCTTTTATGTATGATTACTAACAGATTGGACTGCATAATTGTGAGAAATTATCGTGCATTTTCGGGGCGAGTGTTGCACAAATTGCCACTATTATGATAAAAAAAACGATTTTTTTTATGTTATTCTTTTTGACTTTCATAGTCTATAGAATAGACACTACTAACATCATAAGTCATGGTTACATGAAATAAATAAATTGATGAATGAAATAATCAAAAACACACAAGAAATGCTAATATTGAAAGCAGTAGCAAAGCCAACACACAGAAACAGAATAGCAATATTCTTCTGAGAAGAAGCAAAACTATTTATTTTTATTACCACCCAGTCTTATAACTTTGATATTTCACACGCTGTATTTATCTGTCCCACGGATATCTCACCGCTGATCCACGGCTCATTTTTATAAAGAGAGCTTATTAACCACGAATGAGGTGGCACGTTGTTGATCTTTCTTCCGAGGGGAAAAAGCAATTCCATGGAAATTAAATCATAAAGGCAAATAATCCAACTCACGTCATGCTGTCCGTTCCATGCCTGCGAATTTAGAAGAAAAATTATTATTTTGATACTCGTAATAAAACGCTTGTTGCTATTTCGTGTAACTTTGAGTAAGGTTTCGTTTTCAAAGAAAATTTTAGACTATAGTGAAAATAGTTTGGTGGTCTTTGGAATATTTTGAGATAGGTCAGTTATGAACATAAGAAGGGAAATAAAATTTATAAAATTAAAGTTATTTTAGAAGAGCAAATTCATAAAAACTGAAGAAATTTGCCTTTTTGAGTGCTGCACATCTTTTCAAAAATTGATCACTACTTCTCATGATTTGCTTAGATAACCCAACATGCTATGAAGTTTACCCGAGGATAATGCAAGAGGCCTTTTGAGCTCGTCTTAATTTTCCTCGTACGAAGATGCTGCCTTACACAAACACGCTAATCCATCCGTCCCGTAGATTAGCACGTTACCACCGTACATAACGTATCCAGGCCAGTCACAGACTGATGAGTACCATTAATATACTACGTGACAGTGCCTTGCCTAAATCACAATAGGTGGAATCCGAATAAAGAGACGCCACAAGAATATAAATAAGTAGGTAAGCAAGTAAATGACCTAACGGAAGTGCTTCCGAGTACATGCAATCAACACACGCGTTGAATCAATACAAGGTTTACTGGGCTACAGCATAAGATGGCACGAAAAGCCGACTATGTGAAAAACTTCAAGGACTACACATTCAATTCATTAGGCATTATAAAACAAAATCTTGATCTTTGGTAGTTTTTGAGATCATATTTTATATTTTTTTTTTTAGATTTGACAAGACAGTCGATCTGAATCACCATGTAAAGGTGGTAAATGACGATGCGATCTATGATGGAACATGTCTTGCCTTGAACAAATTATTATTTAGAAGCACAAAACTTCAACTGCCACATATACAGGGTTTCCTGGATAACCTGTACCAGCGAAGGTCTGGGTCTGGGGACCCCAATACCTATCGATTGATTACACTTCTGACACTTTGAATGAAAATTTAAGTATTATGCCCGTAAAGTATCTCATTGAAATTTATGTGATGAATAGTAAATAAAAAGATTCCATTTTTAGAAAAAGTTTTTGTAACTTTTTTATTTAAATGGCGTTCAAAACTTAGTAAAAAAACAGAATTCACCACTTTTTCAGTTTCATATTTTTTTCTGAAGTATTATTCAGTGGTATAAATGAAAATTCTTTTGAAGCAAGTAGACCTAGTATTCAGCTCACAATGAAAAGGTAATTAAGGATGTATGAAGGGCATGCCAAAAGAAATAAGATACTCAAAAATTATAAAATTTATTCTTCATTACAAGTATCGATCTTTTCGAAGTATTCACCCTGAGCACGTATACACTTTTCCGTACGTTTGAACTAATTGGAAAATACCTGTGACCACTCTTCTTTAGATGCAGCCAATGCATCTTGTTTGCTTACTCACTTCTTCCCCTTTCGTTTTTCTTTAATTTTTGGAAACAGGTAAAAATCACAAGGCACTAGGTTAGGGGAATATGGTTGGTGAGGAAGGTTTGACACATTTTTTGAGTTGAATAATTCAAGTGTTCTGGCAGACGTGTGCGGCGCCGCACTGTCGTGGTGCCAGAGAAGGTGCCAGATTTCTCACTTCGGTCGCTTGTCACACTAAGCTGATATTACTGTTGGAGCACAAACTGTCACATACCATTCAGAGTTCACCGTTCTTTGATCCTCTAGCACTAGAGTAGTAACAAATGGTCGCCTCGTTTTGCAGAAAAACGAGGCGACCATTTGTTTCTGTGTGCTTCGTGCACGGCGATATTTCGTTGGAGTTGGTTCATCTTTAAAACATCATACCGTCGACTGTCGCTTGGTTTCGGGATCATAGTTATGTTTCGTCACCAGTCAGTATATCATACATGTTTTTTTTACTCGCCACCGTCGAATTTATCTATCATGAATAGTTTACGGAGAGAAAGGTGGTCGTGAATTATGGTTTGCATTGCTGCTGATGCAGTTCCTAGTTCTCGCTCCAGCTCTACATAATTCGCGCGTAATTCGTTTTAAGTTTTTCGACTCCACGAACGTTTTTTTGTGTGAGCGCGGTTGGCGGCCGACCTGACTTCGCTTCATCTTCGAGACATCCCCGTCCTCTTTTAAATTCAGCAAACCAATTAAATACAGTTGCTCGTGAACAAGCAGACTCACCAAAAGTAGTAGTCAAAAGTTCAAATATTCTTGAGGTTTTAAACCTTTTTTATAGTCATAATAAATCGCGAAAAATCACGTCGACTGAACTCCATTGCTGCAAGCGAATTCCCGCCAGATTCTCGGAAAAATGATGCTCATTCAAAAAAGTTATATGTTTTCTATTTTCAAATATATCAATAAACAACTAGCCTATAAGATGGTGTATAACTTGCCAGTGTCAATAAAATGAGTAGAGAGTACCTCACTTCTTTTGGGATGCCCCTCATACCTTAACTATTTGCACCACAGTAACTAAAAAAGTGACAAAATCCTGAAATTTTCGAAAATTTGTTAAAAAAAAACATAACTCGAAAAGTACCAAAAATCGCGGAACATACATGGGGTACAATCGATAGGTACTCGGGTCCCCAGACCACAGACTTTCGCTGGTACAGGTTACCCGGGACACCCTGTATAGTATACCCCTCTCATAAATTTCATAAGTAGCGGACGGTATCGAACGATATTTAAACTCCACCGGTGAGTGCCTCCTAGTAAACGACATTACAAAACACTTCGAGAGATTCAAATCCATCCTATTGCGCTTGCTCCATTCGAGTAAGGCTTCTATGTCTTGTTGAATGAGGTTACAGTCATTTTCGTTCTCAATCTCCATATGAGTTTTGAGGTCATCAGCATACAAGAAACACCTTGCATATTTAATGACCCCAATAACATCATTAATGAAGAGAAGAAAGAGCAATGGTCCCAATATCGAGCCCTGATTGATCGATGTAAAATACACTATTATATAGCAGTAGATGTTAAGTATTTGGTATTAGGAAGTGGAACACCAGCTATCACGAAAAACTACCTTAACGTCAATGACATCAAAAAGATATTTTCTAATATTCAACATGAAAAGAGGAGGTGTTGGTTCTTTAAAGTCGATATTGGAGACAATGCAACAACACATGAAAATCTTTTTACCTAAAACAACAAGAACAATAATGGCCTTCTACTGCACATGGCCATTGGAAACTAGCTACCTTAAATCCTAATTGCTTAACATAATGATTATTATAACCAGTTTTAAAAGATTATAAACAATTACTCTGTTTACCTTTTCCTTCGTATGGATAAAATTGAATTGAGTTGTAAGTCGAAAATAAAATACCAAATATAAATACACACATCAAAAGTGTCTAGGGATCAACATATATTTTTGCAATAACTTTTCTCCTGATTGATATTAATTAAAATTTTCTTTAAGGATTCATCAAATAAAGAGTTTTCGTTTGTCTACAGTAACGATAAACCAAGTCACCTTGCATTAATAAAGAAATTTGCCATTTTCCTAATAAAGGGATTTTTGACATTTGAACCACTAACATTAAAGTTCGAAAAAAAGACTGAAATAACAGTTTTCTTTAAAATTTTATTGGGTAACCTAAACAATTAATAATCCGTGTTTCTACCGCGAACACTAACAACACAAGAACATCGGTTTGGCATACTCAAAATGAGTTCATCCAAATCACGCTGTGGAATGGCCGCCCATGTTCGTTGCAACAACAAAAAAAGGTCTTCTTGCGACTGGATACCCTCCATATTCGGCAGAGCTCTTCTCTGTAGCATATCCCATGCATGCTCAATCGGGTTCAAGTCTGGCGACTGAGCAGGCCAGGGCAGGACATTGATGTTAGCTGCGGCGAAAGTCTGTCTTACAACTCTTGCGGTGAGCGGTCGTGCATTATCATGCATTAACTGAAATGAGCGACCGATTTGCACTTGTAGAGGAACGATGACGTCTGATACAATCGTCTCAGCATTAATTTGAGCGTTGAGGTTGCCTCTGATCCAAATTAACTCAGTTCTTCCGCCGATCCAAATACCCGCCCATACCATGATGGTTCCACCACTCTAAGGATGGACTTCCTGGCAGGATTTTAATCGCTGTTGGCGTCCAGGGGTTCTCCAGTGTCGTATAGGTCTTGTATCCGGTCTCATACCAAAACGAGACTCATCAGAAAAGCACACGAAACGCCATTGTTCTTCTGCCCAATTTCTGTGTTCAAGAGCCCATTGATATCGAATCCTACGATTGTGCATTGCTATAGGTGGTACCCTTAGCGGTCTTCGGGAATGAAGGTTCACTTCATGCAAGCGGTTTCTGACTGTTTGGTCGCTGATTAAGTTCCCTGAAGAGTGATGAAGCCTCACGGCTAACATCATGGCGGTTATTGTTGGAGCTCTTCGAGTTGTGATTTGAATGTATCGGTCTTGTCTCCGTGTGGTGCAGCGATACCGTCCTCCATGGCGCTCAGCCACGGTACCAGTGCTTCGGTAACGTGTCCAAAGTCGACTGATAACACTCTGACTTGTATTCAGAGCTAAAGCCACAGTACGTTGCAGGGAACCAGCTTCTATCATTCCCAAGGCTCTGAGCATTTCTTCCCTGCTTAAATGACGTCGCCGCTCCATAATAACGTTGGTTTTAATCAGTAGTAGGAAAACAGTAGCACTAATAATGTCTTCAATGCGTTGTATGTTTTTATAGGGAAAATATTGACAGCTGATTTTCATCTTTTACTCGAATTTGATTGACAGTTCCTGTTTCAAATTATGAAATGCACCAAAAAGGATCCATATAAATTTATAAAATCATAAATTTATTACAAAGCCACATCTCAATCTCAAGAAATCCGCATAAAAATGCTTGATCCCCAGACACTTTTAATGTGTGTATCTCAGCTCCGTTAAACGCGGGTGGTTTGAAAAGTTTCCGACCTAACAAAGATACCATAATTTTTTTTTTTAATTTATTATTTATTTCTCTACTTAGTCTCCTGGTAACGGTACACACATCTCCGAAACTCGGATTTATTGCGCCTAAACTGCGCCAACAGAGACAAAATTTCACTGTGATAAATGATGATGCAGAGTCCCCGTACACAGAATCCAACTCATTTTTGATTTGCGTTGTTTGATTACCTTTCAAAAACAAATATTTTATGACAGCTCGATGCTCGATTTTTTCCACACTAACAAAAATACTCACATCGAATTACGAAACGACACTCAAATAACAACTGCGCGTTCAAATTGGCTGAAAGCACTTTGGTGAGTACCTATCAAAAGATGCACAACTACATTCCCTGAGTTTTATTGAAAAGTGTTGATCTTCACGTTGAGTTCGGAAACTGTTCAAACCAACCTAGTTCTTTAGCTATAATAATATGTGCTCTATGATAAAGTTTATTCCCTTTAATGTGTTCTTTCATAATAATAAGGTTTCGTGAGTGGCCGCGAAATTTCAAAAATGACGCCAACATTACTCATACATACTCCATTAATTGATGATAATTATTTTCCGAAAAAGTCTGTGTTTCCAACCCTAGTCAACAGCTGTTTCGGTCATGATCAATCACACTCTATCTCGTGTAGAACAATCAGTTTGTTTTTGTTTTGTGAGCATGTTTGTAATGTTATAATTTATTTTTGCGTTGTGCACCTTACGCTGTCACAAGATTATGCGCAGTGCAATGGCACAGATAGTGTTATTCAGGGTTGTCGCAAAGTGTTGAGTTATTATAACAATAGCATCTTCATGACACATACTCATATGTCCGTATCTGTCCCTATATTTGAATTTGTTATCGTTTTCATACGATTTGTTGATCCTTGCTTTCTACATGATCATTTGTTTATTTCTTTCTTTCTAGATACGGCCTATTAACCCCATTAAGGGTTTGTTGTGAATGATTATTTTACCTATTAAGTAAGGGAAAATCTAACAGCCAGGGTTGTTGAACCAAATATAAGCGATGCAAACTGCTTGACCATAGAGCTTACAAATGGCGTCGTGTTCATAGCCATCTATCGCTCGCCATCATTTAGAAATATTGAAAATTTTACGAATTCGTTAGATTCGTTACTACTCACACTGCGGTCCTTCAAAACTATAGCTATTATCGGTGACTTGAACATAAATATCTCGCCAAACAATATCTACCAAAACTCTAATTCATACTTAAATTTACTGGTGTCGCATTCCATGCTACCAGCTCATCTCTTTGCGACTCGTAAAGGTAATTGTCTTGATCATCTAATTCTTGAAACTAACAAACAAGCTATCACCATGGTGTTGGGTTTGTTCACCGACCACAATCCTATTATTTTTTGCTGTGCTTCATCTAGCATCAAAGAAACTGCGA
Source organism: Udea olivalis (assembly GCA_947369235.1). Classification (NCBI taxonomy): domain Eukaryota; kingdom Metazoa; phylum Arthropoda; class Insecta; order Lepidoptera; family Crambidae; genus Udea; species Udea olivalis. The sequence continues at coordinate 13,264,931 of OX376350.1, read as the reverse complement.
GTATTCGGACATCAAAGCGTATTAATATGCAGGCTTGCTTAATGGGACTAGAAAATATGGATTTTTCCGATATAATTTATAACAATGATGCCAAAAAAGCAGCTCATACGCTTGTACAAAAATTGTCTCTAGTAATAAATACAAATACTATAACTGCCAACATTCCAAGTAGAAAACGCATTGTAAAGCCCTGGATCACACCTGGCCTGTTACGCTGCATTCGGCATAGGGACAAACTATATCGGAAAACAAGACAGCAACCAATGACGTCATAAAGGCCTCATATAAAAGGTATAAAACCTTTTGTAATAAACTTCTTAAGAACGTGAAAATTGATTACGAACGCTCAGAATTTCAGAAGCGAAAAAAGAATCCCAAACAAATGTGGGACCTCATTCAAAAGCTTTCAAACCTGCAACAGCGGAACTCATCATCCCACGAACTACTTTCCACGTGTTCTGATCCACAAGCCTCGGTAAACTCTGTTAATAATTTCTTCGCTAGCGTAGGGATGAATTTAGCATCCGAGCTGGCATCGAATCCTCCTGATACATCGACCCAAGTTCTTGTTCAAGAACAAGATGCTTTTGTGAAGGAGTCCATGGTATTGCTCAACACAGATGAAATAGAAATTGAAGAAATTATTTTGGGACTGAAGCGGGATTGTGCTACGGGCTGGGATGGAATCCCAACCTCTTTCATTATTGATGCGAGATATGTTCTGATTCCAGTTCTAAAAAAGGTCTTCAATCTGTGTCTCTCGACTGGCATCTTTCCGACTGTCTTCAAAAGAGCCTTAGTCCACCCAGTCTATAAGAGTGGGGACAAACACAGTGCAAACAATTACCGACCAATATCAGTGCTTACTACACTGTCCAAAATTTTAGAAAAAATTATAAATAGAAGATTAGTTGACTATCTAAACACTAAAAGTGTGCTCGCTCCAAACCAATTTGGGTTCAGAGCGAACAAATCAACTGAGGACGCAGTTCTGGAAGTAACAGGTACTAAATCAATAACACTGACTGTAAACAGACTTCACTAGGTATTTTTATCGACCTCACTAAAGCTTTCCTCACGGTGTCTCTCCCTATCCTTATTACCAAGCTCCAAAACATCGGTGTCCGAGTTGTTGTACTGGATATCTTCAAAAGTCTCCTTAATAAGGAACCACATAAGTCAGGATGAACCTATCACATACGGTGTTCCCCAAGGAAGTGTCATTGGGCCCACCTTGTTCCTCATATACGTCAATGACTTATGCCAATTGCAATTGCCCAACAGTAAAGTTGTCGCATATGCTGACGATACTGCGATTGTTACTCATGGTAAAACTTGGGAGGAGGCTCGCTTGAGTGCAGAATTAGCATTAAAATCAGTGATGATCTGGCTGACCCGCAATCAGCTTACACTGAATCTGAGCAAGACCAAATGCATCTTTTCACCTAAGCTCTCGTCGCAACCTGATGCTTCTTTCATAATTAAGGCTCATAAATGTGGGATAGACTTCAAAGGCCCATGCCCCTGTGATGCAATATCTCGCGTACATAACATTAAGTATCTAGGAGTAACATTAGATAGTGTTTTATCGTGGAACGAACATATCAAAGTTGTCACTGCGCGGATCAGGAAATTGATTTTCATTTTCAGCAAACTGCGAGCTGGTGCTTTTCTGTCAACCCTCAGAATAGCTTACTTTGCCCTTGCACAGTCTATAATTAATTATTGCATTACGGTTTGGGGTTCCTCTGGTAAGACTAAGATATTACCACTAGAAAGAGCACAGAGAGCCTTCTTAAAAGTTATGGCATCTCAACCAATCAGATACCCCACAAAATTAATTTACAATTTCTGGGAAGTTCTTTCAGTTCGAAAACTGTTTGTTTTAAACGTTATCCTACGCAAGCACAAAACTCTCCCCTATAACCCAACCTTACTTAAAAATAAAAGAAGGCGTGCTAAAGTGTGCCAGACACAAAAGTGTAGAATAGAGCAGGTCAAACACCACTACAATCACATAGCCCCCCTCCTCTATAACAAAGCCAATAAAGTAATAAATATTTATCCGCAGAATATATTATATAGATGTAATACTCTTCTAAATGAGTGGCTTCTGAATCTCGATATAGAATACGATGCTGTGGAATCCTTAATTAAAGAACTAATGAAAACATGTGCTATCTTTATTCTTATTTTATTAATATTATTTTGTGGTTCTATTTCCTATATATTTATATATTTTTTATGTTCCTAAATAAAATACATACCTCTATCACAAACACACACTCTTATGTACGATATCGCTCACTCACTCTCGCACAAACACACGCATTAACACACGCACACACAGACACACACACGCACACATACACACAAACACACACGCGCACGCATACACTTCAAAACAAAATCTTTTTATAATGTAAATAAAGTCTGAAACGTCTGTCCTTGAGGCGGGCGCTAGTGACTGTGACACAGTCTTCAACTACTGCGGTCATTAACGCTAAAATTGTTTGTAAATGTTGTTATTGTTTTCAAATAAAGATTTTATTATTATTTATTATTATTATTATTGTCAATCCTACTTCTTAGATTTATGTATTTTGATGAAAGAGGAAACGTAAGTGTATGACCATAATGGTAATTAAGATATTTTATACTTTTTTATTTTAAATCATATATTCCTGACATTGGCCAGGGACGTGACTCACATGACGTGACGTGTTCTTTCTGTGCGTGTTTTAATTTTTGTCCTTAAATCAAGGAATTAAGGTTCATTCGCCGGCTACCTTCGTGATTATGTAAATACAGACAACATTTTTCTGTTCGTGACTTCAATTCATATGTGCAGAGGAAGAGGTTAATAAAACCGTTACAGTTTAGTAACAAAACAAAGTATTTTAGTTAATACCTTAAAATCTAATACTTGATTTCCAATAATTTGTGAATCTATGAAAATTACTTACTTTGTGTTTACAAAATATTTTTTGATCACCAAAAGTAATAATTTGGACACTGTGTTCACTAAAATCAATCCCTTGAATACTTGGCTGTGGTCTTTCCGTGTCATTGTTTACTGACATGCTCTTCAGGTGAACTCCAAAAGTATTGTATTAAGTTCATTATTTTACACTGTGATATTAACATAAGACTTGAACTATTATTTTTTTTTGAGTTAGATTTTTCTGTCAAGAAAGGATGAAAATACTTTGAAACTAGTCCAAGAAATCAGAGGCGTTAGTGGTTTTCAAAGTACGCTAATATGATGGAGACCTTCCACAGTCAAAACTACACCGAAGTAAATAAAAACTCTGAGTAAGCAATGTGGTGTCCCCCCTTGTTGATGAAATTAAGATACATTTGTTCACATGACACCATCTGGCAGTAAGTATAATATGATACATTAAAAAAACCTTTTTACATACATACATACCATCACGACTTTATCCCAAGCGGGGTAGTCAGAGGCAAGTGACTGTGCCGTCATGGTGAACGAACACTCAGAAGCCCACTTTTCCCGAATGGTGTAAGAACCCATCGTGGTAGGTGGTGAGCCTTCCGCCGTTATCCAGGTTGATTTGGTTTGTTATCGATGTTTTCTGTCACCTGAGAGTTAGTCGGATATTTAACAATGAACACAAAGATTTTGGTTCTGGCCAGATTTGAACTCGGGACCACACGATCCACGATCTGAGTTCGGGTGCTAAACCACTAGGCCACGACGCTCTCCTTTTTGAAATCTAATTCTAATTATAAATTAATAAATATGCGCCAGGTAATATCAGTTCGCGTCCTTGAGCGCTAGCAAGCGGACGCACTTAGGCGAACGTAATAATTAGTGAGTCACGATGTCATCTACGCTAAAGTGTTCTTCGTGCAATATAGTTATCTGTGAACTTCTTGATTTTGTCCAAAATAAGCAGGATATTATGGATGAACAATCTCTAGTGAATCTGTGTATGACCAGTTTCTCCGAAGAGGACATAGAAGCAGCGAAAAGTCTGTTATTTTTGGCGGTATCGCAACGAAAAATAACAAGAAAGAAGGCAAAGAAATCGTCAAAGAAACGAATCCGGATGACTTGCCTATTTTTTTGGCCAAAGAATTGCAGAAATTACCACCGTTGACCTTTGACCATGTTGACGCCTCGAGATTATTAAAGGATTTAATCCTGCTGAAGACCGAACTCAAGTCAATTAAGGATACATACGTAACGCAAGATCAACTGCAGGAGGTCAGGACCGATTGGCTTAATGCAAAAAATGCATCGTGTGTGTCAACACACAATCATTTTATAAATCTCAAAAGGGGCGGTGGATGTCAAAATAGTGTTAGTTTTAATAGTGGTCCGTTTGGCCTGCCGCATATACCGGTAGCGTCTCAGATAAACAATGAGTCAGCTGACGGCTTGGATATGCATGGTTCTCCAGCTCGCTCGCACTCGTGCGAGCAGGCCCCATCATCTTTCCCTCCTTCGCCGCCGCCAACGCAGACTACGCCGGCTGATAAGGAAACTGGCTCAGGAGAGGAGACTTTATGCACTAGCAATAAGGTACGCTTTTCCACGCCGGTCGCGGTGGCTAAACCAAAATCACTAGCGGAAATTGTCAATGAAAATTGTGATCGGGAGCCGAAGGAATATGAGAAGTTTGAGTCTGACTGGATACAAATACAGAGGAAAAGACATAGAAATCGTTTCGCCACGGAGGAGGGCAAAGCTTCAACAAACCCTCAAGAGAGGTTTAAGGCGGCCGATATACGAATCCCGTTATTTATCAATAACGTAGACAAAAACACAAAGGAGGCAGATATCTTGGACTATATTAGCAACAAAACGCAAGTCGCTGTGAGCTTAAGAAAAGTTAACTCTAAAAAACAAAAACAATATAGCGCCTACATTGTTTACGTGCCTAAGAACAAATTGTCTTTATTCCTAAATGACAGTCTGTGGCCCGAAGGAGTTTACTTTAGACGTTTTGTGGATTTCAAAAAGAATCCTATACAGAAAAAAGATTGATTTTGATAACAATAGAACTTAATTATGAATAATAAAGCCAAGTTTGTCTCCTTTAACTGCAAGTCTTTGGTCAGGTCTATGGAATGTATTAGAACGTTGTGTCAAACATCACATTTAATTGCGCTGCAGGAGACATGTCTCTTGCCGCATGACATCCCACTGCTGGGCACCGTAGACCGGGATTTCGAGTACACTGGGAAGTCAGCGGTGGATACCACTGCGGGAATTCTGCGAGGGCGACCCTACGGTGGTGTAGCTATTCTGTGGCGTAAAAATGTGTTCAGTGCCGTTTCGGTTGTTCCGTGTACTAGTGATCGCATTGTAGCCATAAAAGTGTCTATTGCTGAGTGCTCTTTTCTGGTGTTTTCGGTGTACATGCCTACTGATGAACCAACGAACCTGGCGGAATTTACACACTGTTTAAGTGAGATTAGCGCAATCATTGAAAGTTTTGATATTGAGTACAGTTATATTCTCGGTGACCTTAACGCACACCCTGGTAGGCGCTTCGGTATAGAATTACAAGGGTTCTGCACAGACCAAAAATGGATTTGTGTGGACCTGGAGTTACTTGGATTGGACGGGGGAGCATATACATATGTCAGTGATAGTCATGGAACTTGTAGTTGGCTGGATCATTGTGTGGTGACCCGGGCAGCTAGACATACGGTAGATAATGTGGTAATTAATCATGGTGTCTTTTGGTCGGACCATTTTCCCCTAGAAATATATTGTGATCTAAATATTTTAACACCTAAGCGTGTGTGTGGCAATAACAGGACTAATCATATTTTGTGGGGGGGAGAACGAGATGATACACAAATCTTGGAATATACTATGTATTGTAACGAGAGGCTGAAACTTATAGACTTTTCATCTGTGCTATCAAAATGTGCCGATATGATGTGTAATGACCCTGAACACAAAAAGGTACTGTCTGATTTGTATGACCATTTCATTAATATTTTAAGGGAAGCCTCAGTGTATAGTAGTAAGAAGAGAAATGTTTATTGTAAAAATAAGTATATATGTGGCTGGAATAAATATGTAAAAGCCGCTCATAGTGAAGCTCGGCTGTGGTTTCACTATTGGGTCTTATACAACAGACCTCGGGAGGGGTATGTTTATAGTAAGATGTGTGTTTCCAGAAATGTTTTTAAAGCTAAATTAAAATGGTGCCAAAGTAATCAGCAACAGATCAAAATGGATATTTTGGGTATGAGTCATGCAAAAAAGAATTTCGCAAGTTTCTGGAAACACACAAGAAACCTAAGTCCAAAGCCAAGTGCTCCAGTGAGTGTAGAAGGGTTAAATGAACCCTCGCAAATTGCAGAATTGTTTAGAGAACATTTTAGGGTACAACCTACTGAGAGCTTCTCTGGGGGTGAGAGTGTTTCTTGTGGTGATATTAGTGGCTGTAAAGGGAAAGAGTCAGTTGTGATTAGGGCATCGGATGTTAGAACTGTGTTGAGTAAAATTACAAGAGGCAAGTCACCCGGCCATGATCACTTGAGTGTTGAGCACCTGCAATATGCAGGTGTTCACCTACCACGAGTGCTGGCAATGTTTTTCTCTCTTTGCCTGAATCACAGCTACTTACCAAATTGTATGCTAAAAACTATAGTTGTACCAATTACTAAAAATAAAACATGTAGTGCTAGTGACAAGTCCAATTACAGACCTATTTCTTTAGCGACTATTGTGGCCAAAGTACTGGACAGACTGCTTGACTTACAGCTAGGTAAGAGTGTCAAACTCCATGATGCACAATTTGGGTTCAGACCTGGCCTTTCGACTGAAGCTGCTGTCTTGTGCCTCAAGCAGACTGTCCAGTATTACACTGCAAGAGAGACTCCAGTCTATGCGGTGTTCTTGGACTTGTCAAAAGCATTTGACCTGGTTCAGTATGAGGTCCTGTGGAAGAAGCTAGCCGAAGACACTGATCTACCGCATGAGTACATCAACATCTTGAAGTACTGGTACTCTCATCAGGAGAACTTTGTTAAATGGGGCGGAGAGCTCTCAGGCATGTACAGGTTGGGAAGCGGGGTGAGACAAGGTGGGGTGAGTTCACCAACGCTTTTTAGCCTGTACATGAACAGGCTGATCGATGAGCTCAGCAGCGCTGGAGTCGGCTGTTCTGTGGACGGAACCTTTGTCAATAATATAAGTTATGCCGACGATATGGTGCTGCTGTGCCCTTCGGTCAATGCTCTCAACAGGCTGATAGCCATCTGTGAGAAGTATGCGGTGTCCCATGGTCTTAGGTACAACTGTACTAAAAGTGAGCTGATGGTTTTTAAAGCTAAGAGTAAGACATATAAAGTTCCGCCTGTCATGCTTGATGGCATTCCGCTTAGACAAGTACAAAGATTTAAGTACCTGGGACATTGGGTCACTGAGTCATTGAAGGATGATCTGGATATGGAAAGGGAGCGTAGGGCACTGTGCGTAAGGGCTAATATGCTTTCCCGCAGGTTTGCACGTTGCACCAAAAACGTAAAAATAACACTGTTTAAGGCATTTTGCCACTCACTGTACACGTGCAGCCTGTGGATGAACTACACCCAAGGTGCGTACAGAGCCCTGCGCACTCAATACAACAACGCATTTAGGGGACTGATGGGGCTGCCGCGGCACTGCAGTGCATCGGCTATGCTAGCCGCAGCAGAAGTCGATAGCCTTTCGGCTATCATTAGAAAGCGCATTGCATCGCTGATGCATCGAGTCCGGGGCAGCGCCAACAGCCTTCTAAAAACTGTCGCGGCGAGACTGGACGTGGACAGTGTCATTATGCAGCACTGGACCCGCGTCCAGCTCGCCAAAGATACAAAAATTAATTATAACCCCTATTGAATGTACTAACATAGTTTATAAGATTAATTTGTTACTAACACTAATATGGACTTTGTCTGAAATAAAAAGATTTTATTTTATTTTATTTTATTTTATTTTATTTTTATTTAATATACTACAAATACCACTGTGTGTGTACCTCCGTACAAAGGACTAACCTATGAGATAGCTCGGACGCGCAGACCGACGCGGCCGTCGCTATCACCTTACAAATTATGCTACATAGACACTGGTTGTATGTGTGTGCTGCGTCAGCGGCACCCACACCACTATGGTCTCTAAGTAGGGATAAATGTTCCTGTGTTCCGAGGTACCAGACAAGGAATTAAGCCAGGGGAGCCCAGCACACCCAGACCCGAGTAAATTCAGAGAAGAACGTTTCATGAATTGACCGGACCGGGACCTGTATGTCCACCATGAGTTGCCATTACGTTTACGGCAATCGTTGCGATCAGATATTTGTAAGCCATTTTTTGGGGGCTCCACCGAAATTCCACATGAATACGTCAAAATGGTTAACGCGAACGCTAGCGGCTGTCATTGGTGTCAACTTATGGTAGACATACAGTACGTCTACCACGAGTTGTCACTTTAAATTTACAACACTTCGCGTAAAAAAATGTTTTGGGATTTGACATTGTCATGTAATGTCTTGTGTCATCCCAATACATTTTTTTACACGAACGATAACGTAAATTCAAAGTGGCAACTCGTGGTAGACGTACACTACGCCGTGCCTTCATTGAGACTTAATTGCCAATAAAATTTCTTGACACTAGTAAATTGAGTCTTAATGATGGCAGGCTAGCTAAAAATGTAACTACACTACCTTAATTTAACTTACATCAAGAGTTCCGGCCCTGCCCATCATAGCTGAAGGGCAACAAAGCCGTCCTCCATCACCAGTTTACAACAATTTTGCTAACGTTATGCCCAGTTCACGTCCGAATAGTGGACGTACAAAGGGCTAATATTTACCCACATCAAAACATGATGGCGTCGAGTGTCTTTGTATCATAGCAATGGACCGCGAGACTTGGCCCAAAATTGAAATGAGATGCTTTCAACCGAGATAGTTATATGTCATCGATTCTTAGGAGTTTCACAACAAATGTCTTAGTTTAAAAATACTTTGCCATACCTAGTAATAGTGGTACATGAATAGAACCCGGCTGCAGAATCATTAGAATCAAGCCATCGTTACCATTGACTAGTTCGTGACTTAATCACTACGCTTGGCATATGTGGGTTTTTCATATCCCATAGTTATATTTCGGGCTTGATCCGGTGAGCATTGGTTTCTTTCTGGAAGTTTTCGTAAAAATGAATTATATTTTTTTTTTCATCAGCGTCATCTCCAATGCCACCTTCACTTTTTTAATTTGTTACTGAACTTGTTTTTTGCTTTTTATTATGAACATGTAATCGTGGCAAGCGTGATGATTTAGATTATCCCGTCGATACTCGTAGTAGCGATGCCTCGATACCAGTGATAGTAATTGGTGCAACGCCCTTAAAATAGTGCATCACGTACTCACGTGTATTTACAAAACATATATTCTCAACTTCCTACATGTGACACCCAATAAAGACATTAAATTAAATTGAATTCAATAGGAGAATAAAAATAAATTTTCTTTATTATGAACTACGAATGATACTGAACTTTAAGCAAATTCCTATCTTCTGCTTCTTAGTCGTACGAGTTATTTAACGCTAGTTCTGTTGAACGCTGATATGACAAAAGCACTACCAGAGAAAAATTCAATGATTTTAGAGATTCGGTGCTAGACTTTTAGGGAACCCACGTAGAAATTTTATGGGACGCCGTGTTTCTATAACGAAATCCGGTTCAAAGTTATAAAATTCAGTTGGCGTGCATCTGACACGAGTTTTGCTGAGAAGCTTACTATAAAAGCAAAATTTAATATGAAACTTAATCCTTTTTAGCTCTGTTCATGTAGGTTTATAATAGAAAACATTTTGACAACGTTTTAAAATATTTTCAGTAAATATGCTTTCCGAAACTACCTACAGTACAAGTAATCCGATTACAACGATTCACACTTCGACAACTACGAGTATGTAAGGATACGCAATCCGTAAATATGGACACATCTGTTTTTTTCACATTGAAACTCATATTATTCACTCTACTATTTGGATTATATTGTGAATGATTCACAACTGAAAACGAAATGATTATTATTACAAGTCATCTATTATGTATACTAATATTATGAAGAGGAGAGTTGTTTGACTGTTTGTATTGAATAGGCTCTAAAACTACTGGACCGATGCTAAAAATTCTTTCACCAATATGAAGCTACATTATCAGGGAGTGACCTAAGCGATATTTTATTATGATTGAACAAAACAGTCAGTGAAAAATTATAGTATTAAGTATTATGTCGGAGTAATTAAGGGCGAGATGTGCTGCTTTATCGACGCCGCGAAGTGCAATTACTTTTTACTGTCGAGGCAGCTATAATAGTTAGGTATGTAATATATAAAACAACCTTTGCACAGCCTAGTTAGGCTGCTTTTACAATCAGTTAAATATTTATTTGCCTTGTAGCATTGTTTTTTGCTATTTACCTCTTTGGTAGGACCTGCCAGGGCTTGGAAACCGGTTTATTTTTCAAACCGGTTTCGACCGAAATGCCTAATAACGTATTGGTTTTGTTTCCGTGCGGACGGGAACGTATAAAATCGATTTATAAGAGGAACGAAATGTAAATCGTTTTTGGTCAATATACCGGTTTTAACCATTTTTAACCAGTTTTTTGTATTAAAAAGGATCAATACAAAACTAGGAATAATAATTCACAGCCACGCAGCTTTGTCACGGGTCGTGTCGTTAAAGTTTGAACGAAAGAACAATAATGTAATAATAAGGGTTTTTTTATCTGCAACGTTTATATTTTGTCATCAACTTGTATCATCTTGTATAGATCTATCGACATGAAATATTTTCATTCTAAAATAAATAAAAAGTAAAAAATCATATCATACCCACCTATGTATGATTTTTTGCTGTCACGCCACGAGCCTCTATTCATTGTGGAATGAACCGGTTTTTTCGTTCTTATAAAATATTCTCATTTCGTTCGCGTTCCAAACAAAATACTTTTAAAAACCGTATTTTTTAAACCGGTTCCAAGCCCTGGGACCTGCAAATGAATGCAAAGTGAAATAGTTAAGGCAGGAAAAACAGATTTCCGGGTCACACGTTCTAAATGTATCACTTCTTAGAGTGGGTGAATGCAGTCCCTCGGGATAAATTATTCTTCCCGTGTAGAAGAGTGCCCTTTGAACGAGCACCTGTCAGGGCCTGACGCTCGGGGAACGTGCATACCAATTTTCTCTGGCAAATTGTATTACTAATATTTACATTTAAAAAGTGCTAAACGTATTATAAAAATATATATCTTAGTAGAGTACAGCAATTACTCTGCCCGTACCATGTCTTATAGATCTATCATACAGAAAAAAAAAGCCAACTTAATATTATCAGTTGAAATGAATATTTGAGAATGAATGCATAGATAAATTATTAATCGATTTCGATAATATTTGTTAAGCCTAAGTTGGACGCCTCCGTGACCGCTCAGCTCTTACCCAAATTCGGAGGTCCTGATTTCAAATCCCAAGTCGGGCTAAGTACAATTTAAGACTTAGACACACTTGCACAATTGGTATCATCGAGCCGTATTTAGCAAGCGTGCTGATTTCGTCAATACCCATCAATTGAAGCAATTGCATGATCTTAGTGCTGGGGGCCATTGTCAAGCAGGGAACTATCTCACTTTAAACTTGCAGTCTGATTGTCAATATGGTCATAGCACCGCAACAGCACCGCTCCAATCCGGTAATTAACTTGCCATCCAAATTAGAGCATTGAATTGTGTGTTTTATAATATATTTTACTGTCAATATGATAAAGCGGACATCGGGCGGTCAGCGCGCGCGCCGTGCGCTTTTTAATACGATACGATGCCGGGTTGGAGCGGTTGCGTTGCCGATGATTTTGTGCTATTACCTTAACCTTGAATGGGTGACAGTTAGTGATTGCAAGCTTCGGCAGGCTCGTTGTGCTGTCAGCCTCAAAGGTTAACAATAGCAGGCGTTATGCGACTGGGTTAACACATTTTATGCTGTACGCTTCTAAAGACAGTGCTTAATTGTTGATATGAGTACATCGAGAATCTTGAGTGTGGATAATTATTGGCATTACATTAAAGTTTCAAATACATATTTGGCTACATTCTACTTGCTTATCTTAGTATCACAGACATCGCAGTTAATTCTGAACATATGTTTGTGTACAGTCAAACATAAATATAATATACATTTCCATGGCTTCAAAACTATCTGAGCAAAGCTTAGACTCTTTGATGACTTGTTAGATATTTGTTTTTCTTAAATTCTTAAAGTCTTTGAAACGTACAGATATCCATGTTTTTAAATGTAGCCTAAGTATAGCTCCTCATTATATTTAACACTGTTAAATCTCATCTCACTAAGGTTATTATTGCTAGACTCGTGACCTTTTGACTTTCTTTTCACCAGAGGTAACCTCTGCAGGACAAAAGGCGGTCGCGTCAATTTATTTCTTGATTTTCGTCGCAATTCTGCTTTATCTTCTCTAATTGCCTCCTTGAACCAAAAACTTTCTAGACACTTTTATCGCTAGTCATAAAATACTTGCAAAAGTGAATACTAAGCAACAAAATATTAGTGCGAATTGAAAATACTTTATGCAGCACCTGAAAGCAAAAACAACTTATCACAGCAAACTCCTTTCAAGCCATGTTTTTATTCTCATTCTTCATCATCATTCGTAGCCACAAGACGTCCACTGCTGAACATAGGCCTCCCCCACCGATTTCCAAAGCAACCGGTTGCAGGAGGTCTGCACTCACCGGAATCCTGCTACTTTTACCAGTATGTCTACCACGAGTTGACACCATTGACAGCCGCTATGAGCCCTCAGTACCTCTTCAACTAACTTACCCACTGGGCTACGTCAGTATTATTCTTTATCCTTTTTACAATGTAATCGCTGGTACAGAAAAGTTATAGGGTGGAGACCTTTCAAGCAAGTTACCAGGTAGAGTACATGGCCTGCAACACCACAAATCCCCAGTCCGTCCGCATAGGCGATGACGTGGTCGAGCGCACGGACCGTGTCAAATACCTGGGATCTGTGTTATGCGTGTCCGGGGACATCGACCGCGACATCCGAGCCCGAATTTCCGCGGCTTTGGCCAAATGGCGTGAGGTGACTGCTGTCATTTGTGACCCCAAAATGCCGATCAAGCTGAAGGGGCAGGTCTATAAAGCTATCATAGGCCTGTCCTTCTATATGGCAGTGAAACATGGCCGTTACTCGAGCAACACAAGCAGGAGCGGCGCGCAGCGTCACGGAAATGAAGATGCTGCGGTGGATGTGTGGAGTCTCAACTCCACACCTACATCCGGTGTACCTACAGCCTTCGTGTTCAGGACATCGCAGACAAGCTGCAGGAGTGCCGCCTTCGTTGGTATGGTCATGTCTCACGGAGATCGGCAAACTACGTGGGCAACAAATGTCTAGCCATGCCGCCTCCGCCGGGGACCGGCAGAAGAGGTCGACCCAAGAAGCGGTGGCTCGACGTCGTCAAGGGTGACATGCGTGCCAACAGGCTCACCACTGAGGATGCAGAAGACCGCGCGAAGTAGGCCAAGAAAATAAGCAAGGCGGGGCCAAATATATGTGGTCACAGAGGAGGATGCAAAAAAAAACAATTTATTTAATAAGATTTACTTAGAAAAGTATTACAAAAGTACTTAATTATTATAATTATAAAATAATTAGTCTAGTCCGATGTTAGGTACCAGAATACACACTTGTGTGGGTTCACAACCGGGATAGACCACACGGATGATGATGACCAGGTAGCAGAATTGTTGTGGATGCAGACCGCCTAAAACCGGTCGCTTGGAAAATCAAGGCCTAAGAAATGGACGTCTTATGGCTGGGATTTAAACCTGACCCGGCGATCACAACAATAGGTTTCCCATTGTGTCTGGTTTGTCCGTACTTGACAGTTTAAAGTCAATATTTTGATTCAGATTTTATAAAATAAACAGACAAAGGTTCTCTAAAATCAAAATACTAGTTTTCACGTGATGCAGAAACTTAATCACCGACGTAAATACTAAATAAACAGTTTTACCCTATGTAAAATTGTATGTTACTGTTTTATTATTATGTAAAGATGATTAAAATCTTCTTTTGATCGTGTGCTTAATTTTGTCCGTCACTGACGGTAAACTTTTAACAATTTGACTTAGTCTCAGACTCATCAAACAAAGCTCAGAATACACAATACAGAATAGGACAAAGCCTCAGCATCAAACTGTTCAAATTATTAAGCAATAACTCCCATCATAAATACATTGCTAAACACCTATCCCAAAATTACAACCGAGAACTACAAAGTTCTCAACTGTCTGGAATGATATATATATTGGTTGGGTAGCCCTGGGCGTGATAGTGTGGCATGTTAACTTGTCCCAATGGATGTAAGGACGTATTAAACTATGTGGCCTCGTTATTAATCCCCTATATTTTGCATCAGGCTTAGATTTTGAACCCTCATTACGTCGTTATTAACATCTATGGAATTCATTACTTTTGCAAATAAGGTTACGCTTCTTTGCTTGTTTAAAGTTTGCTCACGGTTCTCGTAACTATGCAAATTTTGGGTCGTGTACTTTTTGCTGCCGGATCAAACGGTTCACTGCACCTATTAAAAAGTTAACGTTATCTGATCGGTTATTGTAGATACTCGTACCTATATAAATTGCTTAGTGTTATAGTGAAATTTGTTTTACCATCACAAAAAGTGATAAAGAAAAATAAATTCAAGTTCTGTATTGCCATCGCGACACAAGTGTTAGTCAGTAAAAATCTCACAAAATCCTCATCGCTCTCTTAAGCGAGCGATGCATGACGATTTCCACGCGTTGAAAAATGTACAAACGCATTCGCTTTTGTTTGAAAAACTAAACCTTCTCAGCGATCGGACAAGCCCTAACATCACCAACAATGTTTACGTGGAATGTTTACGTAGAGAATGCCGAAACGCTTCCTTCCCGTAACATAAGTCAGCAAACGTGGAGGGTTCTAAATATCTCAAAACAAACATTCCGGACGAGTTCGGGCCGTTTCGAAATACGGCCGAAGAAAATTCGGCGGCGTTTTATTGTCAGCGAACTGGGCGATTCATTCCGTTTAATAGCTACGTAAAAACGTTCGGCGACGCGCGTCACGTCGGCAATCCTTCACGCACGATCTGAGCATCACACTTACACGATGATATAATTTTCCACGCGCCTTATTTATAGTTGGCGACGCGTCTGGATTGAGTGAGACTTTGCTGACGTTTCACTTTAACAAATTGAAGGGCCAGGCTAAAAATGTCTAAATTTGTTACAAGCCAGTAAGTATTGTAGGTACATTATATTTCCCTGACTTTTTTCAGAAATGTCAGTGGCTTTTAACTATGCGGAGTGCCTGTACGTCTACCACGAGTTGCCACTTTAAATTTACATTATCGTTCACGTAAAAAAATGTTTTGGGATTTGACATTGTCATGTCATGTCATGTGTCATCCCAATTGATACAATTTTTTACGCGAACGATAACGTAAATTTAAAGTGGCAACTCGTGGTAGACGTACTGGTGTTGAAAGAGCTAGGGTGATTTGTGGATTTTGCAAAATAAGCAGTGGTGTAACCAATATCGTGTATTCGCCCCTTCTAGACTACCTATCTTACAAAAATAATACCTCAAATGTTGCCATGTACATGTGCAACACTGAAGGTATTATTCGCATTATGCCGACTCTGTAACACTGAGCATATTTTGAATAGTCAAGAAATAATCAGGGCCCTGGCTGACCGTAAAACGTTGCCACGGTGACTTCTGGCTACCTTCTTTCTCAGCAAGAATGCAACATTGCCTAAGCAGAGTTTTTTACTGCTTATGGAATACAGGTAAGGTGGGTATTTGCATTCATTATTCGGCCATATTGCAAGAAAGGATGTCAACAACCTGGAGAGACTTGTGATCTCTGGCAAAATCGTGGGTAGAAGACTAAGAGGAAGGAGCCCTTCGCGATGGAGCGACCAGATTCGCACCACCCTGGAAACCACCTTGCACGATGCCCTTCACTCTGCTTCGGACAGAGGCAGATGGCGACAAATAATTCGCGACAAGATACTCCATAAGGATGTTCACGACCCTCAGCATTGAGGAGACCGACGCGAGGAGGAGGAGTTCAATAACGAGCGGAGGAATCTGTTATGCTCTACGTCACTTCATGCATTCTTATACAACGTGTTAATGAAAAACCGCAAAACATACACCCCAACAAAAATATTATGTAAATTATTAGATTTAATTTTCGCGGATTATTATTGAAATTGAAAAAAACTTTATTGCCACATCGTAAATAGTTGAAAATAATAGTTATATTTGGTATAGCAATAGTTGTCTCTGTGAGTGAGCGTGTGCATGTTGGTGTTGTCTGGACTGGTCTTTGTGGTGACTCAAAGTTTAGTACTGTTGCATCCCGAAACGGCATCGTTACAGTACTTAAGCTGTGCGGGGGTGTTAACTGCTTTTTTCTGCACCTGCAGCGAGTGGAATCGAACTAGCGTTTTGAATTTTTTTTGGTTCTCACAGTTGTGGGGGTAAGTCATTCCACAATTTGAAACCCCCTCTAAATAGCACTGTTTTGTGCTTGGGTACTTTGAGGCTTGTTTCTCTGTGGGCTCTCAAAGATTTCAAGTGAGATTTCTAAACCTAGTCCTTGCGTAGTTGCCGCTTCGCGTGCCGCCGCAATAATAGAGTTAAGTAATGATTAAACACGGCGTAATTAAAATATTGTATTGGTTAAAATTTGACCCCTATTTTTTATTAGTGGAATCGATTCTACTCTCGATTCTAAACAAACTAATTTCAGGTGATGCGCTTTTTCGTTCACATTCAAACTCAAGGATGGACTACAATATGTCTACTACCATGAGTTTACACCAATGGCAGCCTTTCACGTCCTCGTGAACGACGTTGAAGTTTTTGTATGGGATTTCGGTACAGCGCCCCTAGTGATTAAAAATGGAACTAAAAATGGCATACAAATTTCGGAAGTCAACTATCGTAGTTTACGTGACAGAAACTCTTAGAAGAAACACAGTTTACAGTGAATTTTCTATTCCTGGGGTTGCGCTTTCTTGCCCTTGGGTAGAGGACAGTACCTACAATCATTTCTCGATGCATCCTATACTCCATTCATTATAGCACTAGACAGAAGCAAAAAAGTTTTTTTTAGCATACACTTTGTGGTAAAAGTACAATGAACATTACTAATTTTAAGAATTATGCCGAGTTTATTAAAATCTACTTTTATATAGCAGCTGTCACACTTAAATTGTTCTCTTTAGAATTTAGGAAGGTTTTTGCTTAGACAAATTATTTTTTCTTGAATCAAACTACACACATCAACATGGTCTAGGGATATTTCAATTAAACCTAAATAACTAACATTCTATTAACTTTTTGTTCAGACACCTACACATTAAAACAAACCTTGTTTAATAGCCTATCTAATGTTATAAATAAACTTTTAGGTAAAGCTAAATTTACTTAGAAGAAGAGGAAAAACTTAAACAGAATTTCAATCTTAACTTTATTTTTGAAACATCAAAACCTAAACAAAACAACATTTTTTTTTATAAATATTGTTGAAAACCTAAAATTTATAATCCGCGGATCCACCTAAGACTCTCCTGACACATCTGCAGCGGTTCTGCATACTCAAAACAAGGGTGTTAATATCCTGTTGTGGAATACTGTCCCAAGTCCTGCTTAGATGCAAGAAAAGCTGGTTTTCATGCACAATATCTTCAGGGAAATTCCTAAGAGCTCTCCTCTGAAGCATATCCCAGGCATGCTCAATAGGATTTAAGTCAGGGAATGTGCAGGCCAGTCTAAAGCTTGGATATCATGCTGTTGTAACCAACTTGTAACGATACGCGCCGTATGTGGACGGGCATTGTCGTGCATTAGCTGGAAATTTTGTCCCATTTGCTGTCTGTGGGGCAAGATTACAGGCTCTAGCACCTCATCTTGGTATTTTAGAGCAGTCATATTGCCTTGTATCCAAACGAGTTCCGTTCTACCGCCGAGACGAATTCCTGCCCAAACCATAATCGTGACCTTGATATGCATGAACTTGTTGTGGGTGCTGCAGTCGATTCCAACGTCCAGGTTCTCTCCAAACGCGTACTCTTCGCGAATCAGGATGAAATCCAAACCTGGATTCATCAGTGAAAAGCACAAGTGACCATTGAGAATGGTTCCAGTTTTCGTGTGCAGTAGCCCAATGTAAGCTTCTTCCTCGATTGCCTCTCCTTAGCGCTGGTACCCGAAGTGGCCTACGAGCACGTAGGTTGACTTCATGCAGTCGTCTTCTCAAAGTTTGACCGCATACCAGCAAACCATACTCTCTCTGTAGCCTTTGAACAAATTGCGTCGCCGTTACATTTGGTTGACTTCGTGCAGCATTTACTATGAATCGGTCCTGTACATATGTTGTAATGCGTTGAGGTCCTCGGTGCCGTTCCACCACTTCCCCCGTAACACGATAACGTGACCAAAGCCTGGATATAACGCTCTGACTGGTCCTCATGGCTTCAGAAACCGCAATTTGGGTAGCGCGAGCTTGAATCATTCCCCACTGCTCTTAACATTTCGTTCCTGGTCAAGTGTCTACGTGGCATGATTAAATGAACACCGGAGATGCGTTTGACAAAGATTTATAGAAATTTATAGAGTTCTAATCAAGTTAGAAGATCGTGAAGATTACCTTCATTAAAAGAAATCCAATGAATGCGAATTTCATCTTAAAACAAAACCTTTCATATACAAATTTGAATTTAAAAAAGGAACCTAATAACGTTTTTATAATCAGTCATTAATAGTTTTTTTGTTAGGCCAGTACTTAAATGGATATATAAAACTTTAAAAAAGTTTTATATATCCCTAGACCGTGTTGTTGTGTGTTTACTGTCGATGTAAAAACCTAGTAGAAGCAAGGATTTTAATCCGAACACGTAAAAGTAAGTCACTATAACTCTACCAAACATAAAATTTTACATAATCCCTTCATACGTTGCGGTGAAAAGGGTTTTCAATTTTGCCAGGTTATATTCAGGTATGTGTCGTTGGCATTGCAACGCCAAATATAAATTGTCATTCATTTTGGCACCCCTGTTTCTTATTTCTAATGTTGTTATGAATGAAGTATAGGTCACAATTAGGAACTTGCAAAGATGGGACTTCGTTATCTTTGGCTTTACGTACACTCGGTAAGGCCGCTTTCATATTTAGGAGATGGGATTCAATATCATAGGAGTATAACAGAGGTACTCTTTGGTTAAGAACGCGGACCGTTGGCACACTGCTGTCTGCATTTGTCTTACTTATTCAAATTCGTCCCGTTTGCTTTTTAAGTCAAAATGTTACAGAAACCAAACCTTACCCTGTGATTCTTCGTCTAATTTAGGTCTTAAGAGCCTTGCAGATTTATCGTTCGGTGGTGTTAGCCCTAAAAATGTAACATATAAAATATCAATCTAAAAAATCTTCTACACAATAAGTAATTGCAACTAACTGTCTCTGTCAAACTCAAACTCAAATAACTCTACTCAAATAGACTGTATCAGTACTTTCAAATCGTCAAATTTACTGCAAAATATACTTAATAATAGACATAAATAACATAATAATATGGATATGTAAATAAACAGTACACAGACATAATACGACTCTACCACCGCGTCGGAGTTGTTTCTTGCTGAGAAGACCCGGCGAGAAACTCAGCAGTTACTCTTGTAAACTTGTTTTGGGTTTACAACAGGCGTTAGTAAAGTACAAGCAGTGTGTCATTTTGATACAAATAAACCTAAAAGAATATAAAACAAAGATAAAAAAAACAACCCTAAAAGAATGTAAAACAAAAGTTCATTTAAACAATTCAAAAAGAAAAATTGTTAGTCAGTACATACTAGGTACCTATTAACTATTACAATAAAACATCTGTTACAATAGAGCTCTTTAATCCCGCATCGAGCAGAGAGCTTACACCCAGGCATTTTTATCCCTAAGGTAGTCTTTTGACTACAAAAGACTACCTTGTAGATAAAAATGCCATGCATCTAATTATAATATTTTTTTAATTAAGCTGTGTTGATGTGATTTTTGAATCTATGTAAAGGTTTAAAGATTTAACCTCTGCTTCTATCGGTGACGTCAGCCAAAAGCTTGTTCATTCTTTAACAAATTTAATTAACTTTATGCTAGCTGGTAAAGTAAACGCGCAGGTCATACCAATTCTCTACGGCGCAAACCTCATAGCTCTATCAAAGAAAGACGGTGGGTCCACTTTTAGGCGTATAGCATCAAAATTGCCGTTAAATACATACAACCTAAACTAAGTAACCATTTTTCGCCTGTCCAGTTAGGTTTTAATGTAAGTGGCGGATGCAAAGCTGCCGTATACTCGGCTCGCACTTACTTACACTCAAATTTACATGATGAGGTACTGCTCGAAATTGACGTGAAAAATGCATTCAATTCAGTAGACACGAGCACCAGGTTGACAGAAATTTGGCATAATATCCCGGAACTTACAAATTATTTAAACAACAGCTATCTGGAACCTAGAAAACTCATGTACAAAAACCACGAAATTCTCTCAGCGGTCGGTTGTCAACAAGGTGACCCTCTTGGTCCAGCCATTTTTAGTTTGTCAATAAACCCTGTAATATTTACCTCTAAATTTAACGTTTGGGATTTGGATGACGGAACCCTAGGAGGCAAACCAGATACTGTGCTTTCTGATTTGAAAAACATTATTAATAAACTTCAATCTATGGGTTTAGAACTAAATTTCAAAAAATGCGAACTTTTCTTTCCAGAAAAGCTGCAAAACAGAGACATGATAATTGAAAATTTTAACCTTTTGGCAGAAGACATCAAAATTATTGACAAAACTTCCCTGTGTCTCCTTGAGGCTCCAATTTTCCCAAATTCATTTCCAAATTTTATAGAAAATACAATCACAAAATATAAAGAAAATTCCGACCGCCTAGTGAAGATCACCCCCCATTCGGCATTATTCATCTTGAGATTTTGTTTATTCGTTCCAAAGTTCACATACCTCCTCCGATCAACCCCTGTTTGGACTAATCAAAATCTTCTTTGCTCAATAGACAACTTATCAGAAATTCTTTAGAGACTGTCCGCAATATTAAATTAAGTGAATCGTCCTGGACACAAGCCTCTCTCCCCTTAAGATATGGAGGTCTAGGCATTCGCAAAATTTCCAGTGTTTCACTTTCAGCTTTTTTATCGTCTGCTTACAGTACGTTCGACCTCACCAAAAAAAAAATTTCCCGCTCCGTCCCGGCGTCAGAAATTTACGAGTTAGGCAACGCTAAAAAAGCGTGGCAAATGGCCTGGCCTAACCAAATTGTCTGCAGTGCTGCACACAGAGGTTTGCTTTTATGCAGCTCAGGCTCCGAGCGTTCATGGCTTTAGGCAGTTTCCCGTAAGGAATCCGGTCACTGGCTAAATGCGTACCACAGTACAAATACAGGAAATTGCCTCGACCCTAATACACTGTGCGTATCACACACCTGCCCCTGCGGTACTGTTATTGACTCACTAGGACATCACGGCCTATCATGTACTAGGAGTGCAGGCCCCTTTGTCCCGCCACGCCGCCTTGAACGATGTCATTCGTCGGGCCCTCGCCTCCGTTAACGTACCGGCTATGTTAGAGCCGCAAGGAATCGTATGTGACGACGGTAAGAGACCGGACGGGATGACACTCGTTCCTTGGAGCATGGGCGGACCACTGGTGTGGGATGCGACCTGCGTCGACACGCTGGCCTCTTCCCATGTTCCTAGAACATGTAAACAGGCAGGCGCGGCAGCTGAAGCGGTTGAACATAAAAAGGCACAAAAGTACCTAAACATGGGATCAGGGTACACTTTTGTGCCTTTCGGAGTCGAAACCCTCGGTCCGTGGGGTCCAAGTGCACAAAACCTCATTAAAATACTGTCTAGAAGACTGAATATTTTCCCAGGTGACCCAAGAACTGGTACATTCCTCGCGCAACGTTTGAGCCTAGCCATCCAACGGGGGAATGCTGCCAGCATCTTGGGCACCTTACCGCAGGAGCAAAATTTTCTAAGTAGTTTTTAGTTTTATTATTTAATTATAGGTTTTTCTTTTTAATTTTTATTGAACTGTATATATATCACTCAGTCTATTTAAATAAAAATAAAGTGTAAAGGTAACTCACAAATGGTTTTTGAAATTTCGTTGTAATTATGTATACCTTGCCCCATAAAGGATCCTAAAACTTTTCGTAACCTAAAGAGTGAAAGTGCAATTTTATCCTTATTCCTAGTATTTTTGCAATGTTTGTCACTATGTTTAGTATAGATACCAATATTTTTTCTCACCAAAACAATGCAATTGTAAATATATTGTGACGCTACAGTGAGGATACGAATTTACTGTACTGTATTTACAATATGACTAGACCAATCTCCAATTCCTTTATTATTTATATAGATTTACGATCGATATCTAAATAAAAAATAATACTCGTATTACAATTATGTAAAAAAATCTGCAAATTATCTACATACCTATTTAAGAGGTATGTAGATATCTACAAAAAAAATTTTTGGGATCCAAATCTCCTTTCCTAAAGTAATAGCTGTTGTTGTGAGTGAAGCTAGTGTGAGAACGAGCGAGGACCTTGCAGATAGAAGACGTGTTGCAAAAAAATCATTGCAACGTGTTGCTCAAAAAATATATTTTCAACAAATCATCGTTCTGTCAAGGAAAACTGTACCATCACATCTCCACTTTCAGGGCAAAAAGGTATTTGCTTAGGCCACTATCTAGTGTTCGGAAAAATGGTCAGGAAATATTTGTCGAGCTCCCTCACGTCCGCAATCCTTCACGCACGGTCTGAGCCTTGTACCTACTTACACGATGATATAGTTTTCTGCAAGCTTTATTTATTAGTAGTTGGTAGTAGTGGAATGCTGTCTCTGTTGCATTTACAGAATATAAAATTCAACCGTTCTTGAACACAGCTTTGAAAAAAGACGAGATTGGAAATGTATTTTTATTTCTGTTAAGATTCGGTTGTTTACTGACTTTCAAGCCGTTTAAATAAGTGAATACCTGTTTTTGTAAAAATATCCAAGTTAATCTTAATTTAAAAATGAAATTCCAGAGGGCTTCTTTACACACACAGTTACTGAAGCAGGTAACTTCCTAATAATAAATACAACTATAACAAATTGTATAAATTTCTCAAAGAACCAAAATTCGTCGTAAGTACGTTAACTTTTACGCGCGTTCCCATAATCTGATAAAACACGTCAAGATAAAGCATATACAAAGATATCAAGTGTCAATTGGTACTGACAGCGCTGACGAAACATCAGCAAAATCCGCGAGACAGGAATGAGGGTTTCACACGTAGCTGCGAGACACACCCTTTCCCTCAGCCGTCACCTTAACGGGCGAGCGTATCGCAGAAATATTATTGTGGTACCACGTATTTATGCACGTCTCATACACTCTCATAGAACGTGTTTCCACGCGGCGATGTTCTCGCAACGAAACAAAACATCAACGTATCGTAGCCCGGCACCACTCACCACACGAGACGTTCTCGTAGCAGGTTTGTAACGGAACTTAGCACTCTTACAGCGAGACTGCGGTAATTAGTATTTTGTCACCTTTTTTTACATTTAGGCATTCCCAGGACTTGGGTTCAGGACACCTGCGACATGTGGGACTCGGAACTCCTGGGAAAACCGAGGCCCCCACCCACTAAAACCTGAGTGGTAGTTTTCAGCGCAGAATGGAAGGGACCCGGGATCCATAACACGGGAGAGACTCCTCGCACCACCCTTAGGCGCCCAAGGCCGCCTAGCAGCCATAATCGGGAGAAGCAAGCTCAACTTCAGTTCTCAACTCTTTCAACGAAACAATTGAACAAGGAGTCATTGCGATCATGACAATGTGGCGATACTAAAGAATGTCGTTACGGTCACACGGTAATTCCGTAGCGATACGCTGACGGAAAAATCATCTTAGTAGCGCGGACTCTTCGCGATTCACTCGCTCTTGGAGTTGACGCCTAAGTTACCTACCAAATTTCTATACTCAATTCATATTTCCGAACGAAGACACTATGCTCTAGGCTATGCTTTCCCAAGATTGTCAATATGTGATCGACTTTGTTTAAAGATAACTACTAAATAATAAGATATTTTAGCAAATAAAAAATTGTACGAGTAGGTCAGTGTAAAGACACTTTTTTTTTTATCGGTGAAAATATGCTATATCGTGTTTTGGAAAAGTTGTCGCCTTAGTTTATTAACGAAGGCGACAACTTTTTCAAAACACGAAATAGCATAATTTCCCCCAAAAAAAACACACAGAAGTACGTCGACGATTTTTTTGTTTTTCTCTCAAATATTCATTATTAACATTTTGCACTTAGAAAATATATATAGACGGGTCTTTGTATATTCTAGGTTGACAACTTTTAAAACTTTTTAATTTGTCTAATGTTATTTCATAATAAATTAATTACACAAAAACAGAAGAAGCCGCGGCGTTATTCCGTTCGCGCAGAACTAATCAGTGGCCCACCGAATGCTTTATCGGACGGCGCGCTAAATCCCAGCGTTAATGTTATAATCATTTTCTTAGTTTAAATGTATTTCATCAGATTAGTGTATGTTCATGAACTGCATTCTTTGTGTGTTGGTAGGTAGTTAAAGTTTTGGCAGCATATATTTAATACTAGCCTGTTGCCCGCGACTTCGTCCGCATGGTTAGGTATAAGCGCGCGCCGCGTCTTACCCCGAGCGCCGAGAGCCGAGCGCCAAAAAAAAATTTTGCGTGCGTATTTTTTAATTTCACGATATATCAGAATCTATATATCCAATTAATGTATTGTTAGGGACAAAATTTATCTCCGTAAAATTTTCTTGATGATGAGATAACTTTTAATCATAAGGATTAATATGCTTGTGTAGTAATAACACTCAAAGTCTACCATTTAATTTACATTATTTATTAACACATAACATACCTTATAGCTATTTATTTAAAAAAATGTAGATGTATTGTGTCGCGGACTTTTTTATGGATCTACTAAAAACCTATATTTTCAGTAAATTGTATGCATGTATAAACAACAGTAGGCCAGTGGCTAGCGCAGCGCACGCACTAAGAGATTTTCGGGAGACCTCTTTTCCCGGATTACTTTATACCTAAGTGATAATTGATCTGTCTGAAAACTGATTATTTCAAAACAAATATATGCCTAAAGCTGTCAGGGATAATGTAGATTTTTAACAGTGAAATAATTTTGAAATCGGTTTGGTAGTTTCGGAGATTACCTGTCCCAAACATACAAACACAAACGCTTACCTCTTTATATTAGTGTAGATAAACATTCCTTCATTTGTTCACTGTCTTAAAAAACATTGAGTGTGAGCTTTTATTAATTTCCATTCCGTGCTCTTCGGCCATCGAAGTTTACGAAACAAAATCTAAAAATTGCTCACTTCGACCTCCATAATCCAATAACATTTATCCACAAAGGCACTAAAGTGATTTGTGTCCCGAATAACTAATAAGAAAATCGGAGGATTACGGCGACCGTTTGCTGAAAATCGTGTTAACGGGCGCCTGTTATTGTCTCTTTATTTATATTTTTAAAAAGCTGAACATTTAAATTGACGGTATCTGAATATGAATTTTACTTTTCGATTGCTTGAAATGATTACATTCCTCCTTAGGGGTCCTAGCGGCAGGCACGTGACGGAGGAAGATTGTGAAATTGTTATTCTATTCATGCTGAAAAGCTCGCTCAGAATTACGAAAAATGTTGCCCGCAATGACAACAACATTCAATAAACAAGGACCTATCATCGGCATTCTAAGGCATGGCCGAGTGGTAACAGAGCTCGGCCCGAAATGCGGAGTTCAATGAGTTCAATTCCCAGGTCGGGCAAAGTATATTTTCGGAACATAGCCCGGGTTTGTGATCACCAAGCCGCAAGCGTCCTGGGTTACCTATCTTAAGTTCGATTTTTTTATGGCCGAATTTCATTAGACCGAAAACTTTTCGACTATTTTCGTTTCGTCTATTTTCACTTCGTCGAAAGCACGTGTGCCACTGTATTAGTTGACCGACTATCAATTCGTTCTTTTTCGTTACTTCGACGTTTCACTTGGTCGAAAAACTTTTTACCAAAGTTATGCTTGGCCGAAATAACATTTGTTCGAAGTATTATGTTGCCGAACATTCGTTACACTACTATTTTATTTGCCACATTTTCATTTCACCAAACGCCTCGAAACATTTGAGCACACTAGTCCCGATTATAATAATTGCTGTTATTTTTAATCAAGCAGGTATGCAAGCAAGCAAGCATACAAGCAGGCATGCAAGCAAGCATGCAAGCAGGAATGCAAACAAGCATGCAAGCAGGCATGCATGAGGATTGCCTCTTCTCCGGCGCTGTGGGAAGTGCAGCCCTTTCCCGCCCGTGGGTGCCTGAGATTCACTACGCAAGGGCGAAGCGGCTGCTCTCCCTCCGCGCCTCCGGCTCTAGAATAACACTCTAGTGTAGGGCAGACTAGTATCACGGCGAGGTGACCACGGCAAGTCAGGGTCTACTTCGGATCCAAGCCAGCTTACCTTAATGCAGCCGTGCTCGCTACGATTCAATATTCGGTAAAATGTTGTATCGGTGAAGTAAAAGTATGACAAATAAAACATCTGGCAAATGAAAAAAGTGCAAGAGAGAATTCGGCCAGTAGTAAAAAGTTAATTTGAAAATAGGTGAAACGTGGTTCGGTAAAATGATACTTATGTCAAATGATATTTCGTTGGTTTAAAAATATGTTAAACAATAAAGATAGCAAAAAAAACGTCGGTCAAACGTTTGCGGTCAAATGAAAATCAAACAAGTCAATTTCGGACAAGTAATCGGTTCCCAGCGTCCTTATTAAGCCAATACCCATCAATGATAGCGATGACTTTATTTCAATGATGGAGGCCTTTGCCCAGCAGTGGAACAGTAAATATGCTAATTACAATTTTTTCAATGTATTCCTACTCCTTTCAATCATATATAATCGAAAGAGACAGAAGGTAGGATATGACTGTCAAGTGCATTGTGCGTGCCAGTTTAAGTTTTTCAATCGTATGACGTATCATTTGATGTATCCAATGTATGGAAAATCTTTGGATGCACGGAAAAAAATACTTCCGCCGGTGTTTGTCAAAACTTCATGCGGAAACAACGCGTGGATGCTTGATTTCATCGCTTAACTCAGCCCCGGAAGTGCTCTGTACGTCTACCACGAGTTGCCACTTTCATTTACGTTATCGTTCGCGTAATTTTTTGTATTGGGATTTGACATGACATGACATGACAATGTCAAATCCCAATACATTTTCAGGTAGGAGAGGAAATTTTTTGCCTTTGATTTACAACTTTTTATATTAAAATCGGCGGGATTTTTTCATAGGATGTAGGTACTGTTTACTCTCTTTTTATGTAATCGGAAAAGATTTTCAATAAGTATTAAAATAATTTTGACCTGCAAATTGCTCCGAATGAGCATGTTACTTAAAGCACGGTTTTCCTTAAAACCACTAAAAAAAGGTTATAAAAAACTCTGCAACTCGCGAGTGATAACTTGGCTGTGGCGGGCGCTCACCGTCTGACTATCCTATCCCTGCATTATCATATTACCATTTGCATCGACACTATTTACAAAGATATTAATAAATTTTAAAAAATGGGTCGGACAAGACACCAAATTGCTGTTCTCGAAATAAATATATATAAAATTTGAAACAGGGGCAGCCCAAGCAAACCCAAGCCAATTTTGAAAAGTTCAGTTTTTGAATTGATCTCATTAGGAATAGAATCCGGAACACCACGCTCAGATACGCACATCATGATGTCATCAAGATAAACACGCGAAGTAAAGTTTGTTTCTGAAATGTAAAGAAGAATCTGATATTAAACCAAACACGTTTGAAGACAAAGGAACGTAATGCCTACATTACCAGTGGATTTATAATGAATGTTACATGAGCATTACGGATGTCGGCCGCGGATACAAGTAGGCACCGAAACCTTGTTCCTCTCAATTAAAACAGTTTCTCCCGAAATGTAAATACGCTAACTCAGATCAGCTGACTGCTTTGCAGCAAAGATTTTGATGGTGTTTCTTTGAAATGTTTATGCTATACAACAGGTTTTAGGAAACGAGCAAAAATATTTGGGACTAGCTTATCGCCCGCGGCTTCGCCCGCGTGGACTATTTTTCTCACACGTTGTGTTACATATCAAAGTTTTTTCGAAAAATCTAGCTAGGGATAACGTAGCTTTTTAACAGTTAAATAATTTTTGAAATGAGCTCCGTAGTTTCGTGAATTACCTACCTCAAACATACAAACTCACAAACGCTTACATCTTGATAATATTAGTCACAAAATAAAGAGTTTACAGAAGAACCGCTCTCGCATTTTTCTATCAACTTGCCTGATCGCCTAGGGGTGCCCGCGTAAAATAAAATACATCAAGTGAAAAATTGCACCTAGTTCGGCAGAAACAAAAATATACAAAAGGGGTCCAGTTAGATTTAAAGGAGTTGAGATGGGTGAATACTTATAAAAGTATTATATTATAAGAATTCATTTACCAACCTGCAACCTGCTAGCCTAATGGCTTGATCATACAGTCCTACCTACCCACCTACCCAATAGGCTGTAGATAACACCATGAGCCACCGCTTCGGCGGTCATCTGTCGTCGGCGCGGCGCGGATGCAGCAGCCGCGCGTGACAATAAAATAATATACCAAAAATACTGGTGTTTTACCAATGCATGATAGATAAGATAAGTTACGGAAAAAGTAAAAGCCCATTTGTACTGGATTTGAATGTGTTACGAAATATAATGGTTTACCTACCTACATACTTATGATACTCGTACATAGTACTACTATGTTGCAAACGTTATCTGAGTTTTACTTATTTTTCAACATCATTTGGTAACTTAAAAAACGTATAATCACAATTTCGTGTGGTGTTCATACAGCCAAATACACTGCAACAGAAATATCTGCGCGAAACCATTTTTGACCATTGAACTATAATGTAAGTATCTGACGACGTACAAATAATACCTCAATGTTTTTGACAGTGCGACTGACCGCGACGCTGAAACTCCCTGAATTCGCCTGTAAACTCACGTCTCTGTGTGCGTGTGTCAAAAATGGCGTGTTGTTCTAAGCGGGCTATCTGTCAAAGCGCCGCGCATGTCTAATTTGTGCTTGAAGGCCGGCCGGGCCGCCATTTTGCGATCTTTTATTGCCCATGACAGTCGCGTGACACACACACACACGAAGATTTGAAAGTGGTAAACTGCCTCACCTTCTAGTGTCACAACGGGGAGTTTTTAACTTTTTTATTTGTCCGTGCTGTCGAATACTCGCGTCCACAGGAATATTACCCTTTGCCACCCTACACCACGTGTCCCCAGGGTGGTGCTAAAGAGTATTAAACATTTGCTGCTACACTGCTTGACTAGAGTCTCCTAGAAATTCACAGAACACATGCAATCAGATATGGCCCACTTGCACCAACAAGGCTCTTCTTAGAGCACTCAGACAAGAAAGATCGGAACTTAGTGACTGAAATGCCTTCAATCGCCGCTCCTCAGTACGGGAGTTTGGAAAACTGGCATCTCTTCTGCGATGGACTGTGAAATATTCTGGAGCAGATTTCGGAGGGACAAGTCTGCCTCTTGCAATTCTTCATAGTTTGGGAGGATTGCCTGATGAAAAGTTAGTAAAATAGCAGTTAGTTAAATTTTTTAAATTAATTCACATAGCGAGTGATTAAATCAGATCATTAGACCGTATCCATAAGTATTTTCTGTGCCAAAATTTGGCCTACGATTAAATGAACTAAAAAAATTTAAGGCCCATACAAATTATATAGTGTGCAAGTATAGAGTTCAATAGAAGATATTTGACTTCAGTTTTAACCGGGTGATTATTGAAAGACTTACAAAAACAATGTGGCACACTCAGTAAGTAGAAAATGAAATCTTTTTAATTATCTTTCTTTTCAAGGTCACCATACAAATCAGTTGAACAGTCATTATTTTTACAAAGAAACCTTAAAAATTAAAGTCTATTGAAAAATACTCATTTTGACTTACATAGTTGCTATATCAGCTACTGAGTATGGCATTTAGTATTGGCAAAGTACATGCTTGACGCCTCCGTGGCCAAGTGGTTTCAGAGCTCGCCCTGATACCCGGAAGTCCCGGGTTCAATTCCCAGGTCGGGCAAAGTGTGTTTTTCGGAACATAGTCCGGTTTTGTGATCACCAACCCGCATTTGGCAAGCGTGGTGATTAAGCCAATACCAATCCATCGTAGCGATGACTTGATTTCAATTATGAAGGCCTTTGCCCAGCAGTGGGACAGTATATAGGCCAATTACTAATCTGTGATGAAGCTAAAGCTCGAAATTCTCATATGGAATATCTTCTCATCGCTTCGCGTCAGATCCATTAGGGCAGTCTCACGTATGTGTCCGTTCAATTATCATTGTCTGTGCCACAGGATAGAGAGTAGATAAAAGGATGAAAGTTACCCGCGAATCGAAACTTGCCGCTTCGCTACTAAGACGATACTGGTCTTGGCGGCTTATTCGGCAAGTAATTGTGGAGCTCCTTTTGGTTTTAGTCTCAATATGTTACACGAAAACTTTGTAATTTTATTTTGTTATTATACACATACCTTCTACAATGTGGAATGCTCTGACGAGTTATTCCAGCTTATCCCACCCTCACCTTTCCACTCCCGTACCACGCGTGCTGGACTACGGCGTCACCCACACACAATTCAACATTTGTTGGCCCGAACTAAAAGGTTCGGTGACTCGTTTCTTTGTCGTACCATCCAGACGTGGAACGCTCTTCCAGCACATGTGTTTCCTTACTCGTATAGTCCCGGGTTCTTCAAGCGGGGCGTGAAAAGGCATTTCTGCAGGCCTTCAAGGTGAGGATGGCCAGCCCAGTGATTCGTTTGAATGACTGGGCTTTTTAACCTCATATCTGGACCTCACGAGCGCTTTCCATCAGGTGGAGTGAGGTCATCTTGACAGGCAAAAAAAACATACACATTTTTGCTAATTAATTAAGACAAGAGTCAATTGGCATGTACCAGGATGTTCCATCATAGATCCCATCGTCACTTACTAAAAGGTGCAATTGCGATCAAAATGACCGTCTTCGTCGGGTATAAAAAATATACAATATGTTTAAATCAAGTCCTTACTGTAGATCTATAATCATGTATAATAAAATTCCACTAATCATCAGACACGAAAATAGTTTAAGATCATTTAAAAATAAATTAAAGAACTTTCTCATAAATAAAGCTTTCTCTCCATCGCAGAATATTTATCAGATAAATAAAAATAAATAAATAAACCAATCATATTATACTAATAAATAAATAGAACAACTTATTATATGTTATGTTGTGTTGTCAGTGTATTATATATAATAAACTGACAACACAACACACTTGGATTTTAACATGTGTAGGTATGTCATCCATGTTTACAACAACAATTCTTGTTGTACTCGTATAAATAATAATTTTATTAATGTAATTAGTGTATTTAAATAAAAATAATAATTGTATGTTTACATTATAGTGTCCTACAGGGTTCATGTGCGCTCCAAAATAATTTTAAGATCTTTATGTACTTACCACTTGAGATAATGAATAAATGAATATGAAAATAATAAAGGAGTTTTTACTGTAACAATATATTTTAGTACGATAAAATGACTTCGGACTATTTAAATCTGGTAAGCATATATATTTTTTAAATAATTAAGTTCCTTTTGAACAAATACTAGCCAGCGTCCTTTACAATTATAAAGCTTCATGGTACTTTTCCAAATCACCAATAGAACGAAAGAATTAATAATTCAACTCCTCATTTCGTTGAAACGTTCAGCACTTCACATCCTTAAAAAATAGAATACCTAAATAAACTTTTAACTTTTGGAAGTTGATTCATTAATTACTTACAGGATATATTTCAATCATTAGAAAGTATTTCAGATGAACACTTTTCACTAAGGAAAAAAATTACTTTCGTGCCTATTTAATGTTATTTCTTTTATCAACTGGAAAAGGGTCGGCTTTCGGAAGCCTTCACCCGTTTTTCTTTCTTAAGTACGATTTACACCGCCCGGTACGCGTCGTGCTCGTGACGTAATATAAAATTTGTAGAAAAACAAAGAGTGTATAGCTTACCTAAAGGAAGTAGAGTTCAAATTTGAATTTTATTAGTTTTTTTATCTTCCATCAACATTTTAATCTTTAGTCCTATTAAGACGGGCTATTCTGAGTTTGAGAAAAGTCGACTCTACTCTTTTCGGTGAAACGTTACAAGTTCAACTAGCACAGTTCTGAAATTCGAATCTGTTAAGCAAAGGTTAAAATCTAGTGAGTCGCAAGGATAAAAACACGTTTGGGAATAGTTTGTTTAATAAAAAAAACAAAGATGACACTGCTTAAAACATGTCTGTAGCATAAAAGTCTTACTAATGAATTGGTTTTATCAATATCTACTGAGCGCTACATACAATGCTAAAAAGTGATATATTGTTTCCATAATATCGAAAAATCTACACAATGATACAGGGAAACCTTGCCTTAAGGCGCTCTAACTTTCTTCACCAATAGGTACGCGCCGTTTGGTCTAAACCGGACTATATTCCTTCGGTCGCGTTTATCTCGGCTAGCAGTTGGACTGCTTTGAATAATTTATGCTCTGGTAATAAATAAAAAGGACAGGTTATGTGTTCGTTTACATTGCACAAACACCCTCATTAAGACTTGGGATGCTTTAATTTGAATGTTACTTATGTCCTTAAATTTAACATTACTTGTCATTTCATTACACAAAGTTACATCTGATATTTCAAAGGAGAACGGCGAGCTTGGTAGAGCTGCAGGGTCCAGTATTTGGTTTACTAGCTCTTTTATTCATTCTGTGTCTTTACTGTCTCATCTGTATCCAATCTACTTCTGTCAATTTAGTAACACGGACCGCACGGACCGAATTGCGATTTTAAAACTCTTAGGACACAAAAAAATACTTAAATGATGCGATAAGCGTATTAAGTTGACACCGATAACAAACTAGGCCGCTCATTTACCATCCCTTAGTCTGAAGGTGTTCAAGATGTTTTTTTTTAATTTCTTCTTATTAATAAAATAGTGTGTCTCGTTCTGGAACGCTATTTTTTTTTTGATTGCAAAATGTCGTTATTAGGAATTTTTTTTACAGAACAAAAAGTTATCATGTCATTGTGTTTTAAGCTATATGTTCTTGAAAAGACATAGGGTCCACTCTCGTTGTCCTCCTTATATTTGGATTTACAAAGAGTAAAAGCAGGTAACTTCAACATACTACTGTGTTTAAATTACCAGAACTACTTAATTCAATCAATTTTAATAGGTTGAAGACAAACATGTTTGTATTGAGCCTACTTCTTAACAATATATTCAAAGTAATTGTAATTGATTAAAAAATCTATAATACTTTCTAATTTTGTTAAATGTTTTTACTATCAACCAAAAATCTATTAGAATTTAATTTAGAATAATTTTATTGCAAAGTTCTTAGTGGATCACTTCTCTCCCGTCGAATTCCATTTCTAAAGTTCCACACAGAGGTATGGACGCTCGTACAAGTAGGTATACAAACACGAGTAGTATATGCTTAGGTACATTTAACCCTCCCACCGCGGCGTCGGTTTTATGTAGGTGAAAAGCGTACCCGATAAACAATCGGCAGCATTGACAATATCCGGAATTCGGAACCTTTTACTCACCTTCTGAATACAAAACTTTCCGAATACCATTCAAGTTGCCGGAATGTCTCAAAAGGCTGTGTTGTGTATTTCTAGTTCGAAAGCCAATGTGGAAACAGTAGTGGACTGTTGCTAGCGCCATATGAAGTTCGCGACTACTTTGAAAGAGGATAACTTGAGCTTGTTTTGAGTTGGTGTAGCTAAAAGCTAGCCAATATAGGAGTTTAGCTAATCAATAATGCATCTACTATCTTATTAATATTCCTATACGGTGCAACGTCTTGCTTAAGCTTTTAGTCAGTTCAACGCTCTGAAATATGAAGAAGCTCACTCATTATACAGGATGTAAAGAAATAGGGCTCTATAAAGTGAGCGTTATGGTGTCTCATTTTAATCATGTAATTCATCACAGAAAAAGGTAAATAAATTTGTAATGTTGAATTTTATGCTGGCTGACTGACGCTTTCGATATAAAATCTAACGAACTCTAATTTTATTTCGAAAATCTATGAACACAGATAAGCCTCGTTATAGATTGTAAGTTAACTGGAAATAATATTATTATTGCAAATACTTGACACACTTAAGCAGTTGTGGTAGAGGGGTTTCAAAAATTGCAATTTTTTTTTAATTTTTGTCACGTCTACATCTTAATAAAGCTGTTTTCCGTAAAATTATCGCATAATAATATAATTTAGGACTGTTACAAAAAGTTCTAACCCTACATCAAACGGAGTAGTCCAGTCCACCTTTGCAATAAACTACTTCGTAATGTGTACTCGCGCAACAGATGGCGACAACGTTCCAACTTTCGGTTGTAAATCAAACCCTTTTAATGTTAGGGCTATCGGCTGCGGGTCAAGTAGAGGAGTGATTTACAAGGCCCATAAAGGCAGGCCCTGGCCTTGCTCTTGTCAGCACTTGGAGTCGTAATGAAATGTAGACACGAAACTTCGGAATCCATCTTGGAAGTAGGTCGCGCGTTCGGTGCGGGTAGGCCAAGAATATTTAATTTAAACACTTGTTGAATTGCAATTTTAAAGTATTTAAAGCATGATCTTGAACTTTTGCGAGTAAAGTACAAATGAAATTCAAAACTGGAACACTTTCACTAGTTATTTCTCCTAATCAGAATTGGGAAATTTAATAACCAGACTAAGACTTGTTGAATAGGTAAGTTACTAAGAACTCGCTAGATGGATGGTGGATGGCTAAAAAACCGATAAATCTTATTTGGTTCCAGTTAGAGATGCGTGGCTTTTTTCAAACAGTATGTAAAAGTTTAAATACTGATGCGTTATTAAAAAACTCTTCATTTTGTTTAAATTTACAACACTGAAATTTGAATCTTGGACCTCATATCGAGAGCTGTCACCGCTTGCCTGAGGAGATCTAGTCTATGGCAGCTATGTTGCAAATGTGCCTTAACATATCTTTGTTTCTCCAGCTATCCAACAAGGTACAAACTACAATACAAGGGTATTATCGTAAAATACAGCTTATGCGTCAGCATAACACCTAGGCTATATTTTATAAAGATATTATGTTTTTTTTTTATACCAGTGCATATTTGACTATAATTTTGTACAGAATGTGATTTTGTATTTATTTATTTTTTGCAACTTTTTTAAGGCATTCGCAGAAAACTAGCGTCGTAGTATCCTTCCAGTGCCACGAGAATATGCTGAGTGGAGACCTTTTTGGTACTCAAATCTAAACTTTATTGTCATGTGATATGTATTAATTGTTAAGTACCAAATAAACCCTTTTTTCCATTCTACATATTTTATTCTAATTTGGCCATAATATCTAACGATGAAGTTAATATAATATTATATTGAACTGATTTCGGTGTACTTAAGTAAAGTTACAGATTTAACATTTAAATTTATTAATTTTGCATAAATTATCATTTTTAAAGCCGGCTTTGAAATACTCGTAAAACAACAAAACAATTTCGTAAACAAAACAAAATACTCAAGAAAGAAACCTTATAATTTAATTAAATAATCTGTCTCGTATTTTTTTTATAAAAAAACAGCTACGCATAACTGGAATGTTTTTAAAGGCCGTCGTAAGAAGTCGTACAAAAGTCATAAAATGATGAACATTTCTAAACATGTCCTTTTTTGTTTTCCCAACGAGTTTCTAACGAAAAGGCAATAAGAATTGGACAAGTTTTTCTTGAAGGGCAGAGGTGATTCTCGAAGGGACTGTTCACTAGTTTGCTCAGCATTAGGCGAGTTTGTTTAGGTCATGTCTACACTGGGTAATAACCGTATATAAATATCTCCACGGTAAACCAATTCTGGTCACCGGGTTGACCTTAATCTAATTTAAATCTGGGTAAATCGGGCAGACTTGAATGAGGCACAAGGTCTATCAAGACATGAGGCATGAGCACAAATTACGCACGCCGTGCGGCTTAAAACATACCGACATTTTGATCACGCACACAGACAAAGTGAGTTTACAGGCAATACCGGTGAGAACCGGCCACGCGGCGAGTCGCACTGACGCAAGTGTTTTTGTTTTTAGCGAACTTGGTGCAATTTTTGACGTCATGATGAATTTTGTTTTTGACCGATTCTATTAAGTGGGCCATAGGTACAAAAATTCTTCATTTTAAAAATTCAGTGTGAATACAGTAGTAACCCCAGGCTGTCAGGCAAGGTTAGGAAAAAGGCGCGAGCGGTCCTTCTGTAAACTCTTTATTGTGTGGTATGAGTTAAGAAAGGCGCTAAATCTTTTACTTGCAGTGAATATCTGCGCCCATACTTCCACCTCAGGGACACCACAGTCCAGAATTTGAACCTTATTACTTGGGCATACAGGCGAAAACCTATGAATTTTTTCACAATGCAATGCCTTATTAAGGGTTAAATTATATCTGACCCCAAACTAAGTAGAGCTTGTACTATAAGTGTCAGAGACTGATAAATACAGGGTGTACCGGGAAGTAATGATCAAATCGAAATAGCGCGTAGCTGGGGTCATTTCTAACCTTTTTAGCCCAACAACAAATAGTCAGATAATATAATTTAAAAAGTTATGATCCATTTTTGTTTTTTTAATTTTTTTTTTTCACAATTGGGACACCCTGTATACTTAAATATATTTACTTACTTAAATATATTTTCTGAATATATACTTAAACAAATAATAACACTCAGACACACAACAAACACAAATGTTCGTCACATGAATGTGTTGTTAAGGGTGGGAATCGAAGCCAGGACCTCCGGTGCTAAAGGCGGAATCGCTGCCATTACACCAACAGGCTAGCGATTGTGTTCCTGCTGGTGAGTATAATGACAGAATTCTTCGGGTAGCTGATGTTTGGACAGCTTGGGGACCTTGTTCCGTCTTGCTGAATAACCCCCGTATCCACAGATGCTAATCAAAAGTTGAGGACGCCTCAAATTGATCTGCCCAATAGTGACATATCAATAGAAATGAAAGGGACAGCTATACGTGTAAGGACTGCTCAGCTTTGATTGACGTTTGTGGATTCGGGCGTAAGTATCCAAAACTTTCCCTCACAGTCTTAACAGGGGGCTATGATCACCAATGAACAGAGTATTTGACCATTTGCCCTCTCGATGCGTATTATGATACTCCGTTGTCCTCACATATCCATGTAATGCTCCAATCGAAAAGCGTCAACACGAAACTGTAATAACATATTTTATTAATTGCAGACTTGTAACTCATATTCAGTGTTCTTAATGTAATCATTTTATAAAGAGTCTTGAAATAAAGCAAAACCTGGAAGCTCCATATCTTACTGATGATCCCTTCAGCGTTCAACGATTGTAAAAATTAAGAAATATCTGAAACCGTTCCTGTTATTTTTTTTCTACTTTGAAATAATTTCACAGCCGTTTTCATGATTTCAATCTTTTATATTCGCAATAAACAAAGTCTAGTCATAATCTTTTAATCTTAAACAGTTTCAGCGGCTTCTTTTTAAACGAAATTTGATCTGAGAAAACCTGAATACCGTTCAAATTGTAACCGCTTTTAATATCCGCTAAAGATCCATTATTGGGGAATAAGCTAAATTATGAAACTTTTCACCATCAAAGCGAAGTAACTTGAATTTAACGTCTTTAGATGAGACGTTTTATTTATTGCTTACGTCAACTTCTAAAAAGACTTTTGTGGAAAAGGATTTTGTTCAGGATGAAAAATGGTTTGGTATTAATGTTTTCTTTTATTAGGACGAAAACACAATTTGAATGGATAAGTAAATAAATTTAAAAAAGATGACATCTTAACAAGTCTCACTAATATGTGCTTGTATCTACTATAAGTATCAGTGACTGATAAACACACCTTGATATGCTATAAAATTTGCTATGAAATGTTAATCTGTCTGTGTATCAGTAACTTTGAAACTGTTGCGCTATGGGCAGGACCGCTACCAATTGCGCTAACATTACTGTAGATACGTGTAATAGTATTGACGACACGATGGCTTTTAGTAAACTGTAGTTACAGTTCGATTCCCGGCCGAGTCAATTCAGGAAACAATCTTACCTAAATTGGCTCCGGTCTGTATGTGCTGAGGGACGTCCCTGGCTTAATTTCTTGTCTGGTACCTCGTACTCGTAGACACGGAGATATTCCTACTTTGAGTCCATGACAAGTGGTGTGTTGTCTGGCACATATTTATTTATTATTGTACCTAAATCTAATAACGTAAATACCAGTAATTCGAAGACTAAAAAATAGTTCAATCCACTCTGACGAGCAAAAAATAAGTAATGATTTGTCTAGGAATTGGAAGTACCGACCCTACATTTCAATTTAGCTTTAATTTTATTATTGAACAACATTTTTAAATTCAGATTCATATAGTAGTTTTGTTCACGTGATGCTGAAACATAAAAACAGACACACTTCAATTCATAATAATTTCACCTTAACATCGCAATCGATTTTTCTTAAAAAATATCAAAAGTTTAGTTTCAACAGATAAGTACTCTTTTAAAATAATTTAAATCAAAACTTTGCATTCAGTGTTTTACTTTATAACATTATCTTTGCTGATATAGTATATTTTATATCGAGGGACTAAACGAAGCCATAATATACCGAGGGTATGTTAAGTTGTCGTTTAGTCTCGAGGTGCAAACTGTTCTTTCCATTTTGAGTGCGAGAAAAATAGTCAATTTAGTACAAAAACATTTAATAAATATTACTTAATAAAATAAAAATCACAAATGTTTCTTATTACTCCAGTCCAGTCCATACAACTTTCGTAAGTTTTTAGGTATATCTTCTCTGATTTTGGCGGCAAAAGATTATCTATTATGTCTTTTGCTCTTTGCTCGACGTCAAACTCTTTGTGCCGGATGGTCACGTAGTAAGATTAGGCACACACAGTGTACGTGTATGAGTTCGTATATAAGCTTAAGTAGAATTATAATAAACCAGACAATTACCAACTGTTGTCTCATTTCACTGCCATTCCATCTGTGGTAATATAGTAACTCCTAAGGTCCAACTGTGTCTTATTGCGTCTCCTCGACAGCACTGCAACAGTGGTGGACCCCGACGTGATGTCACGTCGGGGTCCGCAGCAGTGGTGACCCCGCGTCGGAACAAATACGCGACCCTGAAACAACATAATGGTATTTCCGCGCAAATCGTGTATTAGTGCGTCGCAAGAAGTCGCTACCAGCACCGCCGTCATATTCCATATTCCGGAATTCCGGAAGGATCAGCCCGTCTTTGGTTTGCCCAGTTTGAAGCAGTCATCGCACTACAAAAGCAAGCCGTCACAGAATCTTCGGATCTAGATAAAGGATACCCTGTTTATACGACAGCGCAAGCGAAGGTCATTATCAAATGTTAGAAGGTGTGCTGACACAGCTAAAACAAGTACAAACGGAGTTGTGTGCAAAAACGATACGAAACGCAAGTATAGCCGAGGCAGCAATTATCGCAAGTATGTATTACGCTCTAAAGTCAAGTTCAAGATCGCGTAACCAAGAAGCAACAATTTGTCATTATCATCGTAGATATGGAAAATACGCTCACAGAGGTGAGGAACCATGCAATTGGAAGCAACCCTTTTTAGCGACCGAGAAGGTCGAGGTTGAGGTTTTTAAATCGATACCGGAGCGAATATCTTGGTTAATGTAACCCCTCATTGTTACCGACCGAAAAGGTGGTATGAGGTATTTTAACGATACCGGAACAAATATCTCCGAAGTGTAAGCTACATCTGGACGACCGACTTGGTGTAATGGTTAAGAAGTGGGCTACTACACTAGAGGTCGCGGGTTCGATCCCCGCACAGTACAAACATTTGTGTGCATGAACATGTCTGTTTGTACTGGTCTGGGTGTCTCCTATGTATAATAAGTATGTATTTACAAAAGAAAATGTATTTAAGTATGTTTATCCGTTGTCTAGTATCCCATAACACAAGCTTTAATTAGCTTACTTTGGGGCTAGATGGCGCTGTGTGGAATAATGTCCAGGGGATATTTAATCTGGGCCGCAGATGGTTCAAAAATGAACCCATGGAGATTGTGTTCGAAAAATTGTACGAAAATGGGTTAATTAATTGGTTAGTTCATTCCTCCAGAGCCAGTTTGATTTCTTAGGTTATCGTGTAACGAAACGAGCCAAGGGATACGCCAGGAAGAAAAAATATTATAAAGTATCAACAAGTTCCCTAAGCCGAGGACAACAAAGGTGCTAAGAAGATTTTATGTCACAATATTACACACATAAGTGGCCGTGACAATATTGTCGTAAAAGTGCATAGGCATACAAAATCACCTATGAGAAGGTATTTGCCTGCACAGCGTTTATTATAAATAATGGTTCGAGAACGTGATGGTTTGGAAAAAGACAAGAGCACGTACATGATAAGATCAGGTAGATTATTAAAACCAGTGCTCAGATTCCGTTGAAGTGATATAATTAACATCCTCTGTCATTGCTATTTTTCAGGACTTCAATTTTGCAAGAGGGTAAATTATTTTTATTTTTTTCAAAAGGGGGGAATACTGTGCCGGATGGTCACGTAGTAAGATTAGGCACACACAGTGTACGTGTATGAGTTCGTATATAAGCTTTAGTAGAATTATAATAAACCAGACTATTACCAACTGTTGTCTCATTTCACTCCGCCCATTCCGTCTGTGGTTATATATTAACAATTTAAAACACATG
Source organism: Udea olivalis (assembly GCA_947369235.1). Taxonomy (NCBI): domain Eukaryota; kingdom Metazoa; phylum Arthropoda; class Insecta; order Lepidoptera; family Crambidae; genus Udea; species Udea olivalis. The sequence continues at coordinate 13,223,762 of OX376350.1, read as the reverse complement.
GCGCCACCTTCTTTGCGGACAAACCATGGAACTAAAACTCTCAACATTTTCGCAATGAAGATGGTCCATCCACACTCCACAGATAATAGTATATTTACTGGCTGTTTGAGTTTGTCTACATCACATGAAGGAAATTAAAAAATTAATTACTTTTTACTCCGTAGGGTCCCTAGGGTCCGTAGGGTCACTTTAGTCCCGCTTCGTAGGGCTATATTGGCGTACTTTTAGAGCATGAGAAGTGAAAAGGTTTTTTAACATTTATGTAGACGACTTACAGTACGTCTACCACGAGTAGTCAATTTAAATTAACATTATCGTTCGCGTAAATTTAAAGTCGCAACTTGTGGTAGACGTAGGTACAGTTCAACTCATCGGTGTACTATAACAATAAGCAGACGATATCTAATTGTAACTGACACTGAAGTTTAATAAATCCTACCTTAACAACTGGCCTCGCAAATTGTTCATTAAATTCACCGTAAACAAAATGAAAAGTTTATTGAAGTAGGTACCTAAGAAATTCATCAGTGTAAAATTAAGTTCAAAATTTGCATTGTTAATTTTATTTTACGCAGATACCTCGCCCGTCTAATTATAAGGATACTGTGAAGCTGAAATAACGCTAAAAGATTTAATAATCCACTTGTAGAGATCCGGCTATCCGGTTTTATATCATTATTTACGTAATTTACTGTTCATTTTTATTTAACAACATTATTGGTGCCTAATTGTATATCGTCGTGTCTCCTGTTGTTAAACCAACCAGAAGGTATTGCTTTGGGTGTGAAGTGAAGTACATTTATTTATTTCTTATCATATCTTGAAGACAAGGTTTTTTCATACCGGCTTCTCTTAGTAGTCTGAGTTAGGTTATCGAAAAACTACCTTTAAAAACCGGGATTCTTGTTTACAATGGAACCCACTTGTTTTTTCTAAAATGATTTGAAATTATACATTAGTAGGTAGTACGCTAGTACATACGTCACATAACCAACGAGGTCGACAAAATTGTGTCAACAAATGAAAAAATAGTCTTCTTCTATCGACAAAAACACCGATCCTATAAATTGTTTACCAAGGCAATACATACTTGGCCAGAATATTTCGTGGCATTTCAAGTTTGCGCTCGCCAAAACTTTCGCCTCAGTAGTATCACAGTCTACAAAGAAAAACAAGGTTAGGAATCTGACTCTAATTTTATTTGGACTTTTGGCTGGAAACAAAGGGAACAGATAATTGTGTAATTCCCTTTCGCAACTGGAAGAAATACGAGAAGCAAAATTTACTAGGTGTCGTTAATTTTAACGTAGTGTTATTACTTTGTTTATTTTAGCATTTTATAATGCTTGTTTTTCATACCTAAAGATAGAAAATCGATTTCGCACCTTGAAGATCCTGCCTGATTTCTTCAAGGACCGAAATTCGTTTTTTTCTAGTTTTTCTATCTTTAACGTAGTGTTGTTTCGAAATACGTTTTTAAACCTGTCGTGGTAGTTTTACGTAGTTAGTGTTTTTATTAACTACTTTTTCTAATTAAGTACTTTGGAATTAAATTAAATAAACATCTAGAGCAACTTTACATCTCAGATCGTTGTCTTGCGTTAAATATGTCTTAAGTTCTTTTGCTATTTTTTGTAGTTATTTTTCATTAAAGCCTATAGTTTTATTAAATACACATATTATCAAAACCAAACTCACTGCTGTGGGACTAGCTACCAGCCGTACCAACCTGGTATTTCTTGCCAGTTTTTAGGCCAAAACAGCTGCATTAAAATATAATTGTCAGAAGCAGTATTAGCTATTCAGAAGACTACGAAGTAGATGGCAAACCGAACTATGGCGAGCGGATAACTAGCTACCTTGTGCCTCGCCTTATCAATAACTTGCCATCTGAATTAGTGGCCGGTATAACGGAGAAAAATGTTAAGTGTAAAATGAAATGTTATTACTTTAATTTAAATTGGTGAGAGTTTGAGGACTCGCGGTTCTGTTTGGTTCATATGATGTAATTTTTGTATTGCCTTTTGCCTATAGCAAAAGGTATACCTACCTATTTGTATTGCCTTTAACAGAATACCTATGTAAGTACCTAGTTTTATTAAATGGTAAACTCACGATATTTCTCATGTGTAAACCTTAGTGGTTTTTTAGAAACTATAACTATGCGAATGCATCTTGATTCATATGGTCAACTTTCCCAAAAGGACAACTTTTTAAAAGGTTATTTATTTTCATTCTGAGGTTATTGATATTAATTTAAGGCCTCCTACAATTCAATTTAAAACGTAATCCTTCAAAAAAAAGCCTTTACCCAATTTTTAAATCAAATTGTAATGTAAAAAATAATATTTTAAAAAAGTGTCCTTTTGGGAAGTTGAAAAAAAAAAACGCCGGGAGGGCTTTCACCCCCATGTGGTTGACTCCCGACAGTCCGTACCCAACGGTTTGCTGCGTCTTTTCTGGTACGCACCGCTAGGGAGTGGAACGCTCTCCCTGCGTCTGTGTTTCCGGATACTTACAACCTTAGTGTCTTCAAGGCCAGAGTGAATAGGCATTTTCTTGGTAAGCGCTTACCACCAGGCGAGACTGAGGCCAAACGCAAACCCATTTTAAATGAAATAATAATGGCCTTGTAGAAATTGAACGTATCAAACAGACCTCGTACTCGAATAATATCCAATTAGTTAGCAACGCTGAGCATTGTAGTGCTCTTTCCTAGAAGTTGTTATAACAGCCCTTTGACAAATTTAAATGAAATCCATGTTTCCTAAAAATAAGGCTAAAAAAAGTCAGTTAAAACTTGAGTCCTTTGTCGCATTAGCTTTGTTGAAGTAAACTGACGGTGGCCTATCAGGATAGCTACTACAATATAGGAGGTACTAAAGTGTTCAGCTTATTATGTTCAATTCGAAGACACCATTGGCGCAGTGTGCTGGTACACGGTTTCTCGCCTCGACTTGTGTTGTGTGTTCGGTCGAGTCAGTTCAGGAAAACAATTTTTCTAAATTGGCTCGCGGGGTATGCTGAGAGACGCCCCTGGCTTCATTCCTTGACTGGTACCTCGCGATACGGCATCCTTACTTCGAGACCATGACAAGTGATGTGTTATCTGGCGCATATTTATTTATTTATGTTTCTGATTTTTCTGGCCAGTAAGAAAATAGGCCCCACCCTAATTGGTAGTATGCAGTTCGGCCGCAAATTCCGTTCAAGACCATTCTTACGTAGCTACCCATACGAAGACCCATCCCAGTCAGCGTCGCTTCTTCTCCTTACGTGACGGGATTTGTACCTACTATTTCTCATGCCAGCTCTCCAAATTTAAGCGCATAAAGTACAGAAATATAATATTCATGGCTCAGAATCTTAACTGCAATATTACATAACGCTCCGCAACATAAATTTTCTCAATCCAAGAAAATGTCAGTACAGTGTAGCACCAAGACGTAATTAACGCCCAGATATTATTTATAGAGTAGCATTTTGTATTTTACTTGTGCGTTTTGGCGGAGAACTTTAATTCAACGTTTAAAGTTTTGGAATTAAGTCATCGCTGTTACAATTCATGCATTGAAAACAGTCTAACTAATGCGCGTCGACAATTGTTTTTCATGGATTTTTTTCCTAATGATCTGGAAATAAAATTCTCATAAATTTCGCAGTTAAAAGAACTAATGATTCTTATTGACATGTCTTTACTTATCATAAAGTGGTTATCAATACGGGCTATGAGTTTGACTTCTACCTAGGACAAATATTCCTTTGTTAATTATATATCTATTTCAGTACATATTTAAAAGTGTCTAAGTGACAATCTGACTCCAAAGCCCAGTTAATTTTACTACGAAAATATGATCTATCTAGAAGTTCGACATTCAAGAATTCGGGTAATATATTTGAACCACCAATCCTTATTTTTGGTAGTTTAGTTAAGTGAATACCGAAAGTTACATACTACACGAGGTAGGTTGCCACAAGTAATTTAAATTCCCGTAAACGAATTCTCGAACTTTCCATAAACGTAAATGACCAATTATGAAAATTCTCAAGTGAACACGCTCATATCTCGAGGGCCTTTTAAGATCTAAAGGAATCTCACACTCACACGTTACCAGTAGGTATCTCAGTAGAAACTTTGATGAACTCGCATTTAAATTTCAGATCGGTCCGAATAAATTTGCAACGTAATACCCTTTCGTGTTTTAATACTTCCTTTTTTAGGGTTCTACAAAGGGAAATAGTGGTTAACTTTGTCAACTAAGCAATTTTGCAGTTGGTGTGGATAGAGGATAGTTTAAGAAACTATAAAATAGGGAAAAAAAGGCTTGACAAAGTCGTAGGCAAAAACTAGTTATTATTTTATAAACGACACGATTAGCGTAGTGCGCTGTAACACGGTTTCTCGCCCTGAATCCCGTAGTGTCCCGGGTTCGATCCCCGGTCAGGTCAATTCAGGAAACGATCTTTTCTGAATTGGCTTGGGTCTGAGGGTGCTGGGAGACGCCCCTGGCTTAATTCCTTGTCTGGTACGTCGTAACACAGGGATACTTATCACTACCTCGAGACTATGACAAGAGGTGTATTGTCTGGCGCTTATTAAATTTATTATTTATTTATTTTAATAAAACATGGTGTAAAAAAATCTAAATTTAAGTAAAATATGTTGATGACATAGTTTGCTGAGGTTTAGTTGCATTATGGTTGCTATAAGAGACAGTCGAAGTTGCTGTCGAAGTTTCGATGGTTCAACTGACCTAAGACAAACAGCTGTTATCGACAAACGGACAAAGTAGTAGCAACGACTGGTAGACGGGCTTTTTGGCTTGGTAAGTCGCAATCTTGCATACTAAGCTTCGAGCCGTGCGTTCAATTCGCCACAAAAACCAACCTTTCCCTTCTATGTCTGGATGTAAGTAACTAGATAACCTATTAAAGTTGAAGTAGAAGTATTTTGTATGCTGAAATTGGAGGATATTTATTTTAAGAATTGATGCATCCCTCTCTCTCACCATCATCATTTGCAGCAAAAAGACGTCCACTGCTGAACGTAGACCACTCCATAGATTTCCAAAGGGACCGCTTGCAGGCAGTCTGCATTTGTCGAAATCCTGCTACCTTTGCCAGGTCGTCCGTCCACCTTACGGGGAGGCATCCCACGCTGCTACTGAAACCAGTCTTGAACCTTTCTGCTCCGATGGCCATCAGATCTTTACGCTTTGTGCCATCCTACACACTGCCACTTCAACTTACTTAGGTACCTCTTTTTAATGGTATGTAAAGAAATCTTTTTTGTACAGAACCCGCTTAACCTTCCAGTGTATCACAAAGACTTTTTGTTCTCCCTGCGCCGCCGGTCTGCGGCTCAGAGAAGGTTCATTAAGTACCGCTAACTAGGTGATGAAACTTTTTACTTAAATTCCTTCAGCTCAAACCACGGATTTAAAACATATAACACACACATAAGTGCGCCAGTGTATTATTTTAGACCGGTTTCATAGTGAATTTTTCGCGCGTATTGTTTCTCGGTCGCTTCAGAAAACCAAACGCGCGTACACGGCCTTATTACGGTTAGTTCGCTCGAACCGGTAGTGGTGAGTGAGTTACTAGGAGCTTATAAGCGTGTCAACGATGGTACTTGTATAGCGTGTGGCAAAAAACGAGCTTATACGCGCGTATGAAACGTCTGAGACGGCTTTTAGCTAATTAAACTCCTTGACTCAAATCAACTTTTTTCATAGAAATATTGTTTAGGCTTTAGTTGGAATATACAAGGATTGAATCCTTGAATCTTAATTGGAATCAGCAAAGTGCAAACTTGCAGTTTGCTGATTGTAGACTCTTATTTCTTTCAAATTCAGTAGATATTTCAAAGATCGGTTGGATTTTGAAATAACTGCCTGAATGCAGTCAGTACATCAGTGAATGACAGCTGTTGACTTTTTCAACACGCTTGCTTAACCTGAGCGGTAATCACAAACCTAACTTCTGAAAATGGAAAGTGACGAAGTTGCAAGTTTGCCTTTAGTTTGAAAGTTATTTACCGGTCACTTTAGTAAATATATATCACATGATTAACGAAACGCAGAGTGGGAAACTCAAACCCTAACAAAGGGTTTGAGTACGTCTACCACGACACGAGTTGCCACTTCAAATTTACATTAACGTTCGCTTAAAAAAAAAGGATTGGGATGACACATGACATGACATGACAATGTCAAATCCCAATACATTTTTTACGCGAACGATAATGTAAATTTAAAGTGGCAACTCGTGGTAGACGTACAGACCAGTCGCATTTAAAATCAGCGGCCCATATTTTGCAAAAAAGGTCATTGTCTGAATGATGACGCTGATGATAAAGTAGCAGGCAGCTTTTGCATGACGAAATTAGAATTGCTATTGGGTTTTTTCAGATGCCAATTTCTTGCAAGAAACAAATGAAAGGTAACTTCTGCAAAATGTTTTCCAATTCTTGTAAAAGTTGCCGGCCGAGGGAACGGTGCAGTGATCGATCGCCGCACCTGGCCACCGGTGATTAATATGGAACACTTAACACACTTCATCGAGAAAACTCAGAATCATGCGAATATTAACATGTATTTCTCGCAACGAGGTCGAGCCCGTCATTTCTGAAAGGTTGATTTTATTGAATTATAAGCTATGTGATCGGTCGAAATCTGATTTACCAACTGACTTATTTCATAATTTGTTCAAATGATTGTGATGGTCAATTTTATGATAATTACCTACTAGCCTTTCGCAGCGACTAGTTTACCGGATAAAAGATTATAAATAAATAATAAATAAAACCTAGAAACATAGCCTTAGTTGATAATGTATCTTTATGTTGCTTAATAAAAAAAAGATGAGTCTATTAGTTTTTGAGTTTATCCATCACCAACAACAAATCTAATCTTTGCTTTTTCCACTTTTATAGGTAAGTGCAGATGGTTATACACACATCTACGAAGAACCATGCAGGTAGCTTAATTATTTATCACTACCTCACACGGCTGTATTCATCGCAACTGTCTCACGGTACATCAATCACATACGAGATGCAGATCTTGAACCACAAACCATAAATTATCAGCCAAAAAGCATAAACGATGAACTCAACGATTAAAATGTTAAAAGAACAGCACAACTGGTCACTGGTGTTTAACAAAGATGCTACGCACCTAATTGCGGTTACTCAGAAAATTACGAATATCAGATTAATTCTTACAAAGAGCACGTGGGGGCGCTCTAAAAGGGAGACAGGCCCCGCTCAACGTCTAATTTATTGTGCCTCTTAGTGTCATGATTCAATTTTGGGCATAAACCTTCGTGTACGCTATAAGTAATTACCGTAACTTGCTTAAATTATTGTAAAGTAATTTCGCAGTAATGGAGAACGTAAATGGCAACCCACTGTAATAGTTTTGCTCGGTAGATAATATGTACCGTTAGTTTCAGGGATATTGAACAACGCAAGAATTCAGATGTAGTTTACGTGGCTGGTCCTTTCCATTTGAGCCACAATTAAGTTAGATTTGATGACTGACAAATAATGATCATTAAATAACTGAAGGTCATAGCACAACACAGCTGCTGCACGGCGTCGCCTCGTACTTAGGCTACAGCTGGCCGCCAGCGCGCATACTACGCGCCGTCCGCGAGGTGCAAGCTCGCAGTCCACTCGTTCGTGGTCCGCACGGTTACAGTCTTACTAATCTTGCGCCCGAACCCACAAACGTCAATCAAAGCTGATCAGTCCTCACATGTATGGATCTCTTTCATTTCTATTGACATGTGACAGGGCATCAATTTGAGTTGTCCTCAACTTTTATTTAGCGTTTGTGGATGCGGGGGTTAGAGATACATTTTGACAGCTCTCAAACATATACTGCTTGTGAACTTAAAAATCGGTACACGTAACAAAAAAATACAAATTATACCAAGTGAAACAAAACTCAGTGTTTTTTTTTCAGAATTACTCCCTCTCGTCACGCAATACAGACGAATACAGATAGCGACCTATCATTCATTGTCAGCTAAAAGCCTGCCCTTTTAATCCATGCAATTACCTGTCTTTTTATGCCTTCAAATTGACATCTCTAAAATAATTTTCATAATCTTCGGGGACGTGGGCCACGCTAATGGTCCCTTATTTAATTCGGAAACCCTCAGTAATTACATCAAGTGCTATTAATTTCGCGTTCCATTCGATCTTAGAGCTCCAATATCGAAGGCATGAGGCAGTCGGTAGGCATATATCTATATCTATATTATGTTGGGTTTAAACGCATTCTAGTCTTGCTAATGAAGCTAGACTTGGTTCGTGTTATCACAATTATGTATGTTAGGCAGGTCGCCTAATACAACCAGCTGCCGAACGAAGACTGAGATAAAGTATTGCAAAAGCTTGCACTATGAAAAAGATAGTATACCTAAGCTCTTAATTCTAGCTCTCTGAGCGTAGATAAAAAGTGAGGCTAGCCCAGTGTGACTATCTGAGTAATTTGAATATCAATAAAATGATAATTTTTATTGAAAATTTATCACATTTGAAAATTTGTTATGTTTTTAAGTTTTCTGTAGACATTGTATCCTGAAAATATTGCCTTTCTACTATTATTCAAACTGTAACTATAAGAGTTCTGAAATGCGAAGAAAAGTTACATTATGGCGTTTTATTTTGGATTACTTACTAATAATGAATGACTTCTCATTAAGATACTTTTTACTGAAGCCGGCTCTTCAGTACAAACCGAATTACTTCGACAGCTTTGACTAAAATTACTACCAATTGATTCAACAGTAAGTAAAGAAAATGCCATTCACGTATCCGGTGTACAAACAAGACTACTTGTAAGTATAAAAATATTGTGCAGAAAATCCACTTCCTTAGGGCGGATAAACGAAGAAGCGGAAACGCAAGCAATAAAAAAATCATTCGTGGTAACTGCTGACATTTATTTTCCCGGCGAGTCGTTTATAAAATGCCTGCCAATGGCAGTAAATAAACTATGCACTGTCAATTTGAACAAAAAGCTGTTGCTTTGTTAGAGAATAACTTTAGTCTAACTAATAATTATATTACTTTCTTAGTATTAAGTTTATGTTTGGTGAGGAAACGTACATTGTGCAGTTTCATTAAGAACTCACTTAACTTATAAGTAACAATCATGCGCTTTACCCATGAGTAGCAAATCCAATCAGTCTGCACTTAGGATCATTAGAAAGCGTGTCGCATCGCTGCTGAAGCTTTTGCGGGGCAGTTCCAATAGCATCTTAAGCACAATGGAAGATAGATGGGACTCGCCGCTGCTTAAGAGCTGGATTCGGCTACATGCCAAATATATATATTTCATATTTTTTTTTATAATCTTGCTATTTTTGGTATGGGTTTCTGTTGCCTGAAATATTTATTTTTTATTTTTATTTATTTAGAAGCCATATCAGGTACTTACTTAGAGAGACCCCACACTAGCGTTAGTTGAGCGTCAGCGTCGTGCCGGCGCCCGTCCCCCCCACACTAGCGTTTGTTGGCGCCGCGACGACGCAACGCCCAAAAACGCTAGTGTGGGGTCTCTCTTAAACTAGTACTTGCAACTAATGCAACTAAATGAAAAACTATCAAAATCACCTTCTCATTCAATTAACAACTAAAGTTTTTGTAAACAGCAGTTTGTAGTGCATGTGTATAGACGTGTAGCATGCTGGGAATAGGCTTCTCCTAAATCTCTACAAGAATTTGCACATTTCATATGTAACAACATAGGGACTGCTGATTGGTAGCCTAACAATAACATACGAGATTGCTGTGGACCAAGGCGACGATGGAGAGTTGAGCTGTTTGTTTGTCATGAGTTTTCGTCAGGTAAACGGTGATCGTTGCGTCCAGAATGTTCTCCATTTTTGGTTACATTTTAAATCACTAGTGGCGCTGTACCAAATTAATATATATACAAACAAAAACGTCAACGCTGTCATTGGTGTTAACTCATATTAGACATTCTGGGCCGATATCGCAGACAGCGGTGAATCTCTTTATTAACAAGGAAATACTCGTAGTACTCTATTTACATTGACAGCAGTGCACACAATTACACTTTACTATTCAAATAAAACAAACAACGAAAAATCCGATTGTGGAAAAAGCTCCCTGCTGAGGTTATCCCGGAGGAATACAGTATGGGCTCCTTTAAAAGGAGAGTTAATTGGTATCTCCTAAATAGTCGGCAACGCGGTCGTAGTGCCTCTGGTGTTACAGGCATCCATAGGCTTCGGTAACTGCTTACCATCATACCAAACGAGCCGTAAGCTTGCTTGCCACATAATGGAGAAAAAATATCTGGTAAAAAGTACCGTTAGCGTATTCATTGTTCTTGTGGTCTTCATTTCTCCTGCTTAATTAACATAATCCCATTTGCTCATAAGCAGCTGGCAATAAAAGTGTCTTCTAAATATCTTATTAAGCCCCAAATCTGATGATGACATCCTTTATTTACATTTCCGCCGGGTTACCGGATTAAGATCGGCCTTCATAATTACTTTTTCAACTCTTTAATCCGTGCCCTCATTCGTCTCTGTTAAAAATATTTTACGCTAAGTGTATTCTCAAGTTGGATTGCATTCTTCAAGAGTTGAGAGATGTAATTTGAAGTTGGCCCGTCGAAAGAAAAGCGACGTTGATAGCGGGTAATAACATTTACAGGTTTAACTCTTGCAAGTATGAAAATTGTTCTCCGAATCGAATTATCTTTCGTCGCCTTCTCGGTTCTAGAACGAACAAAAATTCTTCAAGGTATTTACGGCTGCGGTCCTAAACGCTAAACGGGTTAAACCAGTTTATTGGTTAGCTAATGTATGGGAAAAAATAAGATATATATTAGTTATTGCACATCATAAATAACTATACAGGTCGGTATTACATGAGATAGTACGATCACAATTAGGCGGTCTTAGTGCTAAAAAGAAGTTCATTTACCTGTAAACTTACTAGTACTAATATCAAACGTATAGAAAAAATTATCGACATTATAAATTAGTGCATCTGTTTAGTACAAAAGGACAAAAAAAATGGTATCACAGACAGTTTACCAAATTTTTAGGTACTTTAATTTAGGCAATGACAATAGAGTTAATTATGGGATTTGACATTGTCATGTCATGTGTCATACCAATACAATTTTTTTACGCGAACGATAACGTAAATTTAAAGTAGCAACTCGTGGTAGACGTTTTACTATTGACTGTAAATTAACTTCATGTGGCAAAGAGAGCTAAAATACTTCTATGATTTATATTTTCTTAAAATGTCTTAGGTTGAAAATACTGTGAAATAAGTTAAAACGTTAGGTACATTATCATGTTCTAAGGGTGATTTAATCGAATTATTATTCTCATAAACTTTTATTACAACCAAAATTCGTTTCGTTTAAATAAATACATTAAATGAAGATATCCCGCGAAGCAGACGACAACGTCTTCACACGTTAAGTTTTTTTGTTTACCTTGAAAAAGCTGATATTCCCGCCAGCCCGAAACATTTCCACCGAGGTGTACTGGACTTTAACTCAATTTCTCGTTTCTTTACAAAAAAAAACGTGGAATAGCGCCAAGTTTTATATCTTAATACAAATTCACTTAGTTTTATCTTGGACTCTAAATATTAAATAGCTCAAATCATTTCTATGTAATATACTAGTGATAAACTGAGTTGTTGATGCTAAGTTCTGCTATGGTAAAGCCGAATTTATTTATTTACTAAGATCACCAACAATATGTTCCGCTAATTACTCTTGAAATCAATACAATACTTAATTTCTAGCATGTAGAGCACCTTCAGAAGACGGTAACAAGTAGGAAATTAGCAAGCCTCGCATCTTACATGAGTTGCTATCATACCAACAGGAAAGTAGAAAAAAAATAACTAAAATAATTTACTTACAGTAAAATATGAAACGTGGAACTAATTATTAACGTCTAGGAACAAAACACCTATAGGCATTAGAGCCTTTTGAGTACTTGTGCATATAATGACCTTTAATTGAAGTACGTAGGGTACTCTTTGCTCATCAATGCAGTCCAGATTTACCAAATTTCACAATTATAATAAAGTCTCAGGTAAAATAAGTTCATTTCATTAAATGTCACTGTAACACTCAAATGTCGAATGCCCTGGGGTACAGTCTGCAAGCGTCATATGACTGTTTAATATTACTGAGTTTTATACGAACGGGGATTCTATAACGGTGAATCTGCGGAGCTTTTAAAATTAATTGAGCGTGTGAAATGTATTCCTGTTTGGTCAGTTGCACAGAAACTGCATATTTCATAACTAGCAGGGCCCGCGACCCCACTACTTCACTTTTTAATTTAGAGCAGAACTTTGCCGTGTTTTAATATATGGCATTGGTTTACCGTGACAACATTTTAGTTGCTTCGTTGTTGACATAAAAAGTAATAATAACCTTTATTTCGGATCTGGGGATAAGTGTATAAGATTTTACGAATTATTAAAGTAAAGTAAAGTAAAGTAAAAAATCATTTATTCACTTACGTTTTTACAAAGAAGCACTCATTGAATGTCAAAATTCACAAAAAATATATATAAACGTTATTAGACGTAAATAAAATAATACAATAATAGTACATATGTTCCTCAATAAAAAGCAGAGATTTATTACCCATATTCTAAATAAACACAATGCGAATCTACCACCGGTTCGGAAGTTGCTTCTTATCGAGAAGACTCCGGCAAGAAACTCGATAGTTACTCTTTTGAACTTTGTTTTGTCTTACAACAAATAAATTCAGAGTACAGTCAAAAGAACAATAAAAATACATTATTTGAGCAGAGGAGCAGATTATTCCTACTATGAACACAAATTCTTGTCGTTCAAGTAATCCTCCACGTTATAATAACCTTGTTTTATCAACTTTGTTTTAATTGTAGACTTGATCTTGTGAAGGGGTAGATCAACAAGACTTTGAGGTATTTTGTTAAAGTATTTTACAGATTGACCCACAAAAGTATTTCCTACCTTATGTAGCCTAAGTCTTGGAGTAATAAGTTTGTTTTTATTTCTAGTATTGTGTGTATGAGTATCACTGTTTTTTTTTTGAACATATGCAAGTTTTTGCGCACATACATTATGTTATCGAAAATATACTGAGCGTGCACAGTTAAAATATCAATCTTCTTAAATACTTCTCTGAGCGAGTCGCGTGGCCTAAGATTGTATATCGACCGGATGGCTCTTTTTTGGAGTACAAAAATGGTGTTTAGGTCTGCAGCTGAGCGCCACAACAGTAGACCATACGACATAAAGCTATGAAAGTAACTAAAATACACTATTCTTGCTGTTTCAATATCAGTCAGGAGTCTAATTTTTCTGACAGCACAAGCAGCCGAACTAAGTCTCCCTGCCAGAGCCGTTATATGTGGACCCCACAGTAACATAGAATCTAGAGTAATTCCTAAAAATACTGTAGAGTTCGTAATTTCTAATGTCTCATCATTCATGTTGATAATGGTATCAACCTGTTTAACATTAGGCATAGTGAATTTAATACACTTTGTTTACTTTGCATTAAGTAATAAATTGTTGCTTTTGAACCAACATAGTACTTTTTAAATAGTATTATCTACAACGTCAAATGCTTGCTTACCTCTGTTGGTTTTAAAAATCAACGAGGTATCATCAGCAAATAATACTATTTCACAAATGTCTTTGACAAAGTAAGGAAGGTCATTTATATAAATAAGAAAAAGCAGTGGGCCCAATATCGATCCCTGGGGCACTCCCATGCTAATAGTGGCACCGGAAGAGGTGGTTCCGTTTATACTCACTTTTTGTGTTCTGTCTGTGAGATAAGATTGTATAAGTTTAGACGAAATATCCGAAACACCGTAATGTCTCAGCTTAATCAGTAGGATTTCATAATCCACACAATCAAACGCTTTCGAAGGATCACAAAATATTCCTATTGCATCCTGCTTGCCTTCCCAAGCATCAAATATGTGTTTGATAAGTGCTACACCTGCATCAGTAGTGCTTCTATGTTTAGTAAAACCAAATTGTTTCTCATGTAGTAATTTATTTAAAGTAAAGTGTGAAAGCAGCTGATTTAATTTAATTTTTTCAAAGATTTTACTAAGAGCTGGTAGTATAGAAATGGGTCTATAATTAGATGGGTCACTTTTGCTACCAGATTTAAAAAGCGGGATGACTTTACTAAATTTCATTAAGTTGGGAAACTGACCTTCGTCAATGCAGTTATTAAAAAATACTGCTAAGTGGGGTGAGATGATTAATTTAAGTAGACTTATCAAAATACCCCACAGATCTTCGGTGTTTTTCATATTAAGTTCCTTAAACACCTTGATTATGTCATGAGAATTTATATGAACAAAGTTGAACTGAAATGAGCACTCATCAACACTAGATGTAAGCAGGGACCTAACTAGCGGTGCACTAGAATTTAAGGTACTTGTAGTTACAATGTGTATATTAGAAAAGAATGTTTCAAATGTATTAGCTATGTCAATCTCAGACTCAATCAAATTATCTTGAATTTTAAGAGCCAATGAGTGATCTCGAGGTTTTGATTTACAAGTTTCCTTATTAATTATGTTTCAAGTAGTTTTAATTTTATTTTTTGCTTGTTTTATTTTGTCACGCAAAAAGAATAGACTTAGCCATATGGCATGATTTCTTAAAGATTTTTGAGTATAAATTGACATGATCTACTAGTTATTGACACTTAGAATTAGCTTTTAATCCATATAATTCGTATAATTTATTTCTACTTTTATGGATGCCTGGCGTAGCCCAATCACTAAACTTAAACTTAAAATTATCGACCTTTAATTTCTTCTTAGGAAAAATAAAATTATGTTCCTGTTTAATTATCTCAAAAAGATGCATATACTGATCATCTATGTTGTGGCATTGGGGTAGTAGATTAGAAAGGTTTTTATTCACATTACTCTTGAACTTTTCTACTCGATTCTTAGTAACCAGTCTATAACTAATATCCACTGATTGAAAGACATGACGGTGCTCAAATTTAGTCAATAGACCACAGTGATCTGATTTCAAACAATTTATAATTGATTTTTCAATTGAGATATTTTCACAAAAAATATTGTCCTTTTATATTTGAAAAATAATTTGCTCTTAAAATATTTATTTTAAGAGCAAATTATTTTTCAAATATAAAAGATCTACCATTTATAACACGCTTACTTTCAATGTATTAACTTTTCTGACTGTCCTACTGAATAGCTATATTTGGCTTAGTTAGGAGTATGATACGAGTAAGTTGTACAAGCTATGCTAAGAATCATAACAATCATGGAAGTAATGAAGTATTTGTGATTACTTAGCAGAACAGTTATTGTTATCTACTAAATTTATGCCGATCAAACTACCAATTCTAGTAGAGATGATAAATTATTTGTTTTTAAAATTAAGAATTTGTGAAATCTTATAGAAGGAATAACAATAGGTCCTGCACATTTTAGACAGTACTAATTCTTTGTTACTCTTAGTTATGGTTCATGGAAATACTACTTGTAAAAAAGACATTTCCGCATTAATAAAATATCTTAGCAGAACAAAAACCTGAAAATTCCTGGTAAAATCTGACTCGCCAGTCAGTAAAACATGCTCGGGCACCAGAAGCAGCCATATTTATAAACGACCACAACAACAAATGCTGACCCGATTTCTTAAATTTCCGTATGCGCAGAATCTAATAAAATAGAGGAAATATGGTTCAAAGAGGGAAGGGGCTTGTGCACCATGTTGTAACGACTTACTCGAAGCATATCATCATAGTATTCACTGCCGTTTCGCGAATAATATGACCGTCGTTGTAATTCTAGAGCTATTCATACCTACTAGTTGAAATTACATAACATCAACGATTAATTATCATTCTGACTTCTTTCCAGTGCCATAAATAGTAGAATGAAAACTCATCAGCATAATCCGTGCGGTCTATCCCGGTTGTGAACCAACATTGGTGTGTGGGGTCCCACCTCAAAAACTTAATTACAGTACAATGATGGGGTTACACAGATGACAGACAATGCGTGCGAGTGTGGTGCCTCCCCACAAACTATGGACCACCTCATATCATGCCCCTCGTGTCCGGACAGCTGTACGCGTGAGGAACTTATGTGTGCCAACGACCATGTTGTTAGGGTGGCGGAGTTTTGGTCAAAAAGGATATAGCCATCGACACGATAAGAAGAAGAAGTACAACCAAACTTCTGTCCAGAAAAGTAAACCTGTCCAATGATCATACTGGCGACCCGAGCAACGGATACATTATTACAATGAACATTATTGTCTTGCGCATATTATTACCATCTGTCAGATTTTATAAATTCACACCTTTTATATTCTTCGTTGAGATGTACTTACTTAAATTAGGTATACCTGATTCTGTTTCAATATGTTAGTTTTTAAGGATTTTATTGTACTCATTGTACCCTACCTTAGTACAGAAACTATTCCGATGCGTTGGTAGAGTCGCATATTGTCTTTGTAAACTGTGCATTTAATGTCCATATTTATTTTAGTATTTATTACTATTTTTTAGTGTTTTGTCTTTGATCAACTTAAAACTTGACTTGCACAGGTCTATTTTATTAAAGTTTCCTTAAAATACAATTAAATCCATGTTATTTGCTGATATTGTAGCTCTCTGAGGGTATATTCTATTGAGTTTTTGTCTGTAAAATTAGTTCATATTGTTAACCCACCAAAATTGGCGGTGCTATCACGGCGATCAAAATGTGGGATATTTTCTTACAAAAATGTCCTAAAAAGGAATTTCCCAGAACCAGCTAGTATAAAATACAGAAGATATTATGTATTTGTCAAAGGACTGGGGAACGTAGGCGTTGTAACGGCTCACGCTATATCTGCGAGAGGCGCTGCGAATGCATTTAAATTGCCCCGGTTATCATTTTTGTACGCACGTAGTGGAGCCGGCTTTATTGGATCCTCACGAATTAGGTAATATGTTGTAGCATTTCCCTATACACTAAGCTGAACGCTGCACCTAAAAGATATCTTAGTTCATCCGAATATTTATCTTTAGTGAACCCCTCACCTGGATGCATTTTCCTGTATGTAACATTTCAGATTCGATTTTGACCATTGCAATACAGTACTGCCTCCCTGACATGACGAACATTTGCCTGTAATTTGCATTTCAGATTCGATTTTGAGAGAGATTTTTCGAATTTCGAATTTGCAACATTACAGTTTGCGCAATATAATGCGCGGTTCTCCTCCCTCGCCGATGTAATGATCGACTCTGTAACTTTGTATTCCAGGAAAATGCTCTAGGTGAGGGAGCACCTTTACGTAAGTAGAATTAAATTCTTGGGTGTCTATATTGACAACATGTTGAAGTGGAAACCGGAACTAGCTAACAGAAAAAACAATTAGTTCTGCATGTTATGTTCTCAGGAGTCTTCGAGAGGAAGTCAACATTAAATAGCTTTAAATACATAGTTTATCAAGCACTAATAGAATCTAGGCTTCGATATAGTTCATTGTTCTGGGGAGGTATCTACAAATATAATATCCAGCGTGCATTCGTTTTGCAAAAAAGGGCAATTAGAGTTTTGACCCGAATGCCACAACAAGAGTCATGTTGTGAATATTTTAAGCGTCTAACTAAGGCCTGTATTCTAGAATCGTACTCAAGCACTGATCTGTACTTGAGTAGAGATTTCAAAACGTCGGTTCGTACAAAAACGTCACTCAGATTTATACTCAATTACAGATTTTGTTTTAGAATACGGGCCTTAGTATTCTAACAGTTCCTTCTCTTTATATTTTGATTTTACTGTGTAACTTTGCTTAGCACATAAAAAAATACGAGACTGACGAGGAAAAGCTACTACGAGAGAGTACAAGAAGAAAAGACTTCCGACTCGTTGTACTACCCAACCTAAATATTACGAAAAACATTGCTGATTTTATCAATCTACTAAATTATTTAATAAGCTCCCAATGGCTCTTAAAAATATTTTATATAAAACTGAATTTCAAATCAAGCTCAAGAACGTTTTGCTGGAGAAGTGCTTTAACAGTATTTATACACTTTAATAATGACATGTTGTAATCGTAATAATTGTAATTTTATAAAATTTACTATGTAATAATTGTAATTTTGTAATAATTGACTATGAATGGTGCTGTAATAATAAAATGTTGTGTTTGTTTTCTAATGTGTTTGTATGCGATGTTATTGTTATTACGTGAGTAGATATTTGTTATAATTATTTTATAAAACTTCAAAAAGAAGGCATGTATTGTTATTGAATAAATGCATTGAATTTCATTTCATTTCACATAATTTCTGTCATTTCATTGCCTACTTACTTATTTTATAATGAGTTTTATTCTGCAATTTTAGGGAACTTTGCCTATTTCTGTGTGTAAGCGTTTAATTGTGTTTTGTCCATCTCTGAGAAATACACAAAATACACCTCAATTTAACTATTATAACAAAGTTACAATAGTTAAATAAATTGAGGAAACCAAAAAACCACAAACTTTACCATTTGAAAAAAGCACACAAACACACATTTTGTTAATGTGCGTCTAGTCTCTTATTTCGCGGTTATCTAGTACATAAAACTTCATTGCCAAAGCAATTACAGACCAGGGCCTATATTGGTAACCTTTTTGGATGAACGTGAAAAAAAGCCACCCCTATCAGGCGCACTCCAATTTCGGTGCAGTCACGGGCCGGCACTATCCAATCAAAAAGACCAGACCCGCTTGCTAAGGATTGACCTACATCTGTCAGTTGTCGCACAGTGTAGACTGGGATAATAAAAATGAACAAGTCCACGTGCGTATGAATGTACATTAAATATGTTGCTACACCGATTATTTTGCGCACCTACTTGTATGTGTAATTTGCGCAAATTGCATTTTATAATTTGTTGTCTTTCTACCGTGTCGGATAGCGCCTACGACATCTGTTGCTCTTTACTTGAGAACCATAAGGATTCCTGTTCGCATAGTTGACGATAACAGCTATATGAATAAATATAAACGACTACTAGGGCTCACTCACGTTTCTTTAAAAAAAAAACCTTTTTGAACCATCCATATCTTCTTTGTTTCGCAGTGTAACTATAACTGGAATAGCTAATGTCTTTTAACATTGAGTCCAATAAAATGAAAGTAAAGAGCGTCTTTTTGGTACAATTCTCCACAAATAAACGACGAAAGGCTACCTGATTTCAGTACACAAACGTATTGACGCCATAAATTATTCAACTGACCTGGGTAGATGGCCGCCAGTGGTTGATCCTACAAATCCCTAATAACACACCCCAGTTGTTAAGTTAGGATTATACGAATCTTCCCACAATCTCTCCGGTCAAGTTACACATGGAATGTGTTAATTTAACACGATGTATCGTGTCATGAACAACATTTGGTGAATCTACAAGGTGTAATTAAATAGCAGGATTAAAGGGTAATCACTGAGATGTGGACTTGTAATTTATTACCAAACTGAATTTTGAGAATACCTTCTAGAAGGACTTTGCTGAGTAAGTTATGCGGGTTATTTTGAAAGGCTTACAAAAACGATATAGCATACTCAGGTAGTATGTAGAAACTATATTAGTGAAAATAACCTTTATTTAAGAGAGCGTCGTGACCTAGTGGTTCAGCTCCCGAACTCAGATCGTTGATCGTGTGGTCCCGAGTTCAAATCTGGCCAGAACCAAAATATTTGTGTTCATTGTTAAATATCCGACTTACTCTCCTGTAATGGAAAAAATCGATAAAAAACCAAATCAACTCGTATAATGGCGGAAGGTTCATCTTACCACCTACCACGTTGGGTTCTAGGTAATTGCTGAAAAGTGGGCTTCTGAGTGTTTCGTTCACCATGGCGACA
Source organism: Udea olivalis (assembly GCA_947369235.1). Lineage (NCBI taxonomy): Eukaryota > Metazoa > Arthropoda > Insecta > Lepidoptera > Crambidae > Udea > Udea olivalis. Next base: position 13,203,818 of record OX376350.1, on the reverse strand, counting down.
CTGTCACTTGCCTCTGACTACCCCGTTTTGGATAAAGTCATGATGGTATGTTAAGTTATGTTAACTAACTTTAATTTCAAGTTCACTATACAAATCAGTCGAACAGACAGTATTTTTGTATGAAAATCAAAGTCAGTTAAAAAAAAACAAATTTTCTTTTACATAGTTACTACACTTACTGAGTGTGCCATATCGTTTTTGTAAATATTTTGGTAATTACCCCGGTATATAAATAATATATACGACCTACAGACGCTGGAGAGTCAAGTATACCTTTAGCGGGCATTGGGTTAACCACATGGGTAGTAGGATCATTAACTAACATTATAGGTACAAAAGCGCGTCATTCGGATGAAACTAACAAGGTGTATACCCTAATCGTATTAGCCCAATAGTCCTAAATAAACACAGATGTAATCTTGGAGGAAAATAACACATAACAGTCGATTATGAACGTATAAGGTCCTATCCTGTTGAACACCAGTTGAAGCAAACTACATCCACTGAAATTCTGCGCATTTTTTCAGGTTGTCCTTGTATCCACACTGGATTTCTTTTGCGCTAGCTATAGAAAGCTATTACCCCTTCAACTTCTTTATCCGACACCGTTTTTAGTTATCTGATTAGAAAATTACGTAAAAACAGCGTTTTAATATCTCGTTGAGCGTCACACAAGATCACGTTTGGTTCCACTATTAAACTTTGGACGAGAAAACATTGCACGGTTTCTCGATGGCCAGTGAAATATTATTTATTCTAGAATCTTGTGTTGATGCATTTTGTATTTTAGACCCAGGACTTTTCCAAGTATTGTTCTACACTCCACACAACATTATTGGGGGCCAACCCTAACGAGAGTAACTGTCACTAAAGTCACTAATTCTCGATAAGGTCGCATGTTTACAAACGCCCATTGGCACTATAAAGTATTCAGCTGTCGATGGGTAAACGTGCATTAGAACAGATTTATGTACTGAACACGAGCAGACAGAGACAGCAAGTTTTTCTGTTGACATAAATCCTCCTCGAGAGCGGAAAGTAGGCGCCGGAATCTCACGAAGGCTCTCGTGGGTGGCGTAATTTATAACTACGAGTATTATGCTTCGCTGTAGCACTGATCGGTCAGCTAACGAGCTGAGCTGAATTAAATCGTCGTTTAGAATTTATGCGTCTATGATGTAGCAAAATTTGCCACCGGTTGCTTTGAAAAATGAGGCAGATAGGGACGAGACCGCTGGGTCTCGTTTATTTTGATAATTGAGGAAAATGATATAGAAGGAAGCCAAAATGTGATGAAGCCTTACCTACTGTTCTGAAAATTTCTTGTGGAGCCATTTTTTTATTTACCTGATGCCTTATAAACTCGATTTCAATGAACCGCCGCTGAACGTTGGTTCTATGACAAAATTTGGGTTAGTTTTGTGTATCCGTTTTGATATCACTTTCACTTCCGTATGTCTACCATGAGTTACCATGACGTTTACGGCGATCGTTGCGTTCAGAAATTTGAATGCCATTTTTTTTATATCACTGGGGGGGCGCCCGTATCGAAATCCCATTAAATACGTCAAAACGGTTTACGCGAACGATAGCTGTCATTGGTGTCAACTTATGGTAGACATACTGCTTGCAAAACAGAACACAGTCATCACACAGATTCACATTTATGATCTTTAAATAACATAAAGTTTAATGTTAAAAATCCAAGCAATTAACTGGTTGCTACCTTTAATTAAAGTCAAAGCTAATTTCATCTATTTGGTTTATCTAATCGTTTTCCTCTTATCGCGAACTATCCTAATCGCCAACCGAAACACCCCCGGCTCGTGTACAACAGCCCCAGTACAGCGCACGCGTTGTTTTATTACTTCCGCTCGACCACTCATTTAATCACTGTAACTGCCGCTAATGCTCCACATTATTTCGGACTGAGGAAGCCTGAAATATACCCAAGACATGTTGTTATACAAAATATTACACTATTAGTTTTTGCCGAGAAGCTAAGAGTGATACGCGATCTTGTGATATAACACAATGCCTTTATTGATTGGCGTTGTCTTTCGGTTCGTAATGGATAGATGTTTTGATGAAATAATGGAACATTTATTATATTAGTAAGCTGGGGTGTTCTTGTTAGTAGCGAGTGTTATATTTCAGGTTTAGAACCTTCTTAAGCTATCCACAGGTCGGGCAAATTGAGTTTTGGCTTTTGTGAAAAGAGTCCGGGTTTGTAATGCCCACCCCATTCGGCAAAGCATAATGATTACGAGTCACTTGCTCAAATAATGTCACTTATCGAACATTACTTACTTATCTTACAAAAGCTATCTGAGCTTAATCGAGCTTGACTCAATTCGATACTCAGCCTAAACGCGACATCAATTTTGTTCGTCACACCTATCAACTTTTGCGAATCGGGAAAATCAGAGGTAGAAGAAAAAAATGCAGGGACGATAAACATCAATCGGGGTTTGACTGAACACGACTAGAAAATAGTAATCAAGCCAGGATAGTCAGAGGCACTGACAATTGCCGTCATGGTGAACAGTACACTCAGAAGCCCACTTTTCACTAATAGTATTAGAACCCAACGTGATAGGTGGTGAGCCTTCCGCCGTTATCCGGGTTGATTTGGTATTGTTTGTTTGTTTCGTTTGGTGGTGATGTTTTCCATCACCGGCGAGTTAGTCTTAACAATGAACACAAAGAGTTTGGTTCTGGCCAGATTTGAACTCTGTACCGTATTCGTATTCTTTTAAGTAGGTACTAACATACCAATAATGATAGGGAACTACATTACCAAGAAGGTATTCGTTTGCTTTAGAACCATGTTTCTAAAAATAAACACCACGGATTATTCTCTTCGATTTTTGTTCCAGAGTCCTTTATTTCTACCCTTTAAAAATCCTTTTATTATCTTGTATGAGCTACTTATCGCGGAAAGCGCGAGATATATTGTCCCTTGGGTGATATATTCGTTGCGCCCCGCGACTTCTGCCTCAAGGGATGATTCGCTCTTCCAACGTGTCTTCTTCCTAAAGTCAATATTACACTTAGCACGTTTGTACATGTATGAGGTGAGAGGAAAACTAATACAGTCATGTATGTTACTGAGATGGTTCACGGAAGGATAATACATATTATGTTGTTCCTGCACTGTGATGTAAGGTACTTTCCAGTGTTGAATGTATTTTAAAAAGAAGTTTGAACAGTTTTTTTGGCAAATCTGTATTCAATACTGATGTTTCTCATTGTTTATGCAATAACGTTCCTATATTAAGAATATTTTGCTATGAATTTGATAGAACACAATAGCAGCAAGTGTGATGCTTAGATTTATACTTACGACACTTATTTGTTTAATTTTTAGAAAAGTGAGAAATTCTATTAAATCAATAACAATTACAAAAGTAATAGTGATAAATGTAATTGATGAACTTGCTACTCGTAGCTTCCAAAACTACTTGTTTGCCTGGTGTATGAGATTTTCCACATGTGCTCATAAACGATCACATACTCATTTTTGTCAGCTGAGGTAACGGACCGTTGTTTTTAAACGGCTAATCAGCATATGTTGTCGAATAGGAAGCATAACACCTCTAAGTAGGACACCAATAAATCAAATCAATATTAAGCGCCATTGCATTATCAAAGCCACAATATGGCTAGTGCTCGTATATCCCGTGAACCTTAATGAACACTGACAATTTTCAGGAACGCAGAATCCGCCGGTCCTGAATGACCAGCTATAGAAGGCTTCCGTTCGGTCATTTTATTGTCTTCCACATATTAATGTTAATTATTATTTTTATGTTTCTTGCCTGAGATAAGTTAGCATCTGACAAATCAATACCTAGTTGCAGTTTAGAACAGTATTTTATTTCTTTGCATGAAATACGTTTCCAGTAAAGAAAAACACGTGACACATAAAAAAAATTACCAAGATCATACGCTATAGCGTTAATTGCCTCAGCATGCAAGTCAACTATTCGAAGCCTGAAGCTCTCCACACACTGAAGCAACATTATTTGAAAGTACTAAAGGCCAAATTGCACACCGACACCCAGGTCCCTATTTCTCATTTGGCAATATGGGCACGTGTCCAGGGCCTCACGATCCTGAGGGCTCCCTCCCCTAACACCAGGTCAATAAAATGTGTGAAACTTAAAGTCAAAATGGATATAGGATCAAGACTGTCATGCCGACACCAATCCGCCGAGCTGCCACTAGTGGCCTACTTCAGTTTGCATAGTACTCGATGAACACTGCCAATTTTCCGGATATCGCAACATGCTGGGATTCACCGCAATAAACATTCCCTGTTCGGAATCTAATAAATTAAATGTTTGAGCCAGATACAGAATAGAAGCGACTTGAAAACACTGTGAATAGAATCTAAGCAGTACGCGTGCAATTTAATCCTGCAAAACATAAAGCCCTATACACACCAAAGCCGACCGGGCGACACGGGGAGCAGATTTGTGTCGGCGGCATTTTTTGAAATAATTTCCAAATTACGACTCCAACACTGACGGATACTCGTACACGTATTGCAGCTACCCCTTTTCGACAGTGACGCTAACCCACTGAGTGTTGTTGTATCGACGGCTTTGGTGTATTTCGACTTAACGAACACTAACGATTTTCCGCGCAGAATATTTTCCGTCCGATATCTCATAATTAATTAAACATTTAAATATGATTGTCTCTCACATTTTTGAATCAATAAATTAAAGCCTTCGTCCTATGGTCATAGCATACTATCTCAGCACCGCTTCAACCCCACAATTAACTTGCCATTCAATTTAGAGCATTGAATTGTGTGTGTACCATGATATATTTTACAACGTCAATTTGAAAAAGCGGACCGCGGGCTGTCAGCGCGCCTTCCGCCATTTTATTACGAGATGACAGTTAAGAGCGGTGCCGTTGCCGCGCGCCGTAATAATGAGCTGTTATTTGCATCGACTACTTACTGAAAGAGAATATACGAAGAACTGCCTAGCCAAGAGCCAGAGCTCTTGGCTAGCCCCCCTGATCAAGTTCATTCGGGATTGCATTATTATCATTGCATTAAAATTAAGTCAAGGTCATTATTTCACATCGAGTGATCATTTTTTTAAAGCACAAAGCGCCAAATACGAGTACCGCGCGCCAAGCTGTGTCACTGGCGGCACCGGTGTGTATAGATTTAATGAACACTAGCGATTTTCCGGCGCGAACAATATGCGCCCTAAATCTAGCGTCATAGACGTTTTCCGTTCGGTATCTCATAAATAATTCAACATCACAATGCAATGGTTGATATCGGTGCAGGTTCATATTTCACTGAGGTGCGGTGGAGCGTAATTAATGTTCGGCCGAACAACGGGTATGCAAGCCGTTGGCATAGGCGGCCGGTCTCGGCGTCGCATCTCATAAACAAGATTTATAAGCATGCAGCCCATAGCGTGGAAGTGAACTTTAAAATTCGTTAATCTGCGGACTATGAAAAGAATGCTCGCAGAGTCGTTTTTGCAAAAAAACGTATTCAACATGGTTCGACAACTTGATTAGGGACAATCCTATTACAAGTGCACTTTTGCATAGTTTCTCTTAATAACGTTATCTGAACCAAGCGCAACAATGGATGTAGTAGTATTCTTAACTCTAAGTTGAAATTAGTTTTTGTTAAAAGAGATCGTTTTATGAGAACCTACATTCGTAACCTACTAGCAACTGGACCTGCACATTTTAAAGAACAACAATAATTATACCGGGTGATTATGAAAAGATTAACAAAACCGATAGGGCATACTCAGTAAGTGTTCTAGTTACTATGTCGGTAAAAATTAGATATTTTAAACTAATTTTAATTTTAAGGTTTTCATACAAAACATACTAATTGTTCGACTGTTTTGGGTAGTGACCTTGAAATTAAAGTTCATAAAATGAATTTAATTTTCATTCAGATAGTTTCTACATCACTTACTGAGTATGCCATATAGTTTATGAAAGTCTTTTGATAATCACCCGGTATGTCATCATCATCATCATCCGTGCGGTCTATCCCGGTTATGAACCCACACTAGTGTGTGGGGGCACAGGATAGGCCTATCTTATTTACGTGGCCCACTTCGCGCGGTCTTGTGTATCCTCAGTGGTGTGTCTGTTGGCACGCATGTCACCCTTAACGACGTCGAGCCACCGCTTTTTGGGTCGACCTCTTCTGCCGGTCCCCGGCGGAGGCGGCATGGCCAGACATTTGTTGCCCACGTAGTTTGCCGATCTCCGTGAGACATGACCATACCAACGAAGGCGGCACTTCTGCAGCTTGTCTGTCACGAACACGAAGGCTGCCGCGGATGTGGGTGTTCCGCACAAGATCTTTGCGGGAGATCATCACCCGGCATGTGGTTTAGCAATATTATTTTTGTAAAGTTCTTCATTTCCTTGTTTTGTTTTCTGTCATAGTTCTTGGTGGGTGGCAAAATTTTAGTTTTGTTTCAGCATTTCTTCGCTTTCAAACATTTTGCTGAATATGGGGCTGCTTTTTGAGATATTATAGCGGCGCTTGTTTATACCGTTAGAAAAATCAAATGACTCAAAGTCACAAGGTGATGAAGGAACTTTTTACCATAAAATTTGAATTTTTAAATGACCATGGTTTTCATACAAAAATATACATTCCGTACAAAAACCTCAGAATAAAAGTTAGACAAAATGTCTAATTTTCACTTACTACGTAAGTCTACAATTACATCACCTACGCAATATGTCATAGTTCACAGTAATAATCACCCAGTTTATTTCTGCCAGCAAAAGTAGGTAGGTAGGTATCAGAAAATGTACACAATCGTATTTGGCAGCGATTAAGTACTTTTTACTCCCTCCCTTTGCTATTAACGTACAAACTACTACACTACACTAGCAAACAACATCCCCCAATCTTTTCATAATAAAATCAAAAACGAACCAAATGATGAACAAAAATCACAAAGTGAATTATTGCAATTTAGACTAGCTACGACTGATGAAATTAGCAGAACAATCGAAAACTTAAACACAAATACGAGTAGTGGCATAGATGGAATAACTTGTAAAACTATTAAATTTGCAAAGCATTGTGTCTTAGATGAGTTGACTAACTGTATAAACAAGTGCTTAGAAAAAGGTGATTTTCCCGACACTCTTAAAATAGCCAAGGTCAGCCCCATATTCAAATCTGGCAGTAGAACTGACGCTAGCAATTATAGACCTATATCCGTGTTACCAGTGATTTCTAAAATCTTTGAAAAAGTGGTTTATAATCGCCTGGAAGAATATTTAAACTCTATTGACTTTCTTTCTGATAAACAATATGGCTTCCGTCCTAAATCTAGTACTCTTTCAGTATGCATAGATTTGACAACGAATATAAAGTTGAAGATCGATCAGAAACAGATTGCGCTCGGTATTTTTATTGACCTGAAAAAAGCGTTCGATACGATTAGCCATGAATTGCTTTTATATAAACTAGGCCTAATTGGCCTAAAGGGTTCAGCATACGAGATGATTAAATCGTATCTCACTAACAGGTATCAAATAGTAAAACTCGATAAGGTTAAGAGCTCTCCTGAATTGATTATGTACGGCGTTCCTCAAGGGTCCATCTTAGGTCCTTTATTATTTCTGGTATATATTAACAGCATTAGCAGATTGAATTTGAAAGGAGAAATTTCATTATATGCCGATGACACGAGTCTATTTTATTTTGGCGACCACATTAATCCTGTGATGGCAGATGCTCAGGATGACCTGGATACTTTGTACGCATGGTTTCAGTCAAATTTATTAACTGTAAATATAGCTAAGACAAACTATATCATATTCAGTGCCAAAAATAAATCTATCTCAGAATTTCAACCCCTTACAATAAATAGTGAACCATTGTCTCAGGTGAAATCTGAAAAATATCTCGGGCTCATTCTTGATAGTCGATTATCCTGGAAACCACATATTGAAAAAACCTGTGCAAAGTTGTCAGCTCTCATGTATGCTCTTCGTGGAAACGTACGTTGTTTTCCCAAGTCTGTCCGGTATATGATATATAATGCATTGATAAAACCTCACCTTGATTACTTGATCGAAATATACGGCAGTGCTGCAAAAACAAATATAAAAAGATTGCAAATTGCTCAAAACAAGATCATAAAACTACTGTTTAATTTGGACCATTCACCCCAACGCCAGAAGTCTATAAAAGAACCAGGTTAATGTCATTGTCCCAAATATACAAATACAATACATGTCTGCTTGTGCGTAAAATCCTGACAAGAGCTATCCACACAAAAATATCATTTAAAACTAAGTCTCACTTTCAAAAACGCTCATTGAGAAGACCTAATGATATTCAATTAATGTTACCTCGAACAAACTACGGCAAGAAAAACATTACATACGAAGGAGCTCAACTTTATAACAAACTACCGAATATTATAAAAGACACGAAAACATTTCTTTCATTTAAATTAAAACTAAAACATTACTTTATTAACCATTACTCAGAATTTAGTTAGTAGTCTATCTTGCTATCTTGCGGGTATAGTGATTGTGACAAAAAAAAAAAAAAAAAAAACAATGATTGTGGGGATGGAGTAATTAGTGTGGCTCGTGTTATTGTTTTTTTGGTCTCACCATGTTTTGTTTGTAAGTTAGTACTTAAGATTTCAGTGTATTTCTCTTACAAGTGAATTATTGTATTCTTTTAGAGAAATAAATGTCTTAAACCTTAAACCTTAATTTAATCCTGGTGTTATAATTATTATTGTGTTTTGAAAGTAAAAGAAATTTTTGTCTTTCTAAGATTTTTGTGAATAGCCACCCATATTTTGCAGCTGGGCATGCAGAAGTCAAGACTCCAATTAATTGAGCTAGATCACGGATGGTACACTGAGGTAAAGGTAAGTACTTGCTTACTAACTGTGCAATATTGTTACGTTTGGCTTGTGGCAAATTCAATGTCAAATTATTAGTGTTGAAATCAAATCCTAAGAATTTGCAGGTAGTCTGTGGCTGTAAACAGCTTTTTTCAAAATTTACAATAAAACCTAAGCATTGCAAAAGTTTTATTGTTTCGTTTACATTTTCAAGACAGTCAGAATATTGGTCACTTATGCATAAAATATCGTCCAAGAATATTACTGATCTAAAGCCTCGATTTCTCAAACATGAAATAACTTCTTTCATTACTTTTGTGAACACCCTAGGTGCTAGAGACAAACCGTACGGCATAGCTGTAAATTCGTAGGTAATTTTTGATCCTGACTCAGGTTCAAATTCGAATCTAAGGTATTTACGGTCCGAGATATCTATTGGTAGAAGAAGATAGGCTTCTTTTAAGTCTATTGTGGCTAAATAGCCGTTTTGAGGAATTAATTTGGCTGCCGTACGGTAGTCTTCCATCTTAAAGTGAGATGGCAGTATGAATTTATTTAATGGCTTTAGGTTCAGTATGAACCACTTGCCGCCATTACGGTTGGGGGCCAAAAACATCTTTGAAATGAATTGGTCGTTAGTTGGTGTACATGGGGATATTGCACCCATGTCTAACAATTTTTCAATTGCCTGTTCCATATCTAGTCTTTCGGCAGTTTAAAAATTGTTACGTGGTACTACTGTTTGTATTACGTCGTTACAAAATGGGATGGAAAAACCGTTTTTGATCCAGTCAAGTACGACTGTGTTCTCTGTAATGTTCAGCCAACAATTGTAAAAATGTTTAACACGACCAGCATGTAGTACCTGCATTACTGCTGCGCTGGGGCACGAGGTTTGCTCTGTTGAGGGTTTTTCATATTGGCTGGTTGATTGCCGCGACGTGCTTGCGGCGCTGGTGGATGACGCCGGGCCCCTCCTCGCCCCCCCCTGTTCGGCGGGTAGCGAGGAGGCTGCCAGTTTCCCTGGTAGGACGGACGAGCACTTGATGATTGCGGATACGTGGTAGGAGCTTTATGGGCTGGGACTTTTTTAATTTGAAGGCCTTGCTTTTCAATAGCTTTGGCGGCTTTGATGTTCTCGCCTAATTTTTCTCCAAACAAGGTGCTATCCCTTTCAGCGTCGTTGATCACGTTAAGGCAAGTTTTGTCAAGGCTTGGTGTGATCAATTTTATTCGATTCTGCGTGTACATATAATGTAAATCGGATAGTAATCGACATCCATTACTCAGGTGTTTGATCGCCTGTATTTTATCTCCATTCGTTAGAAGCAGGTCCATGGCCCTGTTGACCGCTGTAATTCCTAAGCCGAGCTGCTGTTGTTGAACCTTGAGGGAGCTCTTGTCTCGGTTTCTAACCATGTCTGGTAGGGCTGCAGCTATTCCAGCGTTTAGCTTCGGGGCTTGTAAAAGCCGACAATTGTCTGGTACAGGATATTCTTTGACGATTTTGTCTTTGGATTCCTTTGGAATACCTTTTTTCAAAATCGGTAACCATAACTTGGCTTGGCTGTCTAAGATTTTATCGCCATACTCGGGAGAATCGAATTCTGTTTCGCCTAGTGCGAGTAGTAACTCGGGATCTAATGCAGGTTCTTCTGGCAAGGTAGGCTCAGCTGAGGGGATTTCACCCGCCTTTTCCTCCGTTGCAGATATTGTGTCAAGGTTTTTCGCAGAGACATCGTCGTTTTGTATAGAAATATCGTCATGTTGACCTTCGGGCATAATAATTTCATGTGATATTTCTTCACTGTCTACAACAAAAAAAAAATGTGGGTAGATTTTTATTTTATTTTATTATAGTTTTAGATTAACGTTTTTACGTATTTAGAAATTAAACGGACGAATAAACCTTGTAGGGCTTATATTAAAGCACAAATAAACAATTTGTTTTTGTAGGCAATTGTAGTCATTAACTCGCAGTTAATTCCTACGCCAACCGACGTAAAAACTAGGTCACGCCGTAATAATCGGGCATAACCATTATAAAATAAAACTTGTAGTTATCATTGTTGAAGGCTCGCAGTCAACCCCAATGAATTGTTATTGTATTTATTGACTCGCAGTCAATCCATACAGGTCGGTTTGAATACAAAAGATCTTTCACTATTATTCACTTTCAAAATGTAAATTGTACTTACATTGAACATCGTCCTCATTGTCAGATACTATAATCTGTCGGTGGTACACTTTTTTCTTATTCTCTTTTCGATCTTGTAACTTTCTAATCTTTTTCGCGTAATGTTCAATCTTTTCTTCCCTACTACGCTTGGGCATTTTGGGCGTGTGCACTCGTTGCCTCGCACAAAAAAGGAATGAGCTAGTTACGGGATCGCGCGGGGCGGCGCGCGGCGCGGGGATAAAACCTGTTACAATAGTCAATTCAAATACTTTCTTTTAAAATTGTGCGAGTGTTGCCAGCACCTAAAAGGGACTACCTGGTTATTATATCTTCGAATGAAGCGACGAAATATAATTATTATTTTTGTATTAACTGCTTTGTAATGTTATGTAATTAAATCGTGATGGCATGAAATGATATAACACTATTGTATGCGTGTGAGGTGGTGAGACTTTTAAATATGTTTGATCTAAACATTATTGTTTTACCTGTGATTCACAATAAAGTTTATTTGTATTTTGTACCTACTTACCACGTTTCATTACAATGGAAACGCGAACCTTCTTACACAAACATAGGATCTTGAACAATGGTAAATTGCGTATTTTATTTGTGCCGCAAGTTCCAACTAAGAAAATCAAAGTGCCTTCAACTAAGCTTCAACATCCGAAACTGAAACTTAAGCGATCTTGAATATTCTAAACAATTTGTACACCGAAACAGAACAATGGAACTTAGCTTATAATTAACGAAGAGCTCGAAAGAGAAAATCTTATAAGGATTAGTGGTTGCCTTAGAGATCTGGTCTTGGATGTGGAGGTAACTTGCCAAAGGTGGAGATTACAGGAAATATACTTTAGAAGGATTAACTGGGACTCCGCTTACCGACGGGAGGAAACCTCTTCGGAGCATTCGGAACAACGCACGATTGTGGAAATAATACGATCATGATCCATTTTTATCGTTATTTGTAGTCAATAGGGTTTATATTCGTGTAGGAAGTGACGATTTGTTGCGAAAATAGAAGTGGACGCGAGTGTTATTTTGGAAAAAAAATAGTTTGACGGATTTACATCTTGTTCCTTGCTCGCTTACTATAAACAATATATTGTATCTAATATAGATATTTTCACATTTGTCTGAATTGAGCATAGAAAGTAAATTTTCATTGACACAATTTTTGCAATATACAAGTCAATATATGAAATTATTGCAACTAGTTTGTAACCATAGTGTCCTACATTTCAATGGCTATACCTGTTGTGACATCTGTATGGACGTCTGTTGGGCACATCTCTCATTTATGAGCCATTAAATCAATATTCTGCTGGTAGGATTAAAGTCAGATTAGAAGTTTTGATACATTATATTAATTTAATATCCTTCTCGTTCCCTTAGTGCTGTGAATCGCGATACTTCACTTGGTCTGCGTACAGATTACCCACTTATAGAAATCTATGCTGATCCGATCGGGGGCCCGAATCTCACGCATTCGATATAATATCTTTATCCTCGACTACGAAGTCAAGAATAAAGATATCATATCTTCCTACGTCATGGACGACCGTGACGACTAGTGTGAGAAGAAAGAAGGTAGAAAGAAAGAAAATTCTTTATAATTCCAACAATTTACCAAAAAACAACTAAACAAAAACAATACATTGTAACAAAAATTAATAAATCTAAAAAAAACAGAAATGGACCAATCAGGCAATTACTCAGGACGGGTAAATTCACCTACAGTCATTTAAAAAGGGATGAATGATATAGTTTTTGCCTATAATTTCTAAGATCAAATTTGTTTAAATTTTTTATACTTACATACTTTTCTACCCTATTTTCTACTTTAAGGAAAATTTAAAGACGAAATTACTTTTTATTTGTAATAAAAGTAGGTGGTCGAATATTGTTGACAATCGCTTGAGCTTACACTTTGAAAATATAGACGTTCTATCTCACGAAGAGATTTTTACAATGCTTGTAGTAGTGGCGTGTACATACACACTGTATTAGTGTCACTAGAGTCACAAAATAGAGAAGCGCCGGGCATGCCTAATTCGTGCTAGTGTCAATTGTTCCAGCTGAGAGCACGCACACTAGCGTATGTCATACTGATATGTCAGTTCATGAAAGTGAAACGGTCTTCGTAAAATATTCTTCGACTATACCTACTTATCTACTGAATTCTACTTCCGAATTTAAAAGATTCCGGTAAAATTTAACCCTAATTCCCAAATATTTCATATGCCCTGCTTAACAGCTGCTAAAACACGTCCTTTCAAACATTGACCCGTAATCCCGCCATTTAATCTGCTCACATTTAACAAATACTTTCGTCTCACGCCACAATACCCCTAGGCCAGGTATCCTCAGGCCCGGGGCGGCCTCGTAATGGCAGGCCTCCTGTAAAGCGCTCCAGATCCCTCAAATGGATGTATAAATTTGAATCGGCCTAATGGTTTCGTTTTAAATTGAATTAAACTTTTAGAATTGTTTCGCTCGATGACATCATGTGAGATACATTGCCTTATTAGGATTTAATCGTAGGAGGTTGCTGGATCTATTTATAGTTTGATTGTATTCATTACACATAGTATGTTCTTTAAACGGTTAAATGAAGTATCTAAGTCATTATTCGAGTTTCGAGTTCCTTGCCGGAATCTTCTCGATAGGAACAGCGTCCGAACCGGTGGTAGCTTCGCATTATGTTTATCTATGATAATATACCATCACTATTACCGTTTTCTACATTGTAGATACTATAAATGTATGTATGTACTTTTAATGGATTATTTTATTTACGTCTATTATTGTTTCTATATACACTAGCTTTCCGCCCGCGGCTTCGCCCGCGTTAACTTCATTTCTGTTACAAGTATTATGTCACCGACATCCGACAATGTGTACAATTCAGGTATTGTATCCTAAGCATGGTATACAATGCAGGGTGCGTTTAGGCAATGTATGAAATATTACGAATATGATTATTCATTGTATACTTTGCCTAGGCAATGTATACAATGCCTATGTATTGTAAATAATGCCCAGTGGTCTTCCGGAAATGTGTGTTATAAATAGAATTTGTCTTTTTATTGAGATACTCAAACTCAAACAACGTAAAGCATAAAAAACTATTGACAAAATGCATTGCTTGGTTAATCGTTTTGTTAAATTTTACATACACAAAGCTTTTTAAAGCGAAAGTATTTCGCTGTGCAACACATGGGCTTATTAGGTTGCCAGGAGCGAAGCGATGAGCCTGTCAGGTTGACATGAACCAGCCGCACGAGCCGAGCGAGCGAAGCGAGCGTGCCCCGGCCGAGGTCGGCGAGTGCCAGAAACGAACTGGCCTCATTTTATTTTTGCTGTTTTATACTTTGATATTATAACTAAAGATATTTTGATAATGAAAACAAACGAATCGGTTTATTTTTCCTACCCAAAATGTTCGCATACGTTCAAAGACGATTCTGAAAATGATTCGGTGACTCCTTCCTTTGTCGAACCATCAAGACGTGGAACGCTCTCCCAGCGTATGTGTTTCCTTCTTGTTATAGTCCCGGGGTCTTCAAGCGGGGCGTGAAAAGGCATTTTTGCAGGCCTTCAAAATAAGCGTGACCAGCTCAGTGATATCTTTGCATTACTGTGCTTGTCAGCCTCATGTCTGGACCTCACGACCGATTTTCATCAGGTGGGGTGAGGTTATCTTGATGGGCACTATAAAAAAAATATACAATTCCGGATATCTAATCCGGCATTGTACATTGCCGGTAACATATACATAAAATCTTTATAAATAATATCCATGGACATTATTCCACACAGCGCCATCTAGCCCCAAAGTAAGCTAATTAAAGCTTGTGTTATGGGATACTAGACAACGGATAAACATACTTAAATACATTTTCTTTTGTAAATACATACTTATTATACATAGGATACACCTCGTATTTAGGTAAAAGGTCAAATTCCAATATAATCAAAATAAATACATTGGTGTTTTCTTACGTTCCAATTCTAAAATATAAGGGTCGTCTATTAATCAAACAAAGAATATAAAAATATACAAAATTTGGTACTTTTTATTGTCACATAGGTAGTTTGCACGTACTGTAACAGAACATTTAAGAAATATTGCGCAATATTCAGTTGCAAGCTCACATTACTTTTTACTCTTAACCCCTTGGGTGGAAAGTTTGGCTAATCCCAAAGACAATGTATGATGTCGAAGGAAGGAGCAAAACAAGGGTTTGACCCGTTGACCCGCAGACCTACTAAGGGCACCAAAGGGAATTTGTTTACATCAAGCACTTTATAAATTGAGATGAACATTATTAATTTTTAATGAAATAAAAAATATTTATCTTAAAATAATCGCAGGTCCTTGAAAATCATAGAGATCAATCACATGATAGGTCCAAAGCGCTATCAAATTACCATGTGAAGGATGGTTATATAACTATTTATAATTAACTAACTTTTTCCCGAACCTCTGCACCATAGTTGAATAACGTTCAAAACAACAAAGTCAGAAAATATATTTAGATATAACAGTGTTATAAGTTTGATTCAGTTTTGACAAATAAGGGGGCTATTCGCTACGCTACGTGGACTCATCAGACGCTGCCAAGTTATTTTGAAATCAGAGCTGTATTTAAATAGTTACTCGTAGCAATTAATTATGTAGATGAGTTGAAAGCCTTTTCAGTTGAAAAAGTTCAACTAGAAATATTTTCCACAGCCCCAATATGACCAAAGTTTGCAAACTCAAAGTCATCTATTTAAGTAATGGATACTGTTTGCTTGTCCCGCGGTCTATTTAGCAACTAATTACTATAAAGTGGATGGAGGTTTAGTATGTTGGCCGGGCAGCTGTACCGAATAAGTTAAACTATAATTAAGGGGAAGTTCCCGTTAAAGTTGCTTAGATAAATTAGTGACCCTTTTCTAAAATGTCAGCATTGCCCATTAAGCAAGCCGGCCTTGAATAGGGTAGTGACCAGAGGGTCTTTGTGATAAAAGTTGATTAAGGTCGCTGCAGACGGACTTGTTTACCTTTTGTAGAAACTTGACAGCGTGATTGCTGAAACCGCATTGTTTCCTCGTTATTAGTTTTCTGCGAGGCTCCGAAGATGTTTGCCTGTTTTAGTACTAAAGTTTAATATGAAAGCAGCAGCAGCAAGCTTTGTAATTCTTTATAAATAAAATGTCTCATCGTGTTTTGTAAGTTTTGATTTATTATTGTTTGGTCTGATATTTTTAGTTGATTTTTTTCATGCATTCTGTCGTTGTAAGAACATTTACTTGTATTTCACAAGGAAGCCTTATTTCAGAACATTAATAACTACAATGAAATCGCTGTTCAGAATCAGGTCAATCCTGGCAGCAGCTAATACTACTATTTGAGGGAATGTGCATCGGTTTACGGCAAACAGAACAATATATCCAGTTTACTGCACTTGATCAAACACTGAAAGTCTTTGACTACCTACAAACCAAACACTAAAGAATCTCTTCTTCGCTGCGGCGTTCTATTGATGTTTTTTTTTTAATTAATTTTAAAATTATTGCATTTGTTTATATAGACTGTCATATTGTTGCATAAAAAAGTTACTGTCAATCCCGTCCTCCTCTTACAAAAAAAGATATTATTCAAAAAAGTACCTCTAGGCCTATAAATAAAGACCAACAAAATATGATTTTTCACAGACAAATACAAACAAAGGTTGAATTAGACATAAATTCAAAGAACGCAATTAAAGTTAGGTGCAAAACGTTGTTGAAAGTAGCAATTTATTGCTTCAAGGAACAAAGAAGGACGTAGTGGAAATAAGAGGGGGTAATCTAGACTAGGGGGTAATCTAGACCAGGAAGTAAGTTCCCGTCTGTAATCTCTCATCTGCGAGCAGCGGCCACCCGCGGCTCGGATAATATCATAAAACTTTGTCCGTGTCCAACTTTCCTTCAAAGGGTGCGGTATCTACGCAGATTTGTCTCAACTACATAACTTTTCAATTAGGTGGGAGTAATCAATGTGTAAAGGTAGTTTCCAATACTCAACGCCACAGCGTTACTGTAGGCAGACGACATAAACGCTAGGAGTATAAGACTTATTTTGCAATGGATTTGTAAAGATATGGAAAGAGTCGTCACCTAGGGGTTAGGTACCCCAACTCTAATCGTTCATCGTGTGTCCCGAGTTCAAATCTGGCCAGACCAGCTTTGTGTTCATTTCTATGATTTCCGACTAACTCTCCGGTGATGGAAAACATCGTTAAAAAAACAAATCGCCCCGTATCACGGCGGAAGGCTCTCACCTACCACGTCGGGTTTTAATACCATGGTGAGAAGTGGGCTTCTATGTGTTCCCTTCACCATGACGGCCACATTTACTTGCCTTTGACTACCTCGTTTGGGATATAGCGGGTGATGGTATGTTTGTTAAGGTCTATGTTAACGGGTCTCGCCTCTGTACAACAAACCGCGCATCATTCGTTCGTATGACCTTATCAAAGCATTTTGAAACCTTTTTTGAAATAACTATACTGTAACAGCTGGAGCCCCCCGATTCAGAACGAAGTTATTGACCGATTCGGTAAACTTGTTTTAATTCTAGTAAATCACCTGCCTGGCGATAGAATCCAATATTTTTATATGTTAAAGCCAGCTTGCGTTTTCGTAAACTGAAAAATATAGAGACGCTCCCCACACTAAAAACAGAAATAAAAATAAAAGAAGTAACCGCATCGGTCGATAACTTGGTTGAATCGGGGGGCTGAATAAGATAACCTCAAAAAGTAAAAAGTAAAGTAAAAAAATCATTTATTCACTTAAGCTTTTACAAAGAAGCACTTATGAAATGTCAAAATACAAAAAATATATATATAAACGATAATAGACGTAAATAAAATAATACAATAATAGTACATATACTAAATAAACATAATGCGAATCTACCACCGGTTCGGAAGTTGCTTCTTATCGAGAAGACTCCGGCAAGAAACTCGATAGTTACTCTTTTGAACTTTGTTTTGTTTTACAACAAATAAATTCAGAGTACAGTCAAAAGAATACATTATTTGAGCAGAGGAGCAGATTATTCCTACTATGACCACAAATTCTTGTCGTTCAAGTAATCCTCCACGTTATAATAACCTTGTTTTATCAACTTTGTTTTAATTGTAGACTTGAACTTGTGAAGAGGTAGATCAACAAGACTTTGAGGTATTTTGTTAAAGTACTTTACAGATTGACCCACAAAAGAATTTCCTACCTTATGTAGCCTAAGACTTGGAGTAATAAGTTTGTTTTTATTTCTAGTATTGTGTGTATGAGTATCACAGATTTTTTTGAACATATGCAAGTTTTTGCGCACATACATTATGTTATCGAAAATATACTGAGCGTGCACAGTTAAAATATCAATCTTCTTAAATACTTCTCTGAGCGAGTCGCGTGGCCTAAGGTTGTATATCGACCGAATAGCTCTTTTTTGGAGTACAAAAATGGTGTTAAGGTCTGCAGCTGAGCCCCACAACAGTAGACCATACGACATAACGCTATGAAAGTAACTAAAATACACTAGTCTTGCTGTTTCAATATCAGTCAGGAGTCTAATTTTTCGGACAGCACAAGCGGCCGAACTAAGTCTCCCTGCCAGAGCCGTTATATGTGGACCCCACTGTAACTTAGAATCTAGAGTAATTCCTAAAAATACCGTAGAGTTCGTAATTTCTAATGTCTCATCATTCATGTTGATAATGGTATCAACCTGTTTAACATTAGGCATAGTGAATTTAATACACTTCGTTTTCTTTGCATTTAGTAATAAATTGTTGCTTGTGAACCAACATAGTACTGTTGATTTTAAAAATCAACGAGGTATCATCAGCAAATAATACTATTTCACAAATGTCTTTGACAAAGTAGGGAAGGTCATTTATATAAATAAGAAAAAGCAGTGGGCCCAATATCGATCCCTGGGGCACTCCCATGCTAATGGTGGCACCGGAAGAGGTGGTTCCGTTTATACTCACTTTTTGTGTTCTGTCTGTGAGATAAGATTGTATAAGTTTAGACGAAATATCCGAAACACCGTAATGTCTCAGCTTAATCAGTAGGATTTCATAATCCACACAAACAAACGCTTTCGAAAGATCACAAAATATTCCTATTGCATCCTGCTTGCCTTCCCAAGCATCAAATATGTGTTTGATAAGTGCTACACCTGCATCAGTAGTGCTTCTATGTTTAGTAAAACCAAATTGTTTCTCATGTAGTAATTTATTTAAAGTAAAGTGTGAAAGCAGCTGATTTAATATAATTTTTTCAAAGATTTTACTAAGAGCTGGTAGTATAGAAATGGGTCTATAATTAGATGGGTCACTTTGCTACCAGATTTAAAAAGCGGGATGACTTTACTAAATTTCATTAAGTTGGGAAACTGACCTTCGTCAATGCAGTTATTAAAAAGTACTGCTAAGTGGGCTGAGATGATATTTATGATTGATTTAAGTAGACTTATCGAAATACCCCACAGATCTTCGGTGTTTTTCATATTAAGTTCCTTAAACACCTTGATTATGTCATGAGAATTTATATGAACAAAGTTGAACTGAAATGAGCACTCATCAACACTAGATGTGAGCAGGGACCTAGCTAGCGGTGCACTAGAATTTAAGGTACTTGTAGTTACAATGGGTATATTAGAAAAGAATGTTTCAAAGGTATTAGCTATGTCAATCTCAGACTCAATTAAATTATCTTGAATTTTAAGAGCCAATGAGTGATCTCGAGGTTTTGATTTACAAGTTTCCTTATTAATTATGTTCCAAGTAGTTTTAATTTTATTTTTTTCTTGTTTTATTTTGTCACGCAAAAATATAGACTTAGCCATATGGCATGATTTCTTAAAGATTTTTGAGTATAATTTGACATAATCTACTAGTTTTTGACACTTAGAATTAGCTTTTAAACCATTTAATTCGTATAATTTATTTCTACTTTTATGGATGCCTGGCGTAGCCCAATCACTAAACTTAAACTTAAAATTATCGACCTTTATTTTTTCTTAGGAAAAATAAAATTATGTTCCTGTTTAATTATCTCAAAAAGACGCATATACTGATCATCTATGTTGTGGCATTGGGGTAGTAGATTAGAAAGGTTTTTATTCACATTACTCTTGAACTTTTCTACTCGATTCTTAGTAACCAGTCTATAACTAATATCCACTGATTGAGAGACGTGACGGTGCTCAAATTTAGTCAATAGACCACAGTGATCTGATTTCAAACAATTTATATTTGATTTTTCAATTGAGATATTTTCACAAAAAATGTTGTCCAAGCAGGTGGCTGATGTGTCAGTGATCCTGGTTGGTTTATCATATAGATTTAGTAAATTAAATAATTTGAAAAGATTTAAAAATCTTACAGAGGTCTGAGAAGAGTCTAAAATGTTAACATTAAAATCACCGCATACAACCACCTTCTTGTTTGCTTTACAAACCTTCTTCAGCACTTCTTCCATCGTCTCTTCAAACCGACAATAATCGGCCGAAGGGGGTCTATACACACAAACAATAATAATCTGCTCTAACTCTGCACATGAAAGTTCAATGGTTCGCTCAATTGAGAGTGCTACTATGTCTTTTCGCTCTCTACATTTAAACTTATTATGAATTAATATCAGTGACCCACCGCGAATAGCAGAACTTCTCAAGAACGAACTAATGGCACTATAATTATCAATGCTAATCATACAATCATTTTCTTTTAACCAGTGTTCGGTTATACATAAGACATGTATGTCCATACAGTCTAAGAATAATCCTACTTCTAATTCTTTGCCTCAGTTTGTACTCATAGCTAATTACATAATTTAAGCATTAAAAAAGCGAACTGTACGATCTCTGGGTGGTTGTAGAGTTCCGTTCACCCTTTGACGATGTTCAGATGACAGAAATACCCCGAGGGCAAACAAACATAGCAGACAGTTGGGCAGATTGGCTGTGAAAGTGGAAAACAATTTGGTTCTGTAATACCAGAATAAACCAAAATTATAAAACTTTTTGATAATAATATGTTAATGAAATGGTAGGAACTCTTTTGAACATCGTTTGATTACAATAAATAAACTCTAGATAAATAATGAGCAGAGAATAAAAATTTGCCCACGATGACTAAGCTAACAAATCTTCAACATTATATACCATGCTTCATAAACATTAACGAATGCTTCGTGAACAATGTTTCATTTTTAGAGTTTCAGCCACCATTTAGGTACAAGTAATGTGGATGGAAGTTACTCCACGAACTAAGTGGAATTTCTCAAAACTACGTCAACAGTGATAAACAAAGAAGTATCAGTAGAAACACATGTATTAGAAAAGATGCAATTCAGTTAAATCTCAATTTAAACATCACAAATTAATTTCATGGTATAGTTTAGTTACGGAACCTTTTCGAAATATACAGAGATCATTAAATGTTTTAGGATTACTTGCAATGTTGGCGATGTTACATTTAAGTCTGAATAAAATTCAAAAGGGTACATTCAAATAATATTTAATAAGTCTAATCTGTGAACTTGATATCATTATAATAGGGACGAAAACTAAAAAACACGTGAGTATATTAAGTCAGACATGCAGACTAAAATAAAAAAACAAGAATGGCAGGTCACTGACTCAAAACTTATTGCAGCTGTTCGAGCACAGAAAAGCTTTCTCTTTTTTGCGTCCTCCGGTTTCAGATAACAAGTATTACATACAAATAGAATCACAAGTACTCTGATTTTGTGCAAAAATAAGTTAGGTTGATCAGGGTTAGTTCTAAAAAAATATTTGAACATACATAACTGCGATAAATGTATTTTGACAAGGAATTGTGCAAAATTGAACTTGGCAAAAATGTTAATGAGAAAGTTTTGATGAATTTTATTCGCTGCTTATTGTTCTTAAGATTGCTGTAAACTACTGCTAAGTGATCATTAAATGCAGTTTTTCAAAATGAACCGAAAATATGTGCGAGAAAGTTTTATTCCTTACTGTTGAAAATATTCGACTCTTCCCGAAAAAGATGCCTAAAACAAGAATTCCCATAAGTTTTATGCGTAGGCAAATGTGCTGAATCCATTCATAAATCAAAACCCGGTCCCAGAACGGCAAAAAGAAAAATCATTAATGCAATATATTCCCAAAATACTCCACGAGAAGGTTCATGAATCTTTTTTGTTAATCAAATATTTTCTGTTGCGGAGGAAAGCCGAGTGTCCACAGTTCTTCGGATAGTTTATGCGGTCGTAACGCAAATCTCCGCTTCTATTTATCTTTTCTTTTCACTTGTCCCTTTGCAAAAATGAAAATTTATTGTCCGTGAAAGCGGAGCGGAGCTGCTGACCGCTAATGAAATGTTATATAGCGAGACATCAAGGCTGTGCTTTGCTATAGGTATTTTGCCGAACGACTTCTTAAACTAAGACCCGTATTCTACTTTGCCATTCATTTAATGGCGATCTCTGGGTTATTTTGATTTAAGTCCGGTCGTACTACTCTCGTTGATTCAGGTATACTTAATATCAACAGACACATCAATTGTGTAACCCAGGACCTGGGCAATATGTGATGTTGTCTCAATTTATGCATAACAAATGTCCAATGAACGTCAAAAAAAATGAGTTACACAGCCAAATTCAGCAGGTAAGTACTTATGGAAATACCTGAATGATGTTTGAATCTTCACTCGAGAACATGGATTATTTCTTGCGTAATATTCCAAAACGCGAGTCGTGTAAAGTAGACCGATTCAAAATCTACTTAGTGAACATTTCCATAACTATTGAATTATATTCAACAATAATAATTAAACATTATGTCACTAATATCCAAAATCCTGGTTATTAGTCATTTAGTTAAAACGCGTTATTTCTAGCAATTTCCACAAACATAACATTCGTAGTAAGTAGTGCACGAAAAAGAAATGACACAAGCTAAATTAAAGAGGCAATACAAGCTTAAAACAAAAATAAAACAACGTTATCTACATTTCAACTCAAACGTTTGCACCCGAATGCAGACGTTATTTCAATTGTAACTTTTAAGCCGACTGTAAATATTTACAGGGCGTTTTAAGAACATCGTTTTCCGGAACTTTCCAAGCTGAGTTTTCACGTCGTTCACGATGCCAGGGGCTGATCCAGGCTCATTACACGGGCAACTTGTACAAATCATTAAAATTTATACACTCTTCACAAGTTCACTTAATGAAAATTGGAAAAAGTTTTCAAATATCGCCGGGCGAGTGTGAACCTGTGAATATTTGACATTTTCGCGCGGATGTCTGAATTTTTGCTGAATATTTGGCTTCGATATATTCTAACATTTCAGGTAGGTATTGCGTATATGTACTCATGTATACTGTATGTATATATACTGTCATCATGCTTATTTATTGATATATTAAGGTTTACGCTGTGTTTACACCAACTCAGAGTGACGTTTTGCCCATGCTGCGTTTGTGATCAAATGGTTTTTATTGTGGTCAGATCATCTTCGCGCTTTTTGCACGACCACCATTTCACCCACTACCATTTCAACTTACTTATCTGAATTTCTGTGGTCGGAGATTTTAGTTTGTCTTAATGTTCTTTAGTGATTCAAAAGCGTCGCTAATCTTTAAAAAAAATTCTTACAAAGCTGTCATACATGACTTTGTGACGATATCTTCATATGCAAAATTTCTCAACTCCTATATCAGTTTCTTAATATAAAAGCCGCAATAAGACTTGCAAAGAAGGGAAAACATGGAAACAAACTATTCATAGCCCCTGAAGGGACGGAGGGACGCGTTATCGCATAACCCGTATCTCTCCACCTTTTGTGTTTGTACCACTTTTGCAAACTTCCCCACCGAGGCCATTACTGTACACAGCTTTCTTATGTTATTAGGTGAGCAGTGAGCATGGAAACTTGTGTAGTGCTCATAAGTGCTTCGTTATTGCGAGTGTGAGGATCACTAGAAGATTGAAGGTGTATTCACTTTTGGCAGAAAATAACTAAAATTAAGACTAGTTGAAGTGGCGGTGGATATAGGGGAAGAAGAGATGGCCGTCAGGACAGGAAATCTCTAGATAGGTCACCTTTTTGAGGTAAACGTGAAAGCTCATCCGCATGATGGACAGATCACCCGGTGAAGGCTGCAGGACTCTGGTGAATGCAGGCCTGATGATAATGAAGTCACTAGTCCGATATCCATGAGTCGATATAGGAAGTACTGAGCTGTCACAGCTACACATAATTGATTGAAATTTGTACATAATTATTAATGATCATAGATTTATTTGTTTGTGGACTGTATTCGTTTTTTGCCGGGGGGTATACGGGGTACGGCCTTCGTCGTTGAATTAGAGTTATTGTTGCAACAATTGATGGGTTTAGACTTAAAATCCTCTGTTGTTGTTCACAAACCCAGGCTATTAGGATTAGAACACTGAATTAGTAGTTAGTACTGAGGTTTTTTGTTTTGGGCTATGATAGTAGTAACTAAGAACAATTTTACTTACCAGACCCTAAACGGGGCGCAAACCAAGCCCACTATTCTGAAATTAACCCGTAAGAGTCTGAAAAACTCCAATCAGGATCAAAAGTCCACTCACGTTACAGCGCGCGCCACCGCGGTGAAAACGGGGTAACGTAATAACCTCGGACTACCGCCTCCGGAGACGCGACACCTAACTCATAATCCGGAATTTTATGCTGTGCAGGAACCATCTAGATTCTAGATGCTCCCTGCTCTAGAACATGCAGAACAGAACAGAACAGAACTCAGTTTCTACGTTCAAATATTTGCCTCTACTTCTAAAATGACAAAGAAGTTCAAAATAATAAGTGCCGAGTATCTTGCTAGGCCTTCACATACAGTATCAACCGCCTGACATTCGAAGGAAATTCGAAATTCATTTGTTATAGGATTTGTAGCATTGTTTTTTTTAATTTGGTTGAATTTTTTTTAAATGGTTTGCGTTTGGCATCAGTCTCGCCTGGTGGTAAGCGATGACGAGGCCGATGGTGGTGCACGCGTACCTGGAAAATGCCCATTCACTGTGGCCTTGAAGACACCAAGCTTGTAAGTATCCGGAAACACAGACGCAGGGAGAGCGTTCTACACCTTAGCGGTGCGGACCAAAAAGCCGCAGCAAACCGTTGGGTGCGGATTGCTGGGAAGTCGACCATATGGGGGTGGAAGCCCTCTCGGCGTCTAGTGGTCCGACGGTAGAAAGTAGAGGGAGGTATCAGGTTATGTAGTTCCTGAGCACACTCTCCAAAATACAACTTATGAAAAGGCATTGATAAGAATAATTTTGACGATTTCTAGTACTATTAATAGATATTTGATGAATGAAATTGTTGAATAGTTTGGGTAAGTATTAGGTACCATCAAAATAAACAACATCGTGATATGAGTGACAGAATCATGTTTGATTTGTTGCTGTATTGAAAACAACCCAAACGAGGCTCAAAGACTCCACTCGATCAAAAGTCCACGCACGTTACTGCGTGCCGCCGCAGTGAAAACGGGTTAACGTAATAACCGCGGACTACCGCCTCCGGAGACGCGACACCTTACACACAATCTGGCATTTTGCTCTGCATGGAACATCTAGAACATGCTGGACACTTTTAATATTGAATGTATGTATTACTCTATTAATGATTTTCTTAATGATAAAATTTGACATCCAGTAATACGCCTAATCGTTTAAGTAATTATTTTGAAGATTTATTGTAATTTTGACCTGTTTTGTAAAATTGTGTTAATTTTTAATTTTTATTGTATAGTTTAACTGGACGTTTTAATATTTGCACACCGACAATTCGGTAGAATATGCTGGAGAGAAACTTAGATTAAGACCAATTGTAATTTACCATATTCTTGCAAATAAACGATTATATTATTATTATTATTATTAATGCAAGTAAGAATTATATGAAACAATGCCAGCTTCTATTTGTTCTCAGCAATGGTTTTTAATACCGCGTGATGCAAGGTACATTAATCTTGAAGGTAATTCCTTACACACAGGATTATAGATTTTCTTCTTATCCGCGTACAAGATCTAGGACCTTTATGAGGTCTAAAGGTTTCTTCCTATTGGATGTCTTACCATCATTTGAAAATCAATGTCTAATATGAAAACTAAGTTTGATAAAAGGTCAATTGAATAAAGCGGGCTTTTCAAATTATTGCTTTAATGTTCATTCATCCTTCCCTTTGTTTAGCTATGGACTTCTTGTGCATGCGAATGAAATGAACAGCATTTCACTAGCCACAAAACTATTCAACCATTGCTTGTCAGTATAGTTTGCGAGTTCAAGACTACTAAAGCTAAGTTCATGTTAGCAGTGTTACACTCCATGGTTGACTGTAAAATGAATACCGATCATTTCAGTTGCGGATCAAAAACTCCATGCACGTTGGCGCGTTGCCACCGCGGTGAGAAGGGGTTAACTCAATAAGCGAGGACAATCGCCCACGGAGGCGCAATACATCACATATAATCCAATATTTTACTCTTTGAGCAGCAGATAGCGCCAAGAAGCACACCAAAGGCAAATCTTACTTAGATGAAAATATAAAATTCTGCATGCAGAGCAAAATCATTAAAAAAGAAATAGCAGCATAAACTGTACCAAAAAAAAATGTATTCGCATCAGAACAGTTATAGCCTTCATTGTAATGATAAAGCATATATTATGTAGTATTTCATTTAACTAACAAAAGCTCTGGGAATTTTGGGTGTAATTACCAAATTATCCACACCGACCATCGTCTACATAATTATGAAATTTTGGACACATTATCTAACAATGCGTTTGATCATTACAAATATTTTTTGTTGATATCCGTTTGGAAATAAATTATTCAGCTTTTATCTACTTTTGTCATATTTTCTAACACTCAAAAACCATCTTACACTTTTGTTCGAAAGTACCTATCACGTGTATAATGCCATAGCTTTTAACGTCGGATCAAAAGCCCGTGCACGTCAGCGCTCAGGGGGTTAACGCAATAACGGAGGACTATCGCCCCCAAGGGGCGCGCGACACCTCAGGATATAATCTGATATTTTATACTCTTTGCCGAGGCGGTTAGTGCTAGACAGCATGACTACTAACGACAGAATACTAGAGCTTAACTTGAATATTCTACGTTAATGTTACGATAGCGTTTCCGAATCATTTAAACATTACGGAATATGACACTTGAGTCAACCGACTCACTACTCATCAGCTGTCAAAACGAGGATTTAAATATACGTTTGGTACATGGAAACTCAATGTTAAAACGACTAGTATTCAGCTAAATTAGCTTTTAGTTACATTATGAAGCTATGTTCTTCAATAGTTCACACACATAAGAGTATATTATTCGATACGTAAGTGCATAAACTAATAGCATTTTATTTAAAGTTTTGTCATGGACAATAATTAACCAACTCCTTTCACTGGTACCTAACAGGAATGTAGTTCTAATCACCATAAAAATAAAATACGAGGATCCGTATTTGTATTCAGATATAAATGACAAAGGACATTGCCAAGGTTTGGACCAAGTGCTGCCTAGGAATGGGAGTTGGTCCAGTGGACTACTGTAGCATGAACAAAAATAAAATAAAAAGAAATTGTATCCAAGAAAAAAAAATTAACGCACAATATTTTTTCCAAGACCAATATTTAAAACAAGAGGCTGTTTTTTTTTGGACTTTTATGCGCTTTTAATTACAGATTAGTGATAGTCTGCGGAACAAAATACACTATGTAAGCATTCTAGGCAGCAACCTTGGTCCAACTACCATACAAAATTAGGCAATCTCCTTTATTTGTTTAGTCAGTTGACACTAAAAAAACAAACTGAATTTCCTATAGCTCCTAGATCTTATACTAGAGCTAGTTTCATTTTAATCGAAAGTGAAATATTTGCAAAAATATTTCTTTCAGGTGTTAAAAAAGGCGCTTGTCTTATAACATTGATGAATCAACGTTAGCTTAGAACGTAAAATACCTACAGCAGACAAATTTACAATATCCTCGAAAGCTCAGTTGGAAGAGCAGCCACCCGGATTGTGGAAGACGTGGGTTCGAGTCTCGCTTTAGGATCAGGTCGATTTTTTCTAATTTTTAAAAACTTTAATTAAAATTATTATCATCTCGTATACGTATTAACTTATTATAAAAGTACAAAATATACCAGCAGACATTGAACGGCACTTTAACTTTGTCAATTTTCATAATTAACACTTCCATTCGCCTTTTCGTGGAACTTGGTTGAATATTTTGCATAAAGCCGGCTTCCGGTTCCGGGTCTTGGATGCAACTCAGCGTTGACTTTAATCAAATTTGAATGACTTTAAAGTAGACTTCACAGTATCCATATTATTATTTTTGTACTTACCTTGTGAAAATGTTTACTTTGGTAAATGAAAATTAAACAGTGTTTCAGTTTATCCATTTTTGTACTGTTTATATTGTTTTGCTATTCAGTTACTAAATAATACTACAAATTGATCCATTATTCTTAGGTGTTTGGGTAACAATAAATTATTATATGTATTTAAATATTTAGCAGCTATCGTTTATCGAGTTTATTAAGACTGACAGAAATATTCACTAAAATAAAAAGTCCGAAATGGTAGCAAATTTCTGAATATTTAAAATACGTAAGTATGTAAAACACTAATAACAACTTATACAACAAATTCAGCTTATTTTGGGAATCAAAAACCCCGGCTATGTTTCGGGATATCCGAAAACGCACTTTGCTGACCTAGAATTTAAACCTAGGTTCTCTTTCAGGCCGAGCGCTCTAACCACGCGGCCACGGAGGCTTTACAATAATATAAAGAAATAAATCATGTATAAGTATAAGCAAAAATATTAGTGAAGAACAACTTATTAGGATAAATAAATAGCCCTGGACATTATTCCACACAGCGCCATCTAGCTCCAAAGTAAGCTAATTAAAGCTTGTGTTATGGGATACTAGACAACGGATAAACATACTTAAATACATTTTCTTTTGTAAATACATACTTATTATACATAGGAGACACCCTAGGAGGATAATCAACAGTAATACTTAATGGTAAATTTTATTAATATGATTAATTTCATGACAAACTATACTTAATTAATAAACTTAGGAGTATTGTACCTTAGGCAATAAAGGAGACGTTGTAAATTCAATCAGGCCAATCAATCTCCTTCGGCAAAAGTTCCTCTTATAACAACGTACTCTCAAAGCCTCTTCTCAGTTGCAAATTACTTATCCCCTACCAAACTAAGGGAACTTTCACTGAATCGAAATTAAATTGCTAATTTTGGTTTAAACTCTTGAACTCTTTATCGATCGCCCCTTTCAGAGTTGCCCCAAAACCCGTTGGCGTTGAATTAATTTCATGAAATCAGTTACTGTTGTCGGTGGTTCGGGAGCTTTATTTACTTTTGAGCATTGTTGAATTGTGATTAGGGATTTTTCAATTATAATCAATAAAACAAAAACTACATGTAACATTTTAATAAATACTTAGCTTCGAAATTCAAATTTAGTTTATAAAGTAGATCATCTTCTTACAGTTCTTTTGAATCGACATTAAATATTTTTACTTTAGCTAGAAACATACATATCTAATTGTAAGCGATAAGAAGTGGACTGTATTCGATAAATTAAATAAATACGATACGAAACAAAATACGCGACAATAGTGGGAAGAGAAAATCGTGTGGATAAAACACTCACCTTATGCAAATTGTGCTCTTGTAGATCCTCGGTGTTCGGCCGTTGGGTTGGGGCTCCTATAACTTTCGGGAACTCGAACTCACCTCCAGAGACAGTTACCTCTCGCCAAGTACCTATACCGGGTGTGATAAAGCCGTGCTTCCTCCAACTGATTTCTCTCTCCTTTGCAAGAATAACACACGCGAACGACAGCGACAAGGGATTGTGTGCTAAATTACTATATAATATAAAGATAAAATACGAAAAGTGTGCTTGTGCACCGACAACGACGACCATCAACGAAAAACGATAATAATTTGAATGGCGCGCCGTTACAACTATATATGGGCTTTTATACTAAATATAAATTGGCCGGGGTTGCCAGGTGAAAGGCGATCTATGGCTGCGTTCAGCAATCGACAATCCTGAACACTAATATGAATACAATCTATACTACTACTACTACTAAATATAATACATACATAATAGCTTGGGGAAAAAGTTTCTTCGCATTTTTTAAGAAAATTCAAAACATTTCTTAATATAGTTTATTTACATTTAACTAAAGTATGTAGGTGCCATTTTGTTCAATTACTTTTGGCCATCTTGTAGGTAGGGACATGATCCTATTGCTATAGGAGTTTTGGCAGTCCTCTCGTGATGTTAACCTGACACTGCCTAAAAAATTCTGAAGAGACCGAAACAGGTGGAAATCTGAAGGTGCAAGGTCAGGACTATACGGCGAATGCATTAACACCTCCCAGCCAAACTCTCTTAATTTTTGATGAGTGGCTAAAGATGTGTGAGGTCTAGCGTTATCATGATGAAACACCACACCCTTTCTGTTGATTAATTCCGGCCGCTTTCTCTCAACTTCTTGCTTAATAATCTCATCAGTTGTTCGCAGTAGAGTTCAGAATCGATGGTCATGCCTGGTGGTAACAGCTCATAATGAATAATGCCCTTCCAATCCCACCACACACACAGCATCACCTTGTTGCGAGTTAACCCGGGTTTCGTCACAGTCTGTGAAGCCTGACCGGCCTTTGATCACCACCTTTTTTGCACGTTCTTGTCGTACGTGATCCACTTTTCATCACCAGTTATCAGCTTCTTCAAAAATGGTTCGGTTTCATTACGTCGTAATAAAGAATCACAAATGACTACACGGATCATTAGGTTGCTTTCAGAGACCTCGTGAGGTACCCAAATATCGAGCTTTTTTGTGTACTCAGTTTTTTTCAAATGCGCCAAAACTGTTTTGTGGTCAATTCCCAGTTCTTCTACGTCGTAACTACTGATATGCCGATCTTGCTCCACTTTTTCAAAAATGGCATCCATTTTATCCGTAATAGGGCGACCATAGCGACGTGCATCTTTGACATCAAAATTTCCGGATTGAAAACGCTAAAACCAAATTTGTGCTACTCGCACAGACACTGCACTAGGTCCATAAACATCGATTTTTTTTTTAGCGGCTTGCGTTGCATTTTTACCTTTTTTGTAGTAAAATTTTAAAATGTATTGGGTTCTTCATTAGATTCACAAATCTTGACAGTAAGAAAAAGAAATGAAAATCACACATTTTCATAATTTGAATTAGGAATTATTGTCTTAAATTTAAACTTGTAATGATACCAAAACCTGCCAGAAACAAATAGAATAACCAAAGAGATTTTATTACAAGTTCATACATACTACATGCGAAAAGACTTTTTCCCCAACCTAATATAATGTGACTCTACCACCGGCGTCGGAACGCTGATTCTACTGACATGACGGTGAGTTTACAACAAGCGAATGCTCATTCTATCACAACTCTGTAAAATTTAAGTGAAATTTTATTTTTTAGCATTCAAGAATGCACTATTTTGTACACAAAGATAGAAAATTTAGTTAAAAACTAGAAAAATTATCCCACTTGAGTTCCTACTTGAGTTCCTAGGATCAGGTAGAATTTTTATATTTTCTATCATTGTCTATAAAATTTTCTTTCAAAATAAAAAAATATAAGCAGTAAAACATACATACATGACTATACCACTGGCGTCGGCTGACTGATTCCACTTATTTTTATTTTATTTATTTCTTATTACAATTAAAGTTTTAACATTGTTTGCTTCGCACCCCTAAACCATTACTGGTTTGTCTGGGTACTGCAATTCCTCTTATCATTACAGGAACACAGAAACACAATATAAAATGTATCAAATACAAAAACATAAAATAAAAACACATTCACGGGTAGTTGGACCCTAGTCCGTACCATGTAGCTTACCTAAACTAAAAAGTTACTTACGGGTACAGAAACAAGTTAATCAAATGCGTACAGGTTGCTTGTTTTTGTGGTATTTAGTTGTCAATTGAAAAATGGACTATTGGATGAAATATTGTTTTAGTTTATACATCCTGATGTTACTTTTACTTAACGAATCTTTAAATACTTTAGGTAACTTGTTTATCAGTCTTGAAACTATATATGCTGTGGTTCTTTCTCCATAAAAACTGAGAAGACCCGGCAAGAAACTCACTTTGTATGGCTCTGTTAATAAACACAAAAATACTTTTGAGAGAGAGGAGATACGAGTAGAACGCTTGTTGTAAACCCACCGTGAGAAGACCAGGCATACTACTACTATACTACTATATATGGATAGATACTACTGAGTTTTTTCCAGTCTTCTTTTAAAAAGACGTGGTTTACAATGCAGGTTAGTCACTTACAATTTTTGCCTTTATAATCAGAGTCATACAGTTTGAACATAAATATAGTTTTCATTATGGTACCCAAATTTAAGTGAACCCTAGCAGACCAGTTCCCGAAAGTGGCACCTGTTTCCAGGTAAGCCGTTTCAGCTTCTTTTTACATTTGTTCACGTTAAACTAAAAATACCTGAACACGTTTTAAGCCCATTATGTAGCGCCCTTACACGTTACTTTCACATAGACTAAGAGCCTTCTGTGTTTATCCCAAAGTTCAGTTACGCTTTCATAGCAGTACTGCAGCTTTGAAAAAAATCTTTAAAGTATGAAATCTTGATGCCGTCCATCGGAAAACAATTATCACTTGTTATAGGTACTCGAAAAAACAGCACTGTCCGCCTCTATAGGATTTCTGAACCCATCATCCGTCCTAAAAACATTAAGGACACTCGTTCAGGCTAATTTTCGTGAACTATTAAAACCGACCCTGCTCCCACAGCAAAATTGAACCACAATTTTACACAAAAACAAAAGACGTAATGAACCTGTTAACATTTCATAACAAATTATCTTTAAATTTGGAAAACTCTGAACATTATTTACAGGGTTGAGAAAGCTTCAAACGATATGTGGTGGAGGTGGATAAATCTATTTAGCCGGCACACTCAGGTAGCGGCAGTAAAGGCGTTTCCACACGACCGCCTCGCGTATATTTTAGTATTAGGTAAGGGCCAAAACGTGCATGTGACTGAAAAATAGCTATTTACAACCGAACCGTGGTGGTATGTAAAATGTATCAATCGTATTAAGGAGTTACGACTGACTTGGTAAACGCGGCTGCACTTGTTAAAATGTCTTGTTTACCTATGTAAATATTATTAATTGCACATCAAAAAACAACATTGCACGTTGTCATTACATGAGACAATAAGGCAATCCTTTTGCTAAAAAACAATCTCTTCCAGACAACCCAAATAGAGAAAAATGATAAGAAGGGTAATCATGTGCTCAAAACAGTAAATAAATGTGAATGCTTCCAAAATAAACACTAAAAGTTATGAATATTCATGAGATACATACAAATCATATACAATTAATTTAAAATAGTATTTTACTACATATATAAAATAATATATGAATAAATGAAAACTCATTAAGTTATATTACCTTTATACCTATATAAATATTATTTAGACGTAACTCAGATGAGGTTTGGTGCCGCAGCTGTGTGCCTCCAGCATGGGTAGCAAAGTCAACCATGTATGCATGCATGTAACCATGTATGTAGTTTAAGGGGTTAATACCCAATATAGTGGCTGATTTGGTTAACTTGTCTATTATCCGCACCTAAACTTTCTCTGCATGTTGATTTGTGAGTTTTTTAAAGGGTAATTTAACATACTATTTTGTTCACATGATTTTTTCCACATGTCAGCCAACAGAAACGGTTCCCATAATAAAAATGTGCCATAAAATTCAGCCTTTCATATTCTGCTTTTGGCAGAATATTAAATGGCATAAGAAGAATAATAAAAAAAACATAGTGTCGTAGCTTCAGCACTAAAATTCAAAGTTCACTCAATCATATGCCTTCAACAGATCTCATAACCGGCACATGCTTGCCTTCTCACGCATCATCAGTGCGTTAGGTAGCCGCAACTGTCGCATCATTTCTGCTTCCCTAACCTAGTTAGCCTATGAAGTGTTCATAGTTGACCGTACGATACCGTGTACTTGCAATAGTGGTTATGTTTCGTCGTACGATACCGCGTATTTGTAAAGTGTGAAATGGTCTCCTAAGCAAACGTAGTTCCGGAGAAGAATGATATTCGTATCTTACCTGATAATACTGGGCACAAGAAGAGCGTATTCATTCTACTGTGTCTTCGTTTCTCCATGAAGATAGGTAGTCTTCTCTTTATCCTCCAGGTGACACTAACAGTTTGCTCGCTTTTTTATATATAACAAAAAACTACCTTTCGCCGGCGACATACCAAATTTAAACTTTCTGCGCCCAGTGATTTCACTTGTGTGTTGTCGTCAGTCCCTCAATCACACGTCAGTCAGAAACGGAAGAGTTTTTTAAACAGTACGTCTACCACGAGTTGCCACTTTAAATTTACATTATCGTTCGTTTAAAAAAATGTATTGGGATTTGCCATTGTCATGCCATGTCAAGTGTCATCCCAATACATTTTTTTAGACTGTGGTAGACGTACTGATAATATTTTTTACTCGCATAATCAAGTAAATCTATTAAGTTGTAAGTGTGTAGCAAGCAGGTTCCACGTCAGCACAGGCGCCATTAGCCGGCGCGTTGAGTTGGGTCGCTCGCCCGCTAAAGGCTCCTCGCCTCACCTCGCACGTCATCACACAATTTAGCCACTTACGGAGATATGATAATAAATAATCCTCGAGGAAAGTGGCCCTCGTAAGCTTTTTGATAAAAGTTACTAAAAATTATGTCTGCAATTTTTTGCGCTTAGAGGCAGTAATTTTAGTTATTTTGTTTTGTTTTTTCTGTAGCTATTGGGTCTTGTTACGTATGTTCTAAATAAAACACTGTTAAATGTTATGTTTACATTTTTTAAAGGCAAGTAAAAAGATATATATTTTGGTCATTTCTACACATAGCAACTGGATTTACGACATTTTTACACATAGCACCGTTCACCGGACAATTAACGTCCAATCATCAGATAGTTTCATTTAATTTAAGCATAAAAATAATGCCATTTATTAAAATCCAAATATAAAAACGAATGCAGTTATAAATACAACAAGCCCTTCAGAAGTATTATTTTCACAAAATAGTGTCATTTATTTTTATTGACTTTTTGTTTTACTGAGGTGATTATTACAAAGCAATAACATATTTTTAAAAGTACGTAATATTAAATTCTAACAAAACATTATAAATAAAAATTACCGTAATTCTTATAAGAACCTCACAAAACAATTTAGTCCTTGTTTTCGAAATGAATAATGAGACAGCAGATAAACACAAATTGAGTTGCTACCCGCAAGAACCTTGAACCGACCGAATAACGAGTGCCATTAGTTGCGGCAACCTTTCAGTTGAGCGTCGCTTACCGCACGCATTGTAAAATACCTCTAGATAAATGGGAGACTCTGTGGTAATCCTTATTACTGTAGAACAAAGCGCAGCGACGCGCCGCTACATAATCGTCGCACTTTGCCCCGAATACATTAATTGATAAGAGCGGGGACACACTGTGACTAGCTCGTAATTCAGGGAAGCACTCATATTTCACAACTCGAGGACAACGTTTTATTAGGCTTCAGATTGCTCTTGGGAATTTCGTTTCATTGTATTTTCACTTCTAAGCGTTACTTCTAACTAGTATTTCTTGCGTTCATGACATTTACATTAACGTTCGCGAGAAAAAGTGTATTGGGATTTGACATTGTCATGTCATGTGTCATCCGAATACATTTTATTTACGAAAACGATACGTAAATTTAAAGTGGCAACTCGTGGTAGACGTACAGAAATAAAATCATACAGGATAATGAATCTTGTGTTACGACTTTCTTTTGTTTTTTCGAGTATGGTCAATGGGGAATTACGTAGTTTAATAGCGGAAATCCGACCCTCTTTAAACTGATACTGGCTTATAACTTGATTCTCAAATTCCTTTACAAAGTTGGAAGGTAAGAAAAATACTTTGTATCGTCAACGTTCACCATGATACGTCACCATTCAAAAATGTCAACTAATGAAGCACAGACCCTTTAAGTATCTTCACCGGCAAGAAAAGAGGTTCCAGCTTACTGCTTAGCGTGGAACATGTAGTAAATACATAAAACAGAGAATCTGAGCAGTCCTAATTGGCGACGAACGTGAGAGACGTTCGAGCGGCAAGAGGTCCTATTTCTAAAGTCTTCATGTTCAATTTTACAATGAAATACTCTGAGCAGACGAAAGCCTCTTGTTAGAGACAAATACCTTGTGAGTACTTAATTGTTTGTTATTTCACTTGCCACATTTCAGTGCACGTTTGCTTGCAATGTGAAATTATCTCTATTATTAGGTTTAAATACACATAAAGCCAAACTTGAAACCCATTGTGTTTGGTTGAGAAGACTTACATTTTATACAAGACCACAACTTTATGCACACTTAAATTTGTAAGTATTTGCAAGTAGTTAGAGATATTTTCAAAGGGAGAGAAAGAAGAAAGTTTTATACGTTCCAACTGGTTTTTTTGAGTTGACTTTTTCCATGCATTTCATTTACGCGATTGTGTTACTGTGGTGTTTTTTTATTAATACTTATTACAAAATTATGTCAATTTAATGCAAGTGCCATAAACCAATAATAGCTTATTCTATCCTTAACTGGTTCAAAAAAGCATTTTAAACTTACTTGAAAGGGTGATATTTTTTCCGAATCTATTTAGTCACCCTGACTTGCTTCAACTTTAAAGTGTTTACACACTTTAACAGCTCGAGCTCAGGAGCTCACTGCGATCCGAATATCGCTTTTCACAGTCAAGATGGCTTAAGCCATTTTAATACAGAGAGACTAGAAAACTAGATGGCAACAAAGAAGATTAAATAAAGTTACCTCGCGCGAGCAAAGCCCTGCTACAAATTAAGCGAGAATTGTTAGCGGAGGAGAGCTATGAGAAGGTGCACGTAATCTGCAGGTAATGAGTTTCAAACAGAATTTGTGTGTCACTAACGTTAGAATAGTTCAAAACGGGATTGCTACCATGTCCATCTTATTTATTTTGAGTTTCCGATATTGCGGAACTTTTGCAATCGCCGTGATCGGAGTCGGATATGGAGTGACTCCGTGATCAAGGCTCTTTTAACAGCGCTATTGGTGCAGTTGAGGTGTTGATCAGTTACTTTTGAAAATGCTAACACACACGTGGTGCCCGTTGCTCAGTTGAATTGGCAACGATTGTTAATGGCAGGATGAGCATGGCCGTTATTCATTACGTTATTGTTGACCGTAAATCGGTAATCGGTCGGTCGGTGTTATCATTTTATTTTATTGAATCATCCGTAATGCTTAATTTTTCTATATTTAATGCAATACATTGTTACCAACAGAAAAATCACTGCTATTTGAAAACTGAAATAATGTAAGAAAGGGGTTTGAAAATTTGTGTGCCACCTGCCGCTATTTTGTTTTTTTCCTGAAGTTTCCGCGCACGCTAAAGTAATTTATTTGAATAGAGGACATATAAACAAACAAAAAATGTTTTAAAATTTGGTACCTACTCTAAAGTGTAATTTTTCCGAGTTATTCGAAGGTAAAAAAATCGATATAAATAATGTGACACACTTAAAAATCTATTAATTAGGTGTGGTATTCCGTGTTATTTATAGGGTTACGGGTTCTCTTACCATATATACCACTTTCATTGTGCGCGGAAACATCGAGAAAGAAACAAAATGGCGCAAGATGACTTAACTGAATAATCCACAGCAAAAGTTCACAATAAGAAGTCTAGTCTTGTAGTAGGATGTGTCATTACTCTATCCATACGTCAGTGGTGTATTTTCCGGACATTCCTGTGCTTCGGAAGCATTCAGCAGATGGACGGATAGTTGTTTCGGGTAAAGGTAGATCTAAGGGGTACAGATCTATTTAACCCTTAGGTCCATACCATAAGTTTGGCTCAAGTAAACTAAGATAGTTGACTATCGTGGTTTACTTGAGCTGTTGTGCAGTACGTCTACCACGAGTTGCCACTTTAAATTTACGTTATTGTTCGCGTAAAAAAATGTATTGGGATTTGACATTGTCATGTCATGTCATGTCAAATCCCAATACAAATGTTTACGCTAACGATAACGTAAATTGAAAGTGGCAACTCGTGGTAGACTTACTGTAGTGTACTGCAAGACGATAGCGATCACTGTCATCAGCTTAGACTCATCGTAAGAGTCCTGGTGAATCTCAGCCATTATTTGTGCTTCAGCCTATAGACGAACCGAATATTGTAAAGCAATTTTCTATGAAGTAAAAGACTGGCCCAAAAATACGATATTTCTCAAAGTAAACCAGCAAAAGAGAATTGCCTTAATATAGTACCTACGTAAGTCTACGTGCGAGGACACGTTACTTGGCGTAACAAACGTAAACAACTATAATGAGGGCCCGCCCGTGCTTCAAAGCAAATTGGATCGAGGTGCCAATAGCCGGAAGTCCCTCATTTCCTTGCATTTGTTGTCGTCATAGACATAAATGAAAATAATTGACGCGAGTGTAAATACTCTGCCTAAGTGTCTTCTTTCAACACTGCCCGCGCTCTACCGGTATTGAAACGAATGTCAAAATCCAGTAGAGTATTAGTCCCGTACCGCGCCACTAGCACAACCGGTTTTTCATAGCGTGCCATACGTTTTCACGGAACACCCGTATGTTTGAGAAACACTCAATGGGTTTTAAAGGCGTTTAAATATTTTTGTATGGAAGCTGGCATAGCCACCTGCCGCCATATTTTTTTTTTTAAGTTTCCGCGCACGGGAAAAGTGGTATAC
This sequence comes from Udea olivalis, assembly GCA_947369235.1. Taxonomy (NCBI): domain Eukaryota; kingdom Metazoa; phylum Arthropoda; class Insecta; order Lepidoptera; family Crambidae; genus Udea; species Udea olivalis. The sequence continues at coordinate 13,164,741 of OX376350.1, read as the reverse complement.
TTAGATGGAAAGAATACGCATAAACTAACAAAAAATGTCTGATAATATTACGGTACCCTGAAGTGTCACGTTTTTACTAGTTTCTACGCAACAGATAAATCACATCCATAGAAAAATTACAATTTTCTTAATCCTACATGCGTGCTGTCATGTGACAGATATATATTGCAAGGGCCACCTCCTTCGATATAGATGTCAGTGGTCAGTACGTCTACCACGAGTTGCCACTTTAAATTTACGTTATCGTTCGCGTAAAAGATTGTATTGGGGTTTGACATGACATAACATGACAAAGTCAAATCCCAATACATTTTTTACGCGAACGATAATGAAACTTTAAAGTGGCAACTCGTGGTAAACGTACAGTATTTACAGTACGTCATCGCGACAGTTCAACCGTAAAAATTCGCATACAAATGCTCTACGCGGCTGTTGACAACCAACTGCCAAATGAGTCATGGAATACCCGGCGACTATCCAGTCGCCGGGTATTCCATGACTCATTACCATCCGGTAATCATCGCGCGCAAGTACATGCAGAGACAGAGGCCTGACGAAACACTTTGGTTTTCGGATACATACTTGCGTTTGCCATTCCTATTTACGTCAGTGGTTGCCGTCGTGCCCTGTACGCATTAAATTTTCTTCTACGTCCCATCGCGCGCCATTCCGGGTATGATGTCCGGCCCGGTCTATTGAGGACAAAAGTGAATTAAGATTGCCCCGCGTTTATTCAACTGCCTTTTACGAGTATTCGTTGAAATGGAATTGGTAGATCGATAAACTACAGAGCGTTTCTGAGTTTAAGTATTTTACACAGACTACAGACTTTTATATATCAAATGTGGTCTTATTTCAAAGTAGTATACCTAGTTTATATTAGACCTGATAAATGTCACAAGATAGCGGCCGCCTGCAAGATACCACTCTATGAGAAAGGCCTATGGTTACAGTAGATGTTCAATGAGTGCTTATTATGATGCTAATATATCATCAATACTTTTATTAGTCCCAAAATTAGAATCCCTTTGCATTAAGGTGGTTCGTTTTCCATACGAAAATCAATAATATTTATAATGTCAGTAATCTTATATCGGACGATAAAGAACTCCAATATAATCTTATATCGTATTACTGACATTACAAATATAATAGGTTGGGGGAAAAGTTTCTTTGCATTTTTTAAGAAAATTCAAAACATTTTTTAATATAGTTATTTACATTTAACTAAAGTATGTAGGTGCCATTGTGTTCGATTACTTCTTGCCATATTGTAGGTAGGGACATGATCCCATTGTTATAGGAATTTTGAGGCTTCTGATTAAAATACCGCGACAAGTGGTTTTGGCAGTCCTCTCGTGATGTTAACCTGACACTGCCTAAATAATTCTAAAGAGACCCAACCAGGTGGAAATCTGAAGGTGCAAGGGACTATACGGCGGATGCATTAACACCTCCCAGGCATAGTATAGCGTTATCATGATGAAAATCCAAACCCTTTCTGTTGAGTAATTCCGGCCACTTTTTCTCAACTTCTTGTAAAGTAAGTAAAGTAAAAAATATCTTTATTCATATAGACTTATAAAAAGTACTTATGACGTGTCATGTAACAAAAAAAAAATTGTAGCAAAAATATACTGAATAAAAATAAACTTACATAAAATAATACTATGATAGTTCATATCATAATTAAATATAATGTGACTCTACTCTTGCCTTAATCTCATCAGTTGTTCGCAGTAGAGTTCAAAATCGATGGTCCTGCCTGGTGGTAACAGCTCATAATTAATAATGCCCTTCCAATCCCACCACACACACAGCATCACCTTGTTACGAGTTAACCCCGGGATCGCCACAGTCTGTGAAGCCTGACCGACCTTTGACCACGACCTTTTTCGCACGTTCTTGTCGTACGTGATCCACTTTTCATCACCAGTTATCAGATTCTTCAAAAATAGTTCGGTTTCCTAACGTCGTAATAAAGAATCACCAATGAGTACAAGGTTCATTAGGGTTCTTTCAGTGAGCTCGTGAGGTACCCAAATATCGAGCTTTTCTGTACACCCAGTTTTTTTCAAATGCGCTAAAACTGTTTTGTGGTCAATTCCCAGCTCTTTAGCTACGTCATAACTACTGATATGCCGATTTTGCTCCACTTTTTCAAAAGTGGCATCCATTTTATCCGTAATAGGGCGACCAGAGCGACGTGCATCTTAGCCATCAAAATTTCCGGATTGAAAACGCTAAAACCAAATTTGTGCTACTCTCACAGACATTGCACTAGGTCCATAAACATTGCAAATTTTTTTCGCGGCTTGCATTGCATTTTTACCTTTTTTGTAGTAAAAATTCAAAATGTATCGAATTTCTTCATTAGATTCACTCATCGTGACAGTAAGAAAAACAAATGAAAGTCACACATTTTCCTGATTTGGATTATCTGCTCTAAAATTTAAACTTATAATGATACCAAAACCAGCCAGATACAAATAGTACCTATAGCCAAAGAGATTTTATTACAAGTTCATACGTGCAATATGCGAAAAGACTTTTTCCCCAACCTAATATTATTTTTTATTGGTTTTGCGAAAATAAGTATCCCTAAATAAGTTCTCACGCAAATTTCTAGGCATATCTACTACTATGTTTCGCGTAAAAACGAACCACCTAAGGCCCCTTCAGAAGCATAGGTGATTATTGACAGCAGTCTGTGTAAGGTTTAAGGCTGGATTGTCTCTCGTACCTCTTATTTAAAGTAATATATTACTGATATTTACAATAATATAATGACTCATCATAAACTTCGTTTGGAAAGCAAAGTAATTCACTGGCGATAACTTAATTTCAATGATTAAGACTTTAGCTCTACAATAGTGCGGAGAGGCGGGCTAATAATGCTAATAGAAAAACTTCTAACAAGTTCTAATTAAAAGTTCAAATAGGTACATAAAATTGTTCTAGCTCTAAAACTCATTACTTGCAGGAGCAAGGTTCGTACTAGGTTCGTATTAGGTTCTACAGACACAGCTCTAGGTATCTCACTGCGATATCTCTACAAATGGTGACAATTCTCTCTTAATTTGTAACAGGGCTTTGCTCACATCGGGCAGCAAGTTTATTTAATTTTCTCGGCAAGTAGTGAGACATGTAGTTTAGAGATACTCGTAAGACAGAATAAACTTGGAAGGTATTTTTATTAAATGTTTTTGTTTTAGCTATTTGACTTTTAATTATTATTTTTTGGCTTTCCGCCCGCGGCGTCACCCGCGTAATCTGTATACACCTATTACGGCCAAATTATATATACTCTTTGTAAATTGTAGCCTATATGTTATTCTGATGTATAAGCTGTATTACTGTAAAGTTTCAACTAAATCCGTCAATAGTTTTTGCATGAAAGAGTAACATACAAACACACATACATCCTTGCAAACTTTGGCATTTATAAGTCAGTATCATCAATAAGATTATCATTAATATATATATTGGAATTTGGAATTTCCTATTAACCCGTCTCGTGTTTCTATTGTTCCGGTTTTTGCATTGTGAGTCATTGTTTGCCTTTTTTTCTTAGGGATTTCTTACGAACACCCGTGTGTTCGGCTGACACTCAAGGGGTTAAATAAATCTTCGCCATCAACTTCGTTCCCTGACGAGGTTACGTCTGACTCCTACCGACTAAAATCCACCACCGCAGGATAGGTTCTCAGCCGCTTTGGCTGCGAGGCTGGGTGCCATAATAAAGGTTTCGCTAAGATTACCTCCAGAACTAGAAAGTCTTAACTAGAAACCTACGTTAAAAACCTTTTTAACCATTTTGATCGTCGGTTTTGTATATTCCAGCTTCAAGTAATTTTTTTTATTAACGAAAATGGGTTTGCATGTGGCCTCAAACGTGAGAACAAATGAATGGATTTTAACGATACTTTGAAGATCTATTTCTAAGCAACTGGATTAAAATTTGTGGAACTTTATATTCATAAATATAATGAAAAATATATTTTTTAATGAAGTAACCGCAGCAAAATTTGGGTTTAAAGGCTGATTTTTCACGCGAACGATAACGTAAATTTAAAGTGTCAACTCGTGGCAGAAGTACAGGTACAACTTGTCTATTTTACGAAGACCGTTTGACTATGCTTGTAGTAGCAACATGAACTGACATACCAGTATGACACGCTAGTGTGCGTGCTCTCAGCGGGAACAATTGTGTCAGTGTGTTTGTACACGTCACTACTAAAAGCATAGTAAAAAGGTATTCGTGAGGTAGAACGTCTATATCACCTGATTCAAATCAAATGGCCAAACTTTACAACTCAGATTAAACAAACTAACCCCCACCTTAGAAGTGAGCAAATAATTAACACCTAAATAGCGCAAATATTGTTAGGAACTAATTACCGGCAGCATTACGTGCAGCTTCCCATCTCCGCGCTCGGCTTACAATCCGCGCTTAATTTGCAGCTCAGGAAGGCCCGCCCGGGGTTACCTTATTTAGGATTTTCTGCTGCTAGTTCTGTGGCTTGTAGGTAGTACAGAACGAGTTAGTTGAAGAACTCTTCTTAGCTGAAGTGATATTCAAGTACTGTTTACATTATTTTCTTTTCTTTTTTTTTATTTGCCGACACGATTGGAGAAGGGCGCTGTAGCACGGTTTCTCGCCTCGATTTCCGTAGTGCCTCGGGTACGATTCCCGGTCGGATCAATTCAGGAAACGATCTTTTCAGGAAACGGTCTGGGTGTGCTGGGAGACGCCCCTGGCTTATTACCTTGTGTGGTACCTCGTAACACAGGGATATTAATCCCTACTTCGAGACCATTATAAGAGGTGTGTTGTCTGGAGCATACTTAATATTTATATTTTCTTTTCTTTCATGAAGTTATCATTTCGCATCCTTATTTTCTGAACATAACTATTATATTAAGAAGTGGGTGTAGTAGTGTATCCATGCGAAAACAAAAATGTTTTATGAGGCCAAATCTGAAATCGTAAAAGAGAGACAACTGTTCTATCGGATGTATCGAACGAAGATGTGAGAGGATGTAACAGCAGATTTTTTTTATTTTTCTTTGCCCTCAATGATTTGTTTGTTATTATTTATACTATGACCATACTAAATATGAAGTGATTAAAAAATGAGGGTGAATTATTATATAGAATAAATGTCAATACCAAATAGTAGGCAGCATGAAAGTACATAAATGTGGTTTGCAGGCAATGCAAGCGGATGTGAGTCGACAGACAGCGTGGCCAGCGGGCGGCTCGCTGTGACGTCACGAGCGGAACACGCGCCGGAAAACGCCGCCGTCAGCTGCCGTGACGTCACAACCGAATGCAGTCATACGGTTCGTTTTGCATGTCTCAGTACGTTTAGGACTTCACTTGTTGTGTTTTGCTTGAGATTAGTTGTTATTGAAGTTGTTGTTGTTTAATAATAAAAAAATAATACGTTTGCGAGTCCTGAGTGTGGATTACAGCAGAGTAAGCAATCTAATCATTCTGGACTGAATGATCGTCTGATTTTCTATGATAGTGATGTTGCGTAAAGCTTGTTTTACATGATTGTTCAATTTCGAAATATGTTTGACTTACAATTTTAATAGCTCTACTTACAAAGTAAGTGCCATCATCAAATTCAGGTTTCAGTTAAACGCGTAGAAAGCGATCTCGGTTGTATGTTTATCAGGTACCTACAGACGAATAACTCTTAATTGTAATCATCGCATGCCAAAAGATAGCTTTTTACACGAAGTACCAGACTAGCTTTTTTGGAAAAGTAACTTTAATATATATCAATAAAACCTCCTTACAAAACCGTAAGCCAGCAGGGAGTCAATAGTGTGAAACTTACATTGCATCATTCATATAACGGGTACATACTGCATACAAGATCGTACTGCGCACTGAGGGTGTAATAAATCGCTCGAGTCATGTTTTCATTGTTCACTTGCCCAGCTGGGGCTATGTTCCAGATTTCGTACGAGCTTTAAATACGCTGCTGAAATCGGATGTCTTTTCACTTTGACGTTAAACAAAGGGAGATAAAAGATGTGCTTTAAAAGATTTTACTACCAACGAGTTTCTGATCAATTTTTTAAGAGATTTTATGAAGGCATTGTCGTTTAAATGACTTCATCGCTACAGTTGATGGATTACTTTATTACCACGTTTGCCAAATGTGGGTTGGTATAATACGAACCGTGTTACGAAAAACCTTAAATAAACTGAATTTACTATAAAATACTCAATTTACTATCCACAAAAAGCTAATTAAGAATTTTAGTTTCAGTCTTAGATTCATAACTTCTCACTAATAAGATACGAATTTATTTTTGATCCTATTATAAATTTCAACGTGGTACTTTCAAAAGAAAATGTTTTTTAATGATAGTTTTATCATGTGTTTATGTATTATATTGTGTACTGTTCTTGTACTTTTACTCATAAATAAATAAATATACTTTGCCTGCCCTAGAATTTAAACATAGGAAAAAAATGTGTATTTGCAAAGTTTCCCAATTCTTCAGAGAGGCTTGTAATGTCTGATTATGTAGGGCACCTGCAAGACAGCGCTGTCCCCAGGTGGTAATAAACGAAGGCCAGCCCAAACTAGGCTCAAGGGATTTTGATAACGTTGAAAACGCTTTATAACACCCTTAAATAAAGTTAATAGCTCCCTGGAAGTTTTTCGCTGTAGCCCTTAGGGTCGTTACGCAGTGCTACACCGCGATTTATACCTCGTTTATAGACTTCGGTATAATAGGGTTACCTTTTATATTCGCGAATGCAGATTTAAAGCTATGGCTTTCGCAAGGATGTAATTTTTCCGATTCGGAATTTGAATTTGTGAGGTGCATGGAATCTTAAGAATTTATAGTTGGTTCGAAGATTATTGAACTGAGTGTTTTTGGTAAAACCATTATCGAACTCGACCTATCCAAGCGAGGATAACAGATTTAGTCCCTCGCTGCTTAAGTTACTATATCACGGCTGGCATTCGCCAGTGCCATAAAACCCAAGGTGGTAACCCTAGCCAGAGGGCTTTTCGTTTATAGTATTTAGGTGTCAACTAGAGTTGTCCGAGGTCGATTTACAACGTCGATAGCGAACCCTCTTCTTGGACTCTTTAAAAAGGTGTTAGTGATTTTTATTGAGGATTTCGTGGGTTTCACTTTCCATTGGTTTGAAGCATTTCTCTTGTAAGACGTCACGACCATTCGAGGTTTTAGGGAATCGTAAAAGAAAAACGTGGTAATGGTATAGTTTTATTTACTTTTTTAACAATAAGTTCTATAACCAAGTCGAGGTCTCCCAAGTCGAGGTCTCCCACAAACTTCTAGTCAGATATACTGATAGTATAAGGAGAAAAGATTTGTTTGATTGTATTGAATAGGCTAATATTGTCCCAGATATTTATTTATTTATTTATTATAATTTAGGCTATATTTTGACGGATAAGACAGTCTACGCGGGCGGAACCACTGACGGCCACTACGGACAGCTAGTTTTAAGTATTAAATGACTAGAAGTGTGTGGGAGACCTCGACTTAATCTTAGCCTAATTAGGCTAAGATTGGCATTTTACTGAAATCTTTACAAAGTAATGAAATTGTATCTGGGGCTTTGGTGATAATTATTTGTAGATTGTCGTTTCTTAGTGTTTTGGACCCATTTTTTCAAGTTTATTCTGCTATTTTTTCGATAAATTTCATGGTCTCGAAAAGATAATAATATGGCTTATGGCGACACCAAGCTCAATTGAAGCGCATAGGGCTGTTTTCAACCGGGGATTTGCTAAGCTGTGTAGATAGGGATGTGTATGAGATGCACCTATAAGCTTCATTCATTTTCATATTATAGCTATAAACTAAATGAATACTACTAACTATGGGCTTAGTAACGTCCTTGCGTAGTGACAGTTTTCAGCAATGATAACAAAGTTTGTGATAACGGTGTTACGCAGGTTGACAGTACAAAGATCAATGTAAACAAAATACATAACTTTAGTTAAATATCTCCACAAACTGGTATATTTTTAAAAACACTCAAAAAATTTAAGCTTTTCAAATATTATTAATTGAACTAACTATCAACGAATCAACTCTTATTGATTTTTTGTGGCCCCTTTATCTCTACACCTGATTTTTGAAATATCCCAATACCATGCGAAAAGTTAAAAAATAACCCAATCAGAACCCTATCTCTAAGAGATGTCCGCTCAAACTAATCGTTTACCTATACCGTAACAATCAATCCCGCGCACCCTAATTTTCCAGCCAATAACCGGGGCCCACCGGAATCCATTCAAAGTACCTAATTAATTGAACAACATTTTTCCCCGAATGCCGATCACGTATATTCGCAGGTGACGTCATGACAAATGCGCCACCGTATATAAAGGGAAGCGTGCTGGAAGCGTTGCGTTGTTTTTATGGCGATGGCTATTCTGGAAGAATTCGAACTCAAACTCACTCAGGTGACCAAGAACACTTCTCTACACGCCCGTCCCATTTGTATACGTAAATTATACGTATTGTAAATCTCATAACTAAAACGTTAGTAGTAACGTTTTAGATACTACACGATTTGAATCTCACAGCAGATTCACTGTGCGAGATTCGGAGGATTTTTTCGGAATAGCCCTACTGGACGGTATTAATTATCGCAAAAGGGGATCTGCCGACGACAGAAGACGAATGAACAAGTGATATGCGGCGTTGAATTGTCGCAAAAAGCGACAAACGTTTGACGAAACATTTATAACTCGCCCCCTCTCGACGCCTTTGATTTCCACATTGGGAGTAAGTTTATCTTGACATCACACAGGCAGGGCAAGATAAGATGAGAGATATTTCCCTAATACAGCGTGTCCCAAAAAGAAGCGATAAGCGGAAGCCCAGTGATAGAGCATTACTAGAGCTTCCCGAATCACCCTCATGTATGGTCCGCGATTTTTGGTAGTTTTCAAGTTATGTTTTTTTTTACGACTTATCAAAAACTTCTGGGTTGTGTCTCTTTTTTGGTTACTGTGGATGGCTTCATAGTTAAGGTAGGTATATGCCCAATTTGTAAGAAACAGTATTTAAGTATTAGTTTTATATGTTTTATCTAAATTTATTATTTAGTGCAACAAATGTGAATGTATGAATACTTCTGAATCAAATAAGTAAGTAGTAGTAAAAATAAATTAAAAAAATAAGCATGTACGAGTACCTCAACTATTTGCGCCACAATAACCAAAAAAGTGACACATCCTGGGCTGGGCGATACAGCATTATAGATGCATTACGCGTTACACTCAGCTGCTTTAGACAGCAGTCTAGCTCGTCTCTCATCCGCCGCCATGGCGACGCGCCACGGTCATTTTTCATTGCCAGCTCATAGTCTACGATTTTCTTGACCAGACGAAAAATGTTACTGACATTCAAATCAAGAGAAAGCTCAAAAAGTTTGTTACTGTTCTCTTTTGTTTGATGATGTTCAAAAAGAAACTTTACACACTTGTTTCTAAGTTAGTAGTTTTAACTTTAACTTTAAATTAAACAGCAACTCATTACTGAGTTTTTGTGGTTCAAGTTTATGCTACATTAAAATTTAGTCCATTTTAATTATTCACATACCTACACAACAGGACACAATCATTTTAAACATAATGCATCACAAAACATAAGCTTTATACATAGACAAACGAAAAATGTGTCCGCACTGCACGACGGAACATTCAAGCATGCACATCAATCAAGCACAAACAAAGTTAAGAAATGTTACACCGCCAACATCAGTTACCGTCGAAGAACATGAGTTAGGCCGTCAGAAGTTTGAAGTGTTCGCCAGATTCCGTAATAAACTGAAGAAAGTCAAGAGTCAACGATTTTTCGCAACTCGGCGTCACCCGCAAACGGAGCCAGTCTTTGTCAGCCCATTCCTCACGTTCCGATTGAGATGGACCGGCACATATAAATCTGAGGCTTTCATTTACATTAATGTTCGCGAGAAACATTTTTGATGCTATTCGTTTTGAGAAAGTAGACTGTTTTTATCTAATGGTTATGGTGCTACCTACGGGTCGTTTGACTTTTGACAATCAACGCTATTTAGGCGAATACTATCAAACCAAAAATCAAAAAATATTGCTGTCGATTTCATTACATTGGTGTGAGTCATTAGAAGATGCGACGACACGATTGGCGTAGTGCGCTGTAGCACGGTTTCGCGCTACGGTCGGGTCAATTCAGGAAACGATCTTTCTGAATTGACTCGGGTTTGAGTGTGCTGGGAGACGCCCTTGGCTTAGTTCCTTGTATGGTACCTCGTAACACAGGGATATTTATCCCTACTTCGACACTGACAAGTGATGATGATGTGATGATGTTGTCTGGCCCATATTTATATTTATTTATATTTTTTTCAACCCACATCCGAACTATTAATTTACGCACGTTTTTCATACCAGATAAAATATCGTAAGGTATTATTAACTAATATAAGTATGTATGATTTAACGAAAAGCCTCGATGGGGATTATTAGCTTTTTCTCTGTGCACCAAAGAAAGTAATCCCGTCCCATCGCCTCGGCTTTATTTTAAAGTTCGTCAAAAGCTCTGCTCTTTAATATTCTGTGAGGTCATCCCATATTCCACGGTTTATAACCATCTACTTCGACGTCGTCACATCGTTTTTATCATTTAATAAAGATTATGGTGCCGTGTACGTTGATCCTGGGAATAAGGCATGGGCTTACTTTTACACCTTACATGCAGCCTTACCGAAAAACATATTTTACAAATTTTCCATACGGAGCAAATACCGTACCTAATTTTGCAGAGAATGCAGTAATTATATCTAACATTCACATTTCATAAGGTCATTATTACATTGTGAAAGTTTGATGGCCTAAGTTGTTGATCACCATAATAGGTAAAACAAAAGATGAATCCCAGGAACTAGCGTGCCTTCATGCAGAACTAACTGCACGAACATCGTGATAGTTAGCCCTGGGAAGCCGTATTAAAATGTGCAGTTTAATTATTGGAATATTAATTGTTAGTAAAGTAATGCAAGAATGTACTTAGTACCCCGAAGAATATTTTCTACGGTTTGCGATTACACTGGTTTATGAATGAAAATTGATCACGCAATTTACTAACAAGACGAGTCACGTATACTTTTATTTAAACTGAGCGTTGCAACTATTGCTTTCAATTGTTTTTGAATGCATCTTTTGTAAATAACCACACGCAGTAAAATTTTGATAATCCCAAAACAGTGATTGTATTGAAATGAAATGAAATAATATATTTATTTATGGAATCTTTTACAAGCATAAAGCAAAATATTAAAATAACAATTAACGTAAATATAATAAAACTATAAATATATGCAACATAATGAGGCTCTACCACCGGTTCGGACGTTGATTCCATATCGAGAAGAATCCGGGAAGAAACTCAATAGTTACTCTTTTCAAAAAATGTTGTTTACAATGATTGAGTTACAGTCAAAAAATGTTCAGAGAAGCAGATTACACCTAAGTTGACCACAAACTATAATAACCTCGTTTCATTAATTTATCTTTAATTTGTGTCTTAAATTTGGGTAGAGGCAGTTCAACGAGAGTTTGAGTAATCTTATTAAAATATTTAACACATTTGCAAACAAAAGATTATCCTAATTCCTAACTTATGTAGTCTAAGACTATTCATTCTAAAACATTCGTAAGTTGTATGTAGTATATCCTGGTATTCAAAAATACAATCTACAGAATAAATATAAATTGTATCAACAATTGACAGCTTTTTTCTGCGATTTTAGCAGAGCAACGTCATAATGCACAGGAACAACAGTCACATCCAAAGAGCAAACAAAAGATTTATTTTAGTAGCGATTCTAATGTAAATTAACCTTTCACCGCACGAGCAATTTTTGATACAAAATTGATTTTCAAGTAATAAATAACCAGTTTATTTGACACTATTACAATGTCGGATGGTTGGTTAGCCGCAACTTCTTCCCGTATGCACGTTCCAAGAATGTGGTGACGGAATTTCAAACACTACATGTGGAACTTGGGTAAATTAATTAACGGATATTTAATTAACTATGTATGTTAATGAAATTCATATCGTTCTGACGGTATATTTTGTGTGTAGGTGAGAGAATGTTACTCGTAAAAAGGTATTGATCTTATTGCTGAAAAAGGGCTACATAAATGTAGTTGAATTAGTTTTTTTTGTTTACTAGTATTTTATGTAGTTCATAGTAATTGATATACTACGATGATACCATACAATAACTTTTAAAATGTTGTTTTGTTTTAGAGTTTAATACGTTAAACGCCAGTTGAATCACAATAAATTAAAAAAGCTGTTTAACAAAAAAACTGCCTCAGTTCCATGTACCTATATTTTTAACTTTCGTTTTTAGGTCTGTCGTTTTACGATAGTTTTACGTTTACTAGTTTATGCATGTGCTCGACGCTCAAATTGGTTTTGACAGCTGGCGCTGCAGCCATAAGTTTTTAATTTTTAAAGTAAACCACTTTGAAACTTTTACGGTTGTTACCAGATAACTCAACAACTACAACGTTAAAACGCTGACCTATTTGATTTTACAATAACCAACTCTACGGTCGACAGCAGGTCAACATTTACAGAACCATTGCAAAATGGATATTATGTTGGCCGCATTATGTGAAGCCATGTGACATGTAAAAAGTACGTGCTAGTATATGTCATATTTTGATATAACCAAAATCAAATTGATTTACTTAACTCCGTAGTCATCCACGGATTCCAATAGCGCGGTTTTCAGTAATCATCACAGTAATTATATATAAATCGCCGTTATTTTTCAACCCGATAGTGGTTATCTAAGTCGTCACACAATCTCAACCTCCATAATGACGTTCATTTGTGGGTGGAATAGGATTTGTAGACCCATTTCCCTTGGTAAGCTTGACACACATGACCTACTATACTATTTTCTAAGATGATATGCCTGACAGCTCTTATTGTTCCGTGTCACGCATTCTAATTCAAACTAAATAAAAAAAACTGGCAAAAGAAAATGTTATAAACTATTAAAAAACTATTATTATTTCTAATCTTATCAAGTAAATTGTTGTTATTATTAATAACCGTTAATAAATGAAGTATTTGAAATTAAACTCATATATCTTTACAGCGCCTGATGCGTGAAAAGGAACGCCATTCAATAGTGTATTACACTACTGAATCGACAAAAAATCGATGAATAGGAGCGACCATTTTGTAATTTGTTATCACGTCATTCGCATCAGTACCAGTGCGTCTGCCTTGTTTTTATTATTTTTTAAGTATTATTTTCGAGGTACCGCGTTTTATTCTATTACTTATTAACCGTAACTCGTTTATTAAGAATTTATTTCAAAATAAAAAATCGGTAAATCTGATTCCATTTCCTTTGCCAACTCGATTAAATTACATTCGTTACAGCACTATAGTTGACAATTTATGAACTGTCAGGGATATCATCATACGGCGAAAGTAGTAGGTATAACTACTCGTTTCGCTCATGCCTTTTAATGGTTCTAACTGTCCTAAATTGTCTGTAAGTCCTTGGTATATACTTAAATATCACCAACATGTTTAATAACTATAAAAATATCTGGGACAATTTACACCGAGATCATCTGACCCCAAACTAAACAGCGCTAGTACTATGGGTGTCAGGGACTGATAAACATACTTAAATATTTCTCAAAAGGTACTTAAATAGATAAAAACTAGACTAGAATAGACTCACAACAAACACAAATGTTCGTCGAACCCACCAACTCCGGCGCTAAAGGCAGGATCGCTGCCATTGCGCCAATAGGCCAGTCGAGTCAAATCAGTTTATCATGTTAATGGCGGATTTATTGCTTTTCGGATTCAGACAGTCAACAATGTTTCTGTGTCTACTCAAATACCTAAGTATGTACTCAACTCATACGAGTAATTCTTATACATACACCGCCATGTTTTTGGACAGTGCAGAAAATTATAATGTGTTGTTTCAGTCAATGAATAGTAAAAGGAGAGGTTAAGGTCACCGTAACATAAAGGAAAACCAGCCTTTTTAACAGTAGCAATATTTAAGATCAACTTAAGAATAAGGTCTTCTTGTTTATATCATATTATTAATCATTACTTTGGAATTTCGCATCAAATTTTCAAAATTCCAGTTGAAGGTGGGTGGCCTCCTGCATATTACAACTTTTTTCATAATCATAGCATTCTACTTTGCTCGTCGACATCTCACGCTGTCTTTATTCACCTTCAAGTAATTGCCAGTGCATTTTATTTCCCAAGCAGCTAGCATGTGCCGCATATCAACTAAAGTATGTAGGTGCCATTTGGTTCGATTACTCTTTGCCATCTTGTAGGTAGGGACATGATACCATTGCTTTAGGAATTTTGGGACTTCTGATCAAAATACCGCGACAAGTGTTTTGGCAGTCCTCTCGTGATGTTAACCTGACACTGCCTAAAGAAATCTGAAGAGACCGAAACAGGTGGAAATCTGAAGGTGCAAGGTCAGGACTACACGGCGGATGCATGAACACCTCCTAGCCGAACTCTCTTAATTTTTGCTGAGTGGCTAAAGATGTGTGTGAGGTCTAGCGTTATCATGATGAAAAATCACACCCTTTCTGTTGATTAATTCCGGCCGCTTTCTCTCAACTTCTTGCTTTAATCTCATCAGTTGTTCGCAGTAGAGTTCAGAATCGATGGTCCTGGCTGGTGGTAACAGCTCATAATGAATAATGCCCTTCTAATCCCACCACACACACAGCATCACCGTGTTGCGAGTTAACCCGGGTTTCGCCACAGTCTATGAAGCCTGACCGGCCTTTGTACGTGATCCACTTTTCATCACCAGTTATCAGCTTCTTCAAAAATGGTTCGGTTTCATAACGTCGTATTAAAGAATCACAAATGAGTACTTGGTTCTTTATGTTTCTTTCAGTGAGCTCGTGAGGTACCCAAATATCGAGCAGTTTTTTTCAAATGCGCCAAAACTGTTTTGTGGTCAATTCCCAGCTCTTCAGCTACGTCGTAACTACTGATATGCCGATCTTGCTCCACTTTTTCAAAAATATCATCCATTTATTTAAGCACCTAGCTTATTTCCTTGTGTGATACCTCGTAACACAGGGATTTTAATCCCTACTTCGAGACCATTATAAGAGGTGTGTGGTCTGGCGCGTATTTATTTATTTTATCCGTAAAAGGGCGACCAGAGCGACGTGCATCTTTGACATCAGAATTTCCGGATTGAAAACGCTTAAATCAATGTGCTACTCTTACAGACACTGCACTAGGTCCATAAACATCGCAATTTTTTTTCGCGGCTTGCGTTGCATTTTTACCTTTTTTGTAGTAAAATTTTAAATTGTATCGAATTTCTTCATTATATTCTCATTCATTAGATCTTGACAGTAAGAAAAACAAATGAAAATCACATATATTCCTAATTTGAATTTATGTTCTTTATAATTTAAACTTTTCATGATACCGAAACCAGCCACATACAAATAGCATAGCCAAATAGATGTTATAACAAGTTTATACAGACTATACCTATGCGAAAAAAATTTTTCCCTAACCTAATAATATCTTACTTACTTACTTACTGCGCTGGCTCAGCGACCTGAAGTGGATCTTGTCCGACACGAGATTGCGCCACTTTGCTCTATCTCCAGCCACCCGTCGCCAGTCGGGCCGTTGGAAGTGACTGAGATCCTTCTTGATCTGGTCTATCCAGCTATACCTGGGCTGGCCCACCGGACGCTTCCCGGTTGGCCGACCCAGATATGCTCTCTTCACAGCCTGATCCGATTCCATCCTTTCAACGTGGCCGAGCCAGCGCAGTCTAGCTGACTTTGTCTTGCTCATTATGTTGGGTTCAGCCACAAGCTCCTCTATTTCAGGATTCTTTCTCAGCTTCCAGGTCCCGTCCTCGCGTCTGGTTGGCCCCAGATTTTTTTGGAATATTTTCCTTACTGCCACCAGCAACTTTTCCTCTTCCTTGAGCGTCAGTATCCAGGTCTCGCAGCCGTACATTAAGATCGGTCTAATAACAGTTATGTAAACACGAGTCTTGGTTTTTCTGCTGATTTACCTGGACACAAGCACTTTATGGAGAGCTGCTGTTCGCCGCAGAGCATTTTGAATACGGATATCTATTTCGTCTTACCACTGGTTGGTATCTGTAACTGTACACCCTTAGTACCGAAATCTATTTACTCCTTTGTACAGATGAATAATATTCACTTGTAGGTCTTTTCTTCTTTCCCTTATATTTCGGTATCGCTTCATGTGTAGATATATTTCGTTTTATCCCTACTAATTCTAAGGCCGACCTTTTCTGCTTCATACTCCAGCACCTCGGCCATCCGTTTTACTTCCTCTGCCTGTTGCCCCAATAACGCCAGGTCGTCAGCGTACCCAATCACCTTGTCCCATCAACTCAACTCCCCCATATAGTTCAAGCACTTTTCGGACGACATATTCGAGTGCTAAGTTGAAGAGCATAGGTGATAGTGCGTTCCCTTGCTCAAGACCTGTTACGACCTCAAACTCATCCGTCAAGCTACCTTCCGCTCGCACTCTCGTTTCACTTGTGTTCGTAGCAGCTCTAATAATTTGAATTAGCTTATCCGGTATATGGAACACTCTCAAGCTACTAAAAAGAGACTCTCGATTCACACTATAGTATGCCTTCGCAAAATCCACAAACAATAAACACATGCTTTGAGCATACTCCTACTCCTTTTCATGAGTAACTTCAACAGGAAAATTTGATCAACAGTGCTGCGACTCCTGTGAAAACCACACTGGTAGTCACCAAATATCTTACTAGTTTATTTTATTCCCTCAGCGTTTGCGCCTCAAACTAATAAAAAACAAACACTAAATCAGCACAAGCGTTATCTTCTTCTATGTAAAAGTGCAGTCATTGCATTCTTGTGATTTATAATTGCAACGGAATCCGATACTATCTCGCAATATATTTCTGCAACAAAATGAGCCACCCAGCAAACAACGATAAATTATTACTAAGTGCGCCCTCGTTTGCGTACGTACTCTAATTATTATTTCATTGAATTGTGTTTACCTTGCGCTGTGTTGACTGCAAAATGCCTAATATGCTGATAATATTATTTTTTTCCGATTCAATAACTGCAGTGGTTATTTGAGAGAAGACTACAATTTCATAAATAAGATGTGAATTAATAGTTTATTCAGCTGCTGTACTGACCTACGGGGGGAGGTCCAATAGTCCACGGGATGGAGGGTTAGGAGTAAGAAATTAAACTTTGAAAAAAATTCTAGTCCATATATTATTACTTCACTCTGATTTATTTGTGAAATATAAAGCTTTTTTTTTATTTCTTCGGAACTGATAATATTTTGTTGGACATTAGTCTAGCCTATAGATGTATTTTTTTTAATTTTAGAGCCCACTTTTTGTACAGCATGTATCGCAAAGTGCGCGTGTGCATTGTTGTGCAGAAAGACACACATCTGGTCAATTTTCCCCACCAGTTCATCCTGACAGGATCTCGAAGACGTTTTAATAACTTAACTTAGTACCCTCCAGTTAAAATGACACCCTTTTCTTTGCAATCTACGAGCAGTATAAGTTTACTTGGTTGCTGGAAATTCATGTTTTCTGGAATACAGAAAGTTCTGTATTTCAGAAAACATAAGTTTCCAGCTGATAAACACACCTTGATCTTCTTTTGGGGTATGTTACCCTTTTTGAGACCCTGCATGGAGTTTCGCTTGAGTCATCTTGATGAACTCAAGTTTCATCTCCAGTCACAATCCGATCTAAATCTTTGTTTAATTTTTCACCACAGAGAGCCAAAAACTCGCCAAATGACTGCGGGAAACTCAATTTCCTCCATGGTGCAAATTTTCTTTCGGATGGACTCGCTTGTTGACCTACATCTCAGTAAATTAAGACCAGATTCTAATGAAACTTTGTATTATACCTTCAATGAATGTCCAAACTAGTACAACTAGTAAAAAGTGACCATTTACCCAACCACACTATTCATTCCGCGGACTTTTGGAGCTCCCATCGTACTTCAGGTTGTTTTCAGTTCGGACGTACGCGTGATTGCATGTTCTCGGTGGCCGGAAAGTAAAAACGCTCAGTCGTAAATCCAGAGGTATTTGCTTTGAGAAAAATATAATTGACGACACGATTGGCGTAGTGCGCTGTAGCACGGATTCTCGCCACGATTTCCGTAGTGTCCCGGGTTCGATTCCCGGTCGGGTCATATCAGGAAACGATCTTTTCTGAATTGACTCGGGTCTGGGTGTGCTAAGAGACGCCTTTGGCTTATTTCCTTTTGTGGTACCTCGTAACACAGGGATATTAATCCCTACTTCGAGACCATTACAAGAGGTGTGTTGTCTGGCGCATTTTGATTATTATTTATTTATGTATTATTTATAATAATGCCTTCAGTATGCCAAATATGAATAGCTACTTGAATCTTATCGCTTCGTCCTTTTCTTCCGCCTTCCTTTCTACATCAAAAAGAGATATCAGACAAGATAACGTATAAGTAAGCACGATAAATATTATAAGTTCATCATCATCATCATATCACACATATTTGACGATACGAATGGCGTAGTGCGCTGTAGCACGGTTTCTCGCCTTTAATTCCGTAGTGTCCCGGGTTCGATCCTCGGTCAGGTCAATTCAGGAAATGATCTTTTTTAAATTGGCCTGGGTCTGGGTGTGCTGGGAGACGCCCCTGGCTCAATTCCTTGTCTTGTACCTCGTTACACAGGGATATTTATCCTTACTTCGAGACCATGACAAGAGGTGTGTTACTCTGGCGCATATTTATTCATTTATTAAATGAATAATAAATTAATAAATATGCGCCAGACAAAAACACCTCTTAAAGTCATAGGACGTCCACTGCTGAAGATATCCCTCCATCAATGATTTCCACCTATCCCTATTAAGGCGGCCTGCATCCATCGATTCCCCGCGGTCTTGATCAGCCCCCCGATTCAGAACAAAGTTATCGACCGATTCGGTTATTTTCTCTTATTTTTTTTTTTTAAGTAGGGCAGGTTTTATCTAATTTGGTTTATAAAAACTTAGGGCCTTTGGCTTTAACATATCAAAATATTGTTTGCCACCGCTTAGCGGATAACTTACTATAATTAAAACAAATTTACCGAATCGGTCGATAATCTTCTGAATTTCTTTTCTGAAGTTCTGAATCGGGGGGCAGATCGTCCGTTCATCTCCTACCAGTTAGTCTATTTTATGTAGTAAAAATGTTTATGTTCAAACGTTTTAAATACTTCCCATTCGGATTTAACCAGCCTACTTAGTATATCATTTCAAGCAACAAAATCTACAACAAGAAATACCTTTTCTTACTCCATCAAGAAGAAACGCCCCTACACGACTTTATGGCATCGTAAATTTGAAAATATTGTAAGCGTAAGTATAGAAAAACATAAACATAAAGGCAATGGCAACGGTGTGCATAAAAGTTATGGTTATGTGACGTGGATTCAAAATTAGTCTAGATTTATCACTGAGTAATTTCAGAATATTATTGACATTTTATTTACAAACTTGCGCGGGTTCTGCAGTTTACTTTGAAACGCTGTTATGATCTCGAGTCTTCTAAGAGATTATAAAATCACACTCAAGAAGTTAATAGTCAATGTTCTACATGACACGACTGCTGAGTCATTGCTCTATCATTAAAGTCAAGTCCTCGCATAATCAGTGTTTTGATAAAAAAAACAGCTTATCAAAAATGCTTCTTGTTTTACATAATGGTATACTGCATAACACACATTTAAACTCACAAATATAACTAACGCAATATCTGTAACGTCATCTAGAACCAGGGGAAGCGAGATTTCATTTAGTTAGCTGTTGATAGGTCTACGGGGGATTTTCTTCTTCATCATCGCGCGTGGGACTTGCACGTGATCTTACGCTGCGGCACTGCCGTCTATATGCTTATTTGCCAGCGATGTTGCATAAAATGGAATGTATTAAGTGGTAATCGAATTTACAAGGTATAATTTAACTTCCTTATTGTCATTAAGTGGGAATCGAATTTACAAGGTATAATTTAACTTCCTTATTGTCATGGCGTCGCGTCGGCAAAAAAGCTGTCCGAAACTGAACAATGAAACAAATCTAAATACATTTAATGCCGCGATTTCAAAACCGATTTATCACGGTGTACTTTTCCATCAAAGTAAATTGTTGGAGTTTTTCTCCGCCAGAAAATGCTAATGGCTCAAACAGAATCCAATTTGTTTCTCCTATAAACTAATTCAAATTCCAGCATCGCTATACCTAAGTGCCCATTTACCTATTCGAACTTAAAACAAACTCGCATTTATTAAATTTGTTTTGCGAATTAAAATAGCTGAGGAATAAGTGATCTGGAGTTGAACTCGTAAGCGGCTACTAAAAGTTGGATGTTTAAAAATAAAGGGGCGGTTGGAGGATCGAGGTCGGGCCGAACTGTTAGCCACAAGGGCGATAAAGGAGGCAATTTCCTAAATAGGGCTTGCGAGGATTTCCCTAATGTCGACCGAAAAATGGATTGCCACGCGCCGAGTTGCCAAAGATATAAGCACCCTGACTTTGATGTCGACCGAGTCGTCAACAAATGTCGCACGATGACTTTGGCGCGAAAACTCTCTTAAGTATTACTAGGTTTTGCCAACGAATTCATCCGTGGGAATAACTGTTTTATAAATCCTGTATATTAATCTGAAGTATCGCATGTATTACTCCATACAGCTATCGTTCATACGCTCTCATATTTTAAGTACTACATACTATAATATAGCGATAACGCTTATATTTATCGTCTTATACAAAAAAGTAAGGGCACTTGGCCTCTTCAAACTCATATCTTACGATTAGTTAACAATAAACCACCAGAATAGGTATACCTATTCGAATATCAGTACTTAGAAGTAAGTTGAACATTATTTTGTATTCTCTTCATGTTTTGTATCGTCAAAACCAGTTGTATGCTACTAGTTTGAGTAACTATATTTAAAAAAAGAGTCAACTAAGAAATAAATAATCAAAACTAAACGCATTTGAACGTCTCCGTAGCCGAGTGTTTAGCCGAAATCTGGTGGTTCTAGTTTTAAATCTCAGGTCGGAAAAGTTTTTTTTTAACATGATCAGATTTATGATTATAGGGATGACTTTATTACTAGCCGTGGGACATCGTTTAGGGACGCAGTTTGTTGTTTGTGAGGGCAAGTCAATAGTGCTTGGCAACAGTGAATTATGAATAATCACCTTGAACGCCACTTTTCTAGAAGGTTTGCAATAACAGGTTCAGATATACTACATTATTAGATTTGTAAGAGGTAACTCGATCAGAGGTCTAAAATTGTAATCTAATCTATATAAAAACGGATTTATTTGAGATTAGAGTGCACTGACCTAAATAGGAGCCAAATCCCGAGTCGATCGTCGAACAAAGCAAGGACTGAATAAAAGCATTTCAGCAAAAAAAATATTTTCGCCCCACGGCCTGCCTCTTCACGGATAAATATAATTACGGACCAATCCACCGATAGAGCTGTAAAAAGCGATTCCACTGGAAAAATGTTATTACCCTGTAAAATAAACTTATCACTTCACGGAGATATTTTTCTTTTACAAGCTGAAAATTTAATTCAAGATCCACTTCGGCTGGTGATTCAATTGGGTCGGCGCTTTTCGTCATTTGGTCATTTTTTTCTCGTGCTTTCTCTTTCGTCATTTATTTCAGTTGATAATGCTCGGTCCCTCTTAAAAAAATCTGATTTAGGCTGCGTTCCTCCCACCAGAGATGTGCAAGGATGCGTTGCGAGGAATGTGTGTGTTAAGAACCAATAGAATTATTTCATTCACCTAGCTTCACGATGCCATTGGTTCTTAACAAACACATTCCTCGCAAAGCATCCTCGCACATCTTCAGTGGAAACGCACCCTTATCATTGAAAAATTGATTCCTATTTCTAGGAGCTACGCAATCGAAACAGAACGGACGTTAAATTGTAATGAATCATTGTAGGAATAATCTGCTCTGCTCAATGTTGTGTTCTTTTTTCTACTCTCATTGACTGTACTCTGAATTTATTTTTTGTTAAACAAACAAAGTTCAAAAGAGTAACTATCGAGTTTCTTGCCGGAGTCTTTTCGATAAGAAGCAACGTCCGGACCGGTGGTAGATTCACATTATTATATTCACGATATGTACTAATATTGTACTATTTTATTTACGTTTATTATTATTATTTCTATATACTTTTTTGACATGTCATAATTGCTTTGTTCAAGCCTAAATGAATAAATGATTTTTTTACTTTTACTTTACTTTACTTTAATGCATTGACGACCAAAAATTTACCTACCCGTCCCTTTTCGCATCTACTGACATTTGACTTAACAGCATCAATTCGAAGTGTGCTCAACTTTAATTATCGTTTCTTTATTCGGAGTTGAATGTTACTAAACTTTCAATAAACAATATAAAGTGGTTTAGTTTATGAAGCCAAGTATAATTATGTAAAAATTAGATCGTCGAAATATTATAGGTAAATATTTTTGCTGTCCTGCGGCAAAATGTTTTTTTCAGATGTTTTAACAGCGACATTTTTAAAACTTTCCATGAAACAAATGCTTTTAGCAGTTTTTGTTGTTTTTTTAGGGTAAAATAACATTTGATCGGTGTTTAAGTTACTTACCAAGATTAAAGTTGAGTTAGGAGTAATTTCAGTGTTTTGTTTCTATCGGGAAGTCTAGATTACTGCGACCACGATTAATAATAAGAACATCAAAGATATAGATAGCTGCCAAAGTACCCAAATTATATTGTATTAACTCACTCCTTGAAATTTCATCAGAAGTAAATCAATTCAGTAAAAATCATATAAAAATATGTTGTCTTGCTAACAGATATCTTCAGCTATTTAACTTAAACGTATACCTATCAGGAGACTAGGCCAATTAAAACCTGAAGAAGCGTGAGGTGGCAGTTTTTGACGATGAAAATCTGATGTACCTAGTGGAAGTCACCAGACACCGATAACCGCTAATACATGACCGGACATTGTTGTACACTTCGAAGAAGATTTCATTGGCTATATAACTTTTAATAAACTTAAGTTATGGCTGAAACTGTTTACGGCTAACATTTTTATTATCCACGTAAACTAAGTACCTAACACGAGATATTTTAAGGCAGCCATATTGTTGACCAACTAACGTAAAACTCGGGACTTCAAAAGTACGTGCCCAGAAACTTGGTACTAGTATCTAGCCAAGATTAAACGTAGCGTTCGAGATTTTTTTCTTATCTTACTTTGTTTCGGTATACATCGTTTAAAAGATTCATAAGATACTTTAAGTATGAGATGATTAAGTGATGCCTTCTTCAACCAATTTTTTACTTGTTCAAGTTTATTGCATTGTTTCAAAGGAAAGTTATTACGAGGATAATGAATGAAGAGGTTACAGTAATACGTGAAAGTCTTGAATCTGTATTTAAACTCTGAAGCACTAGAACGTTCTAGACCTTCACGTGAAGGTCTCGGAATAATCAAGTATGGTGTGAGCCACAACCTGTAGACTTTGAAAAGGAACGTGTCTTTTATAAGGTTGCAAATAGGAGTATAGGGCGGCACAGTATTGTGAGGTTTTATAAAAAAAACTAAACGCTTCGTTGCTCTTACAGTTACTAAATCATATTTTTTTGTTCCACAGACTATTCTTCAACCTTTGGGTGGGGTAGTTATTAACCCTATCGTCAGATGTTATTAACACAAATTACGCATGCGGCGCGGCGCCTCTGAAAGATAGTCCGCTTAAAACAAACCCGCCATTTTGATTACGCACACAGACACAGTGAGTTTACAAGCGATGCCATTGAGCTCCAGTGAGTCAGCCAGTCGCACTGTCATGAGTGTTTTTGTTTTTGTCGAACTTGGTGAAATTTTTCACATGATGAATTTGTTTTTGGCCGGTTCTGTCAAGTGGGTATGACCCTCATACCCTAGATCACGCAAGTTTGGGAAAAAGGCGCGAGCGGTTTGTAAACTCTTTATTTTGTGTTATCAAGCCACTTTAAGGCTGCTGTGGATGCGTTTGATATCCATCAATCACATTCATTGATCCACATAGCATAGCTCTGGTGGGAACGGGTTCTACTAAGCTATGATTTCAATATGACAGATCACATGACACATGAATGCGTGCAGTGGAAGCGTGCTTTGGAGGCGTGCTATGCTGACTCACTCCATTACATGGCATAGCTTCGGTGGAGGCTGTTTTACAGTTTCGTAGCTTAGCTTGCACATCTTTGCAGCATAGATGAATATCTGGTAGAAAAGCACTCTAGAACGTACAATCACAAAATTACATGTACCTAATTTAAAAAAATTAAAGGAGAATTTAAAAAAACAATTGAAGCCCCTTTAAAATTTACAATAATGAGTCGCAGGCTCTTATTTTATGTTTTATGTCGATGATTCCATCCTAGTTTACAGCTGTGAGTTTGTTACACTTCGAACGGGTCACATTGTATACAGAACGTTCATGCATACATATACCTTGAATAAGCCCATGACGATTGAGCTAACGAGCCGGTTATCTCCATAACTACGATTAAAATAAACTTACAAAACATATGTTTGGTAAGCAATGCTATAATAAATAACATCAATTAATTTGACTTCGAGTAAATACCTACAGCCGCTGTAAAACAAAAAATACAAGTTCACTCATCTGTCTGTATCGTTCACTTCTCCCGATCCTGTAAATAGTTGGTAACCCTACGTATATATCGCAAAAGCCACGTCCAATTGGATTGAAACGCCGCCTAGGCCGAGCGTCGAGTGCCGACCCGCCCGCCCTTGCAGGGACCGTAATAGCATTTTTGTAGTTCAGTCCGCCCTACAGAAAAATTGTTCCACTGATGGAACGACAGCTATTTATCTTTGATTACTGTTCCATTGATTGAATTGAAGTGTAATAGTGTTTTGTTTAGCTTAGCTTATCCAGTAAGTAATACTCGTATACCCAAAGGAACGTCCTTTGTATTTTCAGTGAGGGAATATACGGTTGGCAAGAATTTCATTAAAGTCAAGTTATCAGAAATTGTAGCCATTCTTCATGATCACTCTATCGTCTAGATAGACTCAAATTGGAAGTATTATGGTGAAATCTTCAAATACTTATTTTATAAATGTATAATTCATATTGTAAAGATTCGAAAGTAACGTAAAAATTCGTTGTTTCGAAATAGTTTGTACTTTTAACAAAAAACAACATAATTTTACACTTTTGTAGCAAAATTATAAGAATTCACTAAATATACATTTAAAAATTAGTTACATTAGCATGACATAAGATATTGAGAAACTTTGCTATAAATAATGAATGAACTGCGCCTCATTTCAATTTGCCAGACATCCTTTTATTTACTTAGTAATAAAACTTTAAGGCTAGTTTTCCGCCTTAAAGTTTAGCTTACCTACAAGAAGTCTCAGAAAGCTGTTTTTAAGCAAAAAATCTGAAACTGTGTGATTTTGCCCGCAGGTGATACTGTAAATTAAGATTTACATAACCAAGAACTTCTGAAAACACAATTACAGAAGTTTTAACATAGAGCTGTAAGCGCAGTAATCACATTTGTCGGGGAAGTTGCTGGAAGAAAATTGTCTTTGCTGTGGTAACGAGGTTCGAGACGCCACCCTTACTACTGATTTTCGCTTCAACGTGGAAGCTGCTTTCAGAGAGAAAAATCTAAAGCGAATGGACAAGACAGCTGAAATAAAAATGAGCGAGCGTGCGAAAAATTTTCGTACAAATCTTTGGTAGGGGCATTCGCGTCTCCGCTGTACCCTCAGCGCGATACAAACGTTTTTGAATTGATTTAACACACTTTGTGCTTCTCGGTTTATCATCTGGAATGAGGTTGCCGAAACTTTTTCAACTTTTGAGTAGGCGTTCGAAACTTTTGCTGTAAGTGAGTCGGAGTAAAAAATGTAAAAAGATTTTTGTTTTCAAATAATATTTTGCGCTGTATAAATCCAGATATTATTAAAAAAAAACAAAAGTCAGTAACCAGGATTATTAGCTGACTAAAGCTTAACTTTAACTGTAATCATATTACCAAAGCCTCTATTTTTTTAATAAGTAAAACACTAGGCCCAAAACTCAAGCTTCTAGGCCGGGCAAAATGTGTTTTGATTTTGAATTTTCAACAACCAGCATTGTGTCCAAATCCACTTTGTGTTATTTTTGAATGTAGCAGGAACTCGCTTACAATGATTACGCGCAACAGGCCGTTTAAATTTCATAGGGGGGTGACATTATCCACTGTTCGAAACATGAAAAAAACAAAACATTTAGTTCAATAATTATTTATACTGAATTCTTGCGTTACATCATAACACTGTGTTTACGTATAAAATAAATAAATTGTTTCCGTTTAGACAGCAAAAAAAAAGTATATCCATCGACTCGAGTATTAAAATAGCGTATTAAGGCGGAAAACAAGTCATATCCGAGTTCTGGATAGGTGTTTTGAAAACTTTGACACCAGGGTAACCACATGAAAGAATAAGAGAGAAGTTTAAGTGTAATCTTGGCGTAATGGAAACATAACAAGTTGTTTACACGCGTTCCACGCTCACGACATGCAGTAACTGAGTTCGCATTGTAATCGGAACAACAGAAACGTTCCACTGGTTCTTAATGCACTAGTACTTGACAAAGCTTGCTGTTGAGTGCATCCAGTTACGATCACTTATTCATAGGTGTCGACTACTGGAACCAAACGATTTAACTATTATGGACATTTTAACAGTGATTAAAAAGTGGGCTAAAGTATTGTTTTAAAGCTCCACTGGCGATCGTTTTGTTTTTGCACAAAACGAAATCATCATAAACGAATGCTTAATAATTTTCATAGAGTGGCAAGTTATAGCACTGAACAAACAGGTAGGTAACAAGACACAGTGACGCCGCCTTACGGCGTGAGATGCAGCGATATACTATAAAGGGTCTAGTCGAGAGACCACCACGCCCATATATGCCCATAGTGTACATCTAGAACTTTAATGAAAATGACTGTAATAGTAGGTAATATGTGTTTGAACATACGAACATTTTATTTTATCCCTATATTTTTTAATTTTGAAAGTTTCTTTCGAGTAGCAACTTAATTTCATAGATATTTAGCCTCGACCTTGTGAGGCATTCATCATGTATCTTTATTTCATTGTGAAGTGTTCGTTCAATTTTCAGCCAGATGTATTCTATACCTTTGACTACCATGAGTTTACACTAATGGCGTCAGCGTGGACGTTTTTGTATGGGATTTCGGTACAGTGCCTCTAATGAATATAAATGGAACCAAAAATGTCATACGAATTTCTGAAGTCAACGATCGTAGTTTACGTGACTGAAACTCATGGTAGATATACTGATCAAATTTCGCCGGATTTAGCATCTCAGAATGTGCCTCTGAAAGCGTTAAAGTTTCATTTGTTCAAAACGTGTTGAATAATCCAGACAGATCCATCAGTACAATGGGCTCCATGTCTGTCTAATGCAGTACTTAACAGAGCTCTCAGTCGCATCGATCACTTATTCATGGGTGCAAAGTATTGCCAAGTGTATTTTCTCAAACGTCGGGCCGGATGCTTAAGGACTCACGCTCATGTACATACGTCTTGGGTGGGTAGGTCGATTTATCTTTTTAAATTTGCTTATAATCAAATCAATTGATTCTAAACGAACCAAACGAACCTTTTATTAGATTTAAACATATTAATAAATATAGGACCCCTTACATCAAGACCATCGGCCGGAGTATTGGTGCAATGTCTGAGACTGATACATTCTTAAACATAAGTGATTTTTTATTTTTAGCATTTAACAATGCACTATTTTCTAGACAAAGATAGAAACTTAAACATTTAGTTGTTACTATATATTTAAGTATGTATTTAGAAATATTTAAGTATGTTTATCAACCTCTGACGCCCATAGTACAAGCTCTGCTTAGTTTGGGGTCAGATGATCTTGGTGTAAATAGTCCCAGATATTTTTTTTTTCTAAATTTTTACTTAAATTTCAAACATACACACAAATGGTATTCACGTTTCTTTCCCGGGGACGATCGAATCCACACCACAATCTTCGGCGCTCTTGGCAGGACCATCCATGTTGCCAACAGGTCAGGTCAGTCGAATCGTAAAAAAAATCAAATACAAAATATCTTAAATATACCTGTAGCAAGTTCTTTTAAATAGTCAAATCACAGTTCAACAAAAAAACATAAACTTATTAATAGACATAAATACAACTATAATATGAATATATAAATACACTGTGCACGAACATAATGCACTCTTCTACTGCATCGTGTGTTGTTCCTATACTGAGAAGACCCGGCGGAAAACTCAGTAACACTTTTGAACTTGGTTTGGCTTTACAAACAGGCCCGCAAGAATGTGACTTTCTGCCCCGACAGACACCATCATAACCCACCTGTGCTACCTATTTATTATCAAATCAAATATCAGACTATTTGGTAACACTAGTGCAAAGTGAACTGCCCGTTATCGATACGGGCCGGCGCTTCCGCCCGTAGCCGACGTATTAGTGTTGTTAGACATTGCTAATGCAACCATTGAAACTGTGAGAAACGTTGTCATTTGTTTGTAACCGTGTGTAGATCCTTTATATTTCACTTTGAAGCTAAGATATACGCTAATATTCAAACAGAACATTGCATTTGAACATCGGAAAGGTACAATTTAGGCAATTTAGACTCAAGGTAGTAAACAAAATGAGTGAAAATAGATAAATAAAATAAAATAATAAAAAATAAAATGTTTTTATTTTCATCAACTAATATTTTGTAGTCTTAAACATGTAACTCAAGTATTCCCTTTTAAGCCTTTATTAGCCTGTGTCAGGGAGATACCGCTCTTCTTTCAAACAATTCTTATTTATTAGCTTATGAAGTACTTAGAGGTAAAACATTTCTTTACTTTTACAAATAAATGTGTGTGTATTTGTGTGTGAGAGAGTGTTAGAGTGTGTGCGGGTGCGTGCGTGTGTATGTGTATGTGTTAGATCAAGAGTGATTCCATATCCTCGTAGGTTTTTGATTGTAGCCATGATCTTAGCAATTTCTCACATTCGAAGTAAGTAAGTAAGTAAAAGTAAAAAATCATTTATTCATTTAAGCTTGTACAAAGCACTTATGACATGTCAAAAAAAGTATATAGAAATAATAATAATAAACGTAAATAAAATAGTACAATATTAACTAGTACACATCGTGAATATACATAATGTGAATCTACCACCGGTTCGGACGTTGCTTCTTATCGAGAAGACTCCGGCAAGAAACTCGATAGTTACTCTTTTCAACTTTGTTTGTTTTACAAAAAATAAATTCAGAGTACAGTCAATGCGAGTAGAAAAAAGAACACAATATTGAGCAGAGGAGCAGATTATTCCTACTATGACCACAAACTTTCGTCGTTCAAGTAATCCTCTACATTATAATAACCTTGTTTCATTAACTTTGCTTTAATTGCAGACTTAAACTTGTGAAGAGGTAGATCAACAAGACTTTGAGGTATTTTGTTGAAGTATTTTACAGATTGACCCACAAATGAGTTTCCCACCTTGTGTAGCCTAAGAACTGTGTATCACATATATTTAACTCCTTGTCAATAGCATTATACAAATCAATTGATCGTCTATCGTATTGGGCTTTAGCAAATTGAGTATTTACCCTGTGCGCTCGAAAAGCACAATTTTTTCTCCTTCTTCTTGTAACGTAACCATTCACTTATTTGTTTTAAACCACTTTCAGCATAATCCCTAACAGCAGTCCATGAATCAGCGTTAAAAACTACAGCTGTGTCATCGGCGTAGCAGAAAATGTTATCATGTTCAATGTTCATGTTACAAAGGTCGTTAATGTAAATAAGAAATAATGTCGGGCCAAGAACGCTACCTTGTGGCACGCCGTATGAAACATTTGCATCTCTGCTGTAGGTAGAATCCAATTTGACACGCTGGTGTCTTTCAGAAAGATAATCCTTAAAAAGTTCGGGGGGTATCCCATTTATTCCAACCTTTTCCAGCTTGCGTACAAGAATGGGGACAGAAACAGTGTCAAACGCTTTTTTTAAATCAAGAAATGCTGCTATACATTTCTTCCATTTGTCGAGCTGGTCAACTACGAGTGAACTGAGTGCAGATACTGCATCCTCTGTTGATTTTCCTTGTCGGAATCCAAATTGAGTGGGGGCTAAAATATGAAAGTTGTTAAAATAATTAAGTAACCTTTTGTTGAGCAGCTTTTCAATTATTTTTGAAATTGCAGACAATACAGATATAGGTCTGTAGTTAATAACACTGCCTCTATCACCTGCCTTGTACACTGGTGTAATGACAGATTGTATAAGAGACGATGGGAAAACTCCTCTGTTAAAGCAGAGGTTTGCTAGGTATGTTATAATTGGAACAACTTCTGTCTTCACATGCTTTAGAAAATCGGTTGGGATGTTGTCCCAGCCTGGAGCACTACATGATTTAAGTGACATTAAAACACTGCAAACTTCATCCTGGTCAGTTTCCAGCAACACAAACGATTGCGGTTGCCTTGGCAGTGTTCGCATATAGCTACACAATTCCTCAGAAGATGTTTCTATTTGCTGAGCTAATTGCTTACCGATATTTGCAAAATACTCATTAACAAAGTTTGCAGAAGCAGTCGGAGATGATTTGGCACAAAGCAGATCTGCATTTGTGTTGTTTTTTTTTGGGGTGTAAGTAATATTTTTAATGGTTTTCCAAAGTGACTTATTATTTTTGACCGATGATGCTAGTAACTCTCTTTCATAATTTCTCTTTAATTTTTTTATAAGTTTATTGCAATAATTTCTGTATCTAATGTATGTTATTTTAGCTATTTCATTAAAAGGTTCTTTCTTTACTTTCATTTGTAATTTATTTCTATTGTTGATACAACGCAGTATTCCTGTTGTGTTCCACGGTTTTATGATGCGATATTTCTTTGATATTTGTGTAATTACTGTGTTCTCTTTGACTGTCTCTATTAGTTTAGAGATCAAGCAATCAAGGACCACCCTAGGGTCATTACAGCACAGCAACTCAGGCAAATTTTTGGTTTTCAGATTCTCTAAAGCAGTTTCATAATTTATACGAGTTTTAATTTTTGACGCAGTAAAATTGGTCTTTATCTTTGCTATTGTGAGGAAAATCGTAAAATGATCTGTAATACTTGTATGCAAAACAGCTATTCTGGCTTGTAGTTTTGTGCTATTTATTTGAATCATGAAGTGGTCCAAGCAGTTTTATTCCCTAGTAGGTATTATGTGGCCAGCTAATAAGCCATGGAACGACAGGGCATTTAAGTAGTTTTTGCGATTTTTTTGTTCATGGGGTGGCTCAGTAGATTTAGGAGTGATGTTTATGTTTATATCGCCTGAGACAATTATATTTCGAGCGCTACTCAGAGTGTCAAGATGAGCAGTAAGGGAGTCCACAAAACCATCAGCATTAACATTAGAGGGGGATCGGTAAATACATAAGATGGTGGTATTTAAGATTTCTAGTTGGAGACAAGACGCTTGTGACAGTTTTATTTCACTTACTTTGTGGTTTAATGTACTCTTTACATAAACAACGACTCCATCGTTTTAATTAAATTGTGATTGGGTAAAGTATGATAAATAGTTCGGCAATAAAGGTATCGGTTTGTTGTTATCAATCCAACATTCAGTTAGGGAGATAACATCCATGTCAATTGTAAGATTTGAGAGGGTTACTACGAGATCGTCAAAATTTTTGTATATACTACGAATGTTTTGGGAGATCATAGTGAAATCGTTTTTATTTAGTTTGATACAGTTTTTCAGTTCCGAGACGTCACATTCAAACGAACGAGCCACCTCCAGTGCGTCTATTTCCTGAATTGTTTTAGCTGTGTCACTCATTTTGGGAGGCAGTGGGTAAGCAAATTCTGTAAATAGTGGGCTTTATCAGATTAATTAACTGGTAATTCTCATTTATACGATTGAAGAAGACGGAGTTGTTATAGATGTGTAACCGCTTTATTTTGACCTTAAGGCTTCTTATCGGGTCACTCTTGTTACACTGTGTGTATGTTTGCTGTTGTGTAGAGATGAAAATATTTAGTTCTGTGTGAATGTTAGTGTGTGTGTTGTGTTGTATATTTATCTGAGTATAATGTACGTGGCACCAATGCCAATCGCTTGAATAATAATGAACCAAGAAACAGTCCGAAATTCGGCCATTAAAGATTAGCAATGACAATAAGAGAGAAAAAACCGTGTACATAGCGATTAAAAAACCAATTAACAGCATAGTGATATTAAATAAGTTCTGAGCAGCGCAAACTGGTAAAGAATTAATCTTAATAAAACTAGAAACAGGTTGAGTATTCACAGTTAGTCAGTCCTGCAATAGCAAACTATGGATCTGATCTTCACTACGGATTAAAATTATGGGTGACTGTTCAGTTTTTCTTACATAGACTTTTCCGTACGCCGTCCAACAGAATTTGTATTCCTTTGATTTTGCCAGGTCTCTCGCCAGGAAACGGAGACGTACTGCCTTGGCAGTAAGGTGCTCTGATAGGTAAACCATAGATGGTGATCTTACCAACCAAGTAGAATCATGATTGACAGTCATTTGACATTCATTATTGAATAGTATGTCTACCACGAGTTGCCACTTTAAGTTTACATTATCGTTCGCGTAAAAAATGTATTGGGATTTGACATTGTCATGTCATATCATGTGTCTTACCAATACAATTTTTTTACGCGAACATTAATGTAAATTAAAGTGGCAACTCGTGGTAGACGTACAGTACGTCTCGTACGTCGTCTCGTCGAGTAGGTGCCTTCTAAAGCACGGAAATACCCGTCAAATGAAATCGGCGTAAGGGGTCAGGTCACCCGTCCTACTACCAGACCTGGCGTGTTCATTCTTGTTGCATAGTTATACCTAGAGTTCAAGCGTGCTGCGCATTTGGGACTTCGTGAATTATTTACAAGGCTTAAAACTAAATCAGCTAGTAAGTATCACTTTAATTTAGTAACTCTTTTGCCCGCAATTAAACCCGAAATTCGCTTTTTTAGCAACGAACGTATGGACACTCCGCCAGACGGGTATTTCTATAACTTCGCATTAACTTTGGAAAATAGTTCATATGCTACACCCATTAAAAGTTTTATGAAAAATAATCATAAAATTGTACCGATTTAGACCGGTTTACACGCATTGCTTAGGCGATGACACGCGCGCGACATTTCGCGCTACAAAAAACCAAACTCGCGTACACGGCCTTATTGCGGCGTGTTCGCTCGAAGCGGTAGTGGTGAGTCAGTATTCATGGTTTATACGAGCATATAATCGCGTCAATGCTCGTACTTATTTGTGAAAAGTGGGCTTTTGAGTATTCCGTTCGCCATGATGGCACAGTCACTTGCCATTGACCACCCTGTTTGGGAAAAAGTCGTGATAGTAGCAAAAAAATAACGCGGCATTATATTTTTCAAATGTAATAGTCTGTGAAGGTGATAAAGATTCATGAATGGTAGCAATACATAAACAAACAAGTTTAAAGACATGATTCTCATTTTCCTGGAAAGTTGTTACGAAGTTAATGTCAATCAATTACCCAGAGCCAACACAAGGGTCCTAAGATAACCAACAGTTTCAAAAAGTCCTTCAAACTTCGACAGAATTCGAGACTAGATACTTTCAGCGTGAAGTACGGCCGAGTTCATCCAATCGCAAAATCGATTATGACTATGAGTACTATACAATATCGTGTGCTGATAGCATGGTGGCAGGCGGTTACCGCAGTCAATGATATTTCAACCACACCAAACCTAGTGTATCTCACGCGTAGCTGAAGATGAACATTTTCAAGCCCTCTTGAACACATGGCAACTAAGAAAGCCTTGGCAGGAAGCTGGTTGAAGGATTCGAATTCATTAGCTACGATGGTAGTGACCCTACCTGCATTGCTGTGGGTCGTGTGTTCAAATTTCTTACCCATTTGTCACACTAGATGGCTGGAAACATTAGAAACATTAGAAAACCTATGTTGTACATCATGGCGGTACTCAAACATTCTTGCCTTACTACTCAAACATCAAATAATGTGATTTATGGCTTATGATAGCTCCTGCATTCACCATAAAACTTTAAGTAACAGCACATCACTCAGGCTTACACCGCCATTTGTTATGCTTTCAACAGTATGCGTTCGACTACAACTTTTATCGGAGTGCATCCGCACTGCACGGCGATTGTACAGTTGGAGTGTAACATCTGGCGTAAGCTGAGACCTCATTTCTATAAACTTGCATACAACACGCAGCCGTTACGAATACTGCAGCTCTATGGTGGACTGTATCAGCTCGTCGTTCTGCTTGTGAATAGCAAAGTAGGTTAAAATATCGAATAAACCAAATCTAAATCGAACAAACAGAGCGCTGCTAGCCTTTTTATGGTTCATCCGTTGCAGAAACACAATTTCTGTATTTGCATGAACAAGAAAACAAATAATGGTTACTTGGCTTCAAATGCAGGACCCAGATGATATGACCGAGTTAAATTTTCTGACTACGAGTACTCAGCCACCTAAGTGTTACTACTCACTGTAAGTGTTGTTTGTTATTCGGATAACGATTTCTTATAAGCTAAGTTTAGGTAAGCCGAAAAACGTTTGGTGATTATCGGTGCCCACGTAAGGCACCTGTGGGTCAAGGGCAGGCCAGTGCCAATTAGAAATTACGTCACAGAATACATATTTTCACAGTGTTATGTCGTATGGTCTACAGTTGTGGGGCTCAGCAGCGGATCTCAACACCATCTTTGTTCTTCAAAAAAGAGCCATCCGCTCTATTTACAACCTTAGACCACGCGACTTGCTTCATGAAGTATTTAAAGAGATAGATATTTTAACTGTGTACTCTCAATTTATTTATGATAATGTAGTATATGTCCGTAAAAACTTGCATCTCTTCAAGAAAAACAGCGATGTTCATAAACTCAATACCAGAAATAAAAATAAGCTCGTAACTCCCAGTCTAAGACTGCATAAGGTAGGGAAATCATTTGTTGGTCAATGTGTAAAATATTTTAATAAGATTCCGCAAACTCTTGTTGAACTGCCTCTTCACAAGTTTAATTCACAAATTAAAGCTAAGTTAATGAAGCGAGGTTATTATAGTGTTGAGAATTTCTTAAATGATAAGAATTTGTGGTCATCTTAGGTATAATCTCTGCTCCTCTGCACACTTTTTTGTTATGACTTTACTCTGTCAATAAAATTTTTGTGTATAAAAACAAGATTGAAAAGAGTAACCATCGAGTTTCTTGCCGGAGTCTTCTCGATCGGAAACAACCTCCGAACCGGTGGTAGAGTCACATTATATTTAATTATAATATTAACTATCATAGTATTATTTTATGTAAGTTTATTTTTATTCAGTATATGTTTGCTACAATTTTTTTTGTATATGACTTGTCATAAGTACTTTTTATAAGTCTATATGAATAAAGATATTTTTCACTTTTACTTTTTACTTTACTTTACAAGTAAAAATCACTATTTTTAATTAGGAATAAAACTCTTAAGGGCTTATAAGAGGGGGGTTACATTTTTATGAATGAGCAGTATATTTTTTATTGTGTGTTTGTTTACCTCTTTAAACGACAATTTCTATATGTGCGCACACATTAAAGTTATTTGATTTCAAAAAAAAAAAACGATACTATACTAATATGTATTTTACAAGAATGACATGCCACGCCGCCTGCCTGTCTTTAGATGAAACCTATCCTACTCTTGAAGCGCAACAACAACCGCCGACACTGCCACGTCTACGCCACCTTCAAATGTTTCTAAAAACACAATGACTTTAAAAAAACCTATTAAAACCTTTTTATTTACTCTTCAACGCGGATAAAAGCAGTAGACGACGCAAACAGAGTGTCCCGCTCCACGCATTATAAACGACAGTACAAACCACTTGGAGGAAATCGCAGACGTATGTATACTGTGACAAGACGGAGCGGTCTACGTCTGGCGACTGGCGACTGATGGCAATGGCATTATTCCTCGCTCTTCACGATAAGGGTCAGCTCTCACGGATGCCACGAGATGAGACGAAAGTTTTGCATTGATCTGTTTTAAAAGAGGGTTCTTAACTAACCAACTGTGATGGCGCAGGGTTCCCAAGCAGGTCTTGGCCTGCCGGTCTTCTGCTAGCACAGCTTTCACAAGTAAGTGGTGGGTTCTTCTTTCCAGTTATAGGCACTATCTTATAATAATTACACCTAGAAGAATAGTTCCATACAAAAAGTCGCGCCATTTGTGAAGCCAAAATCAACTGTCAAAATAACAATTCGTTACACATGTAATCACAATTTTTAGTATTTAACATGTTTGAATATTACTTGTGCTTCTATGATGTGTTGTTGCAACCCTTTACTGCACAAATAAACATTTTGTAGAAGCTCTTACCTCGAGAAATTAACATCGGTAAGTTCAGATCCAGGCGTGACGTCCTGATATCTGTGGCAGCAAAACGGATGCCTCGACTCTTCTCTCCTATGACGCATAGAAGCGTCATTATTCTAAGGGCAATAAGAGGACCATCGCTAACAAAATAGTATACCTTGCAGGTGCATGCAGCTTCCACATGGTTGTTTGTTATAGTTAGTCGATAGAAAGATTGCCTTACTTTTTTATTCACATTTGTCTTCTCTTACTTTATAAACATCAGTAGCACATTTAAACCACATCATCACCAATGAAAAAATATACCTTCTAAATCTTGAAAATGTATACCTTGTAGTTTCATGCATGCTTCCGCAAGTCCGCTTGCTTTTCTGTTTCACGAAGTCGATGGGAAGATATGCCTTATTTTTTATTTATCTTTCAATATGTTTGTCTTCTCTTACTTGCTAAACATCAGTAGCAAATGTAAACCAACGTTTTGTTTAGTTATTCTATTTACTACTAATGCCGGTACCTATTTTACTTCAAAATACTCAAGAATTAAAAAATCTTTTTGATCCAGAAAAACTTTTAACAGTGAAGACTAATTAAAAGTTGAAATTTATGAAATTTTGAATAAAACATTTTTCCTTTCCATTTAACATTAGAAAATAAATAGAAAACATACGTACTTCGTCTTTCGATGCTTTTCTAAGTGGTCAGAAGTAAGTAAGTACAAACATCTACCCAACACCGAAATATGTTTCAAACAACTCCCTCCCGTCGTTCCTCGTTCTAAAGTTCCAATAACTCAGTTAATTTCCAAAGCAATCAATATCGTCTACCGACCGTACAGCAAACGTATGGGAGTTCATATTTCACGTGGGTTAGAAATTCCTAATTGGAGGAAACAAACTTCGCGAATTTACCTGAGCGACTAAGTTGGCTTCTCTTTATAAGTAGCTACCTGCGTGGTTTATTAGCATGTAATGAGACGCCTGTAAATTATGCCTTTACGCGTGCTCACCGTGTCTGTGGAACACTAAAATTTATGACCACCCGCTAGATGAATATTGATTCCAGGAATCGGTTGAGTGCTGAAGATGGAAATATAAAGGTGCATTTAGACCAAACGAGCGGATGCTCATCCTATCCCTACTCAATAAAATATCATTGTGTAAACAGAGACAGAGCATTCTTTTGTTGTTCTATCTATCTTCGCGTAGACCCTGGAGTACGAGATAGAATGATCGATCTTGACTCCTCGTACTTTTTTTTTTAATTATCTTGGTGTAAATTAAAGAACGAATTATCATTGACACTTAAAAATCACGAATAAACATTATTGCTCTAGCTCTGGCTCTATGTTCGTTTGGTCTAAATGCACCTTTGAGGTAACGTCTTGCTCTTATCGTGAGTGCCTAACCTTTATCGCTTAATTAGCACTCAGCCTGATGGTGTAGGACGTAGATCTGAAGATTTACTGACAGGGAAAGTTCAAACCAGTTCTCACTATTATTTATTCATTTTTCTAACAATACACTCTGTGCAGTTATGATAAGAATAGTTTTTAAATATCACAATACCTTTAATTAAAAAATAACTGTGTGATTCAGCATTTCATTCTTTAACAAAAAAATCAAATTGTAATATTTGATTTTTTTGAAATGCCTCCAATCAACTCATTGGCCGAGTGGTAGAAATTTTCCTTCCTAGGTTCTAACCCTAAGCTGGAATCGCCAATCACGATAGAAATTACTGGATGTATATCCAGTATCTCTATCGTGATTGCTAATATATATTAGTAAATCCTTTTTTTTAAACAAAGTAACTCAGACGCAAAAATAATCGTCAAATAGCTAAGATAGTTTCTTAAAATAAAACAAATACCTATTAAAAATAGTTTTGTACCATATAACATCACTTCAATTAAACAAACATCATTATTATAGAGACCGTTTGTGGTTTCTATCATTAAATGGAAAATAGAACTTTGTGAAAATAACAAAAAAATTTTTTTTACTTCAATATTACATTTACTACCACAAACCACTGTAATGTAGTCACCTCTCTGTGATTATTAACTATTACTCTTCAGTATCTAAATACAACTAGCGACCCGCCCGCGGCTTCGCCCGCGT
The DNA here is from genome assembly GCA_947369235.1 of Udea olivalis. Taxonomy (NCBI): domain Eukaryota; kingdom Metazoa; phylum Arthropoda; class Insecta; order Lepidoptera; family Crambidae; genus Udea; species Udea olivalis. Next base: position 13,125,956 of record OX376350.1, on the reverse strand, counting down.
GGACTATATATGCATTTATTATACATATAAACCTTCCTTAAGAATCACTCTATCTATTAAAAAAAACCGTTAGTTTTAAAGATTTAAGCATACATAGGGACAGACAGCGCAAGCGACTTTGTTTTATACTATGTAGTGAAGATGATGCCGTCACTGGCAATCTGACTCTTACAGGATAAGTCCACTAAATATTTAGGATGTCCACGCTTCACCGAGCGTATTTAAACCCGACTTGACAGGCTACGCACCCGCCGCCGTAATTAATTAATGCAATTAATTACCACATATTATGCCACCCGGTATTTATGTACTCATGTGCTACTCTTGAATTGCCTAACGAAATGGATAACTTGTTGATTATTTATTTGTAAAAGGGAAATATATGCCTACTTTTTGCTGCGCACTTGTGAACGATTTACGCAAATGCGCATGGGTTAAAGTACAATTGCAAAAAAAGTGAAGTCGTATTGTTCAGGTCGCGCGGCAACTCTCTTTAAAAGGTGCCTTCCATCCGATTGAACAATTACAATTTATCATGTTGATGAGCTGGTGATGGAAGGTACAACTCCTTAACGGTTAGTAGTTGGAGGATAATTCTTTAAATATTATAGGTACGTCGGCCGACAATCATATTCTTTCAGGTTATTTAAGTGAACTGATGATGGAAGGTTTAAACTCCATAACCGTTTAATGTTAGATGATATTTTAAAAGTTGCCGGTATAGTAACCTGTATTCTGTACGACATGCAAACCCTTCAGGGTTGCATTCTTCAATTGTCTTTTAAGGAAGTTGGTACTTCTTTCTAAAAACTTATACGATAATATAATGTAGGTATGTAACTACCTACATACATACGTAAACGTGAGATGTAAAAAATAGGTTTAATGTAGTGTTTCCTTGGCTGACACCGACTCCAACAATAACAATAATTGTACCTACATTATATTATCGTTTACGTTTTAGAAGAATACGCAATTATTTCTTTTCTTTTTAGTGCTTTGTTTTGGAACAGTTTTTTTTGAAGTTGGTTTTTTTTTGTTAATTTAATTAAATCCGCTTCTGATTCACACGTGAAATACCTGAAATACCTTGTTATACAAGATCCCAATCCCTTTCCAACTCAAACATGATCTATCAAACTCCGCCGACATCCGTCAAAATGTTTTATTTTCTTGTTTTGTTTTAATTATGAGAACATGCGCTGTTGTATGAAAAAACGAACTCAACCACCTGTTTTCGGTGGCCTAAATAAACAGTGGCCGCAAGTATTCGCTCATTTGTACGAATGAAACATCTACTATGTGGTGGCTAATTAAATTATGTAAGCCGAAAGGTGAGAGCTCGTTATATTTTTATACGGGATTTAGGTTTTCATTTCTGAAAAGCAGGCTAAGGGGTGAAAGGAATGTTAGAATTGCATGCTAGTCAACTAGAGAATTTACGAATATCTTCAGAGATGAAAACTGTAAATAAATAAAATATAATCTGGGTGAGCATGTGGAAAGAATGAAAATGAAAGATTTATTGAAAATACCCAAACTTTTAGCAAATATTTGAACCCGAATCCTGGAAATATTCAATACCTACTTAAATTTACTCGTTGCAGCTAATAACACAATACAAGGTCAATCCGACGTAACCCAGCGGGTGAGTAAGTTGAAGTGGCAGTGAGCAGGGAACAGCGCAAACAACTAATGGCCGCTGGTACAGAAAAGTTCTAGAAGGGAGACCTTTTCAAGGCAAATGCAGTGAGGGACCCAGGGAGGACGGATGACCTGGTAGAGGTTGCAGGACTCTGATGGATACAAACCTTATACGGTAGTATACGGTCTGTATCCGTCAGAGTCAGTCATAGTAGTTTTGGAAATCCCTTGGGGAGGTTTCGACTTTATGGCTGCCCATCAATGAATATATAAATAAATAAAATAGACCACAATCTCACTGGAACTTGAAGGGTCTTCTTCTTTCGTGTCAATAGCAACATTTATTGAATTTTACCAGTATTCTGCCACCTTAATAGCCTCAGCATTGGCACATATAAGGTCATCGTGTGAGCAGCTGTTCGGACACGAGGGGCATGACAAAAGGTGATCCATATTCTGGGGGGATGCACCACATTCGCACACATTTTTTGCACGTTTGTTGTATCTCTATCTGAAAGGATTGTCGTTGTAGTGCCCGACCCGGGATCGTAGTCTTTTCAAGGTTTTCCATGGCGGCCGCGTTATATCATAGCCAGGCGGTAGACTTTCCGAAGGTGCAACGAACGTAGCAACAGGTTGCTTTTCACGTCACAAACCGATTCTGGCTTGCGGTAGGGTACCAGATAAGCGGCGGATAGACTTCATAAAACTCCGTCGACTTTTCAGTCTTTGCGGCACGACAGAGAAGCCGAACCGGGTGTGGGTGATGCACGTAGCAAATGCTTACGGTGCAGAGTGCGGTGTGTCTGCACTTAAGAGAAAAAGTATTACAATTTGTATTTCTGAAGAAGTATCTTAAAATGATTCTGTACCAAAATCCAAAACTAGGTACTTTAGTAAACCTACATTCTGCATTGACAATTATTTAAATCGCTCGAGCAAAACGTAAAATAGTTGTTTGCAAGAATATTTCTGGAGAATAAAATTGCATTGAGCAGTAAGTCTGAGTTAAAACAAGCCGAAGTGGTCTCGCTGTAAAAATAGTAACTTGCTCCTTTCACAAGTTGATTGTGGGAGATAAATCAGTTTCTACTGAATAAGAAGGAAATTGCAAAAGCAATCACAGTGAACGATGTTGTCTGCGATCTTTCGGTGCAAACAGAAATGACTATAATGCCTAAGTTGAATGTTCTGACTTAATACTAATGTATTAGTTAATAAGCAATAGGAAAATTGTATTCTGCTTCTCCTGTCACAGGTGTTTTTACACTTAAAAGGAGAAATCAAACTTAATTTATGTAGAACCTACTTCTTTTAATAATAAACATTTTTTTTTTTCAACGCGGATAGCATTTCGGTATCTACTAATTACAAACTTGAAGATTTCAAAACCTAATCACTATCGGCTGGGGTACTACATGACAAAATCAATCGCAAATGAGCTCTTCTTTCACAATCCAAGGGAATTTATCGAAATTATAACAAAAACCATGAAATCCAACTTTCTTCTCTAATGTATTTTTCTAACATCAGAGAACTATCAGACAGACGTTTTCGAATATCTTCGGCGTACAGGGTAAGGGTACTGCAACCCTCAGCAAATATAATTTGGGCTTTACTGCCTCTGCGTGGGTGCCATGCCTTTAGTACCAACAAGAAAATCTAGAAGTCAAATCTAGACAAATGACAACATTTTGTGAATTGGCCAGAAAGCTATACAAATCACATTGTATACGATACAAGTGGAGTTTATTTTTATTCAAGAGCAATCATGACTGGTTAAAGCAGATAACGACACGATTGGCATAGTGCGCTGTAGCACGGATTCTCGCCTCGATTTTTGTAGGGTCCCCGGTTCGATTCCCGGTCGGGTCAATTCAAGAAACGATATTTTCTGAATTGACTCTGGTCTGGGTGTGCTAGGAGACGCCCCTGGCTTATTTCCTTGCGTGGTACCTCGTGGATATCATATGTACACAGACAGTGTATCTATGTAGTGTGTAAAAAAATGTATGATTTAATGTATCTTTTACAAGCGTGATATCTATTTTTTATATATTTATTTCATTTTAATCTTATATTCTATGTATTGGATTCTAGTCCAGATCGAAGCAAAGAAAAAAAAATCTAACTAGACGTGGATCTTTTAGAGCAAATTTTTCTTGACAGCTTCCCTCCTTTGTGAGCCTCCGTCTGAAAATCAGCGTTACGGCTCGCCCACCGTGTCGTAACACATGCTGAGATGGAGACATTTTTGCTACTGTAGCACTGCATGTCTTGTTTTAAGTTTTTATTTTTATAATTGCATCTGTTGTGTTATGTACTGTTTTGGTATGCAAAATAAATAAATAAATAAATAACACAGGGATATTAATCGCTACTTCAAGACCATTACAAGAGGTGTGTTGTCTGGTGCATACTTATTTTATATATATATATTGTGTAATTTGCTACGAGTATATACTTATGCAACAAGCAAAGGGCGGGTGAGCGCAACTCTGAGTGTTCCTTCGGGGAGCTGTTTCTGAAAGGATGTTGACCTCACCCATTATTACTTTTAATTATTATTTTTTTTGTTTATATCTTTCTATTGATATCTGAAGTATTAGGACTACACATCTGCTTGCCAAGCATGATTTATATAATAAACACATCAATTCCCTGTCATATTCATCCTTGGTGACTTTTATAATGAGGTAAACCGTCCTCATGGATACACTCTTAATGAGAAATCAGTTCCAGTACAATGGATTCTGAAAACCATTTAAGTACTAAGTTTGACCATGACTATGCTACCATTTTCTTTCAAAAACTACTGCTATTTAATTTCAACTTTATTATAGCACCCTTTCAAGTCGAAGTCGAACAATGTGCCTCAAGAAGGTCACATAAATTAAAGATAGCCGGTATCAGTATCTAGGAATATTTATGTGAATGTGAACTGATACTCATGGTCAAGGCTTAATTTCTTTTGGCATTAGATGATCTTGATATCCATATATTTAAAAGACAGTCGTGTTAGTTACACCACTTATAACTCAAGAACGGGAAGACCGATTTTCATGATTTTTGTGTTTTTGGATTTGTCTACATCGGCAATAGGGTAAAAAGTATTAAAAACATTGTGAAATTGACGGGGAAAAAAAGTAAAAACATTTTTCCATACTAAATGTTCACAGCTGGCATTTGCCAATAACTTTTGACAGAACGAAGTTCGTCGGGGCCGCTAGTGCCAGATATTATTTTATTCATTTACCAAATTTCTAATGCGTACAATTGCTCTAAGATAACACTAAACATTTAAACAAACTGACAAGTGCTTGTTTATGTTACAGTTCAGTTTATACGGGAATCCAATAGTTTCCAGCGCAATCAAGTTTCAAGCTTGATAATTATCGTTCGCTTCTGAATGATAATTATCTCGCATGCCAAGCAAACATGGCAGACTTCATTAAATGCGTTGTCTAAATTAATTTACCTGCTATTAATTAAGCGCATCAAGTTCATCTGGGAATAGACTTCCTATTTTCCCCTATTTCCCGTATTTTCCGTGTTTCGCCGTATTTCCCGTAGTTTGAGCACATTTTAATGAACTATCCGATCTGCGCTTCGCCTGATGGATTGCATTCGCTCCAGTTAGACAATGCCAGCTTGCTGACGCTTCATTTTAGAATATTTACGACTATAACAAAGAATGTGATTGCTTGTAGGTAACGATGTGTTATAAAATAATGGTAGCTTATGGTGTGACCTTTTGTCTGTATTTCGTCACTGTTTCATATCGCACGAGTCAATAACAACTTAAGCCATTGGTTAAAGTCGCAACTCGCATCAAAGTACTATGTTAAAAAAAAAATATTCTGGGTTAGACAGTTCCAGTCAGAAAACCTGTGCCGTTGCAGTATTGTAGCTATAGCGGCATATGTTAAAGCAGGAGGGAGGTCCCTAACAGCCACAGTGAGCCATCTATTTATTTTATTTTGTTTTTTGTAAATTAAGTCCGCATTTAGGTTTTTGCCATACTTTTAAAATTGTTCCGGTTTAGTCGCTGTTTTTAATTTGACTGAGTCAACTACAAAAAATACAACATATTGGCTTAGGTAAGTAACTGACAATGAATAATAAACACAATACCAACCCGAGTTTCAAATCTGTTCTGTGGTGGGAGCTGATCATTTTCTAGTTGAGATGAGTTGCCTTTTAAGTCGTGCAAAGTGCATACATTGGGCAATGATAAATAGCCACAGTGAGCCATCAGACGAAGTACCTGACGAATTTAAAGAACCTATTGCGAATTGCTTTTCAGTGTGAGCTGATATGTGTTTACTTACTTACTATGCCTCAAAAATCAGCTAACAAAGAGAACTATCCTTGATGTTTTGCTATTAGATCGAATCAAAAGAAAATAAATCGACAAAGAAGCCGAGAATAATTTAAGAATTCTTAAGCTGCTTTTCCAGTAGAGATGTCCTAAGCAGCTTTGCTGCGAGGATGTGCCAGCTAAGCCACCAAACTATTAGACCGTTTCCACTGATGCTATGCTGTGTAACGGAGCGAGTAAGATGTTATATGAAGATGTGCTGACGCAAGGTAGCTAGGTGTGCGAGGAAGATGCGCAGCTCGAGCTATACGATGTATCGGAAATAGAGAAGGCACGCATCCACAGCAAGCATCCATTCAGATAAAAAACATTGTTCAGTAGCAACGTAACATAGACATCTCTGGTGGAAAGCACCCTTCTTGTAAGTTTTTAATATAATAAAGACTTAAATGGAAACTCACCAACTGTGGGTGTTAGAGACTATATTTCAAGTAGATGTTGCATCGGTTAGCAACACCCTGACAAGGAATTAACTCAAAGGTTTGTCCTGAATTGAGACGAGCAGCTGATTAGTATTCAGGATCGCTACCAAGCAGGGCAATGAACCAGTTGTTACAACGGACACATTACGAGATACGTATAAACAATCACCAACGGAATAAAAGCAATAAAAATAAAGCCTTAGCCTTAAAGTGGCTTATTATATGCACATTACTATCGCTCTATTTCGAATGTAGTTTGCCAACACCTAACACATCTGAAATTTTCCCGACGACGGCATTCCACGTCAACAGTTCGAAGTGTGTTTGTATAAAGCGCTCCGGAAAGAACACTTTGCAATAAAGTCGAAGTGTCCATCGACGAGTGCGAATAAACCGGAGCAGCTGTGACCGCCGTAATGTTGTGAACAGCGAACACTCAGCTGTCATTACGATGGTTCAGAATCAAATATCGTTTTGAAATGTACCGTTTAACTTTAGAAGTCTTTGCCAAACAAGAATACACGAGTAGAAGAATACAATCAAGGAGCAGCGCATAAACGCGTAATTTGAGTTTAAAGCAATAGAAGCTGAACTTTTGCTGGCAGTGTAACTTTCTAGCAATGGTGGAATCAACCAAATAATAGTTTTTTTTATTTAACCTTTAACGTCCCACTGCTAGGCTAAGGTCTCCCCCATATTTTTCCACATGTCCCTGTCGTTAGCCAAGTCTGCCACTCGCTGGAATAGTTCGATAGGTCATCGGACCATCGTTTCCAAGGCCTTCCTCTTCGGCGATGAGCATCTGTGGGATGCCACTGGGTGGTACAATAATGGGTTCTTGCAACAAAGCAGTAACGGCAAATTGCTTGACCTGTTTAATCTCGACGTTTAGGTGACATGCTACTGGTGTGTGTTGATGTTTCAGTGCAAAAACCTGTCAGTGTGAGAATTTGTAGTTGAAATGCAACAAGGAAGCATAAAATGTTATTTACAAATAAACAACTACAAAAGTAATGAAAAACAAACTATAGCTTGTACGATGTCCATCCGTTCAAGTGTAAAACTGAGTACTACTATGCGATAAAATGTCCGATAACTTGTCCCCCAGCAGACTATGGCTGCTCAATGAGATCTCGGTGTTATCCACACCAGCAGAAAAATAACTGTCTATGCGTAAGGATCTGGTATTTGTAACAAGACATTCTGCGCAGCGGTCAGTTACAGCGGTCCATTGTACCTCTCGTATCCTCGATGACACGTACTGAACAAATCGTCTGCTTACATGTAAAACCGAATAAATGCACTTTTTCACAAAAGCAAGTTAAGAACACAGTTATATGTAATTTTTCACACTCTTTCTACTGGTAAAATCGAATAAATGTTAAGTGTAACCGTTGCAGAGTTAGCCAGAATGAAGAACTTATAAATTTTAATACAGATATTTCGATTGGCAAGTAAAACACTATACACCAATGAATACGTAAAGATTTTTACATGTAAATGTGTTTATACATTTTTTCTAATTTACGTGAAAACTATAGCACAGACAAGTTTCGGACAGTAAAAAACTATTAAAAACGTTTATTCATTATGGACATTTTTTATGTTGTTGATATTGATTTATAAGGTATCCGCAGAATACCAGCGTCGTGGTGCTGCGCCACGCACGACATATGCTGAGCGGAGACCTTTTTGGTACTGTTGCTATTGTATTAGATGTAAGCTTAGATAAGTTATTTTTTGTGTATGTACCAAATAAACTTTAATTCATTAATTCATATATGCATGCGCTAATTGGTTAAAATTTATTTTTATGCCGTTTTTACTATCTCTACAGAAATAAATTAATTGCTTTCGTATGAAACATTTATCTGTCTTGATGTTTTACACCGCTCTTAAAGAAGCATGTAAGTTTCAAATGCCATTTTCTCGAAATATTCGGTTTTACTTGTAAGCAGACAAAATATGAAAGATATACCCCCGTATCCACAAACGCTAATCAAAAGTAGAGAACACCTCAAATTGATGCTGCCCCATCACATTTCAATAGAAATAAAAGGGAGAGCTATACATAAGTACTCCGCAAACTCTTGTTGAACTGCCTCTTCACCAGTTTGAGTCACAAATTAAAACTAAGTTAATGAAGCGAGGTTATTATAGTATTGAGGATTTCTTAAATGATAAGAATTTGTGGTCATCTTAGGTATAATCTGCTCCTCTGCACACTTTTTTGTTATGACTTTACTCTGTCAATTCAATTTTTGTGTTAAAAAACAAGATTGAAAAGAGTAACCATCGAGTTTCTTGCCGGAGTCTTCTCGATCGGAAACAACCTCCGAACCGGTGGTAGAGTCACATTATGTTTAATTATGATATTTACTATCATAGTATTATTTTATGTAAGTTTATTTGAATATATTTATGCTTTTTTTTTGTAACTATATGACTTGTCATAAGTACTTTTTATAAATCTATATGAATAAAGATATTTTTTACTTTTACTGCATAAGGACTGCTCAGCTTAGATTGACGTTTGGCGATTCGGGCGATAGTAAGAAAAAAAAATTGAAATTGAAAATAGATAAGTAATTTGAAATTGGCCCGAACAGTTAATAAGAACGTTAGTCCAATAAGAAGACAGACAGTAAATCTGAAAATGGAAGGCGTCTTTGCATTGTGGAACATAAAACGTATTCTGACCTTTCTCGTTTTGATTTGAACACGTAAAACTTGCACGGAAATTAGGCTGCTAACACCCGCCCGGCTTCATGTAAGCCAACGGACATTTCATGGATTAGCAATCTGATCATATTCATTTCCACACACATAAACTAGATAAGTAGGTATATGTATTCCTCTAAGTATGTATTCTAAGTCTGAAATAGAATAACTGTTATGCCGAAACATGCTGGCAAGCATACAACGAGGGGCCTACACCCAGGTTTTAGATGAAACAAGCACAGATACCAACTTTACAGTTCGAATAAGTTTTAGTTTTTTGGAATTCTAAGCTTCTCAATTTACTGTACAAAAGTCAGATGAAAATACATGGAATCTGGCCTTCTAAAGTTTGACTTAACGTCGTGAACTTTCTCCAAAAGGCCTTCTGAAAAACTGATCTCTCTTTGCTATGAACTGGTGTCAAACACGTGGACAGTGCGTGGTCCACAACGCATTTATTTATCGCAAGTTCATTGCAATGAGACAAAAGGACATGGTAAAATAAAGAATTGTACTAAAAATTGGTTAACAATCGATCATAAACTATGTCTTTTCTAGCCATAGTTTACGATCAAAAACTCTAGAAAGTACTATAAAATTTAAAAACCGTTCAGTTCAGCTGATACGGTGCGTTTACACCATGCGAGCGCATACTCATTCTATACTAACTCTATGAAATTTTCTTTATCTTTCTCTGTTTAGAAGAAGAGAATTTGACTATGAGTATGAGCATTGGTGTAAACGCAAAGTTACGGAAAACCAGGCATATTGAACTTTTAAAATGAATATTAAACATTTACGTGATATTATTCTCGTATTCAAATAGATTATAGTCAAGTTACTCCTGCCGTTGTTTTCGGTGTCCAATACTACCATGAGCTTACACCGATGACAGTCATAGGCGTTTCGACTTTTTGTATGGGATTTTGCAAACTGGAACTAAAAATTGCATACAAATAACATTGCTGTAGTCAGCTATCGTAGCTTACGTGACGGAAACTCATAGTAGACGTACACAATTGAAATACCAATTAAGCCAATACTTAGCAGTGGGTGGAAAGAATTAATAATGATGTTTCCTACTAATCTTGTCCAAGCTTCAAAATATTATTTTTGTGTTTGATTTAATAGGTGTTGCGACAGGCGTATGCAAACTTCTTGCATGCGCCTGGCCCCCGTATAAAAAGTAAATGTGTTTCCAAATCAAAAGATTTTGACAGATGGATAGAAATAGAATTAGATTCTCATGCTTTGACTTTACTTTCGCACTTCACTTATTGTAAATAATTATGTATTATAACTTCACCAATAATTGAAATTTATTTTTCATGTTGTAAATATTCAGTTGATTACAAGCTGTTTTTTAATTAAAATGGAGGAAAATACAAGTTTTATTTTCCCCTTAATCAAATTGTGATGTACTCGCTTCATTACTTTCAGAAAATTATGACAACCATCGTAGGTACTTAAGGGGAATTGTCCTCTTGACCTTGTGAATTAAGAAACTCAGGGCTACAAAGACTATTTATATTTTTACATAAAGAAGTAAGCGTTAGTGAGTCTGTATGTTTGAATTAGGTAATATCCGTAACTACCGAACCGATTACAAAAATCCTTTCACTGTTAGAAAGCTACATTATCCCTGATTGCTTTAAGCATATATTTGTTTCGAAATAATTAGTTTTCATGTCATAAAATTTAAGTTCACGCCGCGCGCGGGAAGCATGTTCATGATTTGTTCAGGTTATCGGCGCATGTTATCCAACCTTTTGACAAACCAGCGCGCGCCGTCACCAGAGAATTGACAAGAAGCGATGACAGCGTCAATAAGCGATGGTAGATCAGCGTGCTGACCACTGGCTCTACCTGCTCTATGTAGGCGACAAGTGTGCCTGTCACAAGGCAGTTGTTGAAGCTTTATTCTTTTTTTTTTTTTACTAACTAGCTGCCAAGACAGACTTCGTTCTGTCAAAAGTAATTGCACGACGCGGCGTCGGTAAAGCAGCACATCTCGCCCTCGTTTCTCCGACGTGATTTACATATACTGTTATTTTTCACTGTATGTTTTGTTCAATCGTAATAAATGTAGTCTATGTCACTTCCTGATAATGTAGCTTTACATTAGTGAAAGAATTATTAAAATCTAGTCCAGTAGTTTCGGAGCCTATTCAATACAAACAAACAAACAAATCTTCTCTTTTTATTATATTAGTATAGATATGCCGACCACTTTTAATATAGGTGAATTCCAACAAAAACATTGAATCAGTTCACCCCATGTTTTCCACCTGGAATATTCCAGAGTCAAGTATTGGCGAAGAACTTTTATAAGAAGCAGGGCCAGTCGTCATCATCACGGCATCCTAAAGCAACTCGCAGTTCAGAAGCCATGCCATCTCGTAATGAAATGCAAACACCAGCCGCAGAAGCCTTCTCCTTATTGCGTCTCATTAATCTTTGGTGGCTTTTTCTGCGGCTTCCACAATTTGTACACAGATTTTTCATGATTTCCTTGTTGCTTTTTCCTTGTTTGTCCACGTATACGATAACATTAATAATATGTTTTTTGTACATTTTTTCCTTAACTAAGTAATTCTTAATTTAAAATGTGATCCTGATGTTTGATTCAAAAGATCATTTTTATAAGCTTCCGGTCATAATAGTTGCTATGTTTAAAATCTTAGTATTTGCAGCTCAGTGCTAAATGTTGGCAGCTATTGTGAATCATTGTTGCAATAAAACTGATACAATTTACTATTCGAAGCTGTGAATATTTTAGTTTTTGATTAAAATTTAATTACAAATGTTTCACCATTTTGGAATATCACGCCGAATGCCATCGAGACAACAGCCATTTAGGCAATATGAATAATTCTGTAACAGTGATTTTTGTTCTGAGTATTTATGTAGTGAATTTTTTTTCGTGATTGAAAAGAATTTGATTTAGTTACTTGAAATTTGTATTTGTAGTGTTTATAGTTATTATTTATTAGCTCGCAGCACATTTACTATTTTAAAAGTTGATTATTACGCGCAGCTAACAAGGCAAAGAATTAGCGTTTTTCTATTAACAAGTTATCCCAATTTAATAACTTATTACGTACGAGTAGTTCGTTTCAATAAACTGAACGTGCAAAAATTGTTTTCAATAAATTGAACGTGCATTGTGGTAATTGAGGCATTAATTGTATTATAAGTGGTTTTTTTTGGCTTGTAACAAATGCACCATTTTCTACACATAGATAGTAACTAGAAAAAGTCGACCTAATCCTAGGGCTCAAGCGAGACTCGAACCCGCAACCTTCCATAATCCGGGTGGCTGCTGTTCCAACTGAGATATCGACGCCATTAGCCTGACTATTATCAAGATCTGGCGAATTTGTCTAGTGTACTTTTTCTTGATTGATCAGTTAACAATGAATTGTATTATAATATTGTTGAACACTTTATGAGTACTTTTTTTTATTTATTTTCCATATTACAACACTAATTTACATAAACAACATCTGCCAAACTGAGAAACAGTTTGTTGGCAGTAGTTTTCGTGGATATTTCAACACATTCAACATGTAACAAAGACAGGTAACCTAAGTACTTAATTTTCTTTTCAACATACAAAGTGAACGTCGCACCCAATTTCACATACACACATAGGGATATATCTAATCTACATCTACACACACACACACACACA